>JANCRC010000011.1:31537500-32250000 GCA_024362995.1 Heteromeles arbutifolia
GAAAGTTTGTTTCATATCATATTTTCTGTTTTCATAAATATGGAAGAATCCAACATATACATTACTTAAGATTAAAGTTGGGTCTTCTTTCTATTTTTCATTTGGGTTTCCTGGTGGGTTCTCGGCTCATTTTTAGGCGGGTTCACTGGACTCAATTTGATTGCCTATTCTTGAGTATTCATGTCATGTTTTATTCTTCTTCTTTCTTCTTAAAGATGAATTTTGAGTCCTATGATTTTCAGGTACTCAATCTTCAATCCTGCGTAGTAGCACCGCATGCCATCTGTTTGATAAAAGGTACAGGAGAAACATGCACGCCCACACACACTGACACGGTGTCTAGGTTTTTTTGTTTTGTGTTTTTATGTGTTTACAGTTGCTTCTTAATCGTAAAATACTTGCGAAATAGCTTACAAAAATAGGAGTTGTCTTTATATGATTTCCAATGAGATCATAAAATAAAGAGATTGGAAGGAATTAGTTGGAATAGTTTATGTGGACTTCTTTGGATAATGAACTTTAGAAAGATAGAGTAGAAATTAGGATGGTAGAGTATGATAAAGCCATCATAATGAAGAAAGACGTTAAATAAGTAGTAGTTATTCTTCTTCTCTCATTTTACAATTTTCTGAATGTGATGGGTTGGTCTTGGATGCATATTGCATTGCAACTATATCGTCAAATGGTTATAACATAAAGCAGAAGAACCAATAAACTGAAAATTTTACTAAGGTCATTTCATTAAGCAATTATCCCTCGAAATGTGGGGGTTTCTTAAGATACAATGTTATCAAAATCCTTTTTTTTGTCTTTCTAATTTTATGATTTTGGGTTAGAAGTCAACTCTTTCTCTCATGTTATTGGGGTCTTTTTATTATTAAATTTTGGGGAAAACACTGTTTAGCATAACTCTTATGACAATACAAAATAACAAGGAGATAATTTTGGTGATATTGCATCTCTGTTTGTTTTTTAACCATGTTTATGCATACTATTCATTCCAAGCATGTCAATGATAGCTAAATGATTCAATTTGTAGAACATGCTTAAAAAATTATAGCTTCAAGCCTTCAATGAATCACTCATCTTTCATTTCTCTCATTCTCTCTCACTTTTGCAGTAACTCACGACGTATTTCGTTTGCTTTTGCTGCTGCTAGTCTGCAAGTAAATTTTCACTTTCCATATAAAGTTTGTTTTTTTCTATTCCTGGCACAATACAAGTTTCTTACAAATGCTATGCTTTGTTATAATTTTGTCATCACAGTCTCCTTACCTCACGAGTCTCACCTAGCTATTACTATTACATGCTTCAAGCAGTGATAGTAGTAGATTACTAAGTTAATTGAGTGACCGTTAGTTATGTGCTTGAAATAGATTTATAAAAGAAGCTATGGGCAGTCTAAAAAAAGTACAGATGTTTGTTCTTCCCCAATAAAAGGGTACTCAAGTGAGAGATGAGCAGTTTGAGAAAACGAAAGGAACCTGGTGTTCATTATTTGAATATTTTATTTTGTTTTTTTTGATAAATTATTGATATTTCGTTGACTTGAATTGATTGAAACTCTTCGTTTGGATGCAGCCATCCCATTATGTCAAATTACAATCCCAATTGCTCCGGGGTTGTGGAATTTGAACTGTTTTGAACCGAATCAAGTTTTTTTTTTTAATGGAGACAATTGTTAATTTGAATTTGGTGGTTCATTTAAGAGGCACTTTTTTCTTAATTGCTTGCAATGGTGTTAGGGATTTGTTGCATATTTGCGTATTTAAATGTATTTGTTATGGTTGTAGTTTTTCTATGTTTTGTAATGGGAATAGGTATTCTAAAGTTATTAGATACATATTATTTGAGCAAGATAGAGGAGATTGTTGATAATTTTAATTTATGATGCCTTATGTCATAGGCTATTTTTTTCATCGCTTCTAATATAGATTAATTACTAAACATATATACTGACCATCCTCCTTTTCGCATTTCCTTGGTTTCGTGCGTTTGGATTATTTTGTTTGTATATTCCAATTTTTTAGGATCCACATTCTGTCCGATTTGCATCTCAGTTATATATATATAGATGTCTGTAAGAAGAAAATGTACATAAAAGGCAATAAAGAGGGGCCAAAGGAGGATTTTCAGATGCAAAACAAGGTCCTGAAGAGGGGAAGGACTCGCAATTTAGCCTTTCGAGCTTGCCAACAAATTGAACGAGTTTTTTTTTTCTCTCTCTCTCTCTCTCTCTCTCTCTCTCATATGACATAAAGCGTGAACTACAATCCTTAAACGTACTTTTAGACGCTTTATTAAAGCAAATATAAATTGAACAAACTAACCGGGTACAAAGTTGAATAGCTAACTGGGTACATCCGTGTGAACTGATGTGGCTAATATACATGCATATTTTCTTTTAAGTGAGGATATATTTTCATTATGTAATTTTAGTGTATTCGGTTGCTATCCTTTATGACTGAATTTTTTTGTTTTCTTTTTTCTTTTTTATTTCTTAGTTGTCAAGTGTTAGAATCTGTTTGTTACAGTTTATGTTTCGTTTCTAGCCTTGCGTGTTCAAATTATTTTATCACATTTTTAAATGTATTCATTACAATTTTTTTTCTCGCATTTAAACATCTATCATCCAATTAAAAATATTTACTCATCTCTAATATTTACTAATGTTTGTTTTATAATTATGTTATTATTTTCGGAAAACTAACGAAAAGTCTAAAAAAACTTCCCTTTTAATGAAAAGCCCTTTTTAAAGGTGACGCACCCCGACCGAGATCAAGGCGTGCTGGCCGTCACGTGAGCGTGACGTAACCATAAGCACAGTGCGGAAGCAAGATTAATAAGGGAAATACGAACAAATTAAAACCGAGCAACTAGCAATCCTAGTTAAGATAGCATGCTAGTGCGAGAATAAGTGTGAATTACACAACCAGAGCTTAACTAGCCTAAGTCCAGTCAAGCATAAAAGTACTAATTAAACAACACCCGAATGTGGTCCTACATGAAGGATGTCTGTCAGAACCTCCATTGAATCCTCGTAAGCCACCAACAAACGCTACCTAATACCTGGAGGGGCACAAAACAAATACGTGAGTGGGCAAAAACAAAGGTTTTCTGAAATCATACGATATCAAAAGCGCTATCCCCTCGCTAGAAAATCTGTATAATTCCCAGAAAATAGGATACATATATATATGTATATAAATATAATTCAAAACCATGCTCAATATATCCAAAACCACATAAATATATGTATGCCATGCTTATGCCTCATAATATCACAAATGTAAGCCAGGTGATGCAATTCAATATAACTCATATACTAGCCGAAGTCACCTGACGTGATCTATACGGCGAAATCTAGAGCTCATTTCAATCATATCATCAGTCTCATATCTCATCACATAATTCATCATGTATATACGTCACATATCTCATCATATCTCATCATGTGGTGCGGGAGGTGAACATCACGTGAAGGACTATGCCCCTAACTCTGGGCGGGAGCACTAATACCGGGGTGCAGATTAATGAGCTCAATATGCATCACAACATCACCATTCATCTCATAACTATTAACAGCATGATATACTCACCTGTAACTTACCTGGCCTCCGCAGCACCATGCAACAATATGCATAATTATGGTAATGCATATGCTAATATATAATACGAGCATGACATGGCATTTCAAATCACATTTCCTTTAAAATACGTTTTCGGGGGAAAACGTCAATTATATATATATATACTGAAAACAAAAGCCCACTCACTGGTACGTAGCTGGGTCGTAACCCCCGTGCCTAGCCTAGTTACTCTCATCCTCCGGATAAGTCTCGCCTATATGAGAAACAACTATATAGGCGTTATTTTAAAGCACATAAACAAAACTAGGTAATAACTTCTCATACAATGCTCAAATTGGGTATATGATACCACCGTGATCTACACAACCTCACGAACATCCCCATATTTTTAGAAAAATTTTCCGACCACCCACACATCCCCTGACACACCCCGTCCCCGAAGGTAGGGCGTGCTGGCCGTCACGTCCTGAAGGTAGGGCGTGCTGGCTGTCACGCCCTACCTTCGGGACGGGGTGTGTCACCCCCACTCACGGCCACGTGACAGGCACACTGACGGCGTCAGTTAACGCCATCAGGAATATTCCTCGGAATATTTTGTTTAAACCCAACGGTAATCGTTAAAGATGACTGACGGCGTTGGAATATTCCGTCAGAATTGACGAAATATTCCGTCGTCTTCAACTTCCGAACTCAGGCGACAGTCGCCGTCGCCGGAAACTGGGGATTTTGTATTTTCGTCCTAACTTCTTCATTTTTAACCCAAATTGCATGAAATTTACACTAATGGAAAGCTGGAGATGAGTAGAATAACGTTATGCCTATTTTGGGACCCAAAACTCACGGGATCTCGCTGTGAAATTTCGAGGAAAACCAGCCAAGCTTGAAACTCATGATCCTGACGTCTAAAACCCTCAAACGAACTACTCCAAGCTTCGTAAGGACCTCACTAAGCTTCCTATAAGCTTCAAATTCCCTGAAAATCAATATTTCATGTATGCATGAACAATGACAAAATCAGTGGTTCATGGTTCAACATGAAATCGGAGGATTCCTTACCTACAATTGGTATGGTTGAACTCGTAAGGTCTTCACGAACACAAAGGTGACCTTAGAATCCTCGATCCGTCACGATTCAAAGGGTTTTGGGTTTGAGTCCTTACGAGAGAGAAGGGAGAGAGTGCGAGTCCGAGAGAGAGGAAGAGTACGGGAGTGGGAGAGAGAAAGGAAGTTTTGGGACGGTGTGTGTGTGGTACTCACACTTACACATCACCAAAACTACAACCATAACCTTAGAAAATGTCCAAGTCCCAAATAATCCAACGTTCAAGGGCAATTTAGTCTTTCCACATCGACGATACAAAAATTTGGGATGGGTTGTCACAAAAGGTATAGTGAATAGTACCAGTTAAAGGTAAAAATGTGGTTTTTCGTTAAAAGTGAACAGTACCGGGAGTGTTTTGTTAAAACTCCCATCTGCTAATTTTTTGTTTGTAAATATGATCATCCTAATCCAAAAACAGTTGTAAGTGCTGTCATCCAATCAAAAACTTTCATGTTCGTCCCTATCTTCTCACAATTCAAGCTTTTCTCTAACTTTTTCAATTTCTTTGTTATTAATGTTGTTACTGCTTTGCAAATTCATTTTTCAAGTCTTTAATATAGCATTTCATTCTGCTTTAAAACCCACAGCAACGCGCGGGTACAGATAACTAGTTAACTACTAAAGGGAATATTCAAAGATATCCCAAAATACACTAGGATTTCCATAATCACATTTCTATTCTAAATATGACTGCAACAAATGTTATTTTCCCACCCACTATTAAAAATAACTTTTTTCTTCTTCCATGTATTACCTCCGGCACCACCTGACCTGATTTCGTTCATCGAAGGTGTTATTTGGATCAAAGCAACTTAACAAGAATTCCCCGACTCCACCTTTGATTCCAAGGTGGACACCCTGTCTTCGGATTCTTTGGATTCATCCATCTTGGATAGAAAGCATCCAACTCAACTGTCGAATTCTTCATAAAATAAAATAAAAATAAAAAACAACACCATTCTTTTTCACCCAAATTTTGTTGTTCACATGTTAAGCTTGAAAATTCGTCACACGTGAGTGGACATATTAAGAATGAATTCCACATTGATTGGAGGAGGGAACTTGCATGAGTTTATATGTAAGTTGGGTTATTTCTCATTTTATTAATTGGTTTTATGTGAAACTCCAACTTTCTTTATTACGCAAATTAACTTCGTGTGTTTAATTTCTTGTCGTTCTTTAGTTCATCGCATTTACGTTCCCTGTATCTGTATCCATAAAACTTGAAAAATCCAAAATGCACAAATCAAACCTAACCACCCGATGGTAAGGGTGTGAAAGAACCTAGGCCAAGAGGTTCATTGTTTGGTTGTTCGATAGTCTTGATAAAGAAGTCAAATCCCAATGCACACCATTCAAAATTTGCCTATCCAACTCGCTAGATTTCTTCCACAAAAGGTAGATTTGGCAAGTCGTTTGACATCTCTGTTTCCTTCCGAATCGAGATATGCACCTGTTTATCACATCCATAGGATTTTCATTGCCATTTTTAGAGTTTGACGGAGTAGAAGATCGGATGATTGCTGGGGAAATGAAAAAATTACAGAAATTAATCTTAATTTATGGAATTTTTCTCTCTCCATACGAATGAAACGTGCCAAATAAACGGGTGAGAAAACTTTACGTTAGGGGTAAAATTGGAAGCCCAATAAATTATTTTGGTTGGGCCAATTTAGGTTTTGTCCTAACCATTAAATAAAGTTATTACATAACTTTTAGTTAAAATTCAAAGTTTTAAAACTCTTTTCATTAGTTTACCTTTGATATGATTTGATTCAATAAGACAACTGAATCAAACTAAACCGTGTCGGCCCTAAAAAACTCCATAAAACTAGAATTCGGCCCCAGAACAAACGCACTACATAATTAGAAAAACGTGAAACTAACAACAAAAAGGACCAAACTTTCCACCAAAATCACCAGTTTACTACCAACCCAACGAATGCCCTCCAATCCTTGTCCATCTACCTACGAAATATCTATCCAATAACCTAACCACCCATCCGGCTCTCTCTCTCCCTATCTCTCTCTCACACACACACACACACACACACATTATGTTTTTTTTTTTTACACTACACTGAGTCACTGACTCTTTTGTATTTAAGCAACCCTTACCAACTTCATCAAGTTTCCCCCTGCATCGTCTCATTCCATCTGTACGCAACGGAGATACCAAGAAAGGCAAATGGGTAGTGGCGGAAAGGTTTTCACTTTGGCTCAAGTCTCCGAGCACAAAACCCCCAAGGACTGCTGGCTTATCATCAATGGCAAGGTTCTCCCTTTCCCACTCTTCAACATATTATATGAAATCAATCATCTTGCTTGCTTCTTGGATTATATTCCTTGTCTTTATTTTTGAAGGCTTTGATTCAGTAAGGATTGGGAATTTGAATCCTTGCATGCGAATTCAACCATACATATGATGAAAGTTGACAATTGTGTTCCTTGTTAGAATCGTGGATCTTGGGTTTTTTGTATTTTTTTCTTGGGAACTCACCTGAAGAATCTGTTGTTTTTTACTTTGTTCAAGAACAATCTGTTGTTATGCGTGTCAAAATTCATGCCCGTAAAGTAAATCTTGACATCGTTTCAGTTAATTTCTTACCATGAAACTTTGATTGAGATCATGTCAATCTTTGGTGCTAATTGGTTGAGCTTATGTTTATGTTTATGGCTTTGTTGATAGGTCCACTGTCATCTTTAGATATAAATTCACATGGATGTGTTTCTTTAAAGCAGACTACTAAATGGTTGCATCTGCAATTTGGTTGCTATTGATTCGACTACAGCTGTATGCCGTAGGAATCTGGATGCGGACAACCTGATTTAAAGAAAATATAAAAGTTATTTTGTTCCTCCTATCTCTTTGTAGTTTGATTTGAAAAATTTTGGTACTTTGATTTGAAAAATTTATTGACGTCATGGGGTTGATGCCTACCTTGATTTTTAGAAGGCCAAGTGCCAATCAAACTCTTCCTCATTGATTTAGACTATTTTGTTCCTCTTATCTCTTTGTAGTTTACTCCAATAGTGGTATCTATATTTTTACTGTCACTTTAGTAATTTATTTGGTATTTTCTTCCTAAGCTTTAGGATTTGGATACTAATGTCTCCTTCTCTTGTTCTGCAAATCTACGAGTATATGTTTTGAAGCACTATATTTGATGTGTAGAGCATGCTTAGTGATGCGATTCTCTTCTAGTGTAGGACTTGCTAAAAAGATTACAACCTAAGAAAAGCACATTATTATTTTTCAGACCAGCTGATTTTGTTTGTTTGTTTATTTATTTTTGAATCAGATCAGCTGATTTTGTTAAATTGTGACATTTCCTGCATTTCTGACTAAAGAGTTAAATCAGAAGAGCACTATGACCATGATTTTCAAACCATCCGATTAGGTCATGACCATCATAGCTGAAATGGTGTATAATATACTAATTACCGTACAGAACTCGTGGATCATAGCATTCTAGATGAAGTGTCCTCCAAATCCAACCATTTCATGCCTTAGCGGAAGTTGGGCTGATTTACTTGCTAATAACACTTAAGTGATATGGTGTCTAGAGGTACATCCACGACAAAAGTGACAGCTTGCAAGTAAAAAGTGGAAATGCTATAACCTCAAAATATAATCTCCCAAGTTAAAAAAATAAAATAAAACTTTAACTAGCTTCTTTATAGTGATGTATTGTGAAAGTTAATTTGTTTAAATTGTTATAAAGATTCCTTAGACACATCCAGTTTTAAGGATGCTTAGATAGATACATGCAAAGGAATAATTGACTTTGCGTATAGTTATAGGCAGAAAAATAATGTTTCTATGGACAGATGTAGGCATGAAGATGGATGAACAAGGCCAAATAATTAGCTGCTGTGTGGTCATATAGAATTATTCTTTCTGTCCTCCAGAAAAATTAACTCATTGAGCTGATAACAGTATAGAATTCTACTTGTTTCCACATCTAAGAAAATATCTTCTGATAATTTCCTCTGTTTAAAGGTGCATTCTAGGAACTAGAGGTGTGCTTGAAGTCTTAATAGTTTTACACTATCACGGGATGCCGAATGACCAAACTAGTATCTAACTATCAAGGTGTTTGGTATTGCTGTCTTATTTCTAGCATAAGACAGTTAGCCTGCTTGCTTTTTTCCCCAATTATATCATCTAATTACTGCCAATTTTCTGTTTTTGGATCAGGTTTATGATGTGACCAAGTTCTTGGATGACCATCCTGGTGGTGATGATGTATTGGTGTCAGCAACAGGTATGATGTTAAATGAAATTTCTTCAAGAATTAATTTTTAAATTTATCAAGAATTAGTGAGCAATATACAAACTACATTTAATTTGAGTTAATCGTTCACACAGAGTCCAACCAAATTGAGCCTTTAGTAAGCTTATTTAGGTGTCACCTTCTGTTGCCCACGTTGCAATGTGGTTCAAGGTTCTGAACCATCTATTTTTGTTAACTTTTATTCATGTGTCATCCTTGAATCTCCATTGGACGCACATAGACATCTGATTGTGATCAAATAAATAGACCAACATAGTGCTTCAGTTAAAGCTGAATTGTTGTGATGGTCAAATAATTAAATAGTTGAATGGAGTCTTAAAAACAGACTTTTTATTGTTGAACCACACTGCAGGGTCGGCCTTACTGGATCCCTCAGTAGGAGGGCTCTGATAAACTATATATCTGATATTTGTGCATATAATATTCACTGGTTTGATTAGATGAGAATGATTGGGATGAATTTCATCCACTTTGCAGTCATCGATATTTTATCAAACGGTTGACAAACAAGTCCTCATTTTTTCTACTTTAGTAGAGAATGACTGTATACGTCCCTCAACTTTGTTAATCATGTTGACTTCACTGTATCATCGACATGATTAACGACCTGCAGAGATCTGCAATGTTTGTGATTTTCCCAATTGAAAAATCTTGTAGCGTGCATTCTCATATTATATGTGTATGTTGTTTCTTGTCTCTTTATGCTTTTCTTTGAATACAAAGTGAACTTGATGTTGCTATGTATTTTTTCCAGGGAAGGATGCAACTGATGATTTTGAGGACGTGGGTCACAGTGATAATGCCAGAGATATGTTGAAGGACTTCTACGTGGGAGAGATTGATGCCTCTACTATCCCCAAAAGTACCACATACACTCCGCCGAAGCAGCCTCATTACAACCAGGACAGGACTTCAGAATTTATCGTCAAACTTCTCCAGTTCCTGGTTCCCATTGCAATCTTGGGTTTGGCTTTTGGCGTCCGCCTTTACACCAAGTCATCATAAGGTTCTAGATTATGTTATTGTGGCAGAATTGTTAGTCGTGTATTATTGTGACGAGTAGTGAATACTACTCGCTTGGTGTGGGCAATCTAAACGGTTGTTGTCTTGCATCGGATCGGATGATATGTTACTGGTATTGTGTGCTTGTCTTATCCGCTCCCGCCTCCCGGACTGAAGTAACTTAATCCTATGCAGATGCTTTTCACCCCTTTGTTTTGTATTTTCTTCTTGGGAGTCCGGCATGCTGAGATTCTTTTCCTTTTGACTTGTGAAGCAAGATGGTTACTGAAGTTTGGAAACAAGAAAGACCATTGAACTTGTCGTGTGGGCAAGTGGATTGAATCAAATATCTAGTTGAACGCCAATAACCGTGTGCTGAAAACTAAGAAGAGATCATAACTCAGAGATGACAGATGACAGTTGTTGAATCAAGCACAGGTATTGTCGTCGGACGAGGCCAAAATCTGTTCGACTTAAAACCCCATACAGTATCAAAACAAAGATTATCGACTCGATTTATGAAGTTTATGCTTTATACAAGTGGGGGTAAGGGTTGGCGAACGGGCCCTGAATTCGCGGATTGGGGCGGGTTCAAGCGGTTTGGGACGGGTTCAATAATTCTTAAAACAAAATGGGGCGGGATGTGGCGGGGCGGGTTCACAAAATTAGCGGGGCTGTGTGGGTCAAAAAATCTATGGAAACGAGGCCCTGGCTTGGACCGTTTCCACGATGCGGGTTCAGCCTTGTTAGGAACCTGTTTGTCTTATGGGCTAGGTTAGTAATTGATGGGCTGAGGTCATCTTGAGGATTGGCCTATCAGCTCAAAAGCTCCAATTACTTCTTTGCGTTTTTTAAGGTGCGGAAAAACAATCCATCAAAATGGCTTACTGTGAAACTGTGTCATCAAGGACCCGTCACTAAATTAAAATGGTACCCGGCAAAATTTCAGAATTTTGGAGATTTAAACGCTTCCGTCCCGACATCAACAGTAACCTGCTTAAATTTGTCTTGTCATCCCAAAACTATATTCAACTCCCGCGTTTGCTCAAGCATCCTTGCCATCGAAAACATCATTCCCGTTCGAAAACTTGTTTCCCATTCCAAACCTATTGGTAGTTGTGTTGTGCTTGTCTTCTCCGGCCTCACTGCAATTCCAAACAGTATTTAAGAAAATCAAGGGAGTTTGGTTGAAGGCTGTGCAGTCAGTTCCAGAGAAATGACATGTTTTTTCGCTTCATTTGAGCTGGGTTCAACGTCCTTGCACCACCACCGACATCATATTTGATTCCCCCATTCAATTTCAAATTTGGTGAGTTTTGAAAATGGTACTCTAGAATTTAGTCTTGTTATTTTATGTTAATTATGATAAATTAAGTTAGTTGTAAGGTTTAATTATGCATGTTCGTTGATATAGTTAGTTGAAATTGGTGGATATATGTGTTTTTTTGGGAAATTTGGGTGCGTTGTGAAGTTATAGAGCTATGTTGACGGGTTGCGTAGAGGATAGGTCTTTAACTGTTGTTTTGGTAAAGCTGTAGTTTTGAGTTGGGATTGATTTTTGTTTTTGAAATATTGTTAATTTTATGATAGGAGTTGATATTGATTAAGTAATGATGCTCTATTGACAGTAGATGTATAGCTATGAAACATTATTGGACTACGAATGGCTTGGTCCCATTTACAGCACGTTGGTAGCCTAATCTAAGGGTTAATGTAGCCATGAAATAAAAGGAAAAGTTATTGCGCTTTTGAACTGTTGGTTTTTTTTTTTTTTTTTTCATGTCTAAGAAGCGAGTCATGATAGTGGGACAAGTTCCACCCGGTCTACAACTACTTGCCATTTTTAATCTATCACACTTAAATATATTAAATTAACTTACAATATCAAATCTATCACAAAAATAATACAGACCATGAGGGAGAGCCACATACCTGAAACAGCTGTCAAAGAGAACTTGCAAACAAGGAAAGAAGCTCACAGACTAAATAAAAATTGAAAAGCTCGCAGAGAAAGAAGAGAAGTGAAGATTTGGTGCCCCAAAAAAAGTAAAACAACCTCTGATTTAAAGAGGGCTTCTCTCGTGACAACAATGGGAAGTTTTGGGGGTTGGGGGACAATGGTATATGGGCTTTGCAGACTTTATTTTATGGATTCCATTTGGATGATTCTCTAGCTTTGATGGAAATAAAGGTAGTCAGATTTTTTTGGAGGTATATGGGCAGTGCATTGCATATTGCCAATTGCCTGACTTCAAAAAGTGAAAAGAAACAACCAAAAAACAAAACAAATATTAAATGATAAAGAGTTCCTGTTTAGACCCAAATTTATATTATTGGGCCGAGTCTAAGTTTGTTCTCGACCCAGTACTCTTCCAGAAATATTATGGGCCGTTCAGTCGCCATAGGCCGTCAAGTGAGGTTGGCCGAGTCCTATTGGGAGGAGGAGTGATTTGGATAAAGGTAAAGAGGTCGAATCCTGATATAACAAGGGGTCTCAAGGTTGAAGGCGCTGAATTAGGAAATGAATATGGTTCATTATTTGAGCCTAGTTCAGAAACCTATTGGAACTAGGATTGGCCGAATCATAATCAGATTGGGATAAGGAGTTTTAGTCTGAGTACGTCTCTGGTTCGGCTAGAAGTACTTCGGTCCTATAAATACAAATGCAATGGTAACGAGAAAACTCTCTCCAACTCAACACCCAAATCTGCCCTGCGCAAACCCTCGCTCTACGCGAAACCTCTCAACAACCTTGAGATTTTTATTTTCCTTTTCGCCAACACATCTTCAGTTTGGATAAACAGCACTGTGAAGACAACCGGTGGTATCTTCAGTTTGGATAAACAGCACTATCGCTGTAGAATCAGCCGACCGCGGAGCACCTTCAGTTTGGATAAACAGCACTGCGAAGAGGCCGACTGGTTACCTATCCAAGTCTCGGTCGAGAAGGATTTTCGAATCCTTATTGGCAGAGGTCATCTCATTAGCCTTCTCGGCGAAGTGAGGTGTTACCAGGTTACTACATTCGGCATTGACAGCCGAATTTGATATTGAACTTCGCAAATTAGCAGCCTTGTCTTCAGGCTCAAGGCCGAGAATTGTTCCTTCCTCGGCCGCAATTGCAAGACGCAGAAGTCAGCAGCGGGACCAACGCAACATCAGCAAATTTTACTCCTCGGCCGAGCTCGGCCGACGAGTTGGCACGCCCCGCACTCAACCGAAGGACGTAGTTAGCTTATTAGTTACTCGGCCTGCGCGCCACGTAGGCTTGGTAGTTTTTAGGGTCAACATTTTGGCACGCCCAGTGGGACACAGTGCTAAAACTACGAAGTTCACATGATATATCAGGATGAGATTTGGCGCCTATTCAAGGAAAGTGTCGAGCAACAAAAACGTCTTGGCCGGATCGTTGAAGCAAATAAAGAAAGGCAAAAATCTTTCTCTCAAATGATAAAGGTGAAGGTTCATCACAGCTTACAAGATCAGTGGTTAAATGAAGATAGAGATCGATATTATAAGTGGCTTGATAAGAAAACACCTTTTGGGTTCAAATCAATTCCATTTGAAGAATGGTTGGTTCAAAAGACTGGGGGGCAATTTTTCGCTCCGGCCACAATTAAAATTCGGCCTCAACAAATTGTCGAGACGGCCGAAGAAGAATCTAGGCCACCTGTTGTCTCGGTCGAGACTGAGAGGGTGGTAGGCCTCGAAGGAAAAGTCCAAGTTTCTAAGCCAAAAGTCGACTTGGAAAATGATTTGTCAGATGAGTGCTCCAATGACAAACAGAGCCAGGACATGGTTTTGAACGTCGAAACAACGCCAATCGATATGATTATTGGTGATAAAGCCGATATGGAGAAATCTCATTCGGCTAAGTTGCTCGAGTTAAAAGCCGAAATTGGTGGAATAATTATGCCCGGGGGGCATAATAATTGTTCCACACATTCGGCGGCCGAAAATGAAAAATATTTCGTCAAGCCAAAAATATTTGGAGAAAACTCTTTATTCGGCCTAAGATCTCGGTTTGGAATAAAGCATCGTTGGCCTCCTCCTCTTTATTAGTTCGGCCACTTTCGTTTTTTTTTTGTTAAAAAAAAAAAAAAAAAAAAAAAGGAATAAATTATTTTCTCGACCATTCGGCTTTATGGGCCAATACTTGAGAAAATAAGGGGGAAAAAAGATGGTGTGCTCGGCAAAATTTTGTCTGAACTATGGCATGCTCGGTTTAAACGGTTGTTCCTTAGCCGAGCTGAGACAATTTTGGCCGAATAAAGAGTGGCCGAATATGATAGGTTTGGCCGAAGGAAAAAAGGGGAATATATTAGTTCGACCATGAAGTATATTGGTGCATTGTGCAATTTGTATATGCCAACTGCATGGCCGGCAGATCCCGATTTTTTATTGACCTCGACGTTTGTTCTTCTCTATCTATATCACACAGGCCGAGCTCGACGGATTGGTGCTCGGCACAGGTTCATTTTATACATGTGTATGCTCGGCACAGAACCCAATCATCTAGTATGGCTGATTTTCTTCCTCAGCAAGGTTGTATTCAGAACAACTTTCTACCAAGTGAATTTATATTATTGGGCCGAGTACTTATTTTTCTTCGACCATATATTTCTTCGACTGCATTAATTTCCTTAACCATTCGGCTTACGGGCCGAAGTTCAAGGAAATTGGGGGGCAATGTTTGGACCCAAATTTATATTATTGGGCCGAGTCTAAGTTTGTTCTCGACCCAGTACTCTTCCAGAAATATTATGGGCCGTTCAGTCGCCATAGGCCGTCAAGTGAGGTTGGCCGAGTCCTATTGGGAGGAGGAGTGATTTGGATAAAGGTAAAGAGGTCGAATCCTGATATAACAAGGGGTCTCAAGGTTGAAGGCGCTGAATTAGGAAATGAATATGGTTCATTATTTGAGCCTAGTTCAGAAACCTGTTGGAACTAGGATTGGCCGAATCATAATCAGATTGGGATAAGGAGTTTTAGTCTGAGTACGTCTCTGGTTCGGCTAAAAGTACTTCGGTCCTATAAATACAGATGCAATGGTAACGAGAAAACTCTCTCCAACTCAACACACAAATCTGCCCTGCGCAAACCCTCGCTCTACGCGAAACCTCTCAACAACCTTGAGATTTTTATTTTCCTTTTCGCCAACACATCTTCAGTTTGGATAAACAGCACTGTGAAGGCAACCGGTGGTATCTTCAGTTTGGATAAACAGCACTATCGCCGTAGAATCAGCCGACCGCGGAGCACCTTCAGTTTGGATAAACAGCACTGCGGAGAGGCCGACTGGTTACCTATCCAAGTCTCGGTCGAGAAGGATTTTCGAATCCTTATTGGCAGAGGTCATCTCATTAGCCTTCTCGGCGAAGTGAGCTGTTACCAGGTTACTACATTCGGCATTGACAGCCGAATTTGATATTGAACTTCGCAAATTAGCAGCCTTGTTTTCAGGCTCTAGAACCCGAAGGCCGAGAATTGTTCCTTCCTCGGCCGCAATCGCAAGACGCAGAAGTCAGCAGCGCGACCAACGTAACATCAGCAAATTTTACTCCTCGGCCGAGCTCGGCCGACGAGTTGGCACGCCCCGCACTCAACCGAATGACGTAGTTAGCTTATTAGTTACTCGGCCTACGCGCCACGTAGGCTTGGTAGTTTTTAGGGTCAACAGTTCCACAAGAAGCTAAGACACATGTGCATCATTTTCTTGCGGGTATTAAAGATATATTTGACCAGAAATTTAATATTTGGATTTGTGCATTTCTTTCTCTTCAGATAAGACACGTATGTCCCCTCAATTCATTGTGCATAGATTCTTTATAGTATAATTAATGGATACTCCAAAAAATCTTTTGAATTGGATATTGCCAAAAGCCTTCACACATATCATTCACTGCTCACATACCTCCAAAAAATCTTTTGGTTTTCAATTTGCTTCAAAACTTTTGAATTTTTTTGGGTTTTGTTATAGGTATTGGGAAATATCGAGAATATCGGCAAAATATTGGAGATATCGCACTTATCGGGGATATATCGTCGATATAGGGGAAGATATGGCCTTACCCCCCAGTATCGGTATCGATAGTTGAAAATATCAATATATTGCCGATATTTCAATCCTTGACTATAATGAAGAAAATAGACAAATACGATTTTTCAAATAAACACTAATATGACTATCGTTTAATCCAACAGTCAAAGAGTTTTGACTTTTTGTAGAGATGATCTTTGAGATAATACTAAAAGATGGACGGTTGGAACATCAAAATACGGTATGAATTGTGCCATAAAAAGAATCCCTCAAATAAGGTTTTTCAAATAATCCTTCAACAGAATAGACTGTTATTGGTTATATATCCATCTTACGCAAATTTCATTCATAGATTCATTACTATTACGTAACAGAAACAATGTCACATAAATTTTGCTCAAATGAGTAATATTTGAATATTTATCCGTTAGATTATCATCTTGAAATTTTTGGATCAAAGTTCAGTTGTCATCAATTAATGATAACCCATGATTTTTACTTTGAAAAAGTCTTTCCCCATTATTTCAAATGTGTTGCGTGTGATTCAAGCAACCCACCGAAATTTTGGACTTGATAGATAAGGGCAAAAAGGCATGGTGCATGTAGTGGCGGATCCAGGATTTTAAATTCGGGGAGTCCCAATAATAAAGGTCAAATTATAGACAAAAATAACATTGAAAATTTAAATATAATACAGTTCATTCAAAAATCATATGCAAAACAATATTACAAATTATAAAATCCTAATTCAAGCGTCCATTACGAGGTTTCATAAGTTACTAGATAGTACTTAAGTTATTGATTATCTAATGTGGACCACTAAATTTAAAATACCGGTCAAATAAAACTCTTCTCAAACTCCCACCATGTTTCTAACTGAACACACCATTTTTCTCTTTTACTAGTTTCCAAACATCCACCTTCTCTCTCACTAAGAACATAGCTCCCATTCTCCCGAAGCCATGGCAGCTCCACCCCCAAATTTCACCAACCCATGACAGATCATATCCATCTTACTAACCTTATGAAGGAAATTTCACCCATAAGAAAAATTACTAAGGTGGTTGAAATAATTTGGGAAATTTGGGTTTATGTACTGCCCTCGCCAGACGACAGAGAAAGGTTGGAGGAGAAGTGGGTGGCACTGACGGATGAGACCATGGCAGAAGCAAGGAGGAGAGAGGCAGGAAGGGTCCCTATTTTCTTTCTTCTCCGTGCGCGGTCATCTTCTCTGAGAAGAAGACAGCCACTGCAACCTGCAACCTACAACCTACAACCTGCACAGACCTCATGTTCGAGTACAAGAGGTCCCGGAAAATTTCTAGCAGCGATTTAGGATCACCGACGGGTCCTGGGACCTCCCAGGTCCCTATGTGGATCCGTCCTTGGGTGCATGTGGGGGACAGTTTCTTTGTTAGGGTTTTCGATTGGTAAGCAAAGCAATGAATGCACACTTGAATATTTCACAGTAACTAATTACTCTCAAAGACCTAAAAACTAGAAAACGTTCATTGGAATTTGAAGATTCCTCAGTTTCTTCCAATACCATTTAAGCAACACCAACTTCCACTATAATCACCACTGCAATTTCTACCCCTATTTACTTAGTGGAGCCGTTTATTATGTGTCATAATATAAGTGAAAAAATGATATATTTTTTAGTGTTCATTCACTTTTGTATTATGGTACGTAATATATTTACTCTTGTTTCAAATACACCGAAACATCTCTCATGGTAACACTTCACCGTACGCTTATTCCATCTCTCATTGTGGCATTTGATAATTGAATTTCTTATTTAAATCCTTAAAAATGAAACCTAACTATCAACCGTCATATCATGTGGTTTACGTTGGATGGTGCTATCTACACACTCCTTGTTAATTTCTGTCTTTTACTCATCTTCAATTCATTTGATCTGACGAATGAAAATTAAGAAAATGTGTGAAAAATAAAAATGTGTGTGTGAACTGGATAGCAGTGCCATACAAAATATGGTCTGAAGAAAAAAATAGTCTTGGTGTATATTATAAAGTTGCGGCTCCTGCTTTATAATGTAAATTGCAATCTCCAAATTTATGAACATCTTTTAAGGAAAAGGTATGAGAATAATTTGAAATTTCGGGCACACTTGCCATGGAAATTTGTGTTTTGTTTCTTCATTCTACCGCTTTATGCTATTGCTGTTGCATGCACAATGGGGTTGATGGACTGAAATCTGACTTTCATCGAGTTCATGTCGACTTTGATTAAATTCTACATGGACCTTAACAGAATTTGTGAGAATTTTATTGTGAATTTAATGGATTCTCATGAACTTTTTAGTGGTTCATTTATTAATAGCATTTTTGTAGTTTTGAATTATGACCACGGTAAGGCGATGGTTATGGTAGTGGTCATGACAGTAGGGTTTGGCCAATTCGTCAAGACAGTAGGGTTTGGTCACTTCGTGGGCATGTGAGGTTTTGGTTACGAATTTGTACTTACAAAATAATCAACACCTTTGATTGTTTTGTACGTACAAATTTGTTAAGATTGAAGACGACGGATTTTTGCTACCACAGTGATGGCGTCAGCAACAAGGTGGTCGTAGAAGGTTATCGTGGTAGTTTCATGACAAGGTGGTGGTGGTAGTCGATGTGGTGTTGTGGCAGTGGTTGTAGTTACAATGGAGGTGGTGGAGGTGGTGGTGGTGATAGCCATGACAATATAGTGATAATATAGTGGTGTATTATATGAAAAGACAGAGGGTAGAAAAAAGTTCTATCAAACTCAACGAAGAGGTTGAATTTGTTATAATCTAAAAATACACTATAAATCCCTCAAAATCTACCTGACTACCTGAGTCCAATAACGTTTCATAATCTTCTCAAATCAATTACTTTATCAATGCACCTAACTTTTAGAGACCACTAAAATCTTGGTTGAATATAACCGAATTTTTATGGACATATATAGACTCATTTAAAATTTTGATTGAATACATCTACACTTACTCTTTTGAAATACTGAATTTTATTTTTTTATTTTTACTTTTTTCTTGTTAAAAAATAGATTTGTTAGATTAGGAAGTCGGCGGGGTTCAAACCATGCCGTGATGCAAGGACAACACTCCACTCCATCACTGTAGTAAAGGGCCACTTGCCTTTTGAAATACTGATTAAATACCAAGACTTTAAACTCCTTTAAAATCTTTTTGCATCTCAATGAATGTACAAGTTTAAGTGAGATCTAATACGGGTTTTTCCGCAAAATTTTTTTTATAATTGACTTCACTTGGCTAACACAGCAATTACTTGGGACTGTTTTCAGACTGCTTGTGTAACAACCCGTCCTGGAAATGTCGTACGGCGGGAGTGAAATGACGAAAATGCCCCTAGGCATTTATTTTTGGTAAGTGTGTGTTTTTACTTGGGTGTTTGGTTGTACTTGGACCACACACACACACACATTCACACCCTTCCTATCTCTCACTCCCGCACTCTCTCTCTACCTCAGACTCTCTCTCTCTCTCTCTCCCTCTCGGTTCTTGTACGGACGAACCCAAATCCTCCCTAAACCTGGCAGATCAAGACTAAGGTACGTATATTTGTGCTCCTTGTGGTACTAGGAAGCCACTAGTACAAGTTTTAGAACCTGGAACCTTCGAAAACCCCGAGTTCTCACAACCTCCGATTTGTGCATTGTTCATGCACACATGAAATGTTGTTTTTTATGGGATTTGAAGCTTATAGGAAGCTTATTGAGGTCCTTAGGAAGCTCGGAGTAGTTCGTTTGAAGATTTTGGACGTCGGGATAGCGAGATCGGAGAGTTTTCATTTTGGCCGGAATTATCGAGGCTTTTTCCGGCGAATCTCTGGCGAGTTGGGGGTCGAGTCAGGTATGGATGTGTTCATCTTCATTTTGGTATAAAGTACGTAGAAAATGGTGCAAAAATGGAGAAGATACCATGTTTGGAAGTTTTTCCAGAAACCAGCGAACAGTCGCCGGCGATCGGCGACTCGCCGAAGAAGACGAGGAATATTCCGTCAATTTTGACGGAATATGCTGACGCCGTCAGTTAGAGTTAACAGTTTCTATTAGTTAATTAACGGAATATTCCTAACAGCGTTACTGTTCCGTTAGACGTGCCAGGCACGTGGCCGCGCGTGGCAGGCACATGGCGGCGTGTGGGTGATCGGAAAATTTTTCTAAAAATATGGGGATGATTATGAGTTTGTGTAGATCATAGTGGTATATTCATATACCCAAATTGAGCAATGTATGAGAAGTTATTTCTAAGGTTTCGTTTATGTGCGTTAATTAACATTATTTCAGTTACTTCTCATATAGGCGAGACCTATCCAGAAGACGAGCGTAGCCAGGCTAGGCACGGGGGCTACGACCCGTCTACTTATCAGTGAGTGGGCATTTGTTTTCCGTATATACCTATATAAATGAATTTTCCCAGAAAATCATTTAAAATGAAATATGATATGAAATGCGATATGAAATGCTATGCAAAGTATCTATTTATTTATTATGCGTTATTGATTGCTTATATTGATGTTGGTGCTAAGGACGCACAGGTAAGTGGCAGGTAAATTTTATATACTAGTTGTTGAGAACGAATGATATGATGTGATGTGATGTGATGTGATTAGAGCTCATAAACCTGCACACTGATATTAGTGCTCCCGCCCAAAGAGGGGCTCAATCCTTCACGTGTTGTTCACCTCCCACACCGTATGCTCGCTTTGGATCCAAGTTAGGTGCTCAGTCCTGTCGAATAGGCCACTATAGGTGGGTTTGACTTGTAGGTGACCCGCGATTTATCGCTCAGTCTTCACGTAATCGTAGCACTAGAGCATATTAGTTTATTATCAGTGATGTTGTGCAGACCACTAGAGGTGGTATTGATGTGTGTGCAGGGTATATATATGATGATATGATTGTGATGATGATGAGCTATATGATATGATGATTGTTATGAGCTATATACAGCCGAGGGCTGAGACGATTATTTAGTATTCAATCATATTCACAAAGTTATGCTTTGGCATTCAGTTATGATACTTTGGCATGGCATATACATACTTTCATACATACGTATTTTTCAGTAGGATTTTGAGAATTATATATATGAGTATATACTTTATTTCTGGGAAATTATACAGGTTTTACGGTGAGGGGTTAGAACTTATGAGAAAAAGAAAGGTTTTGAAAAGATTTGTTTTTGACCCACTCAGTTTTCTGTTTTTCGCCCATCCAGGTATTAAGTAGTGAGAGTTGGTGGCACACGAGGAGCTCATCGGATGTTCTGACAGAACTCACCTATGTAGGACCACCTTCGGGTGCTATTTTTATTCAGTACTTCTGCTTGACTGCACATAGACTTTTATGCTCTGTATTAGTGGAATTTACATTTTTTTTACACTAGTATTACTAGTGTTTCGGTTTTAATTGACCCATAAATTCTATCATTTATTGCTTCCGCATTGTGCACATGGTTACGTCACTCTCACATGATGGCCAGAAGGCCCTCTTTCGGGTCGGGGTGTGTCTGATTGGTATCAGAACATAGGTTTGGCAGTCCTGCATATCTTGTGAATATTCTAATTATCTTGGTGTTTCTCGTAAAGAGCCACGTCGTTCAAATGAACCTAGTTTCCCTGATATAGCTCAGTTAGGGGAAGTTATAGCGAATGCTATTCAGTCAGTTATTCGCCCGCCTCAGCGGACCCCTCTGGAGTTGGTTCATAATTTGAAGATAACCACTTTTATGGGGAATGAAGGTCCCGAGGGTTCAGAGAAATGGTTGATGCATATTGAGAAGACTTTCAGGCTGATGCAGAGTCAGGGGAGTCTATCTCCGGACAGATGGGTCGAGACAACTTCATGGTTTTTGGGTAAGGAACCAGCTTCTTGGTGGAGTCAGTTTGCTGATGAGTTACCCCAGGAAGAATTTAGAGATTAGGAGGTATTTGAGCAGTTGTTATATAAGAGATTCATTCCTCCTGCATATATTGATCGTAAGAAGCAGGAGTTTACTAGTTTGAGGCAGAAGAAGCTGTCAGCTAACGAGTACTACAGGAAATTTACTGATCTATCTCGTTATCATCCAGAAGTTGCTGCTAATCCGGTTGAGATGCTAGGTTGTTTTAAGTTGGGCACTAAGAAGAAATGGCGTACCATTACGACTGTAATTCCCTGTACTACTTATCATGAGTTTTATGAAGCTTTACTTCAGATTGAGGATTCTGAGAATTTATCCAGTGACAGTGAAGAGGAAGAGAAAAATGGGAATCAGAATAAGGATAAGGGTAAAGGTTATTTCTTGCAAGGGCCTTGCCAGACTCAGAGCTTTAAGTGCAGTGGGACTAGTTCTAGTTCTTCCAGTGGAGGTTTCAGTTCCACAGGTCAAAGATGAGGTGGTAGGTTCTTCAGAGATTCCAGATCCCAGAGGTAGGGGAACTTTGGTAGAGGAAATGCACCTTGGTGCCGTAGGTGCTGTAGTCGACATTTAGGGGAATATCGAACAAGTAGCACTGGTTGTTTTACTTATGGTCAGAAGGGACATCAAGCTAAGTTTTGTCCTCAAGGCCAGCAGAGACCTCAGCAACCTCATTTACCACCGTCAGCTCCAGCTCAGCAGTTCTCAGGATAGGGTGGCTATACCCAGATGGGCCGTGGTGGTGCATACCACTATCAGGGGGATTCTGTTCCTTATTCTTTGGGACAGTACCAGTACCCCCAAGATCCCTATCAGCATAGTCAGTCAGGATAAGGGCATAATCCTCAGGGGCGAGGAGTTCATGCTAGCAGAGGCAGAGGAAGGTAGCAGAACTATGGACGTATCAATACCCTTTCGCTGCAGGATGCTCAGAACAATCCAGATTTGATCATGGGTACGTTAAATATTCTTGGTCATTATGCTAAAGTGTTGATTGATTGTGGTGCTACTTATTCTGTGATTTTTCATACGTTTGCTCAATTGACACAACCTCAATCTTCACCTCTTGGGTATGAGTTAGAGTTTGCTATGCCTAGAGGAGAGAAATGTTATGTAGATTATGTGCACCCAGGTTGTCCCGTAGTAGTGGAGAATATGGTTATGCATGCTAATCTCACTCCGCTAGACATTGTGGATTGACGTTATCTTAGGCACAGATTGGTTGCATTGCAATCATGCTAAGATTGACTGTTACGGGAAATCAGTGACCTTTCATCCTCCTGGTTTACCTGAGGTTACATTCCTTGGTAAGCCTAGTGGATTGAGGCATGGAATCATTTCAGCTGTGAGAGCCAAAAAGTTACTAAAGAAAGGTTGTCAAGGGACCTTGGCTCACGTGGTACTAAATGATGATGCTCCGGTTAGCATGGAGAGTGTCAAGGTGGTTAGACATTTTTCTGATGTTTTCCCTGATGATTTACCTGGATTGCCGCCAGACAGAGATGTGAAGTTCGCTATTGATTTGCTACTAGGTACTGATCCTATTTCTTTAACTCCTTATCGTATGGCTCCTGCCGAGCTAAAAGAATTGAAGATTCAATTACAAGAGTTGGTTGATAAAGGTTTCATTCAACCTAGTACTTCACCTTGGGGAGCTCCAGTTTTGTTTGTAAGGAAGAAAGATGGTACTTTGAGGCTTTGTATCGATTACAGGCAATTGAATCGGATGATGATTAAAAACTGTTATCCATTGCCTCGTATTGACGATCATTTTGATCAACTCGGAGGTGCCTGCGTATTTTCTAAGATTGATCTAAGGTCTGGTTATTATCAGTTGAAGATCAGGAGCGACGATGTTCCTAAAACTGTTTTAAGGACTCGTTATGGTCATTATGAGTTTCTTGTGATGCCATTTGGATTGACGAATGCACCAGCAGCTTTTATGGGTTTGATAAATAAGGTGTTTCAGTAGTATTTGGATAGATTCGTCATTGTCTTCATTGATGATATTCTGGTGTATTCTAAGTCGAAGGCAGACCATGTCCGACATCTTACTTTGGTGTTGAAGAAGCTAAGGGAACATCAGTTGTATGCTATGTTCAGTAAGTGCCAATTCTGGTTAGATCAAGTTGCTTTCTTAGGGCATGTTGTTTTAGCTCAGGGTATTCGGGTAGACCCTCAGAAGATAGCAGCTGTGAAGAATTGGGAACAACCGCAAACTGTCACTGAGGTTCAGAGTTTCCTTGGTTTAGCGGGTTATTATCGGCGATTTGTTAAGGATTTCTCAGTTATGGCTTTACCACTAACGAGGTTGACCAGGAAGGAAGTTAAATTCGAGTGGGATGATAAGTGTGAGCAGAGTTTCCAGCAGTTGAAGTATTATCTCACTCATGCACCTGTTTTGACTCTTCCTAATGATAGTGGTAATTTTGATGTTTACAGCGATGCTTCTTTGAATGGCTTGGGATGCATGTTAATGCAGCATGGTAGGATAATTGCTTACGCTTCACGTCAGTTAAAGCCTCACGAGATGAATTACCCTACACATGACTTAGAATTGGCAGCCATTATTTTCGCTTTGAAGATTTGGAGACACTATCTCTATGGTGAGAAGTGTAGGATTTTCTCAGATCACAAGAGTCTCCAATACCTGTTCACACAGAAAGATTTGAATCTTCGTCAGCGGAGATGGATTGAGTTACTAAGTGACTACGATTGCACGATTGAGTATCATCCTGGACGTGCTAACGTGGTGGCTGATGCTTTGAGTAGGAAATCTCAAGATCGGGTTAATGCTTTGTATGCTTCTCGTGTTCATCTTCTTGTAGATTTGAGGTCTACTGGAGTGAAATTGGAATTGGAAGAACAAGAAAGAGTGGTGGCAGATCAAGAAAGAGCCTTACTTGCTAGTTTCCAAGTTAGGCCTATTCTGATTAATCGTATACTCGAGACTCAGATGAATAATGAAGAGATTCAAGAGCTTATTCATTTGAGGAATCAAGGGAAAAAGAAAGACCTCAGAGTTCGAGAGTCAGACGGCATGCTTATGCAAGGGAATAGGATGTATGTGCCAAATAATGAGGAATTAAATAAGGCAATTCTTGATGAGGCACATATTTCAGCTTATGCGATGCATCCAGGAGGAACTAAAATGTATCATACCATTAGGCTATTTTATTATTAGCCAGGTATGAAAAGGGAAATTGCTGAGTATGTAAGTAGGTGTATTGTGTGCCAGCAGGTTAAAGCCGAAAGAAAGAAGCCGTTTGGGTTGTCACAGCCACTTCCCGTTCCACAGTGGAAATGGGAAAATATTACTATGGATTTTGTGTACAAGCTTCCTCGTACACAAAACTGCTATGATGGAATTTGGGTGGTTGTAGACCGGCTTACTAAGTCAGCGCATTTTATTCCTATGAAGGAAAAGTATTCTTTGAACAGGTTAGCTGAATTGTTCATCACGAAGATTGTGAAGTATCATGGAGTTCCTGTAAGTATTATTTCAGATCGAGATCCGAGATTTACTTCTAAGTTTTGGATAGCATTTCAGGAAGCTTTGGGTTCGAGATTACTATATAGCACGGCATATCATCCTCAGATAGACGGACAATCTGAGAGGATGATTCAGACCTTGGAGGATATGCTATGATCTTCGGTGTTGCAGTTTGGTGACGCTTGGCATAAGCGGTTGGATTTGATGGAATTCACCTACAACAATAGCTTTCACTCAAGTATTGGTATGGCGCCATTTGAGGCATTATATGGCAAGCCTTGTCGTACACCTTTATGTTGGTCAGAGGTTGGCGAACGAGTTTTAGTGGGCCCTGAGTTAGTGGAGGAGACTACTCATAACATTCAGGTTATTAAGTATAATATGAAAGCAGCCCAAAATCACCAAAAGAGTTTAGCAGATAGACACGCCACTGATCGAGTGTACAAGATTGGTGATTGGGTATTTCTGTAGTTATCACCGTGGCGAGGTGTAGTACGATTCAGGAAGAAGGGCAAGCTAAGTCCTAGACTCATCAGACCTTATCAGATTTCCGAGCGAGTTGGTGAAGTTGCTTATAGACTTGAGTTGCCGTCAGAGCTGTCTAAGGTACATAATGTGTTTCATGTGTTGATGCTTCGACACTATGTCTCAGATCCTTCACATGTGATACCTCATCAACCCTTAGAGATCAATTCAGATTTGACTTATGATGAGGAGCCGGTGACGATACTTGATTGGAAAGAAAAGGTTCTGAGGAACAAGACAGTGCATTTAGTTAAAGTCTTGTGGATGAACCATTCAGTGGAAGAAGCGACATGGGAGACAGAGGATCGGATGAGAGAGATGTACCCAAGATTGTTTTATGAGTACTAGTGGATGGTTTTGGTTGTGTAAATTTCGGGGATGAAATTTTTATAAGGAGGGTAGATTGTAACAGCCAATCACGGAATAGTCGTACGGCGGACGTGAAATGACGAAAATGCCCCTAGGCATTTATTTTTGGTAAGTGTGTGTTTTTCCTTGGGTGTTTGGTTGTACTTGGACCACACACACACACACACATTCACACCCTTCCTATCTTTCACTCCCGCACTCTCTCTCTACCTCAGACTATCTCTCTTTCTCCCTCTCGGTTCTTGTACGGACGAACCCAAATCCTCCCTAAACCTGGCAGATTGAGACTAAGGTATGTATATTTGTGCTCCTTGTGGTACTAGGAAGCCACTAGTACAAGTTTTAGAACCTGGAACCTTCGAAAACCCCAAGTTCTCACAACCTCTGATTTGTGCACTGTTCATGCACACGTGAAATGTTGTTTTTCAAGGGATTTGAAGCTTGTAGGAAGCTTATTAAGGTCCTTAGGAAGCTCGGAGTAGTTCGTTTAAAGATTTTGGACGTCGGGATAGCGAGATCGGAGATTTTTCATTTTGGCTAGAATTATCAAGGCTTTTTCCGGCGAATCCCCGGTGAGTTGGGGGTGGAGTCAGGTATAGATGTGTTCATCTTTATGAGATCTTCATTTTGGTATAAAGTACATAGAAAATGGTGCAAAAATGGAGAAGATACCATGTTTGGATGTTTTTCCAGAAACCGGCGAACAGTCGCCGGCGACCGGCGACTCGCCGGAGAAGACGAGGAATATTCCATTAGTTTTGATGGAATATGCTGACGCCGTTAGTTAGAGTTAACAGTTTTCGTTAGTTAATTAACGGAATATTCTTAACGGCATTACTGTTCCGTTACACGTGCCAGGCACGTGGCCGCGCGTGGCCGGCACGTCTGGCCGTGCCTTGGCCGGCGCGTGGCGGCGTGTGGGTGGTCGAAATTTTTTTCTAAAAATATGGGGATGATCCTGAGTTTGTGTAAATCACAGTGGTATATTCGTATACCCAAATTGAGCAATGTATGAGAAGTTATTTCTAAGGTTTCGTTTATGTGCGTTAATTAACGTTATTTCAGTTACTTCTTATATAGGCGAGACCTATCCGGAGGACAAGCGTAGCCAGGCTAGGCACGGGGGCTACGACCCGTTTACTTATCAGTGAGTGGGCATTTGTTTTCCATATATACCTATATAAATGAATTTTCCCAGAAAATCAGTTAAAATGAAATATGATATGAAATGCGATATGAAATGCCATGCAAAGTATCTATTTATTTATTATGCGTTATTGATTGCTTATATTGATGTTGGTGCTGAGGACGCACAGGTAAGTGGCAGGTAAATTTTTTATACTAGTTGTTCAGAACGAATGATACAATGTGATGTGATGTGATATGATTAGAGATCATAAACCTGCACACTGATATTAGTGCTCCCGCCCAGAGAGGGGCTCAGTCCTTCACGTGTTGTTCACCTCCCGCACCGTATGCTCGCCTTGGATCCAAGTTAGGTGCTCAGTCCTGTCGAATAGGCCACTATAGGTGGGTTCAACTTGTAGGTGACCTGTGATTTATCGCTCAGTCTTCACGTGGTCGTAGCACTAGAGCATATTAGTTTATTATCAGTGATGTTGTGCAGACCACTAGAGGTGGTATTGATGTGTGTGCAAGGTATATATATGATGATATGATTTTGATGATGATGAGCTATATGATATGATGATTGTTATGAGCTATATACAGCCGAGGGCTGAGACGATTATTTAGTATTCAATCACATTCACAGAGTTATGCTTTGGCGTTCAGTTATGATACTTTGGAATGACATATACATACTTTCATACATACGTATTTTTCAGCAGGATTTTGAGAATTATATATATGAGTATATACTTTATTTCTGGGAAATTATACAAATTTTAAGGCGAGGGGTTAGAACTTTTGAGAAAAGAAAGGTTTTGAAAAGATTTGTTTCTGACCCACTCAGTTTTTTGTTTTTCGCCCCTCCAGGTATTAAGTAGTGAGAGTTGGTGGCACACGAGGAGCTCATCGGATGTTCTGACAGAACTCACCTATGTAGGACCACCTTCGGGTGCTATTTTTATTCAGTACTTCTGCTTGACTGCACGTAGACTTTTATGCTCTGTATTAGTGGAATTCACACTTCTTTTACACTAGTATTGCTAGTGTTTCGGTTTTAATTGACCCGTAAATTCTATCATTTATAGCTTCTGCACCGTGCACATGATTCACTCTCACGTGACGGCCAGCACGCTGCTCTTTCGAGTCGGGATGTGTCAGCTTGTGTAAAAAAAAACACTTAAGAGAATGAGTGCTTATGCTAATCATCATAAAAAAAATTTCTACCCGACTTCCCTTGTGTTGATTATACAAGGAGGAGCCAAAAACATTTTTAAAATATTTAAAATAGAAAATAATCATAATTGCTTTTAATTGTCAGAAAACGTAGTCAAATTAGGGTCCACATCTTATAATATGATGATGTAGGCATCTTTTGATCTCTTTTGTCATCCACAACATAGCTGTGGTTGGCATACAAAAGTCCAACGTTTTCATACGGCGGCAAGTGACGTTAAATTTAGCCTGAATACCACTACGATAAATTGACAATGGAGTTGAAGAGATTCTTCCAATATAAATATGACCACCATGAACATAAAGCATGAAACCTACCCTACCATTACCCTCAAAACCTTATCATTTCTCACTAGCACAAGCAGATGAAAAAATGAAAAGATGAAAAAATGAAAAAATGAAAAAATGCAAAAATAAAAAAATAAAAAAAGAATGATTATAAATTAAAGAAGTAAAAAGGGTAAATTACATTTTACTCCCTCAGGTTTGAGGTCAATTTCAATTCCTTACAATATCTTTAAAATATTTCAATTTCATACATATACTGTCATTTTATTTCAATTTCAAACATCCGTTAGAAAATCCGTTAAGTAAACCGTTAAGTGATGACGTGAAAAATATGGAATCCACATTTGTGCTGACGTGGCTGCCAAATTTGTACCACGTGGCAAATTATTATTTTTTATATTATAATAATTTATCCTATTATAAAAATAAAATAAAAACCCATCTTCATCCCCGAGCCCTTCCCCTTCCCTGCAACCCAAACACTCCATCCCAACCCACCCCCGCCACCAAGCCTATTCCCCATCCCCAAAACCTTGCCCATTCCCCTTGCCCAATTCCATCCCTCCCGCCCACCCAACCCTCCCTCCTTTCTTTCTCCACGGCCGCCACTTAGAATGCTAACTCGGATCGAAAACCTAATCTGGCGCAAGCTCTTGCTCGAGCCATCGCTTACACCGCTGGTCTTTCCAGAGAAGATGACGATGTTTCTCGAACTAGATGACACTTTGGTGCACGCACAGGACGATCCACTGCTGAAGAAATTTGATTTCATATTGCGATCGAGGATCGACGAAAGTTAGGGGCGAAGAGTGGATGCAAAGGAGAGAAGAAAGGCAGAGAATTTTAGGGGTTTTGGGAAGGTGAAAAGGCTTAGTGGCGGGGTGGGTATCGGGAAGGGGAAGGTGGGTGGGTTAATCACATTCAAAGGCAACCATAGAGCAGCATAAGCACACAAACCTTCGAACCCAAGGCCAAGACACACCCTTAAACCCGAGACCAAGAGGTGTGATGCAGGAGCACTTCACCATCACGGTGGGAAGAGGTTGGGTTGGGGGGGGGGGTTCTATGTAACATCCCACATCGTCCAGGGGAGTGATCCTTAAATGTATATTCTCATCCCTACCTAGCACGAGGCATTTTGGGAGCTCATTGGCTTCGAGTTCTGTAGGAACTCCGAAGTTAAGCGAGAAGGGGGCCAGAGCATTCCAATGATGGGTGACCCACTGTGAAGCTCCTCGTGAGTTCCCAGAAACAAAACCGTGAGGGAATGGTAAGCTCAAAGCGGACAATATCGTGCTACGGTGGTGGAGCGGGCCCGGGAAGTGATCTGCCTCGGGCGGGGATGTGACATTCTAGGTTTGGTTTTTTTTTTTTTTTTTTTTTATTTTTTATTTTTTTTATTCCTTTCTTTCTTTCTTTCTTTGATAACTTTTCTTTAAGTAATTATTTTTAAATGTATAAAAAAAAAACATTTTTCCACATGGCACAAATTTGGCAGCCACATGGCACAAATATGGCAGCCATGTCAACTCTTAACGGATCAATGGATGAAAAATGTAACGAATGTATTATATTGAAATAAAATAGTAGGTGAGGTATGAAAGTGAAATTTTTTGAAGATGTTATATGAGGTTGCAATTGACCTCAAACCTGAGGTAGTAAAGGGTAATTTACCTTAGTAAAAAATAGGGTAAATCTCAGTTTACTACTCTCAAGTTTTGTGGTTTTTAATATTTGGTACATGAAGTTTTTTTCGTCCCAGAGTCATACTTAAAGTGTTAATTTTGGGACAGTCTCATACATCCGTTAGTCTGGTTGTTAAGTCTCCCGTTAACTGATGATGTGGCGTCTATGTGGACAATGACTGGATGCCACGTTAAGGGTCCACGTGAAAATTAAAAATTCAAAAAAAACATTATAGTTAAAAAAAAAAAAAAAAAACTGGGCTTCTACCTCCCCCCGCAGTTCATCCTCTGCAGCCACTGCACCCCGTTCCCAGAGTAGCATCCCCAACGCCAACTCCTCCTCCTCCTCAATTCCGAAGGTTTCAAGCACCTTCCCAACCTGCGCCGCCAATTTCTACCGTCCAGTCTCCACCATCGATTCCGAAGATGACGAAGTCCATATCGGAAACGGCGCCCGTCCCGACCCACTCCCAGCTGCAATCCAACGGCGTCACTGTGAATCAAGTCGAGAGAGGAATCTCGTCTCTCCAGCTCTCCTCTGCGCCAATCTCCAAATCAATAGGAGCCCTCACTTGGAAAGCGAAGCAGTGAGCGACACCAAGGTTCTGATATCTGACCTCTGCCGCCAGTGGCGGCAGCATCACAATCAAAGTGCACGACGACTCTATTCCTAAGCCTGAGCAGCTCGTAGTCATGTCTCCATCTGGTATCTCTCTCTCTTTCCTCTCTCTGTAATCAATTAGTTTCATTTTTAAGTTTTTGGGGTTTCTGGGTATTCATGGATTTTGCTCAATTTGCTAAAGTTTGTGTTTTGTTTGTTCTTTTGGTTGTTTGCTTTATGGGTTTATGTAATTTCTGCTAAATGTTGAATCTTTTGGCTCTGTGTTGCTTGGTATATAAATTAATTGTGGGGTTTGTTTTGTGTTGATTAGTTACTGTGTTTTTTTAGTATGAGCTCGATAGGTTGGCTGTTTGATTAGTGAGATTTCATTTTGGGGAAGGGAAGGGGCTGGGTTTTTGGAAGAGGAGAAAAGGGTTGGTGGTAGGGGTGGGTATCAGGGAAAGGGACGGCTGTCGGTGGGTGGAGGGGTGTCAGGTGGGGAAGACTAAGGGGTTGTCGGATTTTTTATTGGTTTTTATCACAAATGGTCCCTGACATTGATCAAACACATCATTTTGATCTCTGACATTGAAAATCAATATAAATGGTCCCTGACATTGATCAAACACATCACAAATGATCCTTCCGTTAAAAACTCAAGTTTCAAAACTTCGTAACTCAATCGTTTCTTAACCAAATTCGACCCATAATATATCAAAATGAAGATAGAAAAGTGTAGAACAAGATTATACCAATTTGGAAACCCAATGGTTCCTGGAGATGGCCAGAAAATAGCCTCAAATGTGACTGGTCAGCGAAAAAACTGGAAAACTCGGCTGGAAACTGGGTAAATTTTAAACGTTCATAACTTCTTCAATAATCAACGAAATCGAGTGATTCAAAAACGAAAATCATACTTCTCAACGAGACGAAGAGAATGGTATCTTTTTTTTATGGCTAACTCGCCCTAGTTTGGCCGGAAAAATGGCTCGAAATTGGCTAACTCGAAAATGGTTATCCAATTTCGAGCCGTTTTCCGGCCAAACCACGATGAATTAGCAGTCAATAAATGTACCATTCTCTTTGTTTTGTCAAGAAGTATGATTTTCATTTTTGAATCACTCAATTTCGTTGAGTATTGAAGAAGTTATGAACGTTTAAAGTTTACTCAGTTTCCGGCAAGTTTTCCAGTTTTTCTGCAGACCAGTCACATTTGAGGCTATTTTCCGGCCATCTCCGGCAACCATTGGGCTTCCAAATAGGTATAATCTTGTTCTACACTTTCCTATCTTCATTTTGATATATTATGGGTCGAATTTGGTTAAGAAACGATTGAGTTACGAAGCTTTGAAAATTGCCCAAAGAGTTTTTAACGGAATGACCATTTGTGATGTGTTTGATCAATCTTAGGGACCATATCTATTGATTTTCAATGTCAGGGACGAAAATGATGTGTTTGATCAATGTCAGGACCATTTGTGATAAAAACCCTTTTTATTTATTTATGTTTTTTTGAATTTTTTTTTATAATTAATTATTTTAATATTTTAAATTTGGGAGATTTTTTTTTTGAAATTTTTATTTCCACGTGGACCCTTAATGATACGTGATGTCCAGTCATTGTCCACATGGGCACCACGTCATCAGTTAACGGAAGACTTAACAACCAGACTAACGGATGTATAAGACTGTCCCAAAATTAACACTTTAGGTATGACTCGAGGACGAAAAAAACTTCATGTACCAAATGTTGAAAATCACGAAACTGGAGGATAATAAACTGAGATTTACCCTAAAAAATATGAAACAATTTTAGTGCTAAATAATGCAGAGCTCCAGAACACAGTGAAAGGGCACCATCATAAAGGACACAACTGAATGCTGTACAAGATAAATAGAATAGCAGATGGGAAGATAATTGACTCATTTTTATTCCAACAGTTTCCTCAAGTTTGCATCACTACAAGTATAGACATACAACTCTCTGTACCACATAGACTGACTCACCTAATTGACATAACCCTAACCCTACATCTCAAACCCTCTCTCTCTCTCTCTCTCACACACATGAATCATCATCTGTTAGACAAGGTGACTATTTGATTTGTATTGTTGTCTACTCACAGAACCTGTTATGTTACAGATCATTAGTCTACACGTCTTGACCACTCCTACTTTACAAGTAAAACAAGGGTGATGGAAAGTAGAAATAGCAACCATCACCGCAACTACTAAATAACCAAACCCTGCTAGTTAGCCCCAGATCAACCAAGAATCTGCAGGAAACCAAGTCCTGACCGATATATGCTACTGTCTTCTAAGGATCCACCTTCTCCCATTCATAACGTCCGGGGATCGGTTTATCATTCACAGGATCAAAGTTGTATCTGCAAATAAACCCACAATGGAAAATATGATATCATCTGAGAGGATATAAATCAGGCTTGTATTTAGCATATATGACGAGTGATAAAAAGTCTTAAGCCTAAACTTGGAAGTAGTAACACAGTAATGAATAACATACTTCTCAATAAAAAAATTTTGCTGCTCTTCTTCAGCACCAGCAAAGAACTCATTCATATCATGTGCTGTGGGTATGTGCCTCTGCGACGAGTTCTGTATTCTCCGATTAGCTTCAGCTGAACTAGTGGGCCTGGTAGTAGAACCAGGGGTTCGGATAGTGTCTGGATCCCGTATCAAGCTACACGGCGTGGACTCCCTTGTGGTTCTGTCATAAAAAAGATCAATCCCTTTAGATATAACAGGCTGGAAAATGTAACCCACGCTAAGCTCAGATGATGATACGGTAATTTGTTTATAAAACAAATACAAGTTTTGCAACTCGAATGTTGTTAAATTATGGGCAAGGACTATGTAAATAATACCATTAACAAAAATAACACACTGCGAAGCAACATTATTATCTTTTCTTTTGTTTGCTGTCCCAATGCACAAAGTTTTGGATCTCGAATGTTGTTGACTACAGGTAGGATTCATGCAAACATCATTAACAAACAAAACACTTGACAGTGAAGTAACATTATCCTTTCTTTTATTTTCTGACTCAATCACAAACAGTAATTATTTAACACACTAAACTGCTTGATGCGGTCTGTATATCCAGCGAGAACTGTCTTACTTGAAATGCTTCAATTGCTAAATTATTTAGCGAAGACTCTGACTCTGCCCCCCTCCCCCTCATCAATAAATCAATCCTTACACATATCCTTGAACCCTGTTTCCCTGTTTCCCTTTGGGAGATTAGTAAACAAACAATACATCTGTATCAGACTAATGCCTGTTCAATGCACTAGCAGACACTTTGAAAAATTATTACTTGACTGAAAAATAGACACTTTGAAAAAGATGCTATTATAGGAAGTAAATGATTAGGTCCTGTGTTCCAAGTAGAGAATCAAAACAATGTCAATTGTATCAGCCATTAGAATTTTAACACCCGAACAACATAGAGATGATGATAGTCAGTTAATTGTTGCAGAATAATGGCAGAGTAATGAATCGTGTATAACGAATTAGGGAGGAGTGACATATAAAACACTGCTGGAATAAAAAATATATTGTTTACCCTCAAAGGGAGATCAAGAAAAGAAATCATAAACTTTATCCTTCCATGCCAACTTTCATTTCCCCTTTGCAGTCGAAATCTTTTACAACCAAAAAATTTTCAGTGGAAAAAGACGATTTCATAAAGAAAACAGAGAAAATATAATAGAGAGTATTTCAATTATAAATCTTAAATTTCTAAAAAATTAGTTTTGGTTTTCTTTGCAATGACCTGATGCTCCCTCTCCTCCCCCAACACAAAAAGAAAATAGAAATCCCGAAATAATAGTAAGCAAGAAATGTTGTGGGTGTAAGTATAGAATATAGAAAAACTTGCAATTAATCGTCAACACAATAATTCTCATTTCCCCACCCAACTAACAACATTCTCACTCTCTGCTATTTCCTTTATTTTCTCTTTCCCAACCCTAAAAGCACTGTTCTAAAAATCCTCATCTAGGGCCGCCTAAGCGGACCTAGGCGCTAGGCGGCTGACCACCATCCCGATTAATGCTAAGGGCGCCTAGACTTACTGAGGCACCGCCTAGAACGCCTAGGCACCCTTCTAGACCGCCTAGACCCGCCTAAACACTCGCTTAAGTCGCAATTCACTTAGACAGAAAATAGATAACATTCATTTTGCATTTTGTTTTTTTCCAATAAATTGTAAGAGACTTGTTGCATACTTAAATAAACACACATTATATCCTTATTTTACATGTTTTCATTATGTTCTAATACTTCATAATATATATGCATTCTATTTTGTAGTTTATGATGAATTTATATATATTTCAAGTATAAGCAGATACTTATTTACACGTAATATGATTGATTTACTTAAATCCGCCTAGCCGCCTAGGCGCTACTCCAGCCCGCCGCCCAACTAGCGCTTAGCGACTTTTTGAACCTTGCCTAAAAGTAATAGGCATTGAAGAAAACCCTAAATTTTCAAAACAAAACAAAACAAAGAACAGCAATTGGTTGCACAAATTTTCAATTGAATAAAATTCTCCACTTTTCCCTAACCAAAACACTCAAACCCCAAAATCTCCATTCAATTTTACTTCAATTTCTCAGAAACCAAACAGATGTCTAACTCTTTTTATTCTTGAAAAATAAATAAATAAACCCAAAAAAACCCAGAACAATGAGTTTTCACACAAATTTTGAACATAAATAAAGAAAACCCACCTCTCTCTACCTTCAAACTCGAGCACATTCTCTCCAAACGAAGCTTCTTCGACACCCAAATCACCATTTTCGTCGTTGTTGGTGTTACTCTGCTCATTCTGTCGTCGGTCGTCTTCCTCTTTCGCCGCCGTTTCTTCAGCCTCCTCCGGCTTTTGGCACCGAGACTCGACCCCAAGCCTCGAACTTGACCTAGAATAAGGACCAGTCTTGGGTTTCTGCCTCCTGGGTTCGAGCCGCTTGGTCAAAAGAATCGGGGGCTTCTCGAGTCGGCGGCTACGGAGCTGGAGATAGGAGCCGGAGGTGACAGGTGGAGCGGAGGACCTCTGGAGAGCTAGGGTTTTGGCTCGGGTGCGAACCCGAAGAGAGGCCCGTGAGTGTGAGACTTCCATGACTGCTGCTTTTCCTGTGGCCTTGGACTTCCTCATGTACTTGCCCATTTCCTGCTATTCTTTTTCTTCTCTGGTTAATTTGTTTGTTCAACTCATTGAAGGAGAGAGAGAGAGAGAGAGAGAGAGAGAGAGAGAGAGAGAGAGAGGAGAGAGGAGAGAGGGAGAATGGAAAACTGTGAAAATTGTGAAAATTGGATAGAAAGGCAGGGAAGGGTGAGTTGAAGAAGGAAAGGGAAAGAAAGGGTAGGGTTGGAGTTGCACAATTCAGACCCACTCTACTTCTCTTCTTCTCTATGTTTTCAGTTTTCTTCTAAGAGAGGAGAGGGCAAGGACAATGTAATTGTTTTACTATTTATTTTAAACAGTAACTATCTTGTACAAGTTCATTCATTTGAGAAAATGAAGAAAAAGAACGATTACCATTCACAAATATATTTTTTATGCTAAGGTACTTAGTAAGTTTGTTTTTTGAAAATAAAACTCTTTATTTAACTTTGATGATATACTTTTAATTTCCTATTGAACACGTTTTTGGATTGAAATTTGCCCTAAAAAAAAAATTTCTCTACTTGAAAAAGAATATAATTTTTAACTTGGAGTTTCTAAGTAGATTGTCAACCGGGTCTTATGAATTTCGTGAACATAGATCATCCGTCCCAATAGCAAGGTACCATCTAAAGAGTTGCTTATGGAGTAGATGACACAAATATCAAAAACTTTCCTCGCAACTAAATGAAATACGAAACAGGTATAGTACTATACATGAAAAATATGTACGTTTATAATTAGACAACTTAGCTCAAAAATTCTTAGAAAATGGCCATTTTCTTAATGTTCAATATTTATTAATAATTTGATAAAAACACTTACAGAATACTTAAATTTTATATGTTTAATTGCAAAATGTTTGAAAATAACGTTTATTATATGTGAACAGTATGTATGTATGTGTATTATAAAGATACAGATCAGCAGCACAATCAGCATTGCCAATCCAAGTCCATGTCAACTGCATAGTCAACAGCTCAGTGCAGTTAGTTTGTTTTTAACATAAATGTAACTAATTGAAGATTAATGTTAATTAGTTACATTTGATTAGATTACTAATCCTTTATTCAGAAATGTATAAATACCCCAATGTAACTTCATTTCAATTAATAACAGATACACTTCCTTTATGGTATCACCCCTCTTCGCTTCGCAGCTTTGATCCTACGCTTTTGCGATTTCTGATTTTGTTGCGATCTTTGCAAAATTATGAGATTTCTTGTCACATCCCAGTCCGGGTGCAGCCACCTCCCAGGCTCAACTCCACCGTAGCACGATATTGTCCGTTTTGGGCCTTCCCCACGCCCTCACGGTTTTGTTTCTGAAAACTCACACGAGAACTTCCCAGTGGGTCACCCATCTTGGGAATGCTCTTGTGCGCTACTCGCTTAACTTCGGAGTTCCGATGGAACTCGAAGCCAGTGAGTTCCCAAAAACAAAACCGTGAGGGCGTGGGGAAGGCCCAAAGCGGACAATATCGTGCTACGGTGAGTCGAGCCTAGGAGGTGGCTGCGCCCGGGCCGGGATGTGACAAATTGGTATCAGAGCCAATCCCTGGCCAGAAGTGTGCCGACGAGGACGTCGGTCCTCGTTGGGCCCTTAAGGGGGGTGGATTGTGACATCCCATATCGTCCAGGAAAGTGATCCTTATATGTATATTCTCATCCTTACCTAGTGTGAGGCTTTTTGGGAGCTCACTGGCTTCAGGTTCCATCGGAACTTCGAAGTTAAGCGAGTAGCGCGCGAGAGCATTCCCAAGATGGGTGACCCACTGGGAAGTTCTCGTGTGAGTTTCCAGAAACAAAACCGTGAGGGCGTGGGGAAGGCCCAAAGCGGACAATGTCGTGCTACGATGGAGTCGAGCCTGGGAGATGGTTGCGCCCGGGCCGGGATGTGACATTTCTTCTCGCGATCGCGACGACGCAATCTTCAATCTTGATTCAATGACTTCTTCAAATCATTAAGACATGTTTAAAAAAGAGAAATATTTTTTACACAACTTGTACGTACGTGTATAATACGTGAGTTTAATAACTGTCATAAACAAGCACTCCACCTGGATTGATTGCATATGCTAATTATATGCTCAAATGAAAAGATAAATTACACTAAGTTCATTAAAATTATGGTAAGAACAATAAGAACTTGAGTGCAAAGAGAATAGCAAACAACTCTAGCCAATTAGGGTTTGAGTATTAAAGCATGTATTGATTACACGTACATGAAAAGTTGGCTTCGCTAATGCTGGAACAAATGAGAAAAGTTGAAAACATCCCTTTTATTCTTATACACATCACCGTTTAATCATATCTATTGTTTTTGTTTTTATCCGTACAATCCGACTGTCTTAAATAAAAAAGAATTTGTGAGAAACTAATAAAATTAAAATCATCTCACTATATGAAATTGCCACATTTCGATTCCTAGTTCAAGTAAAAAAAACAAGAGATTATATCATCAAATTTATGACCTCGTTTATAGCAAAGGGCCGTACAAACCCGAACGTGTGAATGGAAAAGCAGCAAATGACGATATCATAGGAGAGGAGAGCATAATTCCATTTATTTTTTCTTGAAAAAGTACTTGCATCCACCTAATAATCAAAACCGTGATTATATAAAGGTTATCTTTACAAATAAATCGGTTAAACTAAAAATCGTTTAATCAGTTCTATTTATTAAACAGAAAAAAGGTTTATCATCTATATATATAAAGCAAGAGCCTCAAAACGGTAAAGCATTCCAAAATGCCAAAAATATCCCTATGTTTTCTTTACAACCAAAATCCAAAAATTCCAAAAAAAGGAGGACAAAAATGTAAACAAGAACTTAACTTATTAGAAACCGCATTGGAAACAAAACATGGTAATTAAAATAAAAAAAATCATGAGAGAGAGAGATAAATGATAAAGGCAACAAAAACAAATTAAAAATAAAACAAATTAAAACAAATTAAAACAAATAGAAAAATAGATAATCCAAACTAAAATGGCAAAACCGTTCGGAAGGGGGGAGGATGAACGTGGCATCATTTTGAAACTGCTATAAGCCCTTATCGTTTGGTTTTTTAAATGTATATTGACACGCCTCGATCCCGATGTCCGGGGGACATCAGGATGGCCGCGTGCTGGCCGACACTCGAGGGTGATGCAAGCCATTTAATGAATGCATATGCTAAGAACATGTGAAACATGCATGTGTGAACTATGCAATGTAATATTCCAACATAAACCTTATAAATAATATAATAATATTCAATTGCCAACAATAATAATGTTAGTAATAATGCATGACATGTTCAGATCATACATCTAATTAAGAATACAAGCGGAATGTTCTATTACAAGTGATCGTTCACCTCCCGCACCGTACGCTCACCTTGGATCCAAGCAGGTGCCAGCCTGTCGTACAGACCACTATAGGTGGTTCCGACTTGTAGGTGACCCGCGATTCATCGCCAGCCTTCACATGACCGTAGCACAGAGCGTTTATATATATATATATATATATATATATATACACCCAGCTTGTCGTACAGACCACTACAGGTGGTTCCGACATGGGTGCAGGTTATTGTTTGAGAGTTGAATTGAGGATTTGGTTGAGGAGCCATAGATTCAGCCGTAAGGTCACTATAGGTGACTGCGGCTGATTTTTTTGCATTGCCGGCATGTTATGCATTGAGATAGCACCTGATTGAATTTGATGATATTTGTTGCATACTTGACATTGAATATGGTTCATTCGAACATGGCAATATTTGAATGATGGTTTTCAGTATCAGTACGTACTTATATATTTTTCTGGGAAGTATATATGTTTTTACTTAGAGGGGTTATAACTTTTAAGTTGAAGTGATTTTGGTAAAGCTTTGTTTTTACCCACTCACGTTTTTGTTTTGCGCCCCTCCAGGTTCTTGTAACATAGTTTCTTTATCGACAAGGACTTGTGGCATTTCTCAGTTCAGGTGGCTACTTCTGAGGGTATGATCTTTACCCACACTACTGTACTTTACTTATGCTCTGACAACGCGTGTGAAATGGGTCCATACCCACTGACAGCGCACTCTGATAGTTAGGCACCTTTAGGTTTAAATCTATTCGCATTCTTCCATATCATCACTTTTTGGCTTCGTCACCTTCCAGGTGTTGGCCACCATAGCTCGATTCGGAGTCCTAGTGGACATTCTGGGTCGGGGTGTGTCGGTTTGGTATCAGAGCATAAGTTGGGCAGTATTGCGTTCATCACACGCGTGATGTGAGCATTCTTGGTTTTCGTGTCTAATATTTGGATTTTGCCACCTCGTCGATTACGGGAAAATATGTTAACTTCTCCATGTTGTGGTAATTTGGTTGACTTGTTGATGTTTTAGAAGAGCACTTGGCGAATGTCCTTAGAATTAAAGGGAAGAATTTCTTTTTTAAGGATCGATGCAGAGGCAAGTGGATGGCCTAAATCTAGGTTAACATATTATTGGATGTTATCAGATGCTTTACCAATCGATTCTATACTTATCCTCTAGCCATCAATATTAAATGTTGAGATTGGAATCTCAGAGTAGTTTGATTCCTTGTCAGTATTGGTTAGGCTATCACCTATTGGAATTCTTGCGAAGTTTACCTTGTTAAGACTCTAGGATAGTCTCGTGTGACGATGGTGCTAAAGTGGTAGTATTTAATGGAAAAGCACTTTGGGAAGATCACTTTCGGTGTATGATTGGACTTGGGAAGTAATATTGTACACTCTTAGTGCGAAATATTTTGTATATGTTGAGAATGTAAGAATCAATAATCATGGTGCTGAACCTATGTTATGCTCATGGGGTGTTTCAATTGGTGGTAACTTTGCTTAAGTGAGAAGTTGTATTCTTCCAGCCCTAAAGCTTAAAGTATTGGCGATGTTTTTCTTTCCTTAAATGGGTGCTAAAATTTCGACGACAAAGCATTGGTGGATCAGCTAAGATAGAAAGGTGAGTTGTTATTAATTTCTCTCAACTTGTGATATAAAAGTCTATATTCATGATCCAATCAAGTGTGGAGATATGAAAGGAATTAAAGTCGAGGCTCCACTTGATATGATTGAAGGAAATTCTCAGTTTAGGTGAGCCTGCCTTTGGTTAAAGCAAAAGAATGTTTGAGGATATATAGTTTAACTTCCTGGGCAACCACAGTTTCTTATTGGTTGTTCCAGAGGATGATGGCACTATGAGAGAGCTATTTTTGGACTCTTATACTAGTTCAAGTAAGCAGAAATCAGAACAGATTACTAGCTGGATATAATTATATTTCACCGTGTTACACGTTTCATTTCCAAGCTTTGGGAAGTCTCTCCAAAAGATTATGAATGCTAGATAGTATGTGATTTACAGAAGGGCATTGTAATAAGGTATTTGGATGATCGGGATTGTGGAGTAGGAATCTTATGATATTGACGATGATGCTCGAGAAGGTAATGCGTGAGCACGAACGAGGCTTTGTTCAGACGTTACGTTCTAAACTTTATCGATTAAGGAATTTATTCAACTAAGTCTCATATTTAGAGAATTTCGAACTTTGGGATTTTACCTAGAATTTAGTCACTTCTTTAAGTGACGGTTGGAGCTGTCTTCCTCAGACACCAGTTTTATTTAGATTGGTACTTATTTTGGAAGGTGTGATCTCCACAGACGGTATTCTTTTCTCATTCCAATAAAAGTTTGAGGATGAAAGTCGAAAGCCTCACAAAGGGTTGTGAGATTTAAGATATTCTTGGTCTTATTGAGGTTATCGACTATTGATGGACGATCTTTCGACCAATGTTCTAAAAAACGCCCTAGGCGGCCGCCTAGGCGCTGGGCGCCTAGCAACCGAGGCGTTTTTGGGCAAATCGGGCTGAAAAATTGGGTTAGGGCTAGGCGGCGCCTAGGCGGGCTAGGTGGGCTAGGCGGGCTAGGCGGTCCTAGGCGGCCTTTGGCGGTCCTAGGAGGTTTTTTTTTATATTTTTTATTTATTAATTGTGTGTTTTTTTCTTTTTTGGTTTCATGGTGGTATACTTATGGAAATGATGTATCTAATTTGCATATGATGGATTAACTACAAGTTCATCCAATGCTTACGGAAATAGTGTACCTAATTTGCATTTTATCATTATTTTATTATCCATACAAGTATAGTTTTTTTTTTAGGTGTCAATATGCACTTATTTACAAGATATACAAGAAATTTACCTAAATCTGCCTAGGCCACCTAGGCGCCCGCCTAGGCGCCGCCTAGCAGCCTAAGCGCTAGGCGCTAGCCCGCCGGCCGACTAGCGCCTAGCGTTTTTTAGAACCTTGCTTTCGACTATAGTGTTCTTCATCACTGTCGACCGAAAAAGTTGGTTTAGTGTGGGAAGTGAGTGGTGAATAAAGATTTCTGGTAGCTTAAGTGTTGCCCTTTCCTTCAAATACGATTTTACATCCTTAGATAGCATCAAGAATTTCAGAATCTATGGTGATGTTTTTCTCAGAGGTTGGTTGTGTGGATGCATCGTGATGGGGTAACACTTATGGTCCCTAGTAGTGGAACCATTAAAAAAGGAACCATCTTATATGTAATCAAATTTTGGATAGAGTAAGTTTCTGGCAGCAGCATTGGAATGATTAAATCGACGCCTATGATTGCACTATCGAGTATTATCCCTGTTGTGCAAACGTAACTACTGAGCATCGTAGTACAGATGGTCTCTACCCTAAATATTTTTGGTTTTCCTTATTCCATTATAGTTGACCTCCTTGAGTATCATTGTGACATTACTTTGAATCATCAAGGAATAGTTGAATGGTTATAATCACTTACCATATCCAGATGCAAACGGGATAATTACTATAAGCTTCTGGTGAGAGCTATTTTGGTATATGTGGAGTTGCGATGATGTTTTGATGTTTATGGATCGATTTGACAATCAACTCATTCTTCCATTGATCCTGAGGGAGATTCAGTTAGACCATTGGTTAAATTTACCTATTCTTGAATTTATCGGTTATCTGGCATTTTGGTTAGCATTCTTTCTGATCATGACCTTATATTCATTCCGTATGCTGAGAATATATTTTGGTCAACTTTGGTGCATGTCTACCCTATTGCAGCTCGTGTTATTTCCAAAGACAGATAGCTATTTGGGAAGAATTGCTTGGATATTGAACCTAATTGTGATCGTTAATTCCTCAATCACCTGTTAATCACTTTGTGGAATGGATCATTATCATTGGTGATTGAGCATTCTGGAAGTTGTTTTTGGTAGGGTAATGACAACCAATCAGTTTGGATATCTTGAACTTTGAAGTTGATGATCTTGTTTTGGTTCTCGGATCCTCGAGTGTGCTTTAGTCTTCTTGGCATGGTTTCTCGCTCAATCAATGAGTAATTCACGATACATTGACTTGGCGGAGGCGTGCGCCAGTTTTATATCGATGTTTACAAGAAATATTGGAGTACAGTCTCCTCGTGAGTTTGTTGGACTTACCAAAAATGAATTTTATGTGGTATTGAGAATTGAATGGATTTCAGCATAGTATTGGTGAAGGTATAAAGCTTGGTAATTTTGGGCGTCATCTTCTAGATAAGACTAAGATTATAATTGCTGTTCGAATGTTGTCGATAAAGATTTGGATTCTCAAATTTTGGATTTCAGAGGTTATATTCTTGATTTGGTGAGCAATGCTAGTGAATAGTTGCAAAGGAAATATTTGATGATATATATTCTTCTACACGCATCTTTTCAGGACGTCATTCTAGGACTTGATGATTTAGGGGAGTACATGGATATCACAGCACTCCTAATAGCTAGATTGATGCGCTTGAAGATTTTATGGCGTTGTAATCGAGGCACGAATCGGATGATCTAGACATAATTGTATTCGAGGAGCAAGATGATTCTTACTAACTTATTGAGACAACGACGAACTATCGACATTATAGGTCGCAAACAGTAATATCGATGGCTTAATTGTTGGGTTCTCTAAGCTAGTAGGCAAGACAACTCATCTTTAGTAGTAGTTACTAATTAGATATAATTCAGACTTATCGTCGAAGTTCGTGTCATGACAAATGTTTGGCAAGGACCATTTTCATTTTGATTTTTGATTTTTCGTGCAAACATTTTCTATGAGACTATTCTACTTACTGGAGTTATTTCCATTCTTGGTTTTGAATTTGACGCAAGTATTTGAACTGAAGGTTTCTATATTGATAGCTGTTTTCGATATCTGTAAACTTTTCTTATGCCATTACGTAGTAATTGGTGTTCTTGCTTGTGGATTGGGTGGATATTATATCACTATATTGCCGAGGAAGGAAGAAGGTATGAGCTTGGAGGCATGAAAGAGGAATAATTGCAATCTGATCGCGACGGAATGGCACACTCTTTTATGCAGCCGCACTAACTTAATTTCTTCCTTGTGTAAGTATTTATATAGAGGTACTTTCCTTATTTTCGAGTATTTTACTTTTAGCAAATTATTTTAAATTTCGGGGATGAAATTTTTTTAAGGGGGGAAGATTGTGACAGCCCGTCCCTGATTTTACAATCGTATAAAATTTTTAATAAGTGATTTTACGAAATTGCCCTTTGAAGCATGTGTGTTGACTGAGGTTTATTATGGTGTCACGTCACCTAAGTTTTGTTTTCTTGGCATATTCTTGTAGTACTCGTCACTACGGACGCGTGGGCGCAGACGGTTCGTGATTTCGAGCTACACCGCAGAAGTTATTGATGTTTCAAGTTTGGGACATTTTAGTAATTTAATTATTTTTAGAGAGTTTCAGATTTTGTGGAGAAATCTAGGGTGCCACATGTGTGGCCTAGAATTAAAGATAAAATGGGATGGATGGTGGAGATGAAAGGAAAGGAAAAGAAAAGAAGAAGAAGAAGAAGAAGAGAAGGGAAGCTGCCTGATGGCAGCGAATGGGAGAGGAGGAAGAGAGCAGGAGAGAGTGGCCGAATGAGGAGAAGAGAGAGAAGAGACCGGCCAATAGGAGGAAAAGGAAAGGAGAGAAAGAAGGGAAGAAAGAAGTAGGGGAACGGTCGGATCCCCTTAACCCACAACTCGGTCTCGACCCGGAACAAATTCCGGTGGTTTTCATCAGTTTTCCAAAGGATTGAGCCAAACCACCACTCCTAATCCCTATATCGACCTTCCCTCTATCCATTCCACATCAAATTTGGGAAGATTTGGCTTTCAAAATGGGTGAAACCGCACGCTGGGTGCGGCGGCCTCGTGTTCGAAATGGGTGGATATTATATCACTATATTGCCGAGGAAGGAAGAAGGTATGAGCTTGGAGGCATGAAAGAGGAATAATTGCAATCCGATCGCGATGGAATGGCACACTATTTTATGCAGCCGCACTAACTTAATTTCTTCCTTGTGTAAGTATTTATATAGAGGTACTTTCCTTATTTTCGAGTATTTTACTTTTAGCAAATTATTTTAAATTTCGGGGATGAAATTTTTTAAGGGGGGAAGATTGTGACAGCCCGTCCCTGATTTTACAATCGTATAAAATTTTTAATAAGTGATTTTACGAAATTGCCCTTTGAAGCACGTGTGTTGACTGAGGTTTATTATGGTGTCGCGTCACCTAAGTTTTGTTTTCTTGGCATATTCTTGTAGTACTCGTCACTACAGACACGTGGGCGCAGACGGTTCGTGATTTCGAGCTACACCGCAGAAGTTATTGATGTTTCAAGTTTGGGACATTTTAGTAATTTAATTATTTTTAGAGAGTTTCAGATTTTGTGGAGAAATCTAGGGTGCCACATGTGTGGCCCAGAATTAAAGATAAAATGGGATGGATGGTGGAGATGAAAGGAAAGGAAAAGAAAAGAAGAAGAAGAAGAGAAGGGAAGCTGCCTGATGGCAGCGAATGGGAGAGGAGGAAGAGAGCAGGAGAGAGTGGCCGAATGAGGAGAAGAGAGAGAAAAGACCGGCCAATAGGAGGAAAAGGAAAGGAGAGAAAGAAGGGAAGAAAGAAGGAGGGGAACGGTCGGATCCCCTTAACCCGCAACTCGGTCTCGACCCGGAACAAATTCCGGTGGTTTTCATCAGTTTTCCAAAGGATTGAGCCAAACCACCACTCCTAATCCCTATATCGACCTTCCCTCTATCCATTCCACATCAAATTTGGGAAGATTTGGCTTTCAAAATAGGTGAAACCGCACGCTGGGTGCGGCGGCCTCGTGTTCGAAATCCACCAATTCCGAAATGTTTTCCTTCAATTACCACAGCCATTAGAGTTCCCTTGAGGCCTACAACAAAGCCCAAGCAATGGTTGAGGCGTCGGAGTTGCTTTGGAGGTCGAATTGGAGCACACCAAATTCTAGGGTTCTTACGGGTTTTACAGAAATTGGAGCTCTTATCGACCAAATTGGCCTTAGTTACAGGTATGAAAGTTGTTCTACTACTTGAGATCTTCAATTCTGCAAATTTTGAGAATTTTTGGAGAAAGTTGAATTTTCTGGCGAGCCGGGGCGGCCGACCGCCACCCACGGCGGCGCGTGGCCAGTGGGCCATCAATGTTATTTTTAGGCTATGTTTGATATCCTGAATTCAGTCTTGATAGTGGTTTGACATAAGTGGATCATTGAGCCAGATTCTTTACGATTCGTGGTTAGGTAAAATTGTGAATCGGCGATCAAACTGTTGGATCGTCACCAAACTTTGATACGTTGTAGTAATTAATATTTGAAGAACGTAGAAACTTACAGATTGGGAATCTGCCATATGGATCTTCCCGAATTGGATTTGTAAGTTCATAAAATAAAAGGTTAATCGCCACTCGGTTTTGGAAATTGGCGGAGATCCAACCGTTGGATCATAACGAAACTTTAGTATGTTGTTCTATAAGCATAATGTGAATCATGAGAATTTACGGATGGGAAATCTGATATGCGGATCTTCCGGATTGACTTATGTAGGGTTGTGGACCCTACCGTCGATCAAAGATCGACGGTTGACTTATGGTCAATGAGTCTTGAATCATTCTTGAATGCCCTTGAGGATGTGTTTTATGTAAGTTATGTGTTCTATCGACAAGTATTCTGAGATGTGATTTAATAATTGTTCTAGGCGCCGATCGTTCGGGACGCTTCGGTACTCATTCTTGGGAGTTGTAGTGTGGACTCCAAGTGAGTGGGCTTTTGTTTTTAGTGTATATATATATATATATATATATCTATATATATATATATATACACACATATACATATATATATATATACTTGGTTGATTCCCAGAAATACGATTTAACATGATTTTATGAAATTGAATGCCATGTCGAATGCCATATATGTTTATTGCGATGTTATGTGATTATATGTTGAGGCATTGCGGATGCCAGGTAAGTCAGGTAAGTATGTATTTTTGTTATGGTGATTATGGTGATATCGATGAGATTAGAATATGGCTTATTTACTTGCACATCGGGGTTTATGCTCTGCCAGAGTAGGCCTTAGCTTTCACGTGATCGTTCACCTCCCGCACTGTACGCTTACCTTGGATCCAAGGCAGGTGCCAGCCTATCGTACAGACCACTATAGGTGGTTCCAACTTGTAGATGACCCGCAATTCGTTGCCAGCCTTCACGTGACCGTAGCACAGAGCGTTTATATATATATATATACCCAGCTTGGCGTACAGACCACTACAGGTGGTTCTGAAATGGGTGCAGGTTATTGTTTAAGAGTTGAATTGAGGATTTGGTTGAGGAGCCATAGATTCAGCCATACAGGTCACTATAGGTGACTCCGGCTGATTTTTATGCATTGCCGGCATGTTATGCATTGAGATATCACCTGATTGAATTTGATGATATTTGTTGCATGCTTGACATTGAATATGGTTCATTCGAACATGGCAATATTTGAATGATGGTTTTCAGTATCAGTGCGTACTTATATATTTTTCTAGGAAGTATATATGTTTTTACGGAGAGGGGTTATAACTTTTAAGTCGAAGTGATTTTGGTAAAGCTTTGTCTTTGCCCACTCATGTTTTTGTTTTGCGCCCCTCCAGGTTCTTGTAACATAGTTTCTTTATCGACAAGGACTTGTGGCATTTCTTAGTTCAGGTGGCTACTTCTGAGGGTATGATCTTTACCCACACTACTGTACTTTACTTATGCTCTGACAACGCGTGTGAAATGGGTCCATACCCACTGACAGCGCACTCTGATAGTTAGGCACCTTTAGGTTTAAATCTATTCGCATTCTTCCATATCATCACTTTTTGGCTTCGTCACCTTCCAGGTGTCGGCCAACACAGCTTGATTCGGAGTCTTAGTGGACATTCCGGGTCGGGGTGTGTCATTATCGAATTTATGTTCTTGGTAGTATATATGATGGTTAACTATATACTATTTATGAACATGTTTTTACACTCTTTATAGTATATATGATGGATGACTATATACTATGAAGATGTTTTGAAATATATGTACTTATGTTGCAAAGATTATATTCAATGTTTTTGTGCATATCTAGTGGTCAATGTTCTGCCTACAGGGTGTGCCTATTCCTGAGCCGATTTCGTCCCAAAAACCTTGGAAAAACACGAGATAGAACTTAAATTTCACATCTAAGCTTTAATCTAGAACAGAAAGAGGTAAACCCGAAGCTTACCTAACCGGAGAAATTCAAGAAACTCGCCGGAGGGTTCCTGCGTTCGTCGAGTTGTAGAGACGAGAAGGAGAGGGAGAAATACGAGGTTGTTGATGACGATAGGTGTCTTCCTCAAGTAGGTGCAATGGTGTGCGTGTGTATATAGGTCTCGGTGCAGAGAGAAATGAGAGAGATGAGAGTTTCGAGAGAGAGACGGCGCCAACGAGCGGGAAGATGCGGACGAAGAGGAAGGCGAGGGAGGAGCAGAATGCCATGTGGGAGGAGGATCGAGAGACTGAGGTCTCCGTGCGTGTGTGTGGGAGAAGGGAGAAGAGGGAAGGATCGAGAGATGATGGAAAAAAGAGTGCGAAGAGAGAGAGAGAGAGAGAGAGTAAAATAAATCTTTGAGATTCTGAAAGGGCAAAGAAGAAGAAAGAGGTAAGGTGGACACTGGACAGGCGCCTTGGGTGATGTGAATGATGTGAACAGGTAAGGTGGACAAGGGTCATCAGATGGTTTTAATTGAAACCACCCACACCCACTTGCGTGGGTTTTTTACATATTTAAAAAGTTTGGGATATATATATATATATATATATATAAATGTTACATAAATTATAAATTATATATTTAAAAGTTTAATTTTTTTTCATTAATTACTACATATTTTCTACACTCACAGTGTTTGCCAGCTCGCTATATAATCAACTTAAATCAGTTAAATCCATCATGTAATACATTTCCTTCTAATTTTTTTTTGATAAACTAATAGATAATTGACTAAATAAACATTCTTCAAAGTTTCAATAAAAATTTCCAAGTTTTTCTTACAATTTCCGTGGTTTTTATTCAATTTTTATCGATATCGATAATATCCTGATATTTCCATCGATATTTTCGTGTTTTTGGACTACCGATATTTCCGATATCATCGGTATTTTGTACCTTGGTGACGAGTACTACAAGAATATGCCAAGAAAACAAAACTTAGGTGACACGACACAGTAATAAACCTTAGTCAACACACGTGCTTCAAAGGGCAATTTCGTAAAATCACTTACTAAAATTTTTATACAATTGTAAAATCAGGGACGGGCTGTCACAGATAAAGTATGGTATTCCAAAATATTCTCAGTTAAGCATGATAATTATAAAGTGTAAATCTAATTTACTCATAAAACGTAACCATTAAATCATGCTTTTCATGTATGCATTTCTACTATTAAAACATGCATTTTAGAAAGGGTCCACTCACAGATACTCCGTCATCGATGAGCCGTGCAAAATAGGAAGGACGGAATCGCCACACCTAAGCACATAAATGGTCCAATTATTAAAACTCTATCATAACGATTGAATTTCGAAAAGCAGACGTCATAAACGAATTCAAGACGTCGAAAAACATTGGTGGGTTTTCACTTCCTTTCCCTACATGGTGCACTCATTTTACACATTTCCATGTAAGCATAATATGTAATTGTATGAATTCCCAGGTTTTGCTTCATTTGGGTTTTTTAACTTCTTCCTTTGAAATCTTCATTGTCCCTTTTTTGTTTGTTTAAAAGGGGGACAATTGGTGGCAAGCCACGATTATCCACCTCTTCCGGAAGCCGGGAAGACTCACAGAGGCATTTCAGCCTCTCCTTGGCCACAAGTCTGGCGTCCACACCAGCAGCGAGTTTCGAACCCAAGACCTCCAGTTTTTCGTTGTGCATTTTTTAAATTTTGATCAGATTGTGAGTTTCAATTTTGATTATCTTAATGTGCTATACGTGTGTTATGGTAATTTAAAAAATTATTTGTTTTCATTATCAGGATATTTACAAGAATACCCATAAAAATGAAGAAGGAACTACCTATTGATAAGATCTCAAACAGACGTGTCTTTATTTTTACACTTGGTTGGGAGATATCTGTCGAAGTAAAAACTACTGATCTAAGCCAACTTTGACACACCCCGTCCCGAAGGAGGGCGTGCTGGCCGTCACGTGAGAGTGACGTAACCATTTACACAGTTCGGAAGCTTAAAAAAATACAATTGTGAATTCTGTTAGAACACCGTTGGATTCCTCGTGGCCACCAAAGCTCTGCTCTAACTCGAACCTGGAGGGGCGCAAAACAAAATTGAGTGGGTCAGTAAAACAAGTCTTTTCAAAACTTTTCTTTATCAAAGTTCTAACCCCTCACTGTAAAACCTGTATACTTTCCCAGAAAATAGCATTTATAAATATATATAGCTTCAAAATTCTCAAAACACCATTCTTTATCACTTTTCAGAAAATATGCCATGCCATGTGCCAAAAACATAATATGGATTCATCAACATAAATCAGGTGAAATAATAAATCAACCGGAGACCCTGCAGTGGTCCTGTACGGCTGATTCTAAAGCTCAATATCCAATCCAGCCGGAGTCACCAACTATGACCTGTACGGCACTGCCGGAGTCGCCAACTGCGACCTGTACGGCACTACGCTGCACATGAGTCGGAACTACCTGTAGTAGTCTGTACGACTCGGATGGTGTAATAATACGCTCTAGTGCTTCTCTCATCAATCATCTGTGCACATAATCTAAGGTCACTTACTAGTCGGAACCGTCTCTAATGGTCTGTACGACTAGCATGTCGGAACCACCTCCAGTGGTCTGTACGACTAGCATCTACTTGGATCCAAGGTGAGCGTGTGATGCGGGTGAATAACATAAGCACTAACACCAGGGGTGCAGGTTATGAGCTATCAACATAAATCTCATCAAACAATTCAATGAACCAAATATAACTCACCTGATACTCACCTGCGCGTCCGCAGCACCAATTCACATATATGCATCATATATCAATTCACATAATTCATGTAATTTCTATGCATGGCATTTTTAAATCACATATTCATATAAATCTATGCATGGCATTTCAAAATATACTTTCATTCAAAAATCGATTTCTGGGAAACCCATAAGTATATAGGTGTATACGGAAAACAAAACTGCCCACTCACCTGGAGTTTGCCCTGCAACTCCCTAGCACAACACATCAAGGCGTCATGACGATCGGCGCCTAGAACAACCATCAAATCATGCCTCAGAATCATATCGATAGAATATATCACTTATATAAAACACGTCACTAAGTAGTTCGATCCGGAAGATCTGCAACTCAGATTTCCAATCCGTAACTTCCAGAGGTCCACAATAAATCTCTAGAACAACATCCTAAAATTTCATGACCATCCAACGGTCGGATCTCCGTCAATTGTCGAACTAAGTGACGGTTAACATTATATTTTATGAACTTACAACTCCAATTCCGGGAGATCCGTAAATCGGATTCTCGATCCGTAAGTTCCTACATTCTTCAAATATTACGTACTACTACGTACCAAAGTTTGGTGACAATCCAACGGTCGGATCGTCAATTCATATTTTGGCCTAACCATACATCTTAACGAATTTAAGTCCAAATGATCAACCAACGTTAAGCCACTATCAAAACTGAACTCAGGACATCCAATATAGTTTAAAAATGACATTGGCGGCCCACTGACCACGCGCCGCCGCACGCGCCGCCGTGGGTGGCGGTCGGCCGCCCCGGCTCGCCGGAAAATCCAACTATCTCCAAAAATTACCAAAATTTACAGAAATGAAGATCTCAATGAGTAGAACAACTTTCATACCTGTGGCCAAGGCCAATTCGGTCGGCAAAGCCTCCAATTCCAACAAAACCCGTCGGAACCCTAGGTTTGGTGTGCTCCAATTCGACCTCCAAACTTGTTCCAACGCCTCAACCACTGCTTGGGCTTTGTTCTAGGCCTCAAGAGGATGCCATGGGTGGTGGTGATTGGAAGAAATTGCTTCACATCGTGGCGGAAATGAACCCAACCCGTGCGCCCCCTTTTGCACGGTTTCTTCCATTTTTACAACCAAATCTCTCCAAATTTGAGGTGGAATGGGTAGAGGAAGGGTCCTAGAGTGTTTCCCATGAGGTTTGTTGGATCAATTCACCGGAAAAACGGATGAAAATCATCGAACATGGACACGGGTGCCGACCGGGTCCGAAAACGGGTCAAGGGGATCCGGCCGATCCCCCGCGCCGCACTCTCCCTCCTTTCCTCCTTTCCCCTGTTCCGATTGGCTGGGCTTCTTCCTCTCTCCTCTCCCCATTCGTCCGGCTCTCTCCTTTCTCTCCCGGAGCTGTCTTCTTCTTCCTCTGGTTGGGCAGATTGCCCAATCTCTCTTCTTCCTTCTTCTTCCGCCAGCCACAAACACACACACACATAAACTCATACATAAACTCATATCATTTTTCCTATTAATCCCAGCCATCCATTAATTCCTCATTAAATCTGGGCCGTCCATTTTCATAAAAGAATTTCCATATTTTATTCTTATAATTCCCAAAATGCCCAAACTTCAAACTTTAATATCTTTTTCGTTATAACTCCAAATCACGAACCGCTTGCGCCCACGCGTCCGTAGTGACGAGTACTACGAGGATATGTCAAGAAAACAAATCTTAGATGGCACGACACAACGATTAACCTCGAACAATGCGCGTGCCTCAAGGGCATTTTCGTAAAATCACTTAATAAATTATAAAATCAATATTTTCCGGGACGGGCTGTCACAATCTACCCACCTTATAGAATTTCGTCCTCAAAATTCAAACAACCAAACAATCCATTAAAAAAATCATAGAACAACTTGGTTACATCCCTCTCATCCAATCTCCTGACTTCAAAGTAGCTTCTTCTACTGAATGATTCCTCCATAAAACTTTAACCAAACGCACAATCTCATTTCTCAGAACTTTCTCTTTCCAATCCAAAATAGTCACTGGTTCCTCATCCTAAGTCAAATCCGGATAAATTTCCAATGATTAAGGATATCTCACACGTGAAGGATTTAAAACATAATGTCGAATCATCGAAACACATCGTGCACTTACGACAACTCTAGAGGCAACTCAAGCCTGTAAGCCACTTCACCAACTCCCTCGGTGATCACATAAAGTCTGATGCACTTAGGACTTAATTTACCTTCCTTCCCAAATCGAATCACACTTTTCTAAGGAGAGAACGTTAAAAATACGAAATCATCCACAGTATACACTTGATTAATGGCACATCCATCTGCTAATCTCTTTTACCGCTCCTGGGCTACTTTCAGGTAAGACTTAATCACCTGAACAATCCGAGTAGACTCATCCAAAATCTTAAGACCCACAGAAATTCTTTCGTCTACTTTAGACCAATATCAAGGTGTACGACAAGCTTTTCTCATAAAGTGCCTCAAACGGTGACATACCAATGCTCGACTGAAAGCTGTAGTTGTAGGCAATCTCCATCACATCCACCCGCTTAATTCAAGCGTCACCAAACTGCAATACTGAGGATCTCAGCATATCCTCCAAAATCTGAATGGTCATCTCTAATTGACTATCTGTCTGAGAATGACAGGATGTACTATTGAGTAATCTTGTATCCAAAGCTTCGTGCAACGCTAACCAAAACTTAGAAATAACCAACATACCCAAAAAGCTCAACGTATCCGTAAGCCAAAATCCCATTTCCATAAAACAAATAATTAGTTATTGCACTTGTCTAGAAAGGTTGCTGTTCTTCACTAGAGTAAAATGTTCTGACTTAGTAAGCCGATCATCTACCACTTCAAATTCCATCATAACCATCTCGTGTATGAGGAAGTTGTACACATAATCCATAGAAATGTTTTTCCCCTTTCCACTGAAGAACGGAAAGTGACTATCAATCCAAAAGACTTATTTCTTTCCACTTTAACCGGCTGACCAATGATACATATACTTACCTACTCAGCAATTTCTCTTTTTATACCCAACCAATGGTAAAATGATCGAATAGTATGATACATCTTAGTACTTCCGGGATGCATTGCATAAGCTGAACAGTGCGCCTTGTCCAAAATTATTTCCTTTAATTCCATCTCATTAGGCACCTACATCCAGGTCTCAAGAATAAGTACGCCATCTGATTTTCGAACTCTGAAGTCTTTCTTTTCTCGATATTCTTTGCATCAATTAATTCCTTGTTTCTTCATCAATCCTCTGGGCATCGAGTATATGATCAATCAGAATAGGCCTAACTTGAAAACTAGTAAGCGAGGTTTCATCTCGTTCTTCTATTTCCAACTTTACTCCAGTAGATCTCAAATCCACAAGAAGAGGAACATAACAAGCATACAAGGCATTTATTCTCACGAGCGTCTTCGTATTAAGTACATCAGCCCAAACATTTGCACGATCACCCTGGTCGTGCAATCATAATCACTAAGCAACTCAATCCACTTTTGTTGCCTAAGACTAAGATCCCTCAGAGTAGACAGATATTGGAGACTCTTATGATCCGTAAAAATCTTGCACTTTTCACCAATAATATAATGTCTCCATACTTCAAAGCAAGGATGATAGCCATAAATTCCAAATCATGAGCAGGGTAATTCATCTCTTTAGGTTTCCATTGTCGTGAAGAATAAGCAATTTCCCTATCTTTGTATCAATACACATCTCAAACCACTCAAAGAAGCATCCTTATAGACCTCATAATTTCCGTTATCATCTGAGAGTGCTAACACAAGTGCATGAGTGAGGAAATACTTCAACTATTGAAAACTTTACTCACAATTTTCATCCCACTCAAACTTAACCTTTTTTCTCTTCTATCTCGTCAAAGGCAAGGCAATGACAAAAAAAATCCTTCACAATCCGTCTATAATAGCCTGCTAAGCTAAGAAAACTCCGTACCTCAGTCCCGTTTTGGGGTTGTTCCAAATTATCCACCACTGTTACCTTTTAAGGATTCACTTGAATACTTCATTCGTCAAACTCATAAGATTCGTCAATCCGAATGGCGTTACCAAAAACTCGCAAGGACTATAACAAGTTCTGAAAACTGTCTTAGGGACATCATCACTGAAATCTTCAATTGGTTAATAACCAGACCTTAATTCAATCTTTGAAAATACATAGGCACCTTTAAGCTGATCAAACAATCATTAATACGCGGTAATGGATAACGATTCTCAATCGTTACCCGATTTAATTACTTATAATCAAAGCATAGCCTTAATGTCCACATTCTTCCTCATAAATAAACTGGGGCTCTCCATGATGACATACAAGGTTAAATGAAACCTTTATCAACCAATTCCTGTAACCAAATTTTCAATTCTTTTTGTTCATCATGAATCAATTTATAATATAAGCTCTACACCTGGAGACAAATCAATAGTGAATTCCACATCTCCGTCTAGTGGCAATCCAGGTAAATTCTCAGGGAAAACGTCAGGAAAATGTTTAACCACCTAGACCTCTTCCACACTACTCAGAGCAACATCTCATAGTACCGCATGAGCTAAATATCTTAGGTAGCCATTCGATAACAATCTCTTTGCTCTCATAGCAGAAATAACGGCATACCTCACTCCACTTTGCATCCCCCAAAAGTAACCTCTGGTCATCTAAGTCGATGGAAAGTAACTGATTTCCCGTAGCAATCTATCTTGGCACGATCATAATGCAACCAATCTGTGCCAAAAATCACATCAAATCCACAATATCCAACTGGATAAGATTCATAGGCATAACAACATCTTTCACCATCACTGGACACTCTGAATAACACCATACTAACGTAGGATGACCTACTTGTTTACTCGCTTAACGAATCCAACAATAAGTTATGGATATTACGGTCTGCAGCCCGCAATAACGATAACTCACTGTTGTCTCGATAAGTAAGCAATAATCCCCAAAGGTGTAATATTACCATCTTGTCTCTCATTAGAAATACATATACACGCCTCGATCGTGCTCCATCATTACTCTCTTTGGCAACATCATCAATACCAAGAAATATATCAGCCGGAGTCAGCTAATATGACTTGTACGGCTGAATCTATAGCTCGTCCACCCAGCTGGAATCATCTAATGTGGCATGTGCGGCTGTACTCATAACTCATCGATCACTGCTAGTATATAAGTCGGAGTCACCTCTTGTGACCTGTACGACTCTAATCCTGTACACCACGGCTCATCTAACCATAATTACTAGATCCAAGTACCTGATGGATCAGCGCTAGTGGTGGCAAAGAAGACTACGGAGGCATTTACTGATTCTGGGGACAATTTACAGCTCTATGTTCTATATATCCACATATAAAGCATCCATTGCTTTCTTGTCTACACTTTCCAAAGTGTCCATTATTGTACCTACGGCACAAAGGTACATTCCCTCTATCTGAATCACCAGTGAATCTACCACCATACCTCTGACCAGTGGCACTAAAACCTCAGCTGGAAGAACTAGAACTAGCCTTATTTCCTTTTGAAGTTCTGAGTCTTCGATTCTCAACAATATCTGTATGGTAACGAGACAACTCCGTAAACTTTCTATAATACTCATTTGCCGTCATCTTTCCTTGTCTCAAATTGTAAACTATCGCTTCTCACCATCAATATATGCCGAAGGACTAAACCTTTCCTTAAACAATTCTTTAAATAACTCTCGATTAGCTCTTTCCTCTGGTGACGTCATACAAGACTCCTGTCTCCACCAGGATGCAATTTCAATACTCAGAAACCAGGTAGTCGTCTTGACCTACCGTCAAAAGAAAGATTTCCTTAACTTGCATAATCTGAAACACCTTTTCCAAATGATTAAGCCATCGACCTGCTCCCTCAGGTCATTCATTTTCCATAAAGTGATTCAGCATCAACTTATAACCAGTCCTAAGAGAAAAATCCTTTGGATAATAGATTCAGTCACATTAGTACTAGCTTCCCATAACTGAGCTAAATAGGGAAAACTAGACTCAACTAAACGATGTGGCTCTCTACGAGGCGGTATTGTTCTGACAGAAGACACTAGAGAATTCTCAAGATGTACAGGACTGCAACCTAGGCTCGGATACCAACTGACACACCCCGTCCCGAAGGAGGGCGTGCTGGCCGTCACGTGAGAGTGACGTAACCATTTACACAGTTCGGAAGCTTAAAAAAATACAATTATGAATTCTGTCAGAACACCGTTGGATTCCTCGTGGCCACCAAAGCTCTGCTCTAACTCGAACCTGGAGGGGCGCAAAACAAAATTGAGTGGGTCAGTAAAACAAGTCTTTTCAAAACTTTTCTTTATCAAAGTTCTAACCCCTCACTGTAAAACCTGTATACTTTCCCAGAAAATAGCATTTATAAATATATATAGCTTCAAAATTCTCAAAACACCATTCTTTATCACTTTTCAGAAAATATGCCATGCCATGTGCCAAAAACATAATATGGATGCATCAACATAAATCAGGTGAAATAATAAATCAACCGGAGACCCTGCAGTGGTCCTGTACGGCTGATTCTAAAGCTCAATATCCAATCCAGCCGGAGTCACCAACTGTGACCTGTACGGCACTGCCGGAGTCGCCAACTGCGACCTGTACGGCACTACGCTGCACATGAGTCGGAACTACCTGTAGTAGTCTGTACGACTCGGATGGTGTAATAATACGCTCTAGTGCTTCTCTCATCAATCATCTGTGCACATAATCTAAGGTCACTTACTAGTCGGAACCGTCTCTAATGGTCTGTACGACTAGCATGTCGGAACCACCTCCAGTGGTCTGTACGACTAGCATCTACTTGGATCCAAGGTGAGCGTGTGATGCGGGTGAATAACATAAGCACTAACACCAGGGGTGCAGGTTATGAGCTATCAACATAAATCTCATCAAACAATTCAATGAACCAAATATAACTCACCTGATACTCACCTGCGCGTCCGCAGCACCAATTCACATATATGCATCATATATCAATTCACATAATTCATGTAATTTCTATGCATGGCATTTTTAAATCACATATTCATATAAATCTATGCATGGCATTTCAAAATATACTTTCATTCAAAAATCGATTTCTGGGAAACCCATAAGTATATAGGTGTATACGGAAAACAAAACTGCCCACTCACCTGGAGTTTGCCCTGCAACTCCCTAGCACAACACATCAAGGCGTCATGACGATCGGCGCCTAGAACAACCATCAAATCATGCCTCAGAATCATATCGATAGAATATATCACTTATATAAAACACGTCACTAAGTAGTTCGATCCGGAAGATCTGCAACTCAGATTTCCAATCCGTAACTTCCAGAGGTCCACAATAAATCTCTAGAACAACATCCTAAAATTTCATGACCATCCAACGGTCGGATCTCCGTCAATTGTCGAACTAAGTGACGGTTAACATTATATTTTATGAACTTACAACTCCAATTCCGGGAGATCCGTAAATCGGATTCTCGATCCGTAAGTTCCTACATTCTTCAAATATTACGTACTACTACGTACCAAAGTTTGGTGACAATCCAACGGTCGGATCGTCAATTCATATTTTGGCCTAACCATACATCTTAACGAATTTAAGTCCAAATGATCAACCAACGTTAAGCCACTATCAAAACTGAACTCAGGACATCCAATATAGTTTAAAAATGACATTGGCGGCCCACTGACCACGCGCCGCCGCACGCGCCGCCGTGGGTGGCGGTCGGCCGCCCCGGCTCGCCGGAAAATCCAACTATCTCCAAAAATTACCAAAATTTACAGAAATGAAGATCTCAATGAGTAGAACAACTTTCATACCTGTGGCCAAGGCCAATTCGGTCGGCAAAGCCTCCAATTCCAACAAAACCCGTCGGAACCCTAGGTTTGGTGTGCTCCAATTCGACCTCCAAACTTGTTCCAACGCCTCAACCACTGCTTGGGCTTTGTTCTAGGCCTCAAGAGGATGCCATGGGTGGTGGTGATTGGAAGAAATTGCTTCACATCGTGGCGGAAATGAACCCAACCCGTGCGCCCCCTTTTGCACGGTTTCTTCCATTTTTACAACCAAATCTCTCCAAATTTGAGGTGGAATGGGTAGAGGAAGGGTCCTAGAGTGTTTCCCATGAGGTTTGTTGGATCAATTCACCGGAAAAACGGATGAAAATCATCGAACATGGACACGGGTGCCGACCGGGTCCGAAAACGGGTCAAGGGGATCCGGCCGATCCCCCGCGCCGCACTCTCCCTCCTTTCCTCCTTTCCCCTGTTCCGATTGGCTGGGCTTCTTCCTCTCTCCTCTCCCCATTCGTCCGGCTCTCTCCTTTCTCTCCCGGAGCTGTCTTCTTCTTCCTCTGGTTGGGCAGATTGCCCAATCTCTCTTCTTCCTTCTTCTTCCGCCAGCCACAAACACACACACACATAAACTCATACATAAACTCATATCATTTTTCCTATTAATCCCAGCCATCCATTAATTCCTCATTAAATCTGGGCCGTCCATTTTCATAAAAGAATTTCCATATTTTATTCTTATAATTCCCAAAATGCCCAAACTTCAAACTTTAATATCTTTTTCGTTATAACTCCAAATCACGAACCGCTTGCGCCCACGCGTCCGTAGTGACGAGTACTACGAGGATATGTCAAGAAAACAAATCTTAGATGGCACGACACAACGATTAACCTCGAACAATGCGCGTGCCTCAAGGGCATTTTCGTAAAATCACTTAATAAATTATAAAATCAATATTTTCCGGGACGGGCTGTCACAAACTTATTCTCAAAGAGTGGAAAAAGAAGAAGCATGAGCAGTATGTATTCTAAATTCTTTAGTAAATTTGTTACAAGATATCTAACATTATATATACCTTTAATATATAGGTGGTGCATGAAAAAAGCTATAGAAGAATTAAAACCTTCAATAACTTCTCACATCATACGTATTTGGAATAAAGTCCAACAAATTAGGTACAACACCATTTCTTACCTATTTATTTTTAATGGCATTCTCTATTCTTCAAATTAATTATCTCAAATTATAAAATTAGAAAGAAAAAAAAATTTATGGGTGTAGGAAAAAGATTAATAGTGATCAAACAACTTTTCTAAATACGGTAACTCTTCTCTTATTTTCATACGGAAGTATACTATAAATTCAAATTGCATTCAATTTTCAACTAGAAATAAATTGCATTTTTATCAGTTTTACAAGCATCACACCCGTCTCAAAGTACAAAGGTTGAAGTAAAAGATTAAGGTAACATTTCTTACTATTTAATTTTGTAAACATGATTACTGTAACATCCCACATCGCCCAAGGGAGTGATCCTTAAATGTATATTCTCATCCCTACCTAGCACAAGGCCTTTTGGGAGCTCATTGTCTTTGGGTTCCGTAGGAACTCCGAAGTTAAGTGAGAAGGGGGCCAGAGCATTCCCAGGATGGGTGACCCACTGGGAAGTTGCTCATGAGTTCCCAGAAACAAAACCATGAGGGCGTAGTCGGGGCCCAAAGCGGACAATATTGTGCTACGATGGTGGAGCGGGCCTGGGAAGTGATCCACCCCGGGCCGGGATGTGACAAAACTGACACAGTCCGACCGAGATCGAAGCGTGCTGGCTGTCACGTGAACAGGTCACTTTAGGTGACTCCGACTCAACCTGTAGTACGATTGATTTTTATAGCTCATCAATCCCTCTGGCCGGAGTCACCTAAAGTGACCTGTACGGCAATATACCTGCACACGAGTCGGAACCACCTGTAGTGGTCTGTACGACAGGACTGGGTGTAAATAAATACGCTCTAGTGCTACGATCACGTGAAGACTGTGCGTTAATCGCGGGTCACCTACGAGTCGGAACCACTTGTAGTGGTCTGTATGACAGGACTATGCACCTAACTTGGATCCAAGGTGAGCCTATGGTACGGGAGGTGAACATCACGTAAAGGACTATGCCCTGGCCCTGGGCGGGAGCACTAACACCGGGGTGCAGGTTGATGAGCTCAATATATATCTCAACATCATCATCTATCTCATAACCATTCACAGCATAATATACTTACCTGGGGCTTACATGGGCCTCTGCAGCACCATGCAACAATATGCATAATCATGATAATGCATATACTAAAATATGATGCAAGTATGACATGGCATTTAAATCACATTTCCTTTAAAGTACGTTTTCTAGGAAAAACGTCAAGTGTGTGTGTATATATATATATATATATATATATATATATATATATATATATATATATACTGAAAACAAAAGCCCACTCACTGGTATGTCGAAGGGTCGTAGCCCCCGAGCCTCGAATGATTATGCTCGTCCTCCGGATAGGCCTCACCTATATGAGAAATAACTGAAATAACGTTATTTAATAGCACATAACCAACTCTAGCTAATAACTTCTCATATATTGCTCAAAATGGGTATATGAATATACCACTGAGACCTACTCAACCTTACGAACATCCCCATATTTTTAGAATCTTTTTCCGACCACCCACGCGCCGCCACGCGCCGGCAAGTGCACGGCCACGCGCAGGGAAACCTGACGGAATCCTAACTGCCGTTAAGGAATATTCATTTAAACTAAAGGAATATTTCGTTATAATTACCTGACAGCGTTATCCTCCGTTAGGAATATTCCGTCAAAGATGACGGAATATTCTCCTTCTTCTCCGGCGACTCGCTGTGTTCCGGCGCCAGTGACCTCTGCGTTGCCGGTTTCTGGAAATTGGAAAAATCTTCATATCTCAACCATTTCAACACCAAATTCCATGAAATTTTCACCAAAATGAAGCTTTAAACATGTAGAACACAATCTTACCAATTTGAAGCTCCAAAAATCACGGAAACTCGTCGGAAAATTTCTCGATATTCCGGCCAAATTTCAAACTTGTCGATCTCCACTTTCCGATGTCCAAATCACTTGGTTTTTCTTCTCTGAGCTTCGTGAGGATAATCTAAAGCTTCCTATGGCTTTAGAATCTTCTAAAAACCTAGCATTTACGTGTGCATGAACAATGTCTCAATTTCTGGGTTACGGGTTCTAAGGTTTTCGAGGCTTTGACGTCTAAAAACTGGTATAGATGAACTCGTAAGGAGGAGATGAAGACAATGTTGCTAAGCACAAGCTCGATCCGTGACGGAAATGGGTGATACGAAGTTCGTCCGTACGGTTGTACGGATAATGGCAGAAATCGAGAGAGAGAGAGAGAGTGTCACGGGAGAGTGAGAGAGAGAAGATGTGTGGTCCAAATTTTGGATTACCAATCACCACAAACCATTTTCTAAGTTCTACCTGGGTCCAAAACATTAGGACCTACAATAATTGGCCTGAACCTTTAGCCCAAAATGCAAACATAATCAAACGCCCAAGGGCATTTTTGTCTTTTCACACCATCGATAAAAATATTTCGGGACGGGCTGTCACAATTACAATTTTTTACCTCAAACTTGACAAATTATTTATCTTTTAGTATTCTAAAAGTAACTGGAGTAAAAGTATTGCTATAGGAAAATTGTCAAAGTTAAAGGTATTTAGGTTAAATTGCTTACAACATTTATATTTGGGATTGTGCATTATAGTGCATTATTCACATCTTAATTAGTTAGACTTCTTATTTTATCATCATTGCTTGCAGATTAACCATGAAAATCTAAAGCATCAAGTGCAAGCAAATGGGTGGCAAGCATGGCTTTGATTTCACACGTAGACGCTATGTTTACTTATGCACATATTGTCCATATTTTGCTTTGCTTCATATATTAGGAGTTCATCCCTACCTAGCCTATAACTTTGACTGAAAACTTATGAATCTGAAAAATTTTGATGTAAGGACATTAAATGTTATCAGCATATTTAGAAATGAAATTACATGTCATATTTTCAGAATTTTTTAGTAGTTTCTATTTTTCCATTTTATCTTCATTGTTGTTTTAAAGGAAAAATCGTAAAAATTGTATGAGAGATTACCCACATCTATGCAAATTGGATGCTAAATTCTTCAACGAACGTGGCAATATGCCAATATGGCATGCATAACGATATCATAGTAAACGAAAATGAAATCCACCATTTTTAATCCCTTATTGACTAAGGAACCCAACTCTTGATTTTAAGGAACCTAACTCTTGATTTTCTTCGTGTACAATATATAGGGGTAAAACGATACTGATGGATATAAGAGAATTCTAACTACACTAATTAACTTAATTTTTTTGTTAATCAGTAATTACCAAAGTGATAGTAATGACCAAGCATAGTTCAGTTCGTGAAACCAAATTCTATTAGCCAAACAAAAAAAATGACACCATAATAATCAACAAGCCAAAAAAATGTGGAATGGTTTGTGTGCAATTTATAAATTTCATTTTTTGTGTACAATGGGCGGGTGCAAAAAGACTAAGGGTTGGTTTGGTATTGCTGAGCTTTGAAAAAAAACTGCTTCTGCTGTGCTGTGAGAATAAGCAGCAGAGTGTTTGGTAAACTTTTTTGTAAAAGTGCTTTTGGAAAAACAAGCAGTATGATAGTGTTTGGTAAACTTTTATGTAAAACAGCTGTGATTGTGTGAAATGACCAAAAAGGGTATAATACTAGATGTACTATTATTTTAATTTTCTTAACAAATAAAGGTGAATTATTAAATATACTTTATTTTTAAAAGGAAAATATTTATAAACTTTATCTTAAATATTAATTAGTATGACAAACTACTTCAATTGAAATATTTTAGATTGAATAGCTAGGATTCATTAGTACAATATTGTTAATGTTCTTGAAAGTAGTCTAACTAGATGCATTCATCAAACTTGCCGCTATTCTATTTCTTACTGCTTCTATCTCATGTGATCCTTCAACTTGATAATTTTGGTATTCTTCATCATCATCATCATCATCATCACTACTATCGCTCTCTTCACAAAAGTCCCTGGGGTCATCAAAATGACGATCACGTTCAGAATACCTCCGTATGTAGTTATGAAGAGCCATTGTGGCAATGACAATCTTCACTTGCTTATTGAACGGGTAATTAGGCATATCCCTTAAAATTGCCCATCTTTTCTTCCATACCCCAAAAGTTTGTTCAATAATGCTCCTAGGAGAAGAATGCATGTGGTTGAATACCTCTTTATGACCCGTTGGTTCGACACCCTTACAAAAATCTGGGAGATGATATCTTTCACCTTTATATGGTCCCAAAAAACCTCTTATTTGTGGGTACCTCGCATCTACCAAGTAATATTTTCCTGACAATTGAAAATTTTGTTTTGTATTGTAATAATTATACAAAGCAAGTATGTAAAATGTTATAATAAGTGTGAAGATTACCATTTGGAGGCTTAGAAAAGTTTAAATTTGGATTCCATAGCATGGATAGAAAAACCCTTGTATCATGTGCAGTGCCTTCCCATCTGGCACAAGCAAATGTGAATTGCATCTCAAAATTACATGCAACCATAACATTTTGAGTCGGGATTCCTTTCTTACCAATGTATGGAACTTGATTAGGAGGTGGTATTGAAGCCTCAACATGTACTCCATCTATGGCACCAATACAATCCTAAAAATAATAATATAGAAGAAAACCGTCAACCTACACTTATAGTTTGCAAATAAGTTAGAAGGCAAGTCAAACTTTACCTTAAAATGAGGCATGTATCTTGTATATCTCCTCATTTCTTGGGGAATGTCACGAAACTCCGAATCCATCGGTTTGATAATATCAATTGCCATCTTACTTACGATATCCAACATAGCACCAACATATCTACTAATAGTCTCACCAGAATGTTGAAATCTCTCTTGCGCTAATCTATTTTGCACACCATGTCCCAACATATGCAAGAACATCCCTAATATTTCAGCTGCATTCATTCTCCTTGAACCTTTCAATCCATAATTAGTTTGCAAGTCATTGGATAATCTATAAAAGACATCTTTGTTCATCCTAAACATTCTATAGCATTGCACATCTTTTCCTTGTAGTACTTCCATCAACCAAATATTACCTGTTTGGGAAGAATTCATACACGGAGTTTTGTGGACATATTTTAAATAATATGTTTCAACAGCTCTTGCTACAATGCATATAATTAGACCATCCTCCAAATCCTCAACATCTTCATCAGAGGTGTTCATATTGAATATACACCTGTAACCTAACACATAATTCAACATTCCACAAGTCATAATCCAACAATCACTAAGATGTCATAATCCGACATTCAAGAACAAGTCATAATCCAACGTTTAACAAGAAATCATAATCCAACATTCAACATATAATACAACATTCATAAGCTTCAACAAGACAATCAATTTAAAAAGAACAATTATACATGTGGTGCCTCAAAATTGGGAGCTCGGAACCCCAGAGAGACCCCTTTGAGCTCGGTTCGAGTGGCTCGAACGACAAGCTTCGTTGTGGGCAGAGCGGTCCTATTACATGTATTCGTAGAACTGAAGGATGGGTAGGCTTATACACTAAAGGGGAGGTTCAAGGTCACGCCTTTTCACTACAGAATATATACCTAAACCCTAAGATAAATCAGAAGCAGAGATCACAGACCAATTCAGAGCAGTTCACATAGCAATTGAGATAATGACAAACAAGAAATTAATCTAAAAAAAGTAATCAACAACTATAAACATGTTTCCTCCAGACCTTCTAAAAAAAATGAATAGAGAAGTAATCAATTTTTCTTATTTGTCTGTCAATTTTTCTTGTTTCCTCATCAAACCCTAATTTTTTCCCCAATTAATTTTTTCCACAAACCATATCACCTTCCGCAATTAATTTTTTCCCAACCCTCCATCCCCAATTTTTTTTTCCCGACACCCATACACTCATCCCTTCATTCTTCCCACCCCTCTTTCACTCACTCTCCCATCCCCAAATTTAAAAATTCAAACAAATAAATAACGAAATTTTAGACAAGAGGAGCTTACCAGAGGAAGGACGCCGAGCTGGAGAACGCGACTTGGAGAACGAGAGAGATCGCTTGGAGGAAGGAAGTTTCAGGTTGGTGATTGGGTTTGGGGCGACGAGTTGGGCATGAACGAGTGAGATGGGAGGGAAAGAACTAGTGAGATGCCAGAGTAAGGAAGATGACGACATGAGGGGTGAGGGTAGGATCGGCATTTGAAAACTTTTATTAAACATTACTGTTCACTCGTGTTTCTAAGATAAAAAGCCGGTTTTTGAAAGCTGCAAATAGTTGCTTCCACTTTCCAACTGTTTCTCGCAGCAATTTTGAAAATAAGTGCTTTGTTGCTGAGTTACCAAACACAATATTGAGCTCAACTTTTTTTCACCCCTGCTTTTAAGAAAATTTAAGCAGTACCAAACTGGTACTAAGTTAGATGATTGAAAATAATAAGAAATTGTTGTGATGGACACACACCCACAAAATAATAAGAAATAATCACTTAAGAAATATAAGAATATCTAAAACAACACATCTTTGGGGAGAATGAAATTAAACAGCTTTTGTACCAGATAATATTATGCATACTAGCCTCTCCGCACCCGCTTACACGCATGCGAGAGGCATTAATTTCATTCTCTCCTAGTATGCATATATTATTTGGTACCAAAGCTGTTTAATTTCATTCACTCCAAGTGTGAGAGGTTTTCTGTCTTCTTGAGAGTCCTTCCCACCATTAGTGTGAGTAGCTTCCAACCCGTTGATTTCGTTGCCGCCGGCTCTCGTCGTGACAAAGGTCGGTGGAAGATCTGGCCGCTTTCTTTCTGCTTCCTCCTTTTGTTCCTTTTGCTTCCTCTGTCCCTATCTATCCTTCCCGTTTTAACCAGTCCATTATACCTTATGGGGGTTCATCTTCTTCGACCTTTTTCGATCCGGTCTGCAATTGGCTTTCAACGTGTTTTGATGTGCTCTTTCGAGAAGGTGCGTAGAGTTCCGGTTATGCTGGGTCGAGTGTTTACAACACCACCTCCTTCTCTCTATCTGCCTTTGTTGGCAGTGTTGTCCATGGTAATCTCACGGGCTTCTTTCAATTTTTGGTCGAGATCGGTGCAGCGTTTGTGGCTGGGAGACGGGGTACCACTTCATTTCATCTCTACGATGTTGCTTGGTGGGAGTTGTGGCATCGATTTGGGAAATCGATTTTGGGTGATTGGGAAAAATTGTTGCGGCAGTGGGAGCAATCTGGAACGTTCTGGAGCTCTGTATTAAAATTTGGGTGGCCCCTTTTTGTCTTGTTAATATTTTTTTGGGGGCTTTGTCTTGTAATTAACTATTGTAATAAAACTTCTTCCTTTCTACGGAAAGGATTTATCGAAAAAGCTGTTTAATTCCTCAACAGCCAATAATGCTACTTACGAATCCCATCAATCTTCTTGCATAATTAGGGTTACTGATTGTATAACCCACACGTGAACAGTCACATGCTCCTTGAAATCTCACTCATCCCAACTCACATATATATCCTCGTTTGCTTTTCATAATATTAAAAAGTCTGAAATAACCGTGAAACCAAATCATGTGCAAGACATGAATGAAAAATGTAACGGAGTTAAAGTGAGATAACAAATTAATGATTTTGAAAAGTTGACATCAACCCTCCACCACATACTCTTTCTTCATCTCTCTTTTTCCCGATACATTCCCCCCCACATCTCCAGCAAAAAACAAAAAACAAAAAACAAAAAACAGAAAACAGAAAACAAAATGGTTATCAAATAAACTCTAAGAAAGTAGTACTATCAAAGTAACTTAAAAAGACGAGGAGAATTTATCTGAAACGAGTTTCTGGCACAAACAGTTAAACCAAAGATCCTACCGTATACTACATAGCAGCAAGGGAGGGAGGAATTACTAAAACTTCAAAATCAGGGTGACTTGCCAGAAAGCACCTTAGCAATTACGGTAGCAAAAAGCAAAGCAGCCTTCAAGAAGATGGGAGTTGCATTTTTACAAAAAGCAAAGAAAATATTTTTCTATCAAATTATAACAGTGTTTCTGTGCTGAATTTGGCTGTAAACATATATTATTAACATGCAGAAACAATTTCAAAACAGGGAATTCTCATTCAACAAATCAAACATAAAAAAATGGACACATGATTTGTTGTTTTGGTTAATGTGTTGGTACCTTCTCATTCTTGCATTAAGTCTGGTAAAGCACTGCCATCGGAATCATCATCCAGATCTACAGAGCTATCAGCTGAGAATACAAAAGCAGGAGAACCATTTTCCACATTGCTAGGGCCATTTTCTGGATCTTCTGGAATGGGAGCAGCAGTGACGGTTCCTAGGTCTTCCTGAAACATGGCACCATCGTCATCTAATCGATAGAGAAGCACAGGTAGTCTCCCTGGAGGTACAAGCTCAAGCTTGTGTTCTGGTTTATGTTGCTGATTGAATCGGCCAGGGATATTAGAAGGCTCATTGTAGCATGCTCCACATAAGTCAAAACCTATTTTTTCCACGCAGTCTTTGCATTTGTACCTCTCCCCAATAATTGGAGATATCTGCAAAGAAGAGCATAGTGCTTTACAAGTCAAAAGACAAGAAATAACACGGCACTTCTTACTATGATTTGCGGGGAACTCCCAGTTATTTTATTATTAAATTATTCTTTTCTGAACTCTTTATCAACACAATAATTGTTTCCAACTGTGTCCCATACTCTGATCATTTGAATGTTTAAAAGTTCACCCCATTTGCTTACAGAAAGGAGTACAGATGTGGTAAGTAGAAGTGTGGACACAGGTCAAACTAGTTGAGTGATTATACACATGAAATCAAAACAAGAAAAAAGTATCCATGGCATATTATTTATTTGATTATCAAGAAATTCATACCAAATTTTCCTCTGGTCAGCCGGCTCCTCAAAAATGTCCAGTTAAGTCTTCTCTCTTTAACTTGCATCATATCATGAACACTCTTATACCAGAAATATCAATTTATTATTTGATATTGGTGAAAATTTGCAAAAGAAAAACTTTATACGATTTTGCAGTGCAGGGGAAAATGTTATAATTTTCAACTCCACTTTGGATCTTGTTCTTTAATGTATCCGGCAATAGACTAAACTCAGAGAATAGAGAATAACTAGAAACACACAAGACTTAATCTGGTTAGGCAGAACTTTTTGCCTACATCCAGTTGTGGTTATCTGGATAGAGAAATGACAGCTTCTTTAATTAATAAAGAGTAAACAGTGCTTTTGTAAACCCTATAACTACTCCCTCTCTTTCTCTTGGTCTTGTTCTCTTTGCCCCTTGCCGCACCCTATTTATGAGTATAGGGTGCGGGTTACACACCTATTTACTGATTAGGACTCCTATTCTATTTGGAATAGGAAGTCCACTTACATTCCTACAGCGTTTCTGCTTCTAGGATTCCGAATCTAATTGTATAAGAAAACTTAATTCTTTCCTAATCCTTGTAGGACAAGAAGATGTGCACCTTTAGCTTTCCTAATACAATCCCAAACAAAATAGGACACAACCATTGACGAGTCAATTCCTAACAGAAAAGTGGCTTTTTTTCTTTCACAAAAATGAACCATAATACATGATATCCTCCGAACAGGTGATATCCCCCACACCCATCTTCTACAGTATTGGGTAATTGCTAGAAAAATCTCTTGGGACCTATAAATTTAAGTTTGATCCATTGACTTTTTAGACCAAGTTAACAACAAATGAAGCAAGCCCCTGGCCCTTATTCTTAAATGTAAAGTTGATACGAATTAAAGAAGGACAAAGGACGTTACCCCACAGCAATCGCAACCAACTCCGTAATGAACTTTCTGCCCAGCCCAGCAAGATAAGTAATCATCAGAAAATGTCGAAGATGACTGGCCAGCACGTTGGCGAACATGCACTGAATGTAAAATCAATTTAAGCGCCAGAAACAAGACGGAAATAAGAAATGCAGGAAAAGCAATTAAGAAGAAAAAGGAAAGAGTAGAGGAAACATCAGTAGTACTAAATCAATATAACTGCAGTATGAGTCTATGACTAATTATATCATCGACATAGTTGAGTGCAACATTAAAATATTGAATTCAAACCCTGAATCTGAATGAGCTTCCAACATGATGTTTCTCTCTAATTTATACCATTTATAGATAAGACTAAAGTAAGATGCTTGATATAAACAAGAATTTAAAAATTTTCAAGTAATATTTTACCATCAGAAATTTGGTTTTAGAAGAAAATGGAAAACAAGAACCATCTGTAACTCTGAATATTAAAGAAGATATTTGACTATTTATTTAGTTTCCAGTTATAGCTTAGAACAGTCCGGTTTTGTTACAATACCAATTTCCGAGACATAATCAATGCTCCTTTTCTAGATAATAATAATGCTACTGGAAAATAAAGAACACAAAGAAGCATCAAAATAATAGAAGTTCTTAAGACTGTCATACGTTTAAGTGACGATACTTGTCGCTGCAAATAAATTTCAGGATATTGCTCCTCCAAGAAGTGCTCTAAAATTTTGCAAACACTAGGGAATCCCTTCGGATGCATGCTTTGACAAATCTGACACTTGGAAATTCCATCAGCTGGAATGTTGATACAGGACTCACAATATACTGCACAAAAGAAAGTCTAAATTAGTATATATTCACATGCGCATAACTCTGACTTCAACATACAGTTAAATGATATAGTTACCATGACCACAATTGAGAACAACAGGTTGAAAGAGCAGGTTCTTGCATGCAGCACGCAGTAGATCAGAAACAGAAACTTTCTGGTGAGTTCCATTTCCAAGATTACAATCACGTGAACAGCCTTCTTGGATGGCTGCATTTCCAGTACCTTCATTCTTTTGCAGGGCTTGAAATATTAACTTCATAATCTAACATTGTTCCTGGAGAATTTACAAGTCAGGAAGATTGTCCTAGCCCAGAAGAACAACTTTCAGAGTTCTTTGAGTGAACATTGCCCAGAATATTGACTCCTCAATACGATGTGACCCAGATAGTGAATTATCAAATTGAGGCGAGAAGAAACCAACTTCATGTCAAAATAATATGGACATCCATCAATATAAAGAACATCATTCTTTAAGTGTCAACTCCAAACAGAAGAACCAAATGATACAGAAAAATGTGAGACAATGTAACACTTCCAAATCTACTATCCACCAGCACATCGCATTAAAAGAGCCTAACCATTGTTTGAAGGTTTCCAAACCATTATTGCACTTCTAATATGAATTTTATTTATAAATACTATAATTTGTTGAAGGTTATGTGACCCTTTATCCACTCCTACAAAATCTGGAGACGTCTTGTCTTACTGGATACAACCATATCAGTTTCCCGAGATTACTTACCAGGATATACACATATTATACGGTACAGCAGTCTAAGAGTCAAAATGCACAATTTTGAGTTTAACGAAAGGCCACTTTGCGCTTGCAAAGTACTATAAGATAAAAGTGTTTAGGGTTTGAATTGTATGTTTATTCTTCTCTCTAGGAGGTAAATATATAGTTGTACAATATCACACATAACAAGAAATAAGAATCCCAATTATACAAAGAATAAATTATAGGATTACATTCCTAAACTAAATGGTTGACTCACGCCAACACTCCTCCTCAAGTTGGTGCGTAGATATCTCCTAAGCCCAACTTGTCAAGTGAGTTTTGAAACACCCTTGCTGAAACTGCATGAGTTAACACATCTGCTAATTGTTTTTTAGACCTCACGTATGGAATATCAATCAATTTAACATCTAACTTCTCTTTGATGAAGTGTCTATCTACCTCCACATGCTTTGTACGATCATGCTGAACGGGATTATTGGCTATTTCTCTCGCAGCTTGATTGTCACAGTGTAATAACATAGCTCCCTGAGGCCTGAACCCAATCTCAATGAGAAGAATCCCGAGCCATAACAACTCACAAATTCCTTGTGCCACCCCTCTGTACTCTGCCTCTGCCGTGGATCTAGCCACTACATTTTGCTTCTTGCTTCTCCAAGTTCCCAGATTTCCTGCTACGAATGTGAAGTAGCCTGATGTGGAGCGACGATCAGTAATGTTTCCCGCCCAATCAGCGTCAATATACCCATTTACCTCCATATGTCCATGCTTCATGAAGATCAGTCCTTTACCCGGTGCACCTTTCAAATAACTCAGTATACGCATCACTGCTGCCATGTGATCCTCACTAGAAGCATGCATAAACTGACTTACAACACTAACTGCATACGCAATATCCGGACGTGTAAGTGATAGGTAAATCAATCGTCCTACCAATCTCTGATATCTTTCTTTATCGGTAGGAACTTGATTCTGGTATATCGCTAGGTGGTGATTCTGCACAATGGGAGTTTCAACTGGTTTACAAGCCAACATTCCAGTTTCAGATAGAAGATTAAGAACATACTTCCGCTGAGACAAGTAAATACCATCACGAGAACGAGCAACTTCAATGCCCAAAAAGTATTTCAAGCCTCCTAGATCCTTCATCTCAAATTCTGATGAAAGATACCCCTGCAACCTTTTTATCTCTTCTGTGTCATCACCAGTAACTACCATATCATCCACATAGATAATCAACAAAGCAACTTTACCTTCCATGCGTTTGATGAACAAGGTGTGGTCCGCATTTCCCTGTCTATAGCCATACTTTTTCATTGCTTCAGTGAACCTTCCAAACCATGCCTTGGGTGATTGTTTGAGTCCATAGAGAGCCTTTCGGAGTCTACATACTTTTCCTGCTTCATTCGGTGTTTCATATCCTGGTGGAAGATCCATGTATACTTCTTTCAAATCTCCATGTAAGAAAGCATTCTTCACAACGAATTGTTTCAAAGGCCACTCCAGGTTAGCTGCTAAAGATAAAAGGACTCTAATAGTATTCATTTTTGCGACCGGCGCAAATGTTTCTTGGTAGTCAACTCCAAATGTCTGTGTGTACCCTTTAGCTACCAATCTTGCCTTGTATCTATCAATGGATCCATCCGCCTTGTGCTTTATGGTGAACACCCATTTACATCCCACCAGTCTCTTCCCTTGTGGTAGTGACACTACATTCCACATTCCGTTTCTTTGTAAGGCTTCCATTTCTACTCCCATGGCTTCTACCCAACGGGGATCTCGCAAAGCCTCTTCCACTTTTGATGGAATTTTAATCCCAGCCATTTGATTCACCATGGCTTGGTACTTGGGTGATAGTCGATGAGTGGACACATACTGTGCAATTGCATATCTCACTTTTCCTTCCGGAGAAAACCTGTCAGGTGGTTTCCCACGGTTTTGCCTAGGAGGTAAAATATAGGAATTTTCAACAATATCTGGAGTATGAGAATGTACCTCTTAGATATCCGCGAGGACATGAGCGTGTACTAGTGGAGGAGAATGAGGGTTATTGTCTGTTTGCACAATCTCAGTATCACTCACGGACCCATTACCTTCTACTGAATCCATAAATGGTGTAGGCCGACTATTCGATGTTGCATGAGATATCTCTCGGTCAGGAGTTTCATGGTCAAGATCCACTGGGCTTTGGCTTGTTGTGTCATTGGCCACTATCGGGCTCTGAACTGCTATGTCATGGCCTACTGTTGGGCTTTGAATTGATATGTCGCGACCTTCTGGTAAGGCGCGGTCAGATGGGTTGCTCATAACACCTAAGTCTTTAGTCTCGGTCTCGCCTGTACTACCGGTCTCGTCTGTACTACTGGGACCATGCCAACTGTCTCGTTCATGTGGAACATCAAACCAACTATAGCCTTCGTCTTTACTATTCGACTCCCCCTGAAGATTATAATGGGTTTGATCAGACATGAAAAACATCTCGGTTTCGGAAAACGTGACATCCATGGTGACATAGAAATGCTTAGTAGGTGGATGGTAACATCGATATGCCTTTTGTTGGCTATTAAATCCCAGAAATACACAACGAACAACACACTGATTCAATTTACTCCGTTGATTCTTGTGAAGATGCACATTAGCCACACATCCAAATATGCGAGGTGATAATTGAAGAGAAGATGGTAGAGTGACCTAATCCGTCAAGACTTCCATGGGAGTTTGAAAGTTGTGAACTCGAGATGGCATTCGATTAAGAAGATAAACAGAATACGTAACTGCATCCGCCCAATAGGCATGAGGAGCATGAGCCCCAATTAGAAGAGCCCGTGTAGTTTCCAAGATATGTTTGTTCTTACGTTCTGCCACACCATTTTGTTGAGGAGTTTGAGGACAAGTATTCTCGTGAAGTATTCCGTGCTCCGCAAAAAATTATGATAGTTCAGAATTAAGATATTCTCCACCATTATCGGATCTTAGGACTTTGATAGGAAGAGAAAATTGATATCCAATCATCCGATAAAACTATTGGAAAATTTTCCCAACGTCACTCTTGTTTCATGGTATAGAGCCAAGTCATTCTGGTGCAATCATCTACAAAGGTAACAAACCACCGAATACCGTGGCGCGTCGCTATTGGTGAGGGACCCCATACATCGGAGTGAATTAACTCAAATGGCACTGATCTTTTATTGACACTCAAGTGGTAAGAAGTACGATGACTTTTTGCAAGAATGCAATCCTGACACTGAAAATCAGAGTCTAAAATGCCATTAAATAAAGACGGAAGTAATTTTCTTAAATAACCAAAAGATGCATGTCCTAGTTGACGATGCCATAACCAGATTCTCTTAACCTTCTTGTTGTGACCACTGCTCACTTGGTTGACTTGGCCCGGTACCACATCATCCACATAATATAACCCTCTCCTCTTAGTACCACGCCCAATGATCGCCCGTGTTTGGATATCCTGTAGTAGACAAAAAGTGGGAAACATGAGTACAACACAATCTAATTGTTCTGTAACTTGACCAACAGAAAGTAAATGATTCGATAGTGAAGGAACAAGAAGAGTGTTATGCAAAGATAGAGAAGGAGTAAGGGCGATGGAACCCGCTCCTGTAACTGGAGCAATTTCACCGTTTGCTGTGATAACATTCTCCTTGGGTGGCACGGTTGAGTAGTGAAACAAGGATTCATCATATGTCATATGGTCTGTAGCCCCGGAGCCAATTATCCAATCGGAATCTCGTTTAGTGGATGTTGTGAATGCAGTGCCAATTTTACTTGGATCGTCATAACCATAATTCATTGAAATCTGTTTGATTAAAGATTTCATTGGACCGGTATCTTCTCTCGGTGCAGCAACCGTTTTTCCCTCTGGACCGTGGACTGGGACAACTGTCCTGGGCCCTGTTTGGCTTGCTGCAACAGCAGCCACTGCACGCGAGTCTTCAACAACAGCAACCATTGAAATCGTGTTTGTAGACCTACTTTGAATAGACTTGGTTTGTATAGGAATTATCTCACAGCTTTTCCTTTTTTCAGCCATTGCATAGACTGATTTGTGTTGGTTGATTTTGTTTGCAGCTTTGTTGTTTCCAAAGCCACAAGGGTTAGGTTTGTGGGTTCGAGATTTTTTCAAACAACACGGTTTGTTCTTACTGCAACCTTGGTTGTGGAGACAGGCCGGAACCTGCTCTGATGCCAAGATAAAAGTGTTTAGGTTTGAATTGTAACAGGAAATACGAATCCCAATTATACAAGGAATAAATTATAGGATTGCATTCCTAAACTAAATGGTTGACTCACGCCAACACTATATTCCAGAACACCCAGTCAATCCCATGCCATGCTGCCACTCTCCAAGGCATAGAGGTAAAAACCATTGTTGCAATCAAGGATTTTTCAGAGCTTTGGTGCAAAACTAATAGGTTTCCTTTTTATGACCACTTATGCTCCCGAAAGGATAACAGAACACCATCAAAATTGATGGAAGAAGAAGCTACATTATTCAGTCCTATCATTGTGGTTGGATTAGACTTTGGAGCAGATTTCTGTCATTAGTTTCTCATTTACTTTATTAAATTCCCTTGTCTACCAGGACTACGCCTATTAATTTTATAAATTCTTCCCTTGAATTCAATGGAGAATGCTGATGAATGAATACAACTATTATCAGAAGTTTTTTGGACTTGTTCCTTTGAAGGGAACTTCAGTGTGATGCCCACAGAGTGAACCAAGACCTAAAAATTCACTTATATCCTCCATCATTTTACTGGTATCACAAGCAGCCCTTACATATCACTTAATACTCTGCGGAACCAATGTAGATTCTAAAGGATTCGTGCTCATAAAAAAACTACTTTTTATGAAGACAATTTCAAAAGCAAAGTGAGTCTATAAGTAGAGATAGAAAAGTAGTTAGCATAGTAAATCATACAAAGCGGTAAGAGATTCAAGACGGTAAATGTTCAAGAGATTCAGTAAAGCACACCTTCCACTTGTTTTCCTCTTCTTTCGTACACTTCAGGATACAACTTCTGGAGCAAGAAATGCATGAACTGACAGATACTCGGAAAATGATTGAATGGGTCCCGACAAATGGGACAATAGGACTCATGAAAAGCATTCATGGTGTTAAAGACACACCAGAAACATGAAATGTGGCCACAACCTGCAAACATCATAAAGTCATCAAAAAGGGAATGAAACATATATTTCAAAATGTTGTTCATGGCATGGTTCATCACCTAATACAACTGGCTTGTAAAGAAGATCCCTGCAAAGTAAAAGAAATCGCCTTTAGGGATTTATCACGAAAAACCGAAGACTAAAAAGTTAATTCAACTATAAATTAAGCAACGAGTATAGCCAATTTAAGCTCACTCGATCAGACTGACCGACAGCAGAATCATGCTTTTATTCTAATCAGTTTTAAAAAATACTTGTAATGAAGCTGCCTATAATTCTTCATACACCAAAATATTCATAAAGTGCTAAATCATCAAACAAAAATTGCCAGCAGCTAATTATAAAAATTAAACAAAGAAAAGAAATTTCAAGCGAACTGATTGTAAATTAAACACCTAATCAGTGAAACAAACAAACAAATTATGAAATTGCAGGAATTGAAGAAATTGAAGAAATAGATTCAGAAACTGACAGGCAAATGCAGCATTCAAACTCTTTTCGGAATTCCTCGTCTTCGAGCTCCTCTTGCGGTTCTTGCTGTTGTTTGATCAGGGTTTTATCGTCTTCCAATTCGCACTGTTTGATTAGGGTTTTATCGTCTTCCATTTCGCATAAAATCTGAGAGTCGGAGAGAGAGGGGGATGATCTTTTAACAGAAATCTCAGTGGCGTGTAATGGGGGCTCCTCGACCCACACTTCATCAGCATACTATTTTACCCCCTTCAAGTTTTTGTAATTTGCAAGATGGGGTCAAGCCTTTGATTTTCTATCTTATTCCGTTAAAATTAGGGATTGGCAAACGGGCACAGGAAACCGGACATGTTCAATTTTTTTCGAGGATAAATGGGGCGAGACGGGGCGTTGATATTTAGGGGCGGGCCGAGTCCTAATATTTAGAATAACATGACGTCGGACCGGCTTGTTTCTAAATGAAATGAATGAAATCTCAACTGTTAATTCTCCCTACCCTAGTCCATTAGGATCCCATCCTCTCTCCCAGAGTCGAGAGTTTCCAAACCATTCACACTCTTCTGTCTTCTCCTCATTGACGACATCACCCTTTGCGACTCCATACTCACTCTTCTCATTGTTGTCGCGACCAAATTACCCTTGACATTCTGTGTTTTATAAAATTACCAATTGCCCTTGACATTCCATATTTTGTAAACAATATCTAACCCTAGATTTCCTCTTGGATTCTCTCGATTAATACGGATTCCAAATCATAAAAGGTCCATCTCCTGACTAGTATAAATACCCTCATCTTGGGCAAATCTCTGGTAACACTTCCATAATGCATTTATTATTCTCTTACCCATTGCTCAAATCTCAATATTGCTTACTAACTTGACCGTTAGAGAGCCTTTGGCCGGTACCTACTAGTGCTCTAACTTCAATTGTTTGCTTACTTACAGGTAGTCGGACTTGCTCACTTCCTCTGTCTGCACCAGTGCTTGAATTTGGTTCCAACACACTACGTAAGGATGGTGAGCAAACAATAGACCCGAAAAAACTAGCTAAAGTCGTGAGGAAAAAAGACCGTACAGTGGCAATTACCAAATGGTGACAGTTGGGTGAGCACTTGATTGATATCCACTCAAATATATCATTGCTTTCACTCTTCACCCGTTCATACCTTCTGTCTTTTATTCTTTTTTACAATTTTTGTCTGTAATTTCTCTTTAGATGTCTGCAGCTTCCTCCCTCACTTTCTTTCTTCACCTCATTCTCCCCCTCTCGTCCCCAAGTGCCACCACCACTACTCTCTCTCTCTCTCTCTCTCTCTCTCTCTCTCTCTCTCTCTCTCTCTCTCTCAAATCCTTAAAACCCCCCAACATCATCTGCTTCTCTTCAAATTCTTCTCACAACGACAGCAAAGAGCCCTGGTGGCTCCGCAAAGAGCAGCGATGGCTCCGCGAGGCTCCAGGAGGAACAGCGCTAGGTGCGCGACCGCGACACGCTCCTCGTTGAGATTGCTGAGCTCAAGCTCAAAATCCAAGCTCTCGAACGCCAGGCAGGACTAAAAGGAGGGGCTTTCGTGGTGTCGGAGTCTGACACCATTGCCAGTGTCACTGGTTTGTTGCAGATGCTCAAGGAGAAGGATTTGATAGCGGATACAGGGTCGAGTCCCAAAACCGTGGAATTGGATCATCAAGAAATTTAGGAGATTCAGGAGGAGGTGATTGCTAAGAGGAAAATGACAAGGAGCAGAAGTGCTTTGCGGAAAGGATTGGAAGGTGAAGAGGTCCGAGCAATGCAGCTTTGCTTTTGAAAGGCAAGTTTTGTTTTTTTGGTTTCTACGATTCCTGAGCTTACAATTAACTAAATGCATCAACTTTTTCTCTGTAGAAACTAGGAAGGTGTAAAATTTTTGCAATTGGGTTTCTCTTTCTTATTCTGCATTCAGACATGTTCCAATATTTGAGTGATTTGAATCGTTGATGACAGGAAGGATTGCTAAAATTGGGGTTTTATTCGGGTGAGGAAGACATGGAGTTTTCCAGCTTCTCAAGTGGGACAGAACACGCTGTCAAGACTTGGCAAGTAAGTTTCAGATTCGTTGTATGTGACTGCGCATCATTCATAAAGAGAGAAATTTCAAAACAATAAGGTTAAATAAAACAATGGCAGCGGAAAGTTTTATGTAGGTTACTGAACTTGTAATAACTTGTTCGACAGGCCTCCTTAGACGTTCCTCAAGACGGAATAGTGGCTGCATAACTTCTTGAACTATTGTATGCGGATCAACAAATTGAGGGTGCAGATGTCAAAAGGGCGGCTACACAGGAACATGAGGTTCTAGGCTAGCAGCGTTCATACATTAGTTACGGGATGTACTGCATTAGCCTTTACTAAAAGGAAGCAACTGATGTTTTAAGTTTCAGTACCAATATATACTTTGGAATCATGCTTCGAACTAACATATACTTGCATTCCTCACTTCAGTGAAAAATAACAGTTTGCATCGTTAGGAACCAAAAACTCATCTGATTGTTCAACTTGAAGCAAATTGAGCCTTCATGTACCAAAGAAGCAATCGTACTTTCTGAAAAACAAGCACTCGTACTTAGTTGCGAGACTGACATAAATCTCTGACTATTCCGCTAACTCAGCAACAAAGTTTTGTTGTTGAGCTTTAGCTAGCAACTCGAAACATTGTAATGATGCTTCTAATGGTTGAGTTGGTTGTGTTGTTTAGGAAGATGCAAATGGAGCTACAGTTACTTTTGCAACTGACATATCAGAGATCCAGCAAATAGTAGTGAAAGAAGAAGGCGGTACAGAAGTAGAGGTATCCCACCATTGAGTTTTTCTCTTAGGAGAGAACCGCTGAGAAGATTCTACTAGACTTTTATCAACAAGAAAAAAGGTGGTGATGGCAAGACGGCGGGTACCTCAACAAGGTGCCTTACATGTTGAGGGGATGGCCGCTTATTGGGTACAGGTACTTCCTGCCTGTCTTCCGACTTTGTCACGATTCAGGTTCACTGCACTTAATCCAACCCTACTTCATACGCGTGTGTATCTTCGTTTACTTTCTAAAAAAAAATTTGAACATGATAAAAAAAAAAAATTGAACAACAATGGCTTTTAGTAAGTGACAGTTTTTACATGTGTAGAATGTGACGGAACAGGCGAACCAAACATCGAAGAACATGTGAGATGATTTTACACAGTAATCATGGTTTTTCTCATTCTTATTTTCACATCATTACCCGAGATTAACTTGTAATTATTGGGTTGAATGATAGCAGTTCTTGGATTGGGTGGAGGAGGGAGCAAAGTGTTCATATTGTGAAGGTCTCGGATATACGATTTGCGACCTATGCAACGGAAATCAATAGTTTAGGCATGAAATACATACTTGTACAATTCGGTACATGTGCAGTTTTATGCTATAGTGCATGTATTTGGCTGTTTAGTCACATTGTATTTAGATTTATACACGAATGCGGAAAATGTACATCTATTGTATGTTCTCCTCGCACCATCCTACAAAATCTTGGTTGAAAGAGTTAAGATTCTGTTTGTTGGAGGACTTTTAGGTCGAGGTGGACTTGAGCTTTGAGAATGTCCTCGTCTCCCTGGTGCGGGTTCGCAGCAAGTTCCGGGATATCTCGAAAGAGATAGCTTGTCTTAGGAAATACCATGGTAACATCAACGGCTCGAACATAGCAGGAAAGATCAAGATAATGACTTGCTCAAGTGAAGCGTGGTGTGGAAGCTAGAAGATTATCAGTTTACATGAGAGAGAAGGTTGGCATGGTTGCATGGCATTCGTAGCTGCATGTTTTGGGCTTTCCTAGGGTGATAACAAGGTTTCTAATGGTTGAGATGCTTGATAGAAGGTTGTGGAAATTGCTAAGATTGCATGAATGGTGATGCTTGAGGCTTGAAGTAAGCTTCTGGACAAAAATGGAACTCTCTAGGCTTCTTCTTGGGTGGTTCTATCTTACTGCCTTTTCTCTGTTTCTCCCTCTGTGTTCATTTGAGTCTCTTCTCCAATGGCTTATCTCCCTCCTTATGTAGGTGAAGGGTTCTTCTCTAGATTTCAAGGGAATATCCCTTTGTGGCTTGGTCTTCCCTCCGTTTTGCCTTAGCTATCCTATAATTCCCCTTTTGATGTAAACTAGATGCACTGTTGAGACTTGCAGATTTCTTTTTCTCGAGGCGCGGCTTTTCCGGGGCTGCCTTCCGCAGGCGCTAAATCTGGTAGCGCACCTCATGGCTTTTGCACGTTGGCTATCTGTGCAGGCTGGGAAAAGAAAGTTAGCATTAAATGCCTGACTTGTTGGGCTTAACATGCATTTAATGCAAGAATCTAGTTTAATCCTAACTAAGGGGGTTGGCTTGCTAGGGAAATGGATAAACTAGGCTAGTTCTCTCTCAATGATGCATGCGTGGAATACAAAAGGTATGGGCCTTGGATCTTTGGGCTCCCAAGCAGCCTAAAGTCTTCCATGACCCCGATTCCACATAGGCTCGACGACATTCCGTAACCATCCACACAACAATCCACTTGGCAAGCCTTGATTATGTGACTTGGGCTTAGCATGATTTGTGGCGAAGGAAGCATCGTGTGATGAATAGGCATGAGCATGGCGTGAATATCCTTTTTATTTAGATTCTTGTGATGTTTGAATGAATTCAATTCTCTTTCACTGAGTTTTGTGTTTTTCCTAGGTTTGAGGAGTAAAGACGAAGACACAACAAAAGGGATAGATTTTGCAATTGAAACGAGTTATGAGTCCTGGAAGTAGAAACTGTCTGTGCGGTTCAGCCAACTTGACAGAATAAACTGTGCATCCTCAGAAGAAATGAGCTATTGAGCCTTATACCATTGGAAATAAGTTGATGTTAGCTTTTAGAGGAATTTTACGGACTCCGATTTCGAGTTTTCTAGATGATGTTATGAAGATTTTCGTGCAAGACGTCGGTGAGCCAAGTCTACGCGGAAATTGCAAACTCTGTTGGTTTTTTTCAAGTCACAATTCAACTGAAACACATTGGAGATGACTTTAATCCTATTTCAAAAGGGTCTGGAGTAATTTACTTGGGAAGTTTACTCGCCACATCATTAGTTGTCCAATACAAATGAGGAAAAGATTGCAAAAGACCTAATCATGCTAGAATTTTGATGAATATATCAAGGAGAGATTGTAGGAAGCCATGGGACGTTCTTTTGGGGGATTCTCTATGACATTTTGAGGAAGGAAGCATCAACCATCTACCATCGTTCAGTTATTCTATATTTCAATATCGTTCATAAGTTTTTCATGTTCTTTTCTAGACTTTTCATTATGTTTTGGTACTCTATGAATAACTAAACCCGTTTTCTAGGGCTAGGATGATGCCCTAGCATGAATATTTACGGGTTTCAATGACTATTGATGGATATTTAGTTTTATTGGATGAATTCTTATTCACTACAAGAATTGAATGCTTTGTGTTGAAGTTCTTTGACTGATCACCTTAGGGCTTTGCATATAGTAATTTGAAGGCGGATTTGAGGCATAGCTGCAATATAATTCAAACTAACTTTTATGGTTTGCATGATTCTCTGGTTCTCTTGTACGTAATGAGTTCTACATGCTAAATTTATGCCCTAACAGGATAGACTGCATGTTAGGATATACGATCTCTGCCTTAACCGGAGAGAATCATATACTATGGAGAACTATGGTCTATAGTGCCTTAACCGGACTTAGATACGGGAATTGTCATCTAAGAGACGAAATATTCCTATTGAATGCATTGAACCTGAATCAGATTGGTTGTAGTTGATTCCGAATCCCTAGATTTTCATCACTTGCCTTAAAACTCAACGTTTTCTTCTCTTTAATCTTAGTTTTAATTTTAGGTTCTGTTTTTGTTCGCTTATAAGATCATCACAACAAACTCTTCACATCTTTGATTGAATTGTTAATTAAGATTGAGTCTAGTTTGTTGTTTGGGTTTATATTTTCAGGTTTGTGTGTCTTTAATATAATTAGATTTGGTTTAGTTTATCAAATTGGAGATTGAATTAGAATCCTCGTGGGAATGATACTTGGACTTGCCAAATGCTATATTACGACTATCTTGTGCACTTGCAAGTTTACACCACTTAATCACTGCGACATGGCATGCTTGTAAATATATTCTTCGTCGATCATGTGCCTTGGCATGTGCTTGGGCTTGAATGTAGGCTTTGCATGACAATTGGGCCTTGAGACTTGATTGGATTGGTGTGTGACATTTTTGGGCGCCAACATTAGCCCCCTTGATTATTTGGGCTATGAGATACTTTGAGTAGGCTAAGTAATCAACCCCAGGCCCAAGGGATTCCCTTTTTGAATGTGGGCTTCCTGATGGGACTCTTCCTCTTCTCGCTTGGCAGCTGATCACTCCCTGCAGTTGTGCTCCCTTGCTTCCTATGCACGTCCAATCATACAGAGAAACTCTGGGTATTCCCCGCCTCCACTTAGTAACCGTTACAAACTGCTCTTCTCCCTATGACAAGTATTTAATTTGTCCTTGCTCTCCCTTTCCTCCTCCAATTCTCCTTCTTTCTTCAAATTTTCATAACTGCTTTTTTTTTTTTTTTCTCCAAATTCTTCTCTGCTTTCTGTGCTGGGTTGTGTCATCCCATTCATATTCCTTCGAGTTTTTCAATAAGGCTTTATCCAGGTAAGGAAATTCTTCCCTTGACCCCTTTTCAGATTTTTCTTCTCCTTTTTATCTTTTGCGTTTGCCATGTGATGAAATTAGGCATGCATCTTTCCTCTTTTGATTGTGTGTTTCAATGATTCTGGGGTTTCTCCATGGACACGCAAGGGGTGTGGATCTTTCCTTCGAGAACTTGAACTCCACTTCTTAGGTAACCTTGCTGCTACGGAATTATGTGTGTTTGCCCTTTGCGATTTCTCTCATACTTTCCATGTATATTGTGCAATTGTCATTTAGCCTTGCCTTTTTGCATGTTGGTGTGCGCTTGAGCAGGATTGATTGATCAATTGCACTGATCAACTTGGCATGATTAGCTTGATTGGATGTATAACTTGTATTTTGCTTGGGTGCACGTATGGCACACTTTCCCTGACTAGATATTTTAGGACTTTGATAGCATGCCATGTGTAGGGAAAGATGCATGTGCTTTGCATGATATCATGTAGGGAAAATAGTCCCATATTAAAGTCCTAGACTTTTGCATGAAGGGCTTTGAATTTATGCACGTACCTTTTTGCCTTCCCGTGGCGCGTTTGCTTTCCCGAGGTAGATTCCTTATTGTGTTTCGCCTTGTATACTTACACGTTTCTTCTTGCATGCTGCACTGGCTTGTGATATCTATGGTTTGACGCTTGTTTTCCATAGGTACATTATGGCTGCGGAGTCAGCAAAGTGCGTAACTGCGGTTAATGGGTCCTTTACTACTAAGGATCGACTTCAACGAGGCAAGCCTCCTCCTCCTCTTGGTTCTCAAAACAAGGCTTTCAAAGGGGAAGAACCGTCCTTAGATTCTGTTCCTCCTATTGATCCCAGACGTATTTCGCATTGAGAGTGGGTTGTTTCCTGCCATGCCGGTCCACTTCGAGTTCTCCTGTGGTGAGGCCACTGGCTGGGCAGATTGGGTAGATACCGAGCTTAGCTTTGTGGACCAATACGTGACCTTGACAAGATCCAAGGTTTTGAACGTTGTCTTCATGACCAAGAAGCAGGTTGTTCGTCTCGAGCCTGAATTTCTTCGCCACGTGGTTAGGTGGTGGAGTACAGAGACCCATACTTTTGTTTGTGCTTAGGGATAATTTGCCCCCACTCTGGAAGATGTTGCCAATATTATGCATCTTCCAATTGTGGGTAACGTGCATCCCTTCCGTTACATCATTCCTTCTGCAGATACCGACATTTTTGATGTTTTAAAGAAGGGTGTTCCTACGTCTCAGAGCAAGGCTTTTCACTTCAACGAATGGATCAAACACTTTTGGAAGAACAAACAAGAGCTGAACTGCAGGTTCGAGGCCATGTTATGTTTGTGGCTAGGCTGCTTCGTCTTTTGTGATAGCAAGGATACCTTCAGTAGTTAAGTGATTCCTTGGGCCATGCCAATCACACGCAGCCAAGTGGTTCCGCTGGCTTCATTGTTTCTCGGGCTCTTCTACCATGAATTGGACTAGCTTCATACTCTGGTAGAGCAGGTCGCGGGTAGTGCTCCGTTGAAAAGTTTTCTTTATGCTAGCTTCCTGCAAATTTTCTTGTGGGAGCGCATCAAAGGTTTGAAGACAACTCCTTACCCCTCTGGCGCGGCGAAGAACCGTTTTATTATTGACTCCTCATCTTATTTGCCTGAGAAGCTCCTTCTAGCTTGTTGCTGGTTTGGGAAGATTGTAGCAAAGAAGCAGGACTTCTTGGAGCTTTCAGATGACGTGAACAGCTTTGTTTTTCGTCCATACTTGTCAATCCCCTAAGGTTTTGACTCCGTGATGTTATTTATCGATGTTGCCTGTGATGATAATCTAAGTGTGACGTCAATTCCTCTCTTCGAGAATTTGGATTTCCTTTCGCTTACTGAAAAATTGTTGACTGTGTTGGCTCATTTCGTTCCTTTTCAGTGAGAAGATAGCGAGGAAATGGGTGCAGTTTACTCTCCTTTCCGGGTGCGACGACAATTGGGCTTTGTCCAAAGTGTGCCAATGTCTTTCCTCGCTGAAGCTGAGACCTCTTTCAACAATCTGTTTTGGATTTCTGTGTACGCGCTTTCGGAATGTTTTCGCCCTTTCCAATATATTACCAACCGGACTCGGGTAGGTCGCATCTCTAACGGCTATGCTACTAATTGGTTGAAGTGTTTCTCTGTTATTGCCAAGTTTCATGGTGACAAGCAGCCGCGGTTGTCTCCCAGCATTGTCAGCCTTCCCAAGCTAGTGTTAGAGCCTATGACTGCTGCTTCCGGTTCAAAGCATCGATGCCCAACTGCAGCAGAGGAAAGCAATGTTTTGGGTGACTCTTCCTAGAGCACTAAGAAGAGTAGGTCGCCAGGTGTTGGCGAAGGAAAGTCTGCAGGTCAAGGGAAGAAAGCAGCTTTACTTCTCTTGCTAATCTTCTTTTTGCATGTTTTTCCGAAGTGCTTTATATGTTGTGCCTCAAATGATACAATGAAACACTTCAGGCCTCGCTGGTAAATGACGACCCTCCCAGCAGTAAGCATGGTGCTTCCCCTACTCCAAAGAAATCGAAGAGTAAAGGTTCCTTGGGGAAGCCAAAGCTTGGTAATGAGTCATATTCCCTTGTTTCTTACTTCCATTGATTTGTGGTTGTGTGCTGATTATAAATTTTATTATAGTCAAAACTCCTGCCAAGGAAGTAGCCCCTGCTGGCTCTGCACGTAGGACTAGAAATGCCCGAGCGTTTGCCTTTTTCAGCACTCCCAAGCCTTCTGAGTTCCTTGATATTACTGAGGCAAGTGAGGAAGAACGAAGCGCTGGGGAAATTGAAGGTGATGAGGCAACTGGAGAGGGTTTGGGCCCCGAAGAAGTAGCAATACAAGTGCCAAGTCCGACCTTGGGAGTGAGGAACATCCTCAGGCTTCCCTAGGAAAGGACGAAAACAGCGGCAAAGAACCAAGCAGCAAGGATGGCAGCAAGGCAGCAGATGATGTTGATCTCGATGAAGTTGACGAGTTTTTAAATGATGATGTTTTGATAAAAGCGGAAGATACAAAGGTATGCCTTCCTATTCTCCGTTGATGCTTGCCCTTGCATGAATTTGCTATTGCCATCTTTCCTTTTAAGCCTTTGAAAATTTTTCTTAACCTTGCATGTGCCTATAGGAAGTAACTAAACTTCTTCTAGCATGTTTGCTTCGTGCATGTGCATGTATAAGCATGTTGATCTGTTGGAATTCTGCCTTGGATACCTCTTGGGAGCCGTGCTACTTTGCGTCTTTGCTTGTTGATATGTTTCCTTACTTGTGCGTGTTTTCTTTGCTTTCCTTGTAGGTGAAAGATGGTGCTGCAAAGGCTACAGAAGATGTTTAAACCCCCAGTTACGTTCTTCCCGAGCCTATAGTTTTTCCTAAAGATGTTCAAGCATAGTATTGCCAATGAAGCCAGGGTGTTAAGTTTGATTGAGGAACTGATTCCTTCCAGCGAGGCTTTCTCTTCCAAGGTTGACTTTAGGGGAATGAAGGTTCGTTTCGTGCTAGCTGAGGCGTTGGGCAAGTTCTTTGAGCGTGTTGGCGACGCAGATGTAAGCTTGGTAGGTTTATCTCTTTTTATGCGTGGGGTGATCTTCGAAGAACTCTGGCTCTTGTTTTATGGTATGGAGCACACTTCCCCATTAGAACTCACCGAGCACAAACTGTTATGTTGGCGAGATATGATCAACGATGTAACTGCTTTGGGTGTGCTGGTGGGTTCTTTAGTGAGAAGATGGGAGAGTTGCACAATACCATTTTTGGACTTGAAAATGAGAAGGGTTTCTTGGACCCATTCATCAAAGTCAACAGTTGATGCATGCTCTCGAACTACAACATAAGGAACTAGAGGTTGAGAAGCTCAAGTTGAAGAAGTTGGTATGCGGGAGCTCTAAGGAAATAGCGGCGTGCCTTCAACTTGCAGCAGATCAGTTGCATGCTGGCACCTTTAGCAGTTCCTCCGAGAGGTGGTGTTTTGAGCTTAACTCCTCATATTTCCTCAGTTGCGCGCTTTGCATGGCTATTTGCATTTTTCTAACCATTGGCTTTTCTTTCTTGGCAAAGCATGAACCTTGAGATGTTGAAGTAGCGTACCATGAAGAAGATTGCTTTGCTCACTCCACCCTTACTTTTATATGTAATTTCCATTTGGACAGCTAGTTTATTGCTTTTCGAACAATGGTCATGGGGCTGCTTTGCTTTGTATTTTGCTTATTTGCCTTTGACTTCTTCCTTTGGCTTTGGATGCTGATATTGATCTTAGCATAATGCTTGCAATGTCTTTAATCTTGCAACGACATTGGCTTTTTCTTACTTCGAGTGCATGAGAATTTGCTAGATGAAATTATGTTTAGGTTTGAAAACACAGGCTTGAGCTTCCGCTTGCTTTCCTGGGGGAAATGGCTGACCCTATCGCTTGGCACTTTGCCAGTGAGTTTCCCTGAGGGAAAATGGAAAAGATGTTGTAGCTTCCGCAGGGAAGCAGAGCATGTCAGGAAAGCTTGACTTGCTAAGCATTGATTTGCATTGGTAGGCTTAGGCTTAGTGATATAACCATAATTGCTAGTGATATAACCATAATTGCGTAAATTTTCATGCCCTTTAGTTTAGATTCTTGTTATGTTTTTGAGTGAATTTAGTTTGTTTCACTTAGTTTTATGTTTTTCTTAGATTTGAAGAGTGAAGATGAAGAAAGAAGGAAAAAAGAGCACTTTTGTGATGGAAATGAGTTTAGCATGCTGTAAGCAGAAGCTGTTTGTGCAGATTAGCCAACTTTACGGATTAAACTGTACTTCCTCAAAAGGAACCAGTTGTTGAGCCTTGTACCATTGGAAAGATATGGAAGTTAGCTTTCAGAGGAATTTTACGGTTCGTGAGTCCGAGTTTCCTGGAAGATGTTATAGTGATTCTTGTACCAGACGTCTGCCAGCAATGCTTACGCGGGATTTGCAAAGAGATTTCAAATTTACAAATTTTAATAAAAGTAAACATGCAGAGCAAAAGGAGAGGTATTAGAAGAGTTCAAGACTATCCTAAAAGGTTCATAGTCAATATATTTACTAGTTTGGTGTGCCACATCATCAATATACCAATCCAAGTAAGAAGAGAATTAAAGAGTCCTATTCAAGTAAGGATTTCAGCATTTATTCAAGAGAAAAAGAAGGCAGAGAAAAAAAGGGATATTTTGGAGACCAAGTTTGGGGAACATGATTTTTGGAGTCCAAGGAGCAGAGGAGAGAGGTCGCAGCCGCCAACCATCTTTCCTATCCATCTTCATCTTTCGGAAGTTTTTCATGTTTTTAAGATTTTAATTATGTCTTCGTATTCTATGAGTAACTAAATCATTTTTATTGGGCTAGGATGATGCCCTAGCATGAATGTTTATGGTTTTCAATGACTATTTGATGGATATTTAGGCTTTTGAAAAGGCTTAAGTTACTTGACTCAATGGTTTTGAATGGCGTGTTGGCTTGGCATGTTGCATAAGCATTGAACCATTGAGCAGCTTGCTTTGCATTGATAGGCTTTGGCATATTGCATAAGTATAGCTTTTGAAAAAGCTTAAGTTGTTTGACTCAATGGTTTTGCATGGCGTGTTGGCTAGGCATGTTGCACAAGCATTGAACCATTGAGTAGCTTGCATGGCATTGATAGGCTTGGCATGTTGCATAAATATAGCTTTAGGAAAAGCTTAAGCTGCTTGACTAAATGGTTTTGCATGGCGTGTTGGCTTCGCATGTTGCTTAAGCATTGAACCATTAAGCAGCTTGCATGGCATTGATAGGCTTGGCGTGGGCGTTTATTATAGCCTTGGCATGACTACTACTATTGTCACATCACGGTTTTGTTTCTGGGAACTCACACGAGAACTTCACAGTGGGTCACCCATCATGGGAGTGCTCTCTCGCGCTACTCGCTTAACTTTGGAGTTCTGATGGAACCCGAAGTCAGTGAGCTCCCAAAAGGCCTTGCACTAGGTAGAGATGGGAATATATATATATATATATATATATATATATATATATATATATATATATATATATATATATAAGGCTTATAGGATCCACTCCCTTGGGCGATGTGGGATCTCACAATCCACCCCCTTAGGGGCCTGATGTCCTCGTTGGCACACACGCGGCCAAGGTTAGGCTATGATACCAAATTGTCACATCCCGACCCGAGCTCCACCACATCCCGAGCAAGCCTCCACCGTAGCACAATATTGTCCGCTTTGGGCCCTGACCACGCCCTCACAGTTTTGTTTCTGGGAACTCACACGAGAACTTCCCAGTGGGTCACCCATCATGGGAGTGCTCTTGCGCGCTACTCGCTTAACTTCAGAGTTCCGTTGGAACCCGAAGCCAGTGAGCTCCCGAAAGGCCTCGCGCTAGGTAGAGATGGGAATATACATATAAGGCTCGCATGATCCACTCCCTTGGGCGATGTGGGATCTCATAGCTATAGCTTGTCTAGAAGAAATCCTTAAAGAAATGAAAGTACCAAAGATTTTGACAAAATGCTTCTTCATTTCATTAAAATTTGGGGTACATCAATCGTTGCATGGCTTTACAAGGCTTCATAAAGTAAGCAAAATGATCATTGCGTAGAAGGAGTTTTTCCTTCTAAAATAAGCATACGCGTTTTAGCAGTAATACAACTTTAGGTACTTTACATTGACAGGCTCCATTAGCGTACCTTCCTTGACTGAGGTCAAGTAGTAGTAGCCACTTTGATATGCTTCCTTGATCACAAAAGGTCATTCCCAGTGTGGGGCGAACTTCAAAGGTCCGGAGATCTGCCTTCCTATGTGCTCGGCTGTCCTGTGGACGAGATCTCCTTCCTTGAAGTTGCGTGGCTTGACTGTGTGGTTGTAGGCTTTGGTAACTTATTAGTAGTATAGGGTTGCTTTCCTAGCTGCTTCTGCCTCTTTTCCTCGAGTAGCTTAAGGTCTTTCCACCTCCAGTTAGCTCATGCTATAGCATCTCATTCCACATCGTTGAATGTTGAAAGTCTTGTCATGGGCATCATCATTTCCACAGAGGAAATAGCTTCGGATCCATACACCAATGAATAGGGAGAGAAACCCGTATCATTCCTTGGGGATGTGCAATAGACCCATAGGATGTCTGGAAGATGAGTGCTCCAGCCCCAACGTAATTGTGTACAATCTTGCTTAGGATTCTTAGCAGGGTCTTGTTTGTGGCTTTGGTTTGACCGTTTCCTTAGGGATAATATGGCGTGGAGTAGGCGTGCTTGATCCTGTAAGCATCAAGTGTGGCACTTATTTGTTTGTTCACAAAAGGTGTGCCATTGTCTTTCATTATTTTGTAAGGTATACTAAATCAAAAAATGATGCATTCCCTGATGAAATTGGATACTGTGGGTCCTGTTGCTTTCTTGAGAGGGATTGCCTCTACCCATTTTGTGAAGTTCTTAGTGGCTACTAGGATCCATATGTGGCCTTTGGAAGCTGGATTCCTTGTTCGTATCAAATAAAGCCCCCAAGTCTGGAATGGCCATGGGGTGCGCATGTCATGCAGTAGCGTTGGAGGCCTGTGGATTAAGTTTCCATAAACTTGGCATGCATGGCATCGCTTGACCATGTTATGCGTGTCTTCCCTCATGGTTAGCCAATAGTATACTAGGCTCAATAGCTGTTTATGTAGTTTATTTCTTCCTTGGTGCTTGCCACATTCTCCAGCATGTACCTCTTGCATAACTTGTGATGGCTCGGATGGTCCAAGGCATTTCAATAGTTCCCTATTGAATCCCTTCCGGTATAAAGTTGCCTCATCCACGAAGTACCTCTTGGATGTCCCTTTGAACTTACGTGTGTCCCTGATATTGCTTGGCAGTGTTCCATCAATAAAGAAGGTCAGGTATAGAGACCTTCAATCATCAGTGATGGAAATTACAAGTGCCTTTTCCGAGGAAAGCGTTCTGCTGCATTTGGACAGTCGGCTTGGATGCATGTGGCTTGTTGCTTCATCTCTGGCCAGTAGTACTCTTTTCTTTGTAGTCGACGGTAGAGACTCACAACTTGGTCGACTCCGCATGTGGTCTCATGGATGTCGTGCAACAGCCTTTGTGCTTGTTTTGGTCTAAGGCATTGGGTTAACACTCATCCGAGTGGGCGCTTGTAGAGTGTCCCAGTAACATTGATATACTCCTTAAGACATTTGATGTTGAGCTTTCCGCTTGGCTCGAAAAGTTCTCTTCTGACAGTTTCCCTTCACTCATCATCTTCTGGAGCTTCCTCCGGGAAGGGTGCATCAATGGATGAGGCCTCCCTTCTGATTACAGCAATGTTGGGTTATTCTTCGACAAAGGTAAGCTTGGAGCCAAGTGTGGCTAGAGCATCTGCATATCTGTTGGTTATGCCGAGAATGTGCTCCAACACCACCTTGCTTGAAACTTGCCTTGAGTTTCTCTACCATAGTGTTGTATGGTGCCAAAGTTATTTCCTTCACCACGAAGCTTCCTTGGACCTCGCTCAGGACCAAATTTGAATCCCCTACGACTCGTATTTTCCTTGCGCCCATTTCCCTGGTTGTGGAAATGCCCTTAATGAAAGCTTCGTACTCGGCTACGTTGTTTATGCATGGAAAGTTTAGCTTGAAGGATAAGGCAGTAGCTTGGCCTTCTGGATTAACAAGTACAATGCCAGCTCCTCTTCCTGTGGTTGTAGAAGAACCATCGAATTGCATGACCCATGGCTCATCTTCCACAGCGGTGGCATCTATCTCTGGTAGTGCACCAAAGACTTCCTTGGAGATGGTGGCCTCTTCTTCTTTGGGGAATAATGCTAGCATGTCTATCACAGCTTGGCCTTTGATAGCCTTAGGCATCACACATATAATATCAAATTCGAACAGTTGGAGCAACTAATGAGCCAAACGGCCAGATAGTATAGGTCTAGTGAGCAAGTATCTTACTGGATCAGACTTTACCATAAGGTGCAGCTTGTGGGCTAGGAAATAGTGGCACAGCCGCTATGATGTGTAGACAAGAGCTATACAGAGGCGTTCCGTCTTCTCATAGCTGGTTTTGGCGCATTTTAGCTGTCGATTGACATAGTAAATTAGTGCTTCTTTCCTGGCTGGATTGTCCTGGGCAAGCAGGGCTCCTACGGCAGTGCTTGTTGCGGCTAGGTAGAGCTTAAGCGAAATGCTGGGACTTGTGCCTTCATTGTAGGAAGGTTGATAACTAATTGCTGGACCCGTTGATAGGCTTCACTGCATTCCTTGGTCCATACGAATTGCTTGCTTTTCCTGAGCAGTGGGGTGAAGGCTCTTGTTACTACTGCTAATCATGGGATGAAGCATCGAATGTAGGACAGTTTCCCCATCAAGCTTTTCAGCTCATTTTTATTTGTCGAGGGCATGCGAGCTCCGATGGTGCACACCTTGTTTAGATCTACATCGATGCCGCACTTATGCACTAGGAAGCCCAAGAACTTGCCTGAGGAAACACCAAAAACGCATTTCTTGGGGTTCATCTTCAACTCTTATGCTCGGCATGTTCCCACCATTTCCCAGTGCCTTTCTCTGGTCTTGGATTTCATGACAAGATCGTCCACACAGTCTTCCACTTCCTTCCCCATCATGTCGTTAAAGACTACCGTCATTACTTGTTGATAGGTGGCACCTGCGTTTTTTAGTCCAAGTAGCACAACCGTGTAGTAAAAGTTTCCAAATGGCGTGCAGAAAATCGCCTTGTCAGCATCTTTGGCAAACATCTTGATTTGGTTGTATTCACTTAATCCATCCATGAACAACATCAGGCCTTGCCTTGAGGTTGAATCGATCATGATGTCTATGTTGGGCAGTGGAAACTCGTCTTTTTGGTATACTGCATTGAGATCTCGGTAATCAATGCAAATCTGAATTTGAAAAGTGTTCTTTTCTTTACTGGGACAATGTTGGCTAGCCAAAGATAGTGCTTGATAGGCTTGATAAATCCGGCTGCAAGGAGCTTTTCTACTTCAACTTTGATTTTAGCTTCTATTTCAAGGTGGAAATTCCTCATTTGCTGCACGATGGGCTTGATCCCAGGCTATGTATTTAGCTTGTGGGACACTAAATTCGAGTCAAGGCTTGGCATCTCTTCATAGCTCCAGGCAAAGACGTCTTTGAACTTCTTTAGCAGGCTGACTAGTTCTTTCTTTTCCTCAACAGTTAAGTACACACTAATAGAAATCAATTTTTGCACAGAGGGATCATCACTTAGGTTTACCTCTTTAAGCTTTTCCACCACTGCAGTGGATCCATCCTGCATGCATTTTGGCACAAGCATGATTTTCTGTAGGGATTTGTCCTCGGCAACAGGTGCAGGCATGTCTTTAGCTTCCTTGGGAACTTCATTTGCTTGGTGTTCAATGCTTCCATACTCGGGGCTTTCCCACTCAATGTGGTTAGGCCCCCCAACCCGTCATAAATGGTAGACGACGCGACCGTCGGGAGGCACAACCTTGGAGCATTGAGGTGGAGTATAGGCAAATACATTGGTCCCAAGTTGTATGTGTTTTCCCTTTTCCACAGTGGCTAGGAATTCTTGGTCACTGAGATCTCAAACTTCTTCCCAAGGGCGTATAGGTATCCTTGAGGCTTGTGATATCCCACTTCCGGCACTTGAGAAATCATTATAGAATTTGGCATCGGAATAGTAGACCTCATCTAAGTTGAATGGCATCTAGTTTCCTGGGATGCGAATAGGCCTCAGCCCAATCCTTCCCTTGACGCACTGGTGGTAGGTGGAGGCTACGAGTCTGCGCTTGTTAATCCATGGCTTTTCGAGTAGAGCGTGGTAAGCCACATTGATGTCCATCACATAAAACTTAGTAAAGGACCTGATAGGGCCGATCCTCAAGTTGATCTCGATATATCCCATTGTTTCCTCACTGCTATTCCCAAACCTATTGATAGAGAGTTGAGACCTCACCACCTTCGTCGTTAGGACACCTATTGTAGTAAGTATTGCCAAGGGTAGAATGTTAACAGAGGAACTAGTGTCAAAGCTCGCCTGATGAAGACGTCATTGATCTGTCCTTCCAGGTACAGTGGCATTCGATGGTCAGGGAAAGCCACTTCCATGTCTTCGTCAATGAAGATGATGGCATTGTTATTCTTAAGGAAAGCCCTTTGCAGTTGGGCATCATAGCATTGAGGGCCATAGTCCTCGGAAACATGCATGAGAGCTTCAGCAGTAGCAATCCTTGCTTTCGGGTTGTATTCAACCTAGTCGAAGAGGGATTTAAACTTCGGGTTTTCCTGGAGGACCTGGGCTGCAGTGGGCCCTTGCCCTAGGGAAAAGTAAAGCTTAGCTGCATTGGCTTCTTTGTCAGGATGGCTATACAGAGTCACAACCGTCATTTCTTGGTTGAACAGCTGCTCTTCCGCGGCTTCCTCGTTCTTCTGGCATATCGACGGTGAAGACTTCGTCACTTAGGCTTGGGGCAAAATCCATGATATTTGCATCCTCATCTCCCTATCCTTCAGCTTGAGACCATGGTGTAGCATAACTCTGCAGCTTGGAGTATTTGCACCAGTAAGCCTTCTTCATGTTCCCAGAAGGTTCTCAAATGGTTTCCAGTGGCTTGGGATCGGGGATCCATGGATGGTTCCAGAGCATGTGATGACAGCTGCCATCTCCTTCCCTCAGCATTTCGGCAGAAGGTTAGTGTCTATGACTTGCGTCTTCCATGGTAGCTCTAGCGTTCCTTCACGGATTTTTGCATGGAGAATTTTTTGCAAAGTTTGGCATATAATAGAAGGGTGTTCCACACACTGATTGTAGTGACAGTACCTGGGGTCCTTTTTATCTTCCCTAGAAAGGGGTTTGTACGGCCGAGGCAGCTTGATGGCCCCGTCTACTAGCATGGTATTAAGGATGACTTAGAACTCCTCGTGGCTGCATGCTAGTGGAGGATAGGTTTCTATCGCTCTCCATTTCCTTCCTTTTCTATGGGTTATAGTCATATCTGTCATCCACGACTAGGGCATGACGAGCTTCTTTCTTTTCAGTTTTCCAAGATCTCCCTGTGGAAGGCTTAACCGACAAGTTGATCTTCCACACTGCTTCCAAGAGCCTCAAGAACTGGCTGATACCGATGTTCTCCAAGTACACCTTGTAGTCAGCTACAATGTTGCTGATGCAGATCTCCATAAGAGTTTCCTCGTCCTTCTCGTCATAGCAGTCAAGGGCGAGGTCCTGGAAACGTTTGACAAAAGCCACCAGATCTTCCCTGTGCTTTTGGCATGTATTGTTGAGCTGAGTTGTCGTGACCTTTTCTGTAAGGTCCCGTATTTAAAAAAATATGTTTACCATATTATTTCAAAAGTGCTATTTATATTATATTTATATATACATTTACTTGTTGTATTATATTTTATTCATTGTTACTTAATAAACGTGACATATATTGTAACAGCTCGTCCCGGAGTTTTCGTACGACGGACGTGAAATGACGAATATACCCCTAGGCATAAATTAAGGTATGTGTGTGTATCTACTTTGGGAGATTGATTGGTGGTGTTTGGGCCACACACACTCACACACATTCACAGTCCTTCTCTCTTTTCTCTCACTCCCGTGCATTCTCTCTCTCTCAGATTCACTCTCTCTCTTCTCACTCTTGTACGGACAACCTTCATTCACCATCATCCACTCACAGATCGAGCTTATGGTCAGTGTCTTTGGATTCCTTGCGAACTGAGGAGTCGAACCATACCATTTTTAGGTAAGGAAACCTTCGAAAACCCCGAGAACCGTAACCCCCGATTTGAGGTACTATTCATGCTCACGTAAAATGTTGATTTTTAGGAAAATCTAAGCTCATAGGGAGCTTAAGGAGGTCCTAAGGAAGCTCGGAGTGCTTCGTTGGAAGGAATTGGACGTCGGGATCGTGAGTTTCGAAGTTGGCCGGTTTTCTTGGAATTTTTCCGCGAGATCCCGTGATTTTTGGAGCTTCAAAGAGGTATAAATGTGTTCTCCTTGTTGTGGGCTTCATTTGGATATAAATTTCATGAATTTTGGTTGAGAAATGAAGAAGATATGAGGATTTGAAAATTTTCCCAGAATCCGGCAGAAATTCAAAGTTCAGACGGCGGCGGACGGCAGTGACCGGCAAAGCCCATCGGAGAATAAGGAAGAATATTCCGTCAGAGTTGACAGAATATTCCTAACGGCGTCAGGTAACACCGTTAGTTTTAACGGGATATTCCGAGGAATATTCCTAATGCCGTTTACTGTTTCCGTCAGGGTTCCCTGCGCGTGGCCGCGCGTGTGGCCGTGCACTTGCCGGCGCGTGGCTGTGCGTGGGTGATCAGAAAATTATTTTAAAAATATGGGGACGTTTATGAGGATGAGTAGGTCTCAGTGGTATATTCATATACCCAATTTGAGCAATATATGAGAAGTTATTAGCTTGTGTTGTTTATGTGCGTAATTAACGTTATTGCAGTTATTTCTCATATAGGCGAGGCCTATCCGGAGGACGAGCGTAGCCAGGCTAGGCACGGGAGTTACGACCCGTCTACATACCAGTGAGTGGGCTTTTGTTTTCGATACACACACACACACACACACACACACACACACACACACACACACTTGACATTTTTCCCAGAAAACGTACTTTAAAGGAAATGTGATTTAAATGCCGTGTCATACATGCATCATATGTTAGTATATGCATTATCATGATATGTATATTGTTGCATGGTGTTGCGGAGGCCCAGGTAAGCTCCAAGTAAGTATGTTATGCTATGAAAGGTTATGAGATGAATGATGATATTCAGATGTATATTGAGCTCATCAACCTGCACCCCGGTGTTAGTGCTCCCACCCAGGGCCAGGGCATAGTCCTTCACGTGATGTTCAACTCCCGCACCATACGCTCACCTTGGATCCAAGTTAGGTGCATAGTCCTGTCGTACAGACCATTATAGGTGGTTCCGACTCGTAGGTGACCCGCGATTTATCGCACAGTCTTCACGTGATTGTAGCACTAGAGCGTATTTATTTACACCCAGTCCTGTCGTACAGACCACTACAGGTGGTTCCGACTCGTGTGCAGATATATTGCCATACAGGTCGCTTTAGGTGACTCCGGCTAGACGGAGCGATGAGCTATATATGAATTAACCGTACAGGCCACTGCAGGGGCTCCGGTTAATATGTTATTTCATTGAGATTATTTTACCTGGATTACATTTGTTATATTGTGATATTGGGCATGGCATATGCATGGCATACACATATGGTTTCGGATATTTGTATTGAGCATGGTTTTGAGATATATACGTATGTATACTATTTTTTGGGAAATTATACAGGTTTTCCAGTGAGGGGTTAGAGCTTTTGAGCTATGAAATGATTTTAGAAAACCTTGTTTCTGACCCACTCAACTTTTTGTTTTGCGCCCCTCCAGGTATTAGGTGAAAGTTTGGTTGGTGGCTTACGAGGATACATCGGAGGTTCTGACAGACCATCATTCATGTAGGACCACCTTTGGGTGTTGTTTAATTAGTGCTTTTGCTTGACTGCTCTTAGGCTAGTTAAGCTCTGGTTGTGTATTTTACACTTATTCTCGCACTAGCATGCTATCTTAGTTAGAATTGCTAGTTGCTTGGTTTTAATTTGTTCGTATTTCCCTTCTTAATCTTGCTTCCGCAATGTGCTTATGGTTACGTCACGTTCACGTGACAGCCAGCATGCCTTGATTTAGATCGGGGTATGTCAGTTTTGGTATCTGAGCTCTAGGTTTGCAGTCCTGCATATTTTGTGAATATTCTAATTGTCTTGGTGTCTTCTGTCAGAACTATGCCACCTCGTAGAGAACCACGTCGTACAGCTGAGCCTAGTTTCCCCAATATTGCTCAGTTAGGGGAAGCTATTGCCAATGCCATTTAGTCTGTAATCCGTCCTCCTCAGCGGACTCCTTTGGAATCAGTGTATAATCTTAAGTTGCCTACTTTTGTGGGTAATGAGGGCCATGAAGGGGCTGAGCGTTGGCTCAATCAGATTGAGAAGACGTTTCGTGTAATGCAGAGTCAGGGGAGTCTTCCCGAGGATAGATGGGTAGAGACCACTACTTGGTTTTTGGGAGAAGAACCTGCATCCTGTTGGAGACAGGAAACTTATGGATGGACGCCCGAGGAGATTGCAAACTGGGAGAATTTTAAGCGGTCATTTTATAAGAGATTTATTCCTCTAGCATATTTAGATCGTAAGAAGCAGGAGTTCACAGGCTTGAAACAGGGAAAGTTGACTGCTAATGAGTATTATAGGAAGTTCACTGATTTGTCTCGCTATGATCCCGAAGTTGCTGCTAATTCAGTGGAGATGCTTCGACGTTTTAAGTTGGGTACTAAGAAGAAATGGCGTTCGATGGCGACTATCTACCCCTATGATATTTATCAGGAATTCTATGAGATTTTGTTGAGGATTGAGGACTCTGAGAATGTGCCCAGTGAGAGTGAGGAAGAAGAAGAAAAAGATGGAAATCAAAAGAAGGATAATAAAGGTAAAGGTCATTTATCTCAGGGACCTTGCCAGACTCAGAGTTTTAAGAAAAGTGGAGCTAGCTCGAGTTCTTCCAGTGGGGGTTTCAATGCCACGGGCCAGAGGCGAGGAGGTAGATTTACTGGAGGCCCTAGATTTCAGAGGCCGAGAGATTCAGGTGTTGCTAATGTTCCCTTATGTCGTAGGTGTAATAATCGACATTTTGGAGAGTGTCAACGAGGCAGCAGTGGATGTTTTACTTGTGGGCAAATGGGACATAGGGCTATGCATTGTCCTCAAAATCAACAGAGACCTCAGCAGCCTCCTTTACCACCGCCAGTTTTGACTCAGCAGTTTTCAGGACCGAGTGGTTATGCTCAGGCAAGTCGTGGTGGCACTTACCACTATCAGGGGGATCCAGTTCCTTATTCTTCAGGGCAGTATCAGTACCCTCAGGATCCGTACCAGCAGAGTGGTCACGGCCAGTATTCCGGAGGATATATGCCTTATCAGCAGAGTGGCTATGCGATTTATAATCCTATAAGTTTAAAGTCTCTCATTATAATACTATTGGAAACGGTTACAATAAAAAAATTCAAACATTTTGATTGAATAAATGGATAAAAACTATGTAACAATAAGAAATAATAAATGGCAAAAGAATGTATCCATAGTCAAGGTCTAAAATATCGATGATATCGGAAATATCGGTAGTCTAAAAACACGGAAATTTCGATGGAAATATCAGGATATTATTGATATCGATAAAAATTGAATAAAAACCACGGAAATTGTAAGAAAAACTTGGAAATTTTTATTGAAACTTTGCAGGATGTTTATTTAGTCAATTATCTATTAGTTTATCATAAAAAAATTGGAAGAAAATGCATTGCATTATGGATTTAACTGATTTAAGTTGATTATATAGCGAGCTGGCAAACATTGTAAGTGTAGAAAATATATAAATATTTTAGCATATTTTCACGAAAATATAAGTGATATGGTGGTCAAGGTGTTGAAGGAGTAAAATGGGAGGGGTTCGAATCCCCTTGGTGTTTTTTTAAATATAGAAATTTAAAAAATACAAAAATTTCGATGGAAATATCGATGACATCGGAAATATCGGTAGTCCAAAAACACGAAAATTTCGATGGAAATATTGGGATATTATGGATATTTTATGTCACATCCCGGCCCGGGGTGGATTACTTCCTGGGCCCGCTCCACCACCGTAGCACGATATTGTCCGCTTTGGGCTTACCATTCCCTCACGGTTTTGTTTCTGGGAACTCACGAGCAACTTCCCAGTGGGTCACCCATCATAGGAGTGCTCTAGCCCCATTCTCGCTTAACTTCAAAGTTCCTACGGAACCCGAAGCCAGTGAGCTCCCAAAAGGCCTCGTGCTAGGTAGGGATGGGAATATACATTTAAGGATCACTCCGCTGGGCGATGTGGGATGTTACAATCCACCCCCCTTAGGGGCCCGACGTCCTCGTTGGCACACTCCCGGCCAGGGATTGGCTCTGATGCCAATTTGTCACATCCCGGCCCAAGGCAGATCACTTCCCAGGCCCGCTCCACCACCGTAGCACGATATTGTCCGCTTTGGGCTTACCATTCCCTCACGGTTTTGTTTCTGGGAACTCACGAGCAACTTCCCAGTAGGTCATCCATCCTGGGAATGCTCTAACCCCCTTCTCGCTGAACTTCGGAGTTCCTACAAAACCCAAAGCCAGTGAGCTCCCAAAAGGCCTCGTGCTAGGTAGGGATGGGAATATACATTTAAGGATCACTCCGCTGGGCGATGTGGGATGTTACATTTTAGACCATGTCCATAGTGTTAAAAAAATTGGTACATTTTACAAAAAAAAAAAATGATACATTTCACATATAACAAAGTGGTACATTAATAAAGAAGAATGAGTGCATTATAAATAAATTAGGGTACAAATAAAAGATTAAAAAATTATGAATACAAATGAATTTTTAAAAAATATGGGCGCTAAAAGAAATTAACACATGGGTACAAATTAAAACTAAAAAGAAAATATTACAAATTTAAAAAAATGTTGCAAATTAAAAGTGGGTACAAACTAAAAATATAAATATATGACACAAAGTTTAGCCAAAAAACATAAATATACCATATGTAATTTTTCTATCATTGACAAATTATACAATGTCACGTGACGGTAAGCACATGGGTACAAATACAAATAAAACTTTAAAAAAATATGGGCACAAAAAGAAACTAATATATGGGTACAAATTAAAAATGAAATGAAAATTGATACAAATTCAAAAAGGTTTGCAAATTAAAAATAGGTACAAACTAAAAATAAAAATATGATAAAAATTTAGCCATAAATATAGATATACTAATTGTAACATTTTTAATGTAACAGATTGTTCCGAGATGTTTGTATCAGGGACGTGAAATGACATTTTTACCCCTGCATCGGTGGTGACGTGTGCATGTATGTTGGGGCTTGTTTTGGAAATTGGGCTTGGTGGTATGGCCATAATATGGTACACGTACACACATACACACATACACCATCTTTCTCTCTCTCTCTTCCTTTCTCTCTCCTCTCTCGAATTTTTCTTCCGTTTAGCCTCAAATGTACAGACAATGTGGTTGTGGGTGATTTTGGCCCAAATCGAAGTCGTTCTTGCTGGATTCGTGACCCTGGTAAGTACACAATCACTTATATACCTTTGGTTTAACTTGAAACCTTTGAAAACAAAGGTTTCCCGTGAGTAGATCTAATGGTACTGTTCATGTACTTTTAATCTAGGGAGTTTTAGGACATTCTAAGATCACAGGGAGCCATAGAATGTTCTTGTGAAGCTCGGAGGATGAAATTGGAGGTTTTTGGACGTCGAGATCGCGAGTTCTGAGTTTGGCCGAAATTTGTGATTTTGCTCCGACAATTTTCCGTTGTGTTTTGGGTTTAAAAGAGGTATAGACTTGTTCCTCTAGTCCTAAGCTTCATTTTGGTGCTAATTTCGTGAAATTTGGTTGAAAAATGAGTGAGAAATCAAGGTTGGAAGTTTTACCCAATTTCCGGTGACACAGCGGCGCCGGCGTCGGTCGCCGGTCAATTGGCGAAGAAGATGACAGAATATTTCGTCAGCTTTGACAGAATATTCCTAATGGAGTTAACGGCGTCAGTTAACTTTAACGGAATATTCGCTAACGGCGTTAGGGTTTCCGTCAGCATGCACGGCACTTGGTCGCGCGTGGGCGGCGCATGTGGCCGTGCCTTGGCCGGCGCGTGAGGGCGCGTGGGGCTTCAGAAATTTTTTCTAAAAATATGGGAGTGTTCGTGGGATTGAGTAGAGCTTGTTGGTATATTCAAACACCCCAATTGAGCAATGTATGAGAAGTTATTACCTAAGTTTGGTTATGTGCGTAATTAACGATTGTATAGTTGTTTCGCATATAGGTGAGATTTATCCTGAGGACGAGTGCAGCCACGCTAGGCTTGGGGGCTATGATCCGTCTACTTATCAGTGAGTGGGCTTTTGTTTTCAGTATATATATATACACACACACACACACATACTTGGCTGATTCCCAAAAATATGTTTTGAATGATTTTATGAAATTGAATGCCATGTCGAATGCGATATATATATTTATTGCTATGTTTATGCGATTATATGTTGCAGCATTGCGCACACCAGGTAAGTCATGTATTTTTGTTATGATGATTATGGTGATATTGATGAGATTAGCATATGGCTCATTTACCTGCACATCGGGGTTTATGCTCCACCAGAGTAGGGCTTAGCTTTCATGTGATCGTTCACCTCCCGCACCGTATGCTCACCTTGGATCCAAGGCAGGTGCCAGCCTGTCGTATAGACCACTATAGGTGGTTCCGACTTGTAGGTGGCCCGCAATTCGTCGCCAGCCTTCATGTGACCGTAGCACAGAATGTCTTTATATACCGAGCTTGTCGTACAGACCACTACAGGTGGTTCCGACTTGGGTGCAGGTTATTGATTGAGAGTTTGGATTGAGGATTTATTTGAGGAGCCATAGATTCAGCCGTACAGGTCACGATAGGTGACTCTGGCTGACTTATATGCATTGTCGGCATGTTATGCATTGAGATATCACCTTATTGACTTTGATGATATTTGTTGCATGCTTTGATATTGGATATGGTTATTCGGACATGGCAATATTTGAATGTTGGTTTTTAGTATGAGTACGTATATATTTTTCTGAGAAGTATATATATTTTACGGAGAGGGGTTATAACTTTTATATTGAAGTGATTTTGGAAAAGCTTTGTTTTTGCCCACTCACGCTTTTGTTTTGCGCCCCTCCAGGTATTAGATAGCATTGGTGGGAAACGAGGTTTCAAGGCAAATTTGACAATGCACTATCCATGTAAATATTCTGGTTGTTCTGTTAAGTCATTCTGGACTGCACCTAGGATACTCGAACCTTGTAAATTATGCTTTTGTCCTTCACACTTTACAATGATCTTTTATCGCTGGTCATGTTATTTTAGTACTTATTATCTTTATATATTTTTCGCACTGCGCACATGGCTACGTCAAGCTCAGGTGACGGCCATCACACCTCGATCTCGATCGGGGTGTGTCAGTTTGGTGTCAGAGCCTAGGTTTGGCAGTCCTGTATATATGGTGAAATTTTCTAAATATCTTGGTGTGTTCTATCAGAATTATGCTACCACGACAAGAGCCACATCCAATTTCTAAGCCTAGCTTCCCTGATATAGCTCAATTAGGGGAAGTTATCGCTAATGCTATTCAGTCGACGTTTCAACCTCCTAAGATGACCCCTCTAGAAACTGTTTATAATTTAAAGTTGAATACGTTTGTGGGTAATGAAGGGTACGAGGGTGCTGAGAAATGGTTGAATCGTGTTGATAAGACCTTTAGACTGATGCAGAGTCAGGGGAGTTTACTTGCAGACAGGTGGGTTGAGACGGCCTCATGGTTTTTGGGTAAGGAACCAGCGTCTTGGTGGGAACAGTTGGCTCAGGAGTTGTCCCGGGAGGAAGCTGCGGATTGGGAAGTATTTAAGTAGTTATTCCATAAGAGATTTATTACTCCTGCATACATCGATAGTAAGAAATAGGAATTTACGAATTTAAAGCAGAAGAAGATTTCCGCGAATGAGTATTACAGGAAGTTTAGAGACTTATCCAGATATCATCCTTAGGTGGCAATGAATCCAGTAGAGATGCTTCGTCGATTCAAGTTGGGTACTCGTAAGAAGTGGTGTACTTTGGCTACTGGGATCCCCTGTTTAACCTATCATGGGTTTTATGAGATTTTGTTGTAGATTGAAGATTCTGAGAACTTGCCTAATGACAGTGATGGGGAAGAAGAAAAAGATGATTCAAAGAAGAATGAAAAAGGCAAAGGTCAAGTATCACAGGGACCCAGAAAGACGCAAAGTTTTAAGAGGAGCGGGACTAGCTCGAGTTCATCCAGTGGAGGATTTAGTTCCACAGGCCAGCGCAGAGGTGGTAGGTTTGCTGGTGGGCCACGTTTTCAGAGGCGGCAGGATGTTGGTGGTTCTGGTGGTGCAGGATTAACTTTTTGTCGGAGGTGTAATAGCCGACATGCAGGCGAGTGTAGGCAGGGTACTCGAGGATGTTTTACCTGTGGACAGTTTGGTCATCGAGCAGCTAATTGCCCACAGGGTCAGCAAAGACCACATATGCCTTCTTTTCCAGCACTAGTGTCGAGTCAGCAAGCTCCAACATCGAGTGGTTATGGTCAGCTGAGTTGAGGGAGCACTTATCATTATCAGGGTGATGTTGTTCCATATCCAGCAGCATCGTATCCCTATTCCCAGGATCCATATTATTCGAGTGACTATCAGAGTGGACATCCTCAGTATTCTGGAAGATATGGTCCGTATCCATCCTATCTAGCAGGTGGATCACAGTGGTACTCGTTAGTACAGCTACAGCAAGGTGTGGTTAACTCGAGCAGCGCATGTACTTCAAGATAGCCTAGTCATTTTGGACAGAGTCGTGGTGCACCTGGGCGTAGTGGTCAGTCTAGCAGAGGACGAGAATGACGTCAGCAGACCCAGGGTCGTATTCATAATCTTTCAGTGCAGGACGTTCAAAACAACCCTGATTTGATAATGGGTATGTTAAATGTTCTTGAACATTTTGCTAAAGTATTGATTGACTGTGGTGCTACCCATTCGATTATTTCTCATACATTTGCTCAATTGACGCAACCTAATCCCACACCTCTTAGATTTGAGATAGAGTTTTCTATGCCCAGAGGTGAGACGTGCCAGGTAAGGTGGATGTATCCAGGATGCCTTGTGTTAGTGGAGGATGTAGTTATGCCCGCTAACCTTATTCCGTTAAATCTTGCTGAGTTTGATGTTATTTTGGGCACTGATTGGTTACATTATAATCGAGCTAATATTGACTGCTATGAAAAGAAAGTTACGTTTCTACGGCCAGATTTACCGGTGGTTACATTGGTTGGTGAGCGTAGTGGCGTGAGGCATGGTATTATTTCAGCCGTGAGAGCCAATAAATTGTTATAGAAGGGTTGTCAGGGGTATCTAGCACATGTGGTATTGAATGATGATGTTTCTAGTAGGGTGGAGGATGTCAGAGTGGTCAGACATTTTCCTGATGTTTTTCCTGATGATTTACCGGGTTTGCCGCCAGATCGAGACGTTGAGTTCACCATTGATTTGTTGCCAGGTATTGACCCTATATCTTTGACTCCCTATCGGATGGCTCCTGCTAAGTTAAGAGAATTGAAAATTCAGCTGTAGGAATTATTAGATAAAGGTTTTATTTAGCCGAGTACTTCACCTTGGGGAGCTCCAGTTTTGTTTGTACGGAAGAATGATGGTACTTTGAGGCTGTGTATAGATTATCGGAAATTAAATCGGGTGATGATTAAAAACCGTTATCCATTGCCACGTATCGATGATTTATTTGATCAGCTGCGAGGAGCTTATGTGTTTTCGAAGATTGACTTAAGGTCTGGGTATTATCAGCTGAAGATTAGGAATGATGATGTCCCTAAGACGACGTTTCGAACCCGTTATGGTCACTATGAGCTCTTAGTAATGCCATTTGGGTTGACTAACGCACCTGCTGCTTTCATAGAGTTGATTTGCCTCCGGAGTTGTCTAGAGTACATAATGTGTTTCATGTGTCGATGCTTCACCATTATATTTTAGACCCATCGCATGTTTTCCCTCCGCAGCAGTTAGAGATTAATCCTGATTTGTCTTACGAGGAGGAGCTGATTACTATACTAGACTAGAAAGATAAGATTCTAAGGAACAAGACAGTGCATTTGGTGAAAGTTTTATGGAGGAATCACTCAGTAGAGGACGCAACCTGGGAGATAGAAGAGGGGATGAAAGAGTTGTACCCACGATTGTTTTATGAGTTTTAGTGGATTGTATTTGTTATGTAAATTTTGGGGATGAAATTTTATTAAGGTGGGTAGATTGTAACAACCCATTCCGAGATGTTTGTATCAGGGACGTGAAATGAAATTTTTACCCCTGCATCGGTGGTGACGTGTGCATGTATTTTGGGGCTTGTTTTGGAAATTGGGCTTGGTGGTGTGACCATAATATAGTACACATACACACATACACCATCTCTCTCTCTCTTCCTTTCTCTCTCCTCTCTTGGGTTTTTCTTCCGTTTAGCCTTAAACGTACGGACGCCGTGGTTGCGGGTGATTTTGGCCCAGATCGAAGTCGTTCTTGCTGGATTCGTGACCCTGGTAAGTTCACAATCACTTCTATACCTTTGGTTTAACTTGAAACCTTCGAAAACAAAGGTTTCCCGTGAGTAGATCTAATGGTACTGTTCATGTACTTTTAATCTAGGGAGTTTTAGAACATTCTAAGATCACAGGGAGCCTTAGAATGTTCTTGTGAAGCTCGGAGGACAAAATTGGAGGTTTTTAGACGTCGGGATCGCGAGTTCTGAGTTTGGTCAAAATTCGTGATTTTGCTCCGACGATTTTCCATCGTGTTTTTGGTTTAAAAGAGGTATAGACTTGTTCCTCTAGTCCTAAGCTTCATTTTGGTGTTAATTTCGTGAAATTTGGTTGAAAAATGAGTGAGAAATCAAGGTTGGAAGTTTTACCCAGTTTCTGGCGACACAACGGCGCCGGCGCTGGTCTTTGGTGAACTGGCGAAGAAGATGACAGAATATTCTGTCAACTTTGACAGAATATTCCTAATGGAGTTAACAGCGTCATTTAACCTTAATGGAATATTCTGGAGATTTAACGAAATATTCGCTAACGGCGTTAGGGTTTCCGTCAGCATGCACGGCACGTGGCTACGCGTGGGCGGCGCGTGTGGCCGTGCCTTGGCCGGCGCATGGGGCTTCAGAAAATTTTTCTAAAAATATGGGGGTGTTCGTGGGATTGAGTAGAGCTTGTTGGTATATTCAAACACCCCAATTGAGCAATGTATGAGACGTTATTACCTAAGTTTGGTTATAATTGTTTCGCATATAGATGAGATTTATCCTGAGGACGAGCGTAGCCACGCTATGTTTATGCGATTATATGTTGCGGCATTGCGGACGCCAAGTAAGTCAGGTGAGTATGTATTTTTGTTATGATGATTATGGTGACATTGGTGAGATTAGCATATGGCTCATTTACTTGCACATCGGGGTTTGTACTTCGCCAAAGTAGGGCTTAGCTTTCACGTGATCGTTCACCTCCCACACCGTACGCTCACCTTGGATCCAAGGCAGGTGCCATCCTGTCGTACAGACCACTATAGGTGGTTCTGACTTGTAGGTGACCTGCGATTCGTTGCCAACCTTCACGTGACCGTAGCACAGAGCGTCTTTATCTACCCAGCTTGTCGTAGAGATCACTACAGGTGGTTCCGACTTGGGTGCAGGTTATTGATTAAGAGGTTGGATTGAGGATTTATTTGAGGAGCCATAGATTCAGCCGTACAGGTCACGATAGGTGACTCCGGCTGACTTATATGCATTGTCGGCATGTTATGCATTGAGATATCACCTGATTGACTTTGATGATATTTGTTGCATGCTTTGATATTGGATATGGTTATTTGGACATGGCAATATTTGAATGTTGGTTTTTAGTATGAGTACGTACATATTTTTCTGGGAAGTATATATATTTTAAGGAGAGGGGTTATAACTTTTATATCGAAGTGATTTTGGAAAAGCTTTGTTTTTGCCCACTCACGCTTTTGTTTTGCGCCCCTCCAAGTATTAGATAGCATTGGTGGTAAACGAGGTTTCAAGGCAAATCTGACAGTGCACTATCCATGTAAATATTCTGGTTGTTTTGTTAAGTCATTCTAGACTGCACCTAAAATACTCGAACCTTGTAAATTATGCTTTTGTCCTTCACACTTTACAATGATCTTTTATCGCTGGTCATGTTATTTTAGTACTTATTATCTTTATATATTTTCCAACCTGCGCACATGGCTACGTCACGCTCACGTGACGACCAGCACTCCTCGATCTCGGTCGGGGTGTGTCATTTAACACTAAAGAAATATATTTAAAAATAAAAATATTTTATTATTCAAATAATTAATGATGTTATTAATACCCAAGGACCTTGATCAAAAATTGAAAATGAATAGGGTTTTAATTAATGTAGTAGCAAAATGAAGAATGTGAACCTAATTTCTTGTTATTTTATTTTATTTATGTATGCCAAGTTTACTTGGTTCCTATGTTTACTTTGCCAACTAGGATATCACGTGGTACTTGAGTGGGGTGATAGGTTGAGGTGGCTGGATATAGGCTTAAGGTGGCATAAATTTTACATGCAAATGGGTGCTGTGGTTGTTTCAGTGGTTAGACAGTAGCTTGAGCTGTTGATTTCTGGGAGACAACTATCTAAACTTAGAGATAAGCCTACCAGGTGGAACTAGCCGCACCAATCATCCAATCAGAGGCATTTAGTTACCGTCCTTTTTAACTATAAATAGGAGCCTCGCTCCATTGATTTTGGAAAGGAGGCGGTATGCAGCATGTGAGCTCTCGTAGGAGAGAAAGATAGAGATAGCATGCAATGCATGCATTACGTAGAGATTGATATATATATATATATATATATATATATATATATGTGGAGAGAGAGAGAGAGAGAGAGAGAGAGAGAGAGATTAGAAAAGAAAAGAGAAAGGAAAAGCTAGGGTTTGAGGTGTGCGGAGATGTTAGTTGGGTTGTCTTGCCAAAGCTTGAATTATCAAGGTGAGTGGTTTATGTAATGTGTTGCAAATATTCTTATTTTCTGATAAACGAAAACCATGAGTTATCATGGGATTTATCTATTTTCAAATATCTCTCTATTTCAAGTCAAGCATGTTGAGTTTGTGGAAATGCTTTCGGAATTATTAATATAGTGATATGTGTTGATTATTTGGAATTGTTCATGGAGCATGAGAACTTTGGTGTAAACTGCACACGGGGACATTAGGGCAAATGGCCATTACGGGTCACGTGGTGAGTCACAATTTATGAAGGATATAATGGACATGTGAAGGGATGATGTGATATGGCATTATGTGTATAATGATTTGATATTATTATCCTATTTTATAGTGTGATTAAAATGGCAAGCTTGACTGGCATATTACATATTCTACTCACTGAGCAACAGTGGTTGTTGCTCACCTCTCACCTATTATTTTACAGATGAGTTATTTGGCAAGACATGTGTAATTTGGCAAGTTAGGTGTTAGAAGAACTGAGGTTGTGATTGAGGAAAAGTTCAAGGATTTTTTTTTTTTGTTTTTTTGTACACCCTGTAAGGATTTTGGAGTTATTTTTAAGAAGAGGAGTTTATTTTTCCAACCCATGTCAATTTCCTTTTATTTATTAAGCTTTTAACTCACATTTCGGATTCGGAGTTATTTTTCCACCGACCCCGGGTTCGGGGCGTGACACTTTCCACATGTTGGAAGTATTTTTTTACAGAACTTGCCTGCCAGCTCTTCTTAGGTCCGGATGGAACCTGGTGCGAGGGTGGTGTACCAAGTATATGCCCTATCAGTTAGGCTTTTTGAGAACTCTCTAAGACGTAGGTTGTAGTCGGCGGCATGAGGACCCATAGTGTCAATGAAACGACTTATATGTTCCTTAGGGCTACCCTTTCTCCCTTCAAAGAGAACAAGGTTAGGGGCCTCGTATCCCTTAGGATATGGCATGTGGAGAACATTGGTTGGGTATGGTGGCTCATGAATGTATTTCCAGTCCTCCGAGCTCATGTGCAGCTCCTTTTCGAGCATGGCTATGACGTTTTCCTAAGTGACAAAGTATGGTGTTTTATCAGGACCCTTGCCAACAGCAGCAGCTGACTCCTCCTGAGAAGCCTTTTCCCTTGATTTGCAATCTTTGTTACTAGCCTTCTTACTTGGCTTCGGGATTGAGTTTTTCAACTCTTTCATGGACGCAGTAATTTCCTTTTGGGCTTCACCCAAGGCATGAATAGCTGCAATGATGTCCGGCATGTCATATCCGTCTAGCTTCTCCTGGCTCTCCTAGCGTTGGCATTTACGTTGAGACTCGTCAAGTCGGGAAGCAACCTCACCTGCGTCTGAGGCATTACCGCTCTTGGTAGTGTTTCTTCTAGATATGGGAGCCATTGAATGAAGATTGCGACCTGTCCCTAGTGGAGTCACCAATTTATGTTGGGTGACTTTTAGGTAGAGGTGGACTTGGGCTTTGAGAATGTCCTCGTGTCTCCCTTGGTGAGGGTTCCGTACTAAGTCCCAGGATATCTCGAAAGATATAGCTTGTCTTAAGAAATACCCCAGTAACATCAATGGCTCGAAGATAGCATGAAAGATCAAGATAATGACTTGCTCAAGTGAAGTGTGGTGTGGAAGCTAGAAGATTATCAGTTTACATGAAAAAGAAGGTTGGCATGGTTGCATGGCATTCGTAACTGCTTGTTTTGGGCTTTCCATAGGGTGATAGCAAGGCTTCTAATGGTTGAGATGCTTGATAGAAGGCTGTGGAAATTGCTAAGGTTGCATGAATGGTGATGCTTGAGGCTTTGAGTAAGCTTCTGGACAAAAATGGAACTTTTTGGGCTTCTTCCTGGGTGGTTCTATCTTACTGCGTTTTCTCTATTTCTCCATTTGTGTTCATCTAAGTCTCTTCTCCAATGGCTTCTCTCCCTCCTTATGTAGATGAAGGGTTCTTCTCTAGATTTCAAGGGAATATCCCTTTGTGACTTGGTTTTCCCTCCCTTTTTCCCCAGTTATCCTATTAGTCCCCTTTAAGTGTAAACTAGATGCACCATTGAGACCTGAATATTGCTTTATCCCGAAGCGTGTCTTTCCTGGGGCGGCTTTTCGCATGCCATAAATATGGTAACGCGCCTCACAGCTTTTGCGCGTTGGCTGTCTGTGCAGGCTGGGAAGGGAAAGTCAGCATTAAATGCCTGACTTGCTGAACTTAACATGCATTTAATGCAAGAATCTAGTTTAATCCTAACTAAAGGGGTTGGCTTGCTAGGGAAAGGGATAAACTAGGCTAGTTCTCTCTCAATGAGCCTGCGTGGAATACAAAAGGTATGGGCTTCGATCTTTGGGCTCCCAATCAGCCCAAAGTCTTCCATGACCCCGATTCCACGTAGGCCTGATGACCTTCCGTAACTATCCATACCACAATCCACTTGGCAAGACCCGATTATGTGACTTGGGCTTAGCATGATTTGTGGCTAAGGAAGCATGGCGTGATGAATAGGCATGAGCATGGCGTGAACATCCGACTTAATCACCGCGGCATGGCATGCTTGTAAATATATTATCCGTCGATCTCGTGCCTTGGCATGTGCTTGGGCTTGAATGTAGGCTTTGCAAGACAATTGGGCCTTGAGACTTGATTGGATTGGTGTGTGACATTTTTGGGCCCCAACACTATTCAAATTTCATGTCGTTTCATACTGCCGTGTAGATATACTTAATTTACTTGAGCTATAAGCCCTTTGCAAGCTATTATATTCATTCTAATGTTCACAGCCTACATATTTGTCTTCGGTTTGCTACCTGCAGCAATACACCTTGTCCCAGAACGCATTGTCACAAACTCCTCATGTGCTGAAGTATGAGCTTGATTCTAATGTGTCTGTTCAAAATGCATTGGTGCATATGTATCCTATTTGTGGCCTGATTAATATGGCACGTGTAGTTTTTGATATGATTGATGAGAAGGATGTTGCAACTTGGAATGTAATGATTTATGGGTACAATCGAATCAAGAACATGCCCCCCACATTCCATTGCTTCAACGTGGGGTGTAACCAACCAAGCATAAACAAGGTGGCTTTTTGATGTGGATTTTATAAATAATCAGTTTTCAGTTTAAGAAATAGTTAGTGTTCAATTTAAGAAATAAATAGTATCAATATTCAATTTAAGAAATAGTGATAATACCCATGTTTAGTTTAAGAAATAGACCATGTTCAGTTCTAGAAATAGTTAGTGTTCAGTTTAGAAAAAAGTGATAGTACTCATATTCAATACTAGAAATAGTTAGTGTTCTGTTTAAGAAATAGTGATAGTACTAGTGTTCAGTTTAAAAAATAGTTAGTGTTCAGTATAAGAAATAGTGTTGTGATGAGACCCGCGCATCAGTTTTTTTTTTTTTTTTTTTTTCCTTTATTTTTTATTATATTAAATTTTTGTCATTTTTCATTAAAGTTTAAGTCATTTTTATTAAAGTTAAGTTTTTTTGGTTAAAGTTTCAGTTTATTTTATTAAATAAAGTAATTATATAATTTTTTATTACCAAAAATTAAGAACTTTTTTTTTCATTAAAGCTCCCGTGTTGTACTGAGTATACACATGCAATAATTAAAGAGAGAAACCTACGCTTGCAGTTCATTGAATACCTTATCTCATGGGTTAAGTGGATAAAGGGAGATATTGGGAACTTGGCAATTTCTAGCCACTGATTTTATTTCCAATAGAAAAAATAACGAGATTTTCTAGTATGCTCCGAAATTTTTAGCCATTAGATTTATAAAAAAAGACACAATTACCAAAATCTAATGACTAAAAACACGGGAGTATAAGGTACCTCGGAGTACAATTGCGGTTGAGCCTTACATTGGGAAGTCTCTCTGGAGCTTTGGCAAACCTTGAACCAAAGCTTAAGCTGTATGTCTTGGGAAGTCTCTCAGAATTATATGCCTGAACATGATGCAAAAACAACCAAGTATACACCATTTAACACTATCGCCAACACTAGCTAGTTGGATTTGAATCCGTTCACGGGCACCAAAAACTACCCTTCGAAAATGGTTTCCTTTTTTCTATTCATCTACCCAGCACACCAACATTATTTCGATACTGTTATGTTCCTTGTAATTGTGATTGCTTTGATCACAAGTGTCAGGATGAAATTGTAAGGGAAGGTTAATTGTAAGGGATTTTTGGGGTTTTATTATAATAGTAATAAGTATAAGGAGTCATTTGAATAGACTTTGTCCTTTAGTGCTGAGTTGGAGCTCACACACTCGGTGAGCTAGCAAGTAGGTTGTTAAATTCCCCACGTTGGTGGTGGCAATGGTCATATTGAAATTTAATCAGAAATTACTATTCTCTTGGTCCTCTTCTTCATCTTCCTCCATTCTCACCATTCCTCCATTAACACAGGTCAAGGTTGACCTAGATTGCTGGGATACTAACATTGGTATCATCCACTAATCCTGGACTCCCTTCCTTGTGTATGCCCCGTCACCGCACCACACCCATGGATGATCGTGTTTCCGCAAAGGAAACCACCATCACTAACCTCCCGACTATGATTGCCGAGGCGGTCAACTCGTCCGTTCACTTCGTGGTCGCTGAGGCTTTCACCGCTCAGCTTCCTTCAGTTCTCAAAACTCGCCTTCTGGTGTATTTCGAGCAATTTCGACGGGAGCTAGTTGTGTGCAATGAACAAACCCGCTCTTCGATTTTGGGTTATCCCGATCGTCCACCAGATCCTGATCTAGACCAGATTCCACCCCCGCGTCATATCATTGACCTTGGTGGTGGTCAACCTTATCGGCCCCCATGGATGCCTCGAGTTGATTTCCCTCACTTCTCTGACTGCGACGACCTCATGGCCTAGATGTAAAGGCCAATCAGTTTTTTGCATTTTACAACACTCCTGACACACAGAAGGTACTCACTGCCTCCTTCCACCTTGATGGTGAACCTTTGCAATGGTTCAAATGGATGGATTGCACTCGTTCCCTCTCTCGCTGGGAAGATTTCACCAGAGCCTTTTGCTGCAACTTTGGGCCATCGAAGTTTGACTGTAGTGCCAAATCGTTGTTCAAAATGCACCAAACAGTTACCCTTCGTTAGTATATCTCTGAATTCCGGTGTTTGGCTAATCGCACATCTAATTTGGGTCCTATTTTACTTAAGAGTTACTTATTGGGGGGTCTCAAGCGTGAATTGAAATATGATGTTAAACTCCATAAACCTACCGATGTACATGAGGCCATAGCCGTTGCTGTTCAGGTGGATACTAAACTTGCTGAGTTAAAATTGCTTGTTCCTAGAGCCATTACTGCTGCTAAACCTATCACCCTAGCTCATACTTTCCACCCTGTAGCTCACCCTAGTAACTTGCTGGTTAAGAAACTTACCCCGGTTGAAATTCAACAGAATAGGGAAAATGGGGAGTGTTGGTTTTGTAATGACAAATGGGTTAAGGGACACAAATGTGGGCTTAAGCAATTGCTCATGCTGGATTTGGGGGGGGACAAAGCATCGTGAAGATGAAGGGGGAAACCACCAACCCTGAATTGCTTACCATGGCGATGAGTGAGTGCGCTTTTTATGGCACTAGTGATAAGCACACTCCTAGTACTATGAAAGTTGAGGGTACCATCAATGGTCACTCTGTCAAAATCTTACGAGACACGGGAAGCACACATAACTTCATTGACTCCAAGTTGCCTAAACATTGGGGACATCTAGTGCACTCGAATAAATCCTTTAAGGTCATGATTACTGATAGTGGCAAGGTCAAGAGTTCAGGTTGCTGCAAGGTTTCTGCTCTCTCACTTGGGGTTATAATTGCTCGGTGGATTTGTATTCTCTCCCTCTTGGTGGCTGTGATGCGGTTTTAAGGGTTCAGTGGCTCTCTACAGTTAGCCCGGTTTTATGGGATTTCCATCTCCTCACTATGGAGTTCACCTGCAACAATCATACCTACAAACTGTTCCACATGCCTTCCAATGCCCCAATAATTCGAAAGGTCTCCCTTCAACAATTGGATAAGGAACTTCTTAACTCCAATTTTGGATTGTTCTTGTATTCCATGGAGGGCAAGAAGAATGAAGCCTCTAACCTTTCCACACTCCAACAATAAGAACTCCAACATCTCCTTGATGCATTCGCAGGCATCTTTGAGGTTCCTTCAAAACTGCCCCCTTCCCAAGTTTATGGTCATCGCATTCCCTTGGTACTTGGAGCACAACCCCCAAACATTCGACCTTATCATTATGGCCCCCTCCAGAAAACAGAAATTGAAAAGGCTGTGGAGGAATTACTTGTTGCAGGGTTCATTCGACCTAGTCGCAATCCCTTATCTTTCCCTGTCCTCTTAGTGAAAAAGAAGAAGGGCACTTGGAGGATGTGCATTGACTACAAGGAACTTAATGCTCTTACTATTAAAGATAAGTACCTTATTCCCTTAATTGATGATCTTTTGGATGAGCTTTTTGGTGTTGTTTACTTTTCCAAGTTAGACCTCAAATCTGGATATCACTAGATCCTAATGCACCCTGAAGACATTGAAAAGACTGGTTTTAAAATTCATGAAGGACATTATGAGTTCTTAGTGATGCCATTTGGGCTTACTAATGCTCCAGCCACCTTTCAAAATTTAATGAATGACCTGTTCAAACCATACCTCAGGAAATTTGTGTTGGTTTTCTTTGATGACCTCTTGATTTATAGCAAAACTTGGTTTGAACACTTGGCACATTTGAAGATTGTTTTTGAGATCTTACAACATCACCAATTGTATCTTAAAATGTCTAAATGTTCCCTAGGTTAGCAAAGGGTAGAATATTTGGGGCACATTGTATCCAAGGATGGGGTTGAGGCTGACCCAACCAAGTTACAGGCAATCCGAGACTAGCCTACCCCAACAACTGTCAAACAATTGAGAGGGTTCGTTGGTTTAACCGGTTATTACAGGAAGTTCATCCTTGGCTATGGGGGAATTTGTCAACCCTTGTATGAATTGACCAAAAAAGATGCCTTCTAGTGGCCTGAGGCTGCTGCAATTGCATTTGCTAAGTTGAAAGAAGTGAACCTTTCCCCACAGGTCCTTGCCCTTCCTGACTTCTCTAAACCTTTTGAAATTGAATGTGATGCCTCAAGGTTGGGAATTGGTGCAGTTCTACAACAAGGTCAAAGACCAATTACATTTGCTAGCTAATCACTCGGGCCAAGGAATCAATCTCTGTCCACCTATGAAAAGGAACTCATTGCTATAGTCTATGCAGTGAGGAAATGGCAAAACTACCTTCAAGGGAGGAATTTTATTATCAAGACCGACCATAATAGCTTGAAGTACTTTTTGAATCACAGGGCTGATACATCCTTCCAACAGAAATGAGTCTCTAAACTATTTGGGTTTGATTACGAGATTCAGTACAAAGTAGGACAAGACAATGTGGTTGCAGATGCATTATCAAGGGTTCAAGGTGTTGCCCTACCCCAAGACCTTAATGCCACTGAGTCTATTGAATGTGCCTACATTTCTTACCCATATAGTGGTTGGTTGGATGACTTAAGGAAGTTTAATGAAGGTGATGAGTGGATTTTGCAGAAGATAAAGGAAGTTAGGGAAAGTGCTCATATTGGTGTGGGTTGTTATGCCCTTGGTAAATTTTCCATTGAGAATGGCTTTTTGTGCTATAAGAAACGGATTGTGCTAAGTCCTAATTCAGACTGGATAGGCAAACTCATTGAGGAGTATCATTCTACCCTAGCTGCTGGACACCAAGGAGTGGTTAAAACATATCACAGGTTGAAGAAACAATTCTATTGGCAAAGAATGAAGAAGCACATTAGGCAGTTCATTGCTGCCTGTCACACTTGTACAAAACAAGTATGAGACAATTTCTCCTCCAGGATTGCTATAACCTTGCCTATACCAACTAAGATTTGGACTGATATCAGCATGGATTTCATAGTTGGCCTTCCACTATGCAAGGGAAAATCTATGATTATGGTGGTCGTAGATTGGTTGTCGAAGTATTCCCACTTCATAGCCTTATCTCACCCTTACACTGCCTCCACTGTTGGCCACGTGTTCATTGATCATGTCTTTAAGCTGCATGGAATGGCTCACTCCATAGTTAGTGATCGGGACCCCATCTTTATCAATGGATTCTGGCGGGAATTTTTTAAGCTCCAACAGTCTAAACTTTGTATGAGTTTGGGCTATCATCCTCAGAGTGATGGACAAACTAAGGTGAAGAATCGATGCCTCGACACTTATCTTAGATGCTTTATGGGGGAACAACCTCGAAAATGGGTCAAATGGCTTGCTTGGGCCGAATGGTGTTTTAATACATCTTACCACACATCTTCGAGGTTTACTCCCTTTGAACTTGTGTATGGATACATTGCACCACATATCACTGCCTATGAACCAGGTACAACTAATGTGGATGCAATTGAACAAAGCCTTGTGGAAAGGGATAGGGTGTTATATGTGCTTCATTCTAACTTGGTAAGGGCTCAAAACAGAATGAGAGTGCAAGCAGACAAGAAGAGGAGTGAGAGGCAATTTTCTGTTGGAGACTCAATGTATTTGAAATTGATACCATATCAACTACAATCATTGGCACCACACAGTTATCACAAGTTGCAGCCGAGGTATTATGGACCCTATGAGGTGATAGAGAAGATTGGTTCAGTTGCATACAGATTGAGGCTCCCTGTGGAAAGCAAAATGCATCCAATATTTCATGTGAGTAATCTCAAGAGACAGTTGGTTTCCAATACTGTTTTGCAATCCACACTCCCTCAGGTTTTGGATGATGGACTATCTCAGCCCTCTCCAAAGAAGATTCTAGCTCAAAGGATGTATAAGAAGGGGAATTCAGCAGGTGTTCAATTGCTGGTTCTCTAGATAGATCAAGAAGAAGCCAATGCTACTTGGGAAGATTTTGATGAATTCCAAGCCAAGTTTCCAGAATTTTCTCTGTAAACCTTGTGGACAACGTTCTTGAAGGGGGAAGTATTGTTATGTTCCTTGTAATTGTGATTGCTTTGATCACAAGTGTTAGGATGAAATTGTGAGGGAAGGTTAATTGTAAGGGATTTTTGAGGTTTTATTATAATAGTAGTAAGTATAAGGAGTCATTTGAATAAATTTTGTCCTTTAGTGCTGAGTTGGAGCCCATACACTCGGTGAGCTGGCAAGTAGGTTGTTAAATTCCCCACATTGGTGGTCGCAATGGTCATATTGAAATTTAATCAGAAATTACTATTCTCTTGGTCCCCTTCTTCCTCTTCCTCCATTCTCGCCATTCCTCCATTAACACAGGTCAAGGTTGACCCAGATTGCTGGGATACTAACAGATACTGTCTTCCAATTTACATGTCAGAATTCAGATTACAAAGAAAGACTGCTCTACAAATACCATGTAAATGAAATACAACTCTTTTTTTTTAATTACCTATTTGGCTATTTCTTCAAGACTTCCCCCCAAAACCTCTCCCAACTTATATTACCTCACATCGGGAGGGTACGAGGAAGCGCAGATTTCACTACACTTTACAATAAAATCAAGTTACATGTTACAATATCAGCATGCACAGTTAAAAACTGAATTCCCAAAGCATTTTGCCTTGGTTGCAATCTTTCTCACACCTGTTTCGTTGTGAGAGGATCGTGAGCTGACAGACGATAAATGTATTCTGTCCATTATGTTGATCTGAGGAGCCTCGAGAATTGCCTTGGGCAGATTCAAGGCGAATTGCATCCCCCAAATCGATAGTGGCCTCATATATATTAGAGATCTGAAGTGCCCGTCCATCGTCCATCCTTCAGGCGTCTGGAACCCGTATCTAAAGGTAGTTTAACAGAAAATTAACTTTGTTAACGCCAAAATATGACAACAAAAAATGAGCGTTAAAAATATGACAAAATTTGAGACATTATTTCTCTGCCACAAAAGTCCAAGGAGACGTGATGCTGAATAACTAAACAGCAGAGCAACTTATGCTTTCGACGGGTCCTTTCCAGACATCTTATGCTTTCAGGAAGAAAAAATGATAACTAAACAGCAGAGCATTACTATTGTTTGGCTGGATAACTTAATTTGCCAGAGGAAAAAACAACTTGAAAACTAGAAACTATGAGATTTTCAATGATCACCATTTTCACATCTAGCACATGACATGAACAAGAGTAAAATCACATCAACAATTGATTACTCTAAATAATGGAGGTATATGTCTACTTACCCAAAGCCCTCTTCAGACCAGCCAGCAATAAAAATACCTTCAGCAGTAGTGAATGCCTCTTTCTCCTTTCCAGCAAGAATCATCGTAGCAGCCACCCCATATGTGACACCAGTCCATATTTCACGCGACTGCATGCAAGACTCATCCACCTTCCCACTGGGATGCATTCCGTTTACAGCACCCATTCTGCCTCCTTTAACTTTCATGACATTGAAATCATAGATTTTCTGCAGAGAGCTTTCGATTTTAAAATCATCAAAAAGTGAGGGTAAACCAGAGGATGCGGTATACCACTGCCCAGCCAGTTGATCTGCTTGTATGGACTTACTGTTACTACTGGACCCACTATCGTAACTAAAATAAGAGCCGTTCCACAATTTTTCCTCAAAAGATGGTTTTGCCTTTAAAAATTTGGTTTTGCACCATTCAGCAAAGGCCTTGTCGCCTAGTTGAAAGGCCATTGCTGCTGCAGCTTGAAGTGCAGCAAGCCACAAGCACCCACAGTAAGCACTTACTCCATGAACTGTCCAAGCATCGTAGGTCTGATCAGGGAAACCATCGTTCTCAATGAGTCCATCATTGTCCCGGTCGAATTGTTCCATGTACTCCATTGCAGCACGAACAGCAGGCCAAACATCAACTCCAAATGATATATCCCCCGTTGCAGAAAAATCTCTATACACCTGAAGTACAAACTTTGGGTTCAAATCCTTCCACTTACTAGTATCATGAATATTATATGCATTCATTTCGTTCCAAGGATCGTGTGTCCCCAGATCATGAGAGACAGCTCCTCTAACCTTACGAATTCCCCAGTTACCCTCAGCCAGAAACTTTACTTTTCTTCCATCTTCTGACAAGACAGCTTTTGCAAAGTCCCTTTGAATATTAAGTTCAATTTTGGGAAACAGCTCAAGAAGGGCAAATGATGCATAGAAGTGTACGTCGTATGTGTTCCACATGATATATTCCACTCCTTCCAGATAAAGGAACCTCCCAACCTCTTCATTGGCATTTTGTGGGTCCAACTTTACACTCCTTTGGCAACCAGTTGCAGTGTGCTCAACAACTGCGCTGTGATTGCTCTTCACTTCAGATTCAGTAACCATAACATCTGTATTTTCAACATTTGTTAATTGTTGTCGATTGTCTTTAATGTTTGTTGTTGGCAAGGGAGAATCTGCATGAATCAATCACAGTTACAGCCCATTTCTCAGTTTTACGGTAAAATTAGCAAAAAGGGAAATATGTGAATAAAAAGTGCACGTTCGGACAGTGGCGGAGCCACATGGAGACCAAGATGGGCACGGGCCTATCCTGAAATATTAGTTTATATACTTTATCTGTTGGTTTTGTAACTAAAGAATATGCGGCTCAGTGGTTGAAGTGGTTTTTGTGTTCCTGCACGTCAGGGGTTCGAAATTCGCTGGTGAACCTCCTTCAAGTTCTTTATCAGCAATTTTTTTTTGGTTAGTTGATACGAAACAAGGTTAATTTATGTTGAAGAAAAATCTCATAATAATAGTATTGAGCCATGATTTTAAATTTTGGTTTGAAATTAATGTTAACTTTATTGTTAATCTCGTAACAAGTTCTGTTTTTATGATATAATTATTTAATACTAAATTTTTCATACATGTTAAAGATCTACCAGTCTTGTTTGATTAAAATTTTCCATGCCAATACAAAAACGGAACCTTTAATTTTCTCTCATTAGTTACATTGCTATATTTTTTGTCTAATTTTTTTATATGATTTAAAGGCCCCTCCCAGTCTGAATTCCTCTCTTTACCACTGCGTTTGGACTAGAACTAGTGTCCACATGAAAACATTCTTAGAACCTATTTCCAGATGTGAGTTATCAAGGAAATCAGGATTAGATAAATACCGATCCAAATTGTTCCACCTGCCACCAAAAAGTAGAGCTCATTGAATAATGTGAACTTGTACCTGCAAAGATTTTGTGAAGTATTAGCTGCAAGATTGACGAGCAAGTTCATAGTTAATCATTGACAGGTGAACATAGCAAAGTAACTTCACATTGTTTACTCAATGGATTATTCATTGGGGAGTTTCTATTTGTAATGGAGATGGGTATATATGATTCTTTGACTACAGTATTTGCAGAGACCATTGTTACTGGACCACTCATTCGAGCGAGCTCAAAACAGCTTTCAGTGGACACAGTTGTGTGCTGTTAGTTTGAATATAAGGAAGGTATCTAACATCACAATCTCTAAAGAAATGAGATGCAAATTGCTCACACACAAGCAAACACCTTTCTTTATGTAAGGCGGTGCACTTATTTTTCACAACTTTTAAGAATTGACAACACTATTCTAAACATAAGCTCAGATTCTACTGCTGGGTAATTTAAAGCAGATTCACCAACTTAGGAAACCAATTTATTATCTGATGGGACATTCTGATTTAACAAAGAGCAACCACAGTATAATGCTTCCATTCTTACCATTCTGGTAATGTTTCGTCCCTGAGGATAGGGTTTTGCCACCTTTCAATATCTTCTTCCCATCGCGTATAATCTGCCCAGATTTCAAAACTGATCAGGACTCATCACATATACCGCAACGATTGTTAAACAAGAAACCGTAAGCGGAAAACTAAATCTAGTGAATGTCAACATATTAGTGTTTTGATGAAAAGGTCACAATAGAAAAAGAGAGATACAAACTTGTCAGCGCATCATGCACCAAGTCCTGAGCTGCCCTTTCAGAGGTCCCATAGAATTTTGTGTACCTCCTGCAGCAAAATTACAAAATCCAATAACCAATAATGCACCTCACTAGTGTTGCTGCCACTTTCTAGATTACAATATTCTTAAATCCATTCATTTGTAAATCATCTAAGTACAGTACTGCAAAATATGCATAGTGGATCGTCCGCATCCAAATTTTGAAGCAGCTTTTCGTGTGTAAATTACTAAACACCGATGCAGAAAACAGGAAAAAGAAGATTTACAATAAGCTTACCTATGGTATGAGCTTCCCTTCAAAAATTTTACTTTTGGAGATGACCATGATAGGCCAAATGCAACAGTGCACTTCCCATGAGGTTCCACCCAAGCAGAAGCTGCTACTGCAGCACAGATTGTTTCTCCAGGTGATGAAGACATGCATGGTCCAGAATTGAAATTATCACGATCAAATTCTCCATCCTAAAATAATAAGGCACGGATTTAGAAAAGGACAAAAATCACTCTTGTAAAACAATGGAAGGAACACCATGTCAAAATCTAAGTAGGACTATTTTCAAATTTTGAATTTGATCAACCAGGTTGCTGAATGACAGTATTTGCCGGATAGAACAGAGAATTGATTCGGGTAATAGAAAAATGAGGCACATAGCATTAGGTTAGACAACAAAAACACAACAAGGTACACCGAATTGAGAAAGCAAACCACAGAAATAATACCTGCACCATTTTATCCCACATTTCTTTGGCCGTAGTGGCACTTCCTTCAGATAACCCAAAACATGGCAACACACTCACGCTTACATTTTGAGTTTCACATGCAGCGATTGCAAAAGTAACAGGAGGGTTCCCTTTTGCAGTCCTGCAACATAAGCATAGTTGTTAAACACAGTTAAAATCTACTGTCATGAATTAACAAGTTTAAAAATAGTGAATGACAACAACTCCCAAAACCACATACTGATAACTTTTTTTTTTTTGGTTCAGGTTACCAAGAACCATAAGAATATAAAGCTCATTAGTTTGAACGAAACAAGACGAGGTGAAAACAGAATTTTTGTTATAAAAAAAAAAAAAAAAAAAAAAAAAAAATCCCTATGTTTGAACAAAAACAAGAATAGGCATCGAATAAGGTGCTCACAAGAAGACACTTTCAATGTTAACAAATGCAGAGACCCCAAGTACCAATTACGACTTGGCCACAAAACTTATCGTTGATGACAGGACAAGAATTACTAATTGTAAAAATAGGAGAACAAGGGACCCAAAAGGGCAAGAATTAGTATTTAAATATCAATTCCATATGTAAGGGAATATGTTTTAGTTTTAGCATCAGACGATTAAATCTTTTTAACATTTCTGCTTAAATGCTCCTGTGATATCTGTCCATACTTCTTTGTTTTTACAATTTCCTTCATTTCCTGGTATTTTGACAAGGAATTTTAAGTTTGTAAGTTGATGCAGAAGCATCTTATTTTTCCTCATGGTTGACTTCTTTCACTTGTTTGGGGCATTATATGCCTTGATAAAAGAGGAGGGGGTTGTTTGAACACTTTGTCTGGCCTAATAAGACACTGCCGACAGAGAAATCTGCAAACCAACCATCAAATAAATGTAATAAGGTTTGATGACTTGCTTGTGATGCAGAAGTACACCAGAGACTCCATCTTCGCCACTGTCAAAGAAAAAGAAGTCAGAATATGTTAAAAACACGCTGCCACTATAGTAGGCAATGAATCATACAACATCCACCAAATTTACTCACATAAATGGTTCGTTCACATGATCGCCCGACAAGTGTGAGATTCCTCCTATTGAATTCTACACCAAGAAAAGCATAAATTACTAAATATCCAAGAATCTTTGAATTGCTTGGAAACCATTCCGAAAGCAAAACATATAACCTTACCGCCCATGTAAATAGAAGGTTGACTTTTGCTCTTTCTTTTCCAGTGTTCACCAACTATATCAGAAACAAGACTCTTATAAACAAACCCAATCATAGACAATTATATTGAAATTCTTGTGTAAGATCCTTATGTTCACACTTGTCTAAGACAAAAAGAGGTTATGAAAATGACGATCTTTTTCATCTAAATATACCTGGTATCAAGTTGAACGAGATTACCGTGTAAACAAAAACGGCTGTAGGAAGACTGCTTTCTCTATAATTATGAGGGATGAATGGTGATATTTGCCGGCATGAAATTTTCAATTCTGGGTCAGGTTCACCTAAATTTAAACATAAAACTACCCAAATTAAAACAGCAGCTTAAAGAGCAAGTTACAGGACCAAAGGCTATCAGGAAAGAAAGAAGAATGATACCATCATATATGGTCCATGCCCTTGGAAATAGTGCATGGTATGTGGAATGCTGGCCACCCAGGTTCCAGCCCCATGATGATATACCCTGATCATCAGCTTTTCTGTGAAAACAGTTGAATTAAATCGGGATGTCAATAATCAGGGTATTTCAACTACTATAGTCAAATATAGAGCTACCAAAAATAGTACAACCAAGTGAATGCACTATTCATCAAAATTCTACCCATAAACAAACTGAAAACTGATGGGCTTAAGCTCATGGTAAAGGGCTTGGATAGTCCAACCAATCAAGTCTATTGGTCCTTGTCGCTTCAATAATTTCTTATTCTCTACAAACTTTGATACTCATAATGTTCCGAGAGAAGTGGCACAAAGCACGCCACCAAATCTATCAGGGACCAGGTACCCAAGCAACATCTGCCTAGCATTCACTTGCCAGTTAGAGAGACTTCTTAGACTCCTCTTGATGCCACAAAGGAAAGGTACTGACTCTCAATATTACATATGAACCCACAAGCTTCGTCTTGACTTGCAGTCACCGAATGTAAAAACCATGCGGAATTGTAATACGTATCATAAATTTATCATTCAGTGGAAAGAAATTATAATTATTTCAGAAGATGGTTTCCAAGTTCAATGTCTATCCTCTTACCCTAATCCTTCATGATGACCCGGGGCCAAGACTGATGCATACTTTTTATTCACTCCTTCTCTAGATATAAAAATCTGCAATATCACATAAATCTCTTAGTCAGAACTAAAACATGACAAAAAGTAAATAGGACAAAAGAAATGAACTCTATCTCTAGAAACAACTAATTAAATATTAGGATTCACTTCTCTGGTACATTATACAAAATAACAGCATAAACATTCCTCAGCTAAATAGTGTCAGTAAAAGCTTTGAATTGCTAAGAGCAGCCAAATTACGCAGTTAGACAGCATCCCTGAGATTCTAAAGTTTTAAGATGCCATCAAGCCTTATATGCATATCCCTTTCATAATTTTCAAAGCCCCCTTCCCTCCACCATCCTTTAGACAACTAAATTTCCCAGTGTACATTGAACATTGATTTTCGCAACACCACCACACATCGTCGTCTAAACTTTCATTGTAAACAATATTCAAGAGCACCTTATCAAATGTTTGTATGAAGTTATGAACTACATTTGAGTAACAACCATAAGCCAGTAAATTAAGTTTCCTTGTCCACTGCTTTCTGCTTTTGAATGTATTACAAAGATGTCCTCTTTCTAGCCATATATGCGACATCAGAGTGTCCATATGATTCATATCTCAAGACAATACATAGGAAAAGTAAACTTAAAGGCAGAAAACAAAAGTCTGATTTTCATTGACAAGAGATTTATTCTAGATTATGGATTTGATGTGTAATGTGGCTCCACCAGAACTCTAGACAATTGGGATTCCATCAGAGTGTCCATATGATTCATATCTCCAGACAATACATAGGAAAAGTAAACTTAAAGGCAGAAAACAAAAGTCTGATTTTCATTGACAAGAGATTTATTCTAGATTATGGATTTGATGTGTAATGTGGCTCCACCAGAACTCTAGACAATTGGGATTCCAGGACGAAGACATAACCAACTAAAAAAGGATGGAAGAAAACAAAAAGGCTACCTCGTTCACCTATGCAATTCCTAGGGTGATGTTTAAGCACAGAATACTGAATCTTTAGCACTTCGAATTCTAAACCCAGAAACATTTTGAACTCAATCCTAAGTTGTTCGGTTCATAATTAAAAGTTATAGTACGTTAACTTTAAGAAACTGAATACTACGGTGGATGTGGTTGTGGAGTTGATGGTGGTCTTGCCAATTACAGTGACAGTAAAGAGTTTGGATTTGCTTGGACTTTGCCTATACTGAACATGAGATGATATTCATGGTGATAGAACCCATATCTGTCGTGATTGTTACAACTTGCAACAATGGCAGTAAGGTTGGTTTGAGTGACTATCAAAAGTGATGCGGATGCCAACAGTGATAAAGATACAGTGTAGTGGTAAAACCTACATAAGTGACATAAATAATGGTGGTAATGTGAAAACAGGCTAGCCTGAGGTCAATACATAAACCTATAATACCAACATATGAGTAGCAAATAAGTTCTGGAGAAGAAAAAAGAACAACATTAAATTACAAATGTACAAGATTAAGGAGTAGAAATTTACAGAGAATTGATTGGCCATGACAGGAGAACCTTCACATATACCAGGAATGATTTGCCATTGCCTGAACTCACCTCTAAAACCTCTAGAAATGCTGCCACTTCTGTAATACAAGTAGATAATTGCCCGCTATTAGATTAACAAAGATAATACTTCAAAGAACTGAGGCAACCTATTGATTCAGAACACACCCCATCCCTCCAAGTGGAACCCCCTGAGATGCAGATGGCTTGCAACTTTCTCGAGTAAAAGGGTCAATGGGTGCTTTCTGCATAGAACAAAAATTTTGCGGCCAAGTTTCAACAACCGTTGTAAGAAGATATCTTCGTCCAATTGTTGGACAGGTGGGTATAAATCATACAAATACCAATTGTGAAGGACAAAAAAAAGAGTAAATGACTTCTAAATCTAGAAGATTGAGATAATTTACCCTTCCATGAGAAGCCTCTTCCCTAACGTATGACCACAAGCGTATACCTAACCTAACCTAGTTCAGAGAAAAATTGGGTGGAAAATGAAAAATGTCCAAACATCAGAACGTACAGGCTGAATTTATTAGTCAACAACATCAAAGAAAACAACTCGCTTACCATCTTTATGGCTTCCCTAAATGTAACACTAAATTCTCTGAGAAGATTAGCATTGCTGTTTAACTTCCTCCTCCAGGCATGTTCTGGTGGGGCAGCACTATCAAAATCAAACTATAGAAAAGAAACAAGAAAAAGAAAAATAATCAGTTTGAATAAAGAGTATCAAAGAAAAATAATTAGTTTGAAATTGAATAAAGAGTAAACTTAACAACCACAGCCCTTCCAAAAAAGTCGAAAGAACCACCCAAGATAATAGCCCAAAATCAGTTTGCTTGCTAAGACAGTAAGAAATATGCTATACAAAATTCAGAAAGAACACAAAGTTGTCTTTTTTTTTTTCTTTTTTTTTTTTTTTTAAATGAGTAGATACAATAAATTGGCAACTAATAACCCAAAATTTAACAATGGTAACTAACACAAATGGTGAACTAAGACACATATCGTAGGATTCCAGGAGTGTCATATTCTCACATTATAGACAACCAGAAGGAGAAAAAAAAAGAAGATAAAAACCATTCAAGTTAAGCATGAACTTTAGTAGGATCTCCTTCAAGTTAAGCATGTGTAGAATTAACACTTGATACACTGCAGAACTTTAAGTTTTAACTTGACAGGGATTTTGATTCACTCGATCATGCAAGACCAGCTATTTGATTAAACTACATTAACAAATCAATGGGTTCATAGCTAATTGAAATGCCCACGGCTTACTCCAATTCCTTCGAAGTCCGAAAACTTGGAAGAAAATGCAAAGGAAATCATCAAAAAAATTGCATTGCACACATAAGACAACAGGGTTTTATGAGGGCCGGATAATTGAAAGGCACTTCAATTTGATTATCATCATTGAAACCAAGTATAGAGCTATGATCTCCGACTTTGTTAAGTAAATTCTAGAGTTAAAGGAACTTTCTTTTGCTTGTTTTCTTGCACCTCTTACATTTTCTCAGCAACCAATTACAACCCAAGTTAATAACACCAATTCAAAACGAGAGAGAAAGAGAAAATAACGAACCAGGTGCAAAGTGTTTCTGCTGATATACTCCTCAGGCGGCCATGAATTCTTTCTACAATGGAACAAATGCCCACTGACCATGTCGACTTCTCAGCAGCAGATACCAACTGGTAATGAATCAATGCCTCCCAAGTTTGATACAAGGGAAGCCCCAAACCCAAAGCTTCCTTCACCTCCAAAGAAGGACACCGATCGGAATATTATCCAAGCTTACACCAACAACCCAGCAAGCTGAAAGCTTTCTTTCAGCTTTCTTCAGACCCAAAAGATGACAAATTTGAATGAATGCTCAGAGACAGAGGCATGCCGGAGCTGGAGCTCCACCGAATCGGAAACCCCGGAATCCAAACACTTTCCGGGATTCGAATACCCAATTAAAAGTAAAAAGGCGAATTCAGATTTGATTTTATTGGATTGGATTGGAGGGGATTGGAGGTGTGAGGGAGCAGAGAGTCGGCCGTCTGTTAACTCACAGAGACTCCAGATGCTTGCTGCTTACGACTACGTGTCCCAGATCGCCAGCTGGATCTCTCTCTCCCTCTCTCTTCTCTCTCCTCCCCCTGCTGTCCGACCGTATATTTACGACTTGTGGAAAGAAAGGAAAAGAGCGCGTGCAAAAAAAGCTAAAAGTCAAAAGTCAGAAGCTTTTTTATTCTCCGCCGTTGGATTTGATAGATGCCCACTATTGACTATTCCCACTAAAATAGAAAACAACGGCCTAAATCAAGGACTTGGTCACTTGAGTGGCACTTAATACTACCGTTTAGTAATATTTTTCTTTACTTGTAAGTGAGTAGTGTTAGGTTTGATTGCGAAGTTAAACCACATAATTTGATTTTCGCCAAAAGTAAAGTTGAATCATATTATTATGTTAAGTCATTATAAGGCTTAGTCCACTCTCCATTCCTTTAATCTAGATTTTGTTAATAAAAATAAATAAATAAAATCTATAACTTGAGATTGTACTAATAACTAGATATCAATCTCATAACTATATTTCCTATAATCCGATTGAAAATTTAAGTTTCCATTTTTGGTTTTTTACCCAACCCCTCTTATCCTTTTGTCCATTTTCTTCTCTACTTTTACGAATATGCGTAATTTTACTACAAAACAAATACTTATTTTATTTTTATGAAAAATACAAAGCGATATCACTATTCTTATTTTCAAATTTATTTTAAAAAGTAGAATAATCTCTTATATATAAAGCTAGAGCTCCATTTTGGTGTTGACACACCCCGACTCGAACATCGGGACATGCTGGCCGTCACGTGAGTGTGACGAGGCCATGTGCGCAGTGTGAAAGAATAAATGTAGATAATAAGTACTAGAGTATCATTACTAGTGCTACAGGCACATAAAAGAGTGTGGAAGTTAACAGCATAATTTACAAAGTTCGAGCATCCTAAGTGCAGTCCAAAAAGACATAAGCAAGAAAGCAAAATATTTACATGGATAGTGTGCTGTCAGATATGCCTTGAAGCCTCGTTTGCCACCAACACTACCTAGTACCTGGAGGGGCGCAAAACAAAAATGTGAGTGGGCAAAAACAAAGCTTTACCACAATCATTTCGATATAAAAGTTGTAACCCCTCTCTGTAAAACCTGTATACTTTCCAGAAAATATGTATATACGTACTAGTACTGAAAACCATCAATCAACCAATCAATCAATGCCATGATGAATGAACCATAATCAGTAATAAGCATGTATCAAATATCATCAAGCAATCAGGTGATATCCCAACTCAAATCATGCCGGCAATATGTATATGTCAATCAGCCGGAGTCACCTCTAGTGACCTGTACGGCTGAATCTATGGCTCCTCAACCACATCCTCAATCCATCTCTCAATCAATAACCTGCACCCATGACGGAACCACCTAATGTGGTCTGTACGTCAAGCTGGGTATATATAACGCTCTGTGTTACGATCACGTGAAGGCTTGCGACGAATCGCAAGTCACCTACGAGTCGTCGGCGACCGGCGCCGACGCTGCTGTGTCGCCGGAAACAGGGTAATTTTTCTACCTTCGATTTCTAGCTCATTTTTCAACCAAATTTCACGAAATTTACACCAAAATGATCCTTAGGACAAGGAGAAGAGATTTATACTTGTTTTGAACCCAAAATACACGTGAATCGCGCTGGAGAAATTTCACGAATTCCGGCCAACTTCCAAACCAGCGATCCCGACGTCCAAACTCCTTTAACTTTGTCTTCCGAGCATCCCAAGACTATTCTAAACCTTCCTATGATCTCCAAATAAGCTGAAACACCATAGATTTCGAGTGCATGAACAGTACCATCCACGGTACTACATGGGTTATAGGGTTCTCGACGGTTTCAACCTAAACAAATGGTACGGTTGCACTCACCAGGTTACCAAGGTTCCAAATATGCTATCTAGGGCTTTGATCCATGACCAAATCACAAGGAACAAAGGTGTCCGTACGTTTGTAGGGGAGAGGATAGAGAGTTCGAGAAGAGGAAAGGCAAAGTGACGGGGAGGGGTAGTCATGCACACGTGTTGTGCATGTGTGTGTGTATATATTCCTCATCCAACCCCATCCATACAAAATCAACAAAAATACAATAAAATAAATATATAGGTACCCTTACCTATAAACATTAATCCTTATTCACACATCCTCTCACTCCCGCAAGGGTAAAATCGTCATTTCATAAATAATGTATTCATTAACTCGGAACGGACTGTTACAGGAGTTATTGGCTTCGACAAAAATAATAGGACGAAAATGCCCCTCGGCCAAAAAAAAATCAAAACAACAAATATGAATGCATAAGATAATACAAGGGTAATTTTGTAAATTTATTTTTAAATAATGCCCTGCCTCTTTCTTCCACACCGCTTCATTTGTTCCTATCCACCGCATCATTCTTGCTTCACCGCGATTTGGTGAGTCTCGACCTTTCTTTCCGTTTCAACTTCTCTCCCACAAACCTCTGCTTCTGTCGCTCTCTCCTCCACTGCTTCAACTCACAAGCCCAACCTCCACCACCACAAAACATCAAAATCTCCTCTTTCAGTTTTGGAGTTGCAGGCAATTTAGGGTTAGGGTTTTTGAAAGGGGTTTTCTGCTTTAGCATTTTCTGCTGTTTCTGAGGTCCAAAGGAGGAGGTTTGATCGGGTAAGGAGATAAAGCAATTAAATTTCAAAAATTTGGATTTACAATTCGCATTTTGAGCCTGAATTCATGATCTGATTAATTTAGTTTTTACAATTTGTATTTTGAGCCTAAATTGATGATATGATTAATTTAGTTTTTAATCATTATCAATGGCATGTAGCTTTAGCAGAAGTGGGGTTTGGGAAATTACCCAGTACCCATGTTGCTTTTTGTTTGTTTGTTTTCCATTTCTCCTCTCTCTTGCCATCTTCTCTGTATTTTGGCTGCTTCTCGTACTCCCTTTGAATTCGGAATTTCTTTGATTGAAGCCCCCTAATTGATTATAATTTCAATTTAGGTTTGGTTTTTATGCATCAATAATTTCAATTGAAGCCTCCTAATTGGGTAATGCTTTTCCCATGTGAGGCTGCTTTGACTGAGTTGATGCATAGACCAAATTGGAGCGGTGCTGTTAGTGGAGGAATCTGGTAGAAACGATGAGTTTGTAGATTGAATTTGACACACCCCGACCTGGAAAGTCCACTTGGACTCATAATCGAGCTGTGCTGGCCGACACCTAGAAGGTGACGAAGCCATACAACGTGATAGTGTGTAAAATGTGAATAAATTTGAACCTAAAAATGTCTAAATACCAGAGTGCGCTGTGAGCGGGAGCGAACCCATTTCACACGCAATGTCAGAGCATAAGTAAAGTATAGTAGTGTGGGTAAGAATCATACCCTCAGAGGTAGCCACCAATATTAAGATTACTCACTGAGAAGTTCTCGTGTGGGTTCCCAGAAACAAAATCGTGAGGGCGTGGTCGGGGCCCAAAGCGGACAATATCGTGCTACGGCGGAGTCGTGCCCGGGATGTGATGGGGGCCCGGACCGGGATGTGATAGAATTTGTATATGATGTTAATGAAACACAATATGTTGTTTTCGTATTTCTTTTTTCTTTCTAAGTTTATTGCTCAGTTGTGTTCCTAACCTCTGGGTTCTGACGGTTTTTCGTCTCTCTTACTTCATATTCTTTGCATTTTGTGTCATTCATTTGTGACGAAATGGGTCGTACAAAGTGGTAAGCCTTCGAGGAAGGCACTTGCCACCAAGGGGCATTTCGTTTGGGTTTCTAATGTCTAGAAAATTAGAATTGATAATTGCAAGTGATTTTTTTCCAAGAATCAATCCGATTATTGGATTTAAGTTGCTAATTGTTTTAATTTTGTATATGCTGCAATAAAATCAGTACCCCCAACTGGAGGAGTCAAGAGCCTGACCACTATTGCCCTGGAATCGTCGTTCTTCGGTAAGTTTTCAACACAATATAGTTCAAATCCTCTTAATCATGTTCTTGAATTTTACTATATGTATTGTGTTCTTTACATTTCGTTATTTGAACGTTGTTATTTGAATTTCGTTACCTGAATCGTGCCTAATATTTGATGTGGCCAGTGCCTTTGTATGGCTTCCTGGTGTGATTTGGGAGTGTCTTTAGTGGTATGAGTGATTCATATTAGGATATTCAGATTCATATTGAGATATTTATTCTTTGAAGAATTAATGAGTGGTATGAGTGATTGATAAGCACTCAACCCAGCAAAGAGGCTTTTCAGCAAAATTGGGAAAGCCTGTAAAAATGGCTATTGGGAATGAAAAGTTGTTTCGTTAGTATATTTATAACATTTTTTTGTTGTGTCATGCTGTATTAAGTGTATTTTGCCAGAAATATGTTTTTATGAGCTTAGATTCCTAAAAGGTTTTGTATTAAAATAAAATGATTATGTTTGAGGGATCCTATTGTTAAGTTTGTGAATGTTTAAAGTGACGCTTTGTCATCCATTTTGTGTCCATAAAAGTTAGATCCAAGCATATTGAAAGGGAAAGAACAAAGATGCATTCATACAACCATCTTATTCTACCATTGTAGCATAAAGTTGCACATATTATTTGGTTTATAACAATGATGATGACAAAATTATTTGTGTTTTTTAGTAGTATGGGAATTTGTAGTCAGCATATCATTTTCTGCAAGGTTGAAGATTAGTCTGTAATGGATATACAGATCTTTGAGATGACACACATCATTTGGCTGATTGCATAGGATTAGTACATCTGAACACTGTACAGGTATAATTTCTTTTTATATTACCTTGAATTAACGAAAAATGGTACTTATCTTCGTTAATTCGAGAAGATAAGAACTGTTTGTCGTCAATTGAAGGTGACATTAGCTTCTCCTCAACTAATGTCTACCATGTTCCTTTTACTTTTACGTCTACCTTTTTTTGTTAACAAATCGTTTGGCCTCCCATTTTTTACGACACTTATAGATTATAGTAAAATGAAGCTTAAAAATTATAAGCTTTTTCAGGATATGCAAAAACTATGAAAAATGTAAAATCATCAAAAAAAAAAAAAAAAAATATTGTATTCAAATAGTTGGTGGAACAAATTGTCTTTTGCTGTGCATATGACCAATCTTGATGTTTTTGGTTATTTGATAATGCTTGAATTATGCTTCTAGTTTTAATAGGGTTTTTGTGCACTGAGTTGGATAAATGGTTGATAGGTTTGGTTTCATATTCATTGGAAAATGAAAAATGGGGACAAGGGAACATAATTATGTATAGCATTGCTTATTTTTCTTGCAAGTCAAAGATGTGCCAATGGTCTTAAGGACAATGCCTAATTTAGTTTGACTGCTCTTCCAACCCTAAATACATCTTCTTTTCTATGCAGGTTTTTTGTTTGACAATTTTTTTGTTGGGGTAAGTGATTTGGTGAGTTCTGATTTACTAGCCTTATCTAATTGCAAATGTTTTTGAGTTTTTGTTTCTGAGTTAACATTTAGCTACTGGATTGCATGAAGTTAGTATTTTTTGTAGAGGTATTAATTTTCCTTTTTGACTGGAAATTTGAGGGTTTTAAGTATAATGTTATCAAATTCTATTTTTCTAATTTTCTGATTTTGGTACAAAACACGGAGTGGTAATATATTGATCTTGGGATTTTTGTATTTGTAGGATTTTGGTCTTTGAAATGGGTATGTGACACACCCCAACCGAGATCGAGGCGTGCTGGCTGTCACGTGAGCGTGACGTAACCATAAGCACAGTGCGGAAGCAAGATTAATAAGGGAAATACGAACAAATTAAAACCGAGCAACTAACAATCCTACTTAAGATAGCATGCTAGTGCGAGAATAAGTGTGAATTACACAACCAGAGCTTAACTAGCCTAAATGCAGTCAAACATAAAAGTACTAATTAAACAACACCCGAAGGTGGGTCATACATGAAGGATGTCTGTCAGACTCTCCGTTGAATCCTCGTAAGCCACCAACAAACGCTACCTAATACCTGTAGGGGCGCAAAACAAATACGTGAGTGGGCAAAAATAAAGGTTTTCTAAAATCATACGGTATCAAAAGCGCTATCCTCTCGCTGGAAAACTTGTATAATTTCCAGAAAATAGGATACATACATATATATATATATGTATATAAATATAATTCAAAACCATGCTCAATGTATCCAAAACCATATAAATATATGTATTCCATGCGTATGCCATGTTCAATGCCTCATAATATCACTAATGTAAGCCAGGTGATGCAAGTCAATATAACTCATATACTAGCTGAAGTCACCTGACGTGATATGTACGGCGAAATCTAGAGCTTATTTAAATCATATCTCAATCTCATATCTCATCACATAATTCATCATGTATATACGTTGCATATCTCATCATGTATATGCATATCTCATCATGTATATACATATCTACACACGAGTCGGAACCACCTCACGTGGTCTGACCGACAAGACTGGGTATAAATAATAATACGCTTTAGTGCTACGATCACGTGAAGACTGTGCGAATATTCGCGGGTCACCTACGAGTCGAACCCACTTATGGTGGTCTACACGACAGTACTGTGCACCAAACTTGGATTCAAGATGAGCGTGCGGTGCGGGAGGTGAACATCACGTGAAGAACTATGCCCCTGACTCTGGGCGGGAGCATTAATACCGAGGTGCAGATTAATGAGCTCAATATTCATCACAACATCACCATTCATCTCATAACTATTACCAGCATGCTATACTCACCTGTAGCTTACCTGGGCCATCGCAGTACCATGCAACAATATGCATAATTATGATAATGCATATGCTAATATATAATACGAGCATGACATGGCATTTCAAATCACATTTCCTTTATATATATACTGAAAACAAAAGCCCACTCATTGATACGTAGCTGGGTTGTAACCCCCGTGCCTAGCCTGGTTACATTTGTCCTCCGGATAAGTCTCGCCTCTATGAAAGACAACTATATAAGCGTTATTTTAAAGCACATAAACAAAACTAGGTAATAACTTCTCAAACAATGATCAAATTGGGTATATGAATATACCACCGTGATCTACACCTCACGAACATCCCCATATTTTTAGAAAAAATTTCCGACCACCCACGCGTCGCCACGCGCCGGCCAAGGCACGACCCTACGCGCCCCTAAGTGCGGCCACGTGACAGGCACACTGACGGCGTCAGTCAATGCCGTCAGGTATATACCGAGAAATATTCCGTTAAGTCCTAACGGAATCCGTCCAAACTAACTGATGGCATCGAAATATTTCGTCAGACTTGACGGAATATTCCGTTGTCTCCTACCTCTGAACTCTAGCGACCGTCGCCGGCGCCGGAATGTTTTTAAACTGTGATATCTCGGCCATTTTTTTGCACCATTTTTCACTATCTTTCTACCAAAATGAAGTGTATGAAGAATAGAACAAGTTTATACCTCTTTCAAGAAAACCACGAGATCTTGCTGGGAAAAATCAAGAAAAACCCGGCCAAGCTTTGACCTCTCGATTCCGATGTTCAAAACCACCTAACAAACTTCTCTGAGCCTCTAGAGGGCCTCCCAAAGCTCCCTGTGAGCTCAGAATTTCTAAAAACACATGATTTCACGATTGCATGAATAGTACTCAAAATCGGAGTTATGGTTTCGACGTGAAAACGAGGGAGTTCTTACCTGAAAATGGTACCTTTGAACTCGTATGGTCCTCATGAACACAATGGTGACCTTAGAATCCTCAATCCATCACGATTCAAAGGGTTTTGGGTTTGAGTCCGTACGGGAGAGAAGAGAGAAAGTGCGAGTCCGAGAGAGAGAGGGAGAGTAAGAGAGGTTTTGGAAGGGTGTGTGTGTGGTACTCACACTTAGAAAATGTCCAAGTCCCAAATAATCCAACGTTCGAGGGCAATTTAATCTTTTCACACCGACGATACAAAAATTTGGGATGGGCTATCACAGTATGTTTTGTTTTTAACATTTCGGTTCTCACGTATTTCGGTCTTTGATTTCTATTGTCTGCCTCTTTGTCAAAATAGTTGTAGTTTTCTTAGAAGGTTAGGACTTTAGTTATATTTTCTGTGTAATCTCAATTGAGTTTAAGACTCTCAAAACAATGGAAAACAGATAAGAGTGATTAAAATTTTGTATCCGGATCGAGGAATGGGTTGCTGCACTCAATCATCATATTGTTCTTCATATTTTGGAAACAGATTTTTATTTTTTGGTTTTATTAATTTATTTTTTTTCTGTTATTAGTATGAATTTTGTTTGATGTGAGGCTGGTTGACACACCTCGTCCAAAGGAGGGCGTGCTGGCCGTCACATGAGAGTGATGTAACCATGTGCGCAGTGCGGAAACTAATAAGATAAATATAAATAAACATTCAGAGCAATAAGACCGTCTAGTTGCAGTCAAGGACAATTACTAAAATATAACACCCGAAAGGAAATCCTACTTTTGTGAATTATGTCAGAACACCGTTGGATCCCTTGTGGCCACCAAAGCACTGCTACCTAGAACCTGGAGGGGCGAAAAACAAAACACGTGAGTGGGCAAAAACAAATCTTTTCAAAACCTTTTCTCTTTTCAAAGGTTCTAACCCCTCGCCGTAAAACCTGTATAATTTCCCAAACAATAGCATATATACATATATACTCATCTCAACTCATAACTCGAATCATGCCAAAAGTAGTGATATGCAAGGTATATGTCATACCAAATATATCTCATCAAATCACATAACTATATCAGGTGAAATAAACTCATCATAGATAATAACATGTCCACCGAGTGATCAGCTCGGCTGAACTATAGCTCATAATCAATCTCATCATATCTCCTCATCATATATGTATCCTGCACACGAGTCGAACCCACTCAAGGTGGTCTATTCGACAGGACTGGGTGTAAATAGTACGCTCTAATGTTACAATCACGTGAAGACTGTGCGTTAATCGCGGGTCACCTACGACTCGAACCCATTGAAAGTGGTCTATTCGATAGGATTGTGCACCTAACCTGGATCCAAGATGAGCGTGTGGTGCGGGAGGTGAACATCCACGTGAAAGACTGTGCCCCTAACTCTGGGTGGGAGCACTAACACCGGGGTGCAGGTTTATGAGCTTTCAATACATCTCACAAATCATCATTTCATATTAATCATTCCATAACTCACCTGATACTTACCTGTGCGTCCACAGCACCAACCACCATTATATGCAACTACTAATGCATGAATAAAATACATATATACTTTGCATGGCATATCATATCACATTTCATATCACATTTCACTTAAATTGATTTTCTGGGAAAAATCTCATTTATATAGGTATATACGGAAAACAAAAGCCCACTCACAGATAAGTCGAAGGGTTATAACCCTCGAGCCTCGATTGATGGCGCTCATCCTCAGGATGGCCTCACCTATATGCATAATAACCGAATAAACGTTATTTAACGCACATAACCAACAATAGGTAATAACTTCTCATACATTGCTCAATTTGGGTATATGAATATACCACCGTGATCTACACAACCTCACGAACACCCCCATAATTTTAAAATATTTTTCCGACCACCCACATGCCGCCACATGCCGGCAAGTGCACGGCCACATGTGCGGCCATACGCAGGGAACCCTGACGGAAACCCTAACCGCCGTTAGGAATGTTCCACGGAATATTCCGTTATATACGAACAAAAGTTAACGACGTTAACTGACGCCGTTAGGAATATTCCGTCAACTCTGATGGAATATTCTTCCTTCTTCTCCGATGTACCTCGTCGGCGACCGCCGTCTGCAACTCGCCGGAAAACTGGGAAATTTTCAAAACCTTAAATCTCGGCCATTTCTCAATCAATTCTCATGAAATTTGAACCAAAATAAAGCTTATGACAAATAGAAGACATCCTTACCAATTTCAAGCTCCAAAAATCATGGAATCACACCGAAAAATTCCTCGATAATTCGGCCAAACTTCAAACTTGCTGATCTTAACTTCCCGACGTCCAAATCACTTGGTTTTTCTTCTCTGAGCTTTGTGAGGATGATCTAAAGCTTCCTATGGCTTTAGAACATTCTAAAAACCTCGCATTTACGTGTGTATGAACAGTGCCTAAATTTATGGGTTACGGGTTCTAGGGTTTTCGAGGGTTCCAAGTCCAAAAAATGGTACGGATCAACTCCGGGACTCACAAGGATGATGATGATGGTAACTAAAGGCTCGATCCATGAAGAAATGGTTCGGTTTGGTGTTGTCCATACGGTTTGTACGGAAATGGAAGAAATCCGAGAGAGGGAGGAGAGAGAGAGTGAACGGGAAAAAGGATTGGGTATGTGTGTGTGGTCCAAACTTGTCCCCATCAAACCAAAACAAAACACTTTAAGTCCTTAACCAAGTTTAAACCACACAACACAATTTAAAATCCATGGGCAATACCGTCCTTTCACACCAATGATAAATATTTTCCGGGACGGGCTATTACAATCTACCCACCTTATAAAAGTTTCCTCCTCGAAATTTACATAACCAAAAACATCCACTAGTATTCATAAAACAAGCTTGGATACATCTCTCTCATCTGTTTCTCTGTTTCCCAAGTAGCTTCTTCCACTGAATGATTCTTCCACAAAATCTTTAACAAATGCACTGTTTTATTCCTCAAAATCTTATCTTTCCAATCCAAAATAGTCACTGGTTCCTCATCATACATCAATTCCGGATTAATTTCCATAGGTTGAGGAGGAATCACATGCGAATGATCTACAACACAATGACGAAGCATCAAAACATGGAAAACACCATGTACCTTAGACAACTCTGAAGGCAACTCAAGTCTGTAAGCAACTTCACCGACTCGTTCGATGATCTTGTAAGGTCCGATGAACCTAGAACTTAACTTGCCTTTCTTCCTGAACCTTACTACTCCTTTCCATGGTGACAACTTTAGAAATACCCAATCATCAACGTGATACACTCGATCAGTGGCATGTCTATCTGCTAAGCTTTTCTGGCGATCTTGGGCCCTCTTTCAGGTTAGACTTAATTACCTGAACGTTCTGAGTAGTCTCCTCCACAACTCAGTACCTTAAATTTCATCATGCCCACAAATCCAAAAATCAACACACATGACACCGCTTTCATGGGCCCTATGGTGTTACTTCTGGAAAACTGAAGTGACCAATATACTCAACAAGCTCAACAGATCCGTAAATCCAAATCTTTTTTCCATAAAACAAATAAATAACTGTTGCACTTGTTTGGAAAGGTTGTTGTTCCCTCACTGAAATAACATGCTTGCCTTAGTAAGTCGATCAACATTCACCCAAATTCCATCATAACCATTTAATGTACGAGGAAACTTGTATACAATATCCATAGAATTATTTTCCCATTTCCCTTGTGGAATGGGAAGTGACTGCATCAATCCAAAAGGCTTCTTTCTTTCGGCTTTAACTTGCTGACAAATAGCACACCTACTTACATACTCAGCAATTTCTCTTTTCTAACCCGGCCAATAATAAAATGGTCAAATGATATGATACATCTTAGTTCCTACTAGATGCATTGCATAAGCCGAACAATGTGCTTCATCCAAAATTTCTTTCTTTAATTCTTCATTATTTGGCACATACATTGTATTCTCTTCTTGCATAAGCATGCCATCTGATTTTCTAATTCTAAGGTCTTTCTTTTTCCCGTCGTTCCTTGCCTCAATTAATTTATGGGTTTCTCCATCAATCCTCTAAGCATTGAATATTTGATCAACTAATATTGGCCTGACCTGGAAATTATCCAATAAAGCTTCTTTTCGATCTTTCACCTTAAGCTTCACTCCAGTAAATCTGAAATCCGCAAGAAGAGGAACATGACAAGTAGCCAAAACATTAGTTCTCACTGGAGTCTTCCTACTAAGTGCATTAGCCACAACATTTGCATGGTCTCCCAAGTCGTGCATTCATAATCACTAAGCAACTCAATCCACCTTCGTTGCCTAAGATTAAAATCCCTATGAATAAACAGATATTGGAGACTCTTATGATCCGTAAAATCTTGCATTCCTTACCACAAAGATAATGTCTCCAAATCTTCAAGTAAACATGATAGCCATTAATTCCAAATCATAAGTAGGGTAATTCATCTCATAAGACTTTAATTGCCGTGAAGCATAGGCAATCACCCTACCATGTTGCATCAACACACATCCCAAACCATTCAACGAGGCATCACCGTAGACCACAAAATTACCACTATCATCTGGGAGTGTTAAAACAAGTGTATGAATGAGATAATACTTCAACTGCTGAAAACTTTGCTCACAATTTTCATCCCACTCAAACTTAACCTTTTCCTTGTCAATCTCGTTAATGGTAAAGCAATGACTGAAAAATCCTTAATAAACCGTCTATAATAGCCTGCTAAGCCAAGAAAACTCCGAACCTCAGTCACGGTTCGTGGTTGTTCCAAATTCTCCACTGCTGCTACATTTTAAGGATCCACTTGAATACCTTGAGCAGATATCACATGTCCCAGAAATGCCACTTGATTCATCCAACATTGGTATTTATTGAACTTGGCATACTACCGATGTTCCCTCAATTTTTGCAACACCAATTTAAGATGTCTAGCATGCTATGCTTTAGACTTAGAGTATACCAGAATATCGTCAATGAAAGCAATAACAAACTTGTCTAGATATTGTTGGAATACTTGGTTAATCAAACCCATAAAAGCAGCATGCACATTTGTCAATCCGAATGGCATCACCAAAAACTCATAATGACCATAACGAGTCATGAAAACAATCTTAGGAACATCCTCATTGCTAATCTTCAACTGATAATAACCAGACCCTAAATCAATCTTTGAAAACACACAGGCACCTCTAAGCTGATCAAACAATCATCAATGTGCGGCAATGGATAACGGTTCTCAATCGTTACCCGATTCAATTGACTATAATCAATGCATAGCCTTAAGGTCCCGTCTTTCTTCCTTACAACCAAAACTGGGGCTCCACAAGGTAACGTACTAGGTTGAATGAAACCTTTATCACCCAATTCCTGCAACTGAACTTTCAATTCCCTCAACTCAGGATGAGCCATTCTATAATATAATATCTGTACCTGGAGACAAATCAATAGTGAACTCCACATCTCCGTCTGGCGGCAATCCAGGTAACTTATCAAGAAACACATCAGAAAAAAAATGTCTAATCACCTTTACATCTTCCACACTACTCAGAGCAACATCATTTAGCACCATATAAGCTAAGTATACTTGGCAGCCTTTCGATAACCATTTCTTTGTTCTCATAGCAGAAATAACGGCATGCCTTAACTTCCCTTTGCTCACCCACAAAAGTAACCTCTGATAATCCAGGACGATGGACAGTAACTGATTTCCCGTAGCAATCTATCTTGGCACGATCATAATGCAACCAATATGTGCCTAAAATAACATCGAAATCCACCATAGCTAACGGAATAAAATTTGCTGACATAACCACATCTTCTACCATCACTGAACACTCTGAATAAACACGATACTAACATATAATGACCTCCCTGATTACTTGCTTAACGAATCCAACGAATAAGTTATTAATATTACGGTCTGCAGCCCGCAATACCGATAACTCACTATTGTCTAGATAAGTAAGTAACAATTCCCGAGGGTGCAATATTACCATTTTGCCCCTCATTGGGAAATACATATATACGCCTCGATCGTGCTCATTCAATACTTTCTTTGCAACATCGTCAAGAACATAAAATTTCTGCATCACAATCAATAAACTCTAGCAAAGTGACCAAAAATGTTTAGCGTACCCATAATCAAGTCCGAATGATTCTGAGCATCTTACGGTGATACATGGTTACACGTCCCTGGGCTTGTTGTCGTCCCCTACGACCTCTATTAGTTAAAATACCTCACCCTTGCTCACCACGGCTTATCTGACCATAATTATTAAATCCAGGAACCTGCTGAATCGGCGTTAGTGGTGGCAAAGAAGATTGCTGGGGCATCTACTGATTCTAGTGACAATTTCCAGCTCTATGTCCCATTTATCCACATGTAAAGCATCATCTGCTTTCTCGCCTACACTCTTCAAAGTGTCTGGTATTGCACCTACAGCACAAAGGTACATTTCCCCTACCAGAGTCACCCTACTTCTGAAATCCAGGACTTCCAGTAAATCTACTACCTCGCCTCTGACCAATGGCACTAAAACCTTCGTTGGAAAGACTAGAACTAGCTTCACTTATTTTGAAGCTCTGAGTTTTTCGAGGTCATTGAGATGACTGACCTTTACCTTGGTCATCTTTTCTTTTATTCACATTCTTTTCCTTCTTCTTCTTTACTCTCACCGGGTATATTCTCTTCAATACTTAATAAAATCTTGTAAAACTCCTGGTAAGAAGTACTATGAATAGTGGTCGCCACAAAACGCCACTTCTTTTTAGTACCCAGCTTAAAACGACATAATATTTCCGCCGGATTAGCAGCAACATTCAGATGATAACGAGACAAGTCCGTAAACTTTCTGGAATACTCATTCGATGTCCTCTTTGCTCGTCTCAAATTTGTAAACTCTTGTTTCTTACCATCAATATATGCCGGAGGAATAAACCTTTTCTTAAACAATTCTCAATCTGCTGTTTCCTCTGGTGACATCGTATAAGACTACTATGTAGATTCAATACTCAGAAACCAGGTAGTCGTCTCGACCCACCTTTGAAAAAGAAGATTTCATTAACTTGCATCATATGAAAGGTCTTTTCAACATGATTGAGCCATCGCTCTGCTCCTTCAGGTTCTTCATTTTCGATAAAATGATTCAGCTTCAACTTATAAACAATCTTAAGAAAAGTCCTTTGGATAATAGATTGAATCACAGTAGCAATAGCTTCCCCTAACTAAGCCATATCGGGAAACTAGGCTCATCTGAACGACTTGGCTCTCTACGAGGCGGTATAGTTCTGACAGAAGGCACTAAGAAATTCTCAAGATATACAGGACTGCAACCTAGGCTTTGATACCAATTGACACACCCCGTCCCAAGGAGGGTGTGCTGGCCGTCACGTGAGAGTGACGTAACCATGTGCACAGTGTGGAAGCTAACAAGATAAATATCAATACACATTCAGAGCAATAAGAATGTCTAGTTGCAGTCAAGGACAATTACTAAAATATAATACCCGAAGGTAAATCCTACTTTTGTGAATTATGTCAGAACATCGTTGGATTTCTCGTGGCCACCAAAGCACTGCTACCTAGAACTTGGAGGGGCGAAAAACAAAACGCGTGAGTGGGCAAAAACAAATCTTTTCAAAACCTTTTCTCTTTTCAAAGGTTCTAACCCCTCGCCGTAAAACCTGTATAATTTCCCAAAAAATAGCATATATACATATATACTCATCTCAACTCATAATTCGAATCATGCCAAAAGTAGTGATATGCAAGGTATATGTCATGCCAAATATATCTCATCAAATCACATAACTATATCAGGTGAAATAAACTCATCATAGATAATAACATGTCCACCGAGTGATCAGCTTGGCTGAACTATAGCTCATAATCAATCTCATCATAACTACTTATCATATATGTATCCTGCACATGAGTCGAACCCACTCAAGGTGGTCTATTCGACAGGAATGGGTGTAAATAGTACACTATAATGTTACAATCACATGAAGACTGTGCGCTAATCGCAGGTCACCTACGAGTCGAACCCACTGAAATTGGTCTATTCAACAGGACTGTGCACCTAACCTGGATCCAAGATGAGCGTGTGGTGCGGGAGGTAAACATCCACGTGAAAGACTGTGCCCCTAACTCTGGGTAGGAGCACTAACACCGGGGTGCAGGTTTATGAGCTTTCAATACATCTCACATAATCATCATTTCATATTCATCATTCCATAACTCACCTGATACTTACCTGTGCGTCCACAGCACCAATCACCATTATATGCAACTACTAATGCATGAATAAAATACATATATACTTTGCATGGCATATCATATCACAATTCATATAACATTTCACTTAAATTGATTTTATGGGAAAAATCTCATTTATATAGGTATATACAGAAAACAAAAGCTCACTCACAGATAAGTCGAAGGGTCATAACCCCCGAGCCTCGATTGATGGCGCTCGTCCTCAGGATGGCCTCACCTATATGAGTAATAACCGAATAAACGCTATTTAACGCACATAACCAACAAGAGGTAATAACTTCTCATACATTGCTCAATTTGGGTATATGAATATACTACCGTGATCTACACAACCTCACGAACATCCGCATAATTTTAAAATATTTTTTCGACCACCCACGCGCTGGCAAGTGCACGGCCACACGCACGGCCAAGCGCATGGAACCCTGACGGAAACCCTAACCGCCATTAGGAATATTCCACGGAATATTCCGTTATATACTAACTGAAGTTAATGGCGTTACCTAACGCCGTTAGGAATATTCCGTCAACTCTGACGGAATATTCTTCCTTCTTCTCCAATGTACCTTGCCGGCGACCGCCGTCTGCAACTCGCCGGAAAACTGGGAAATTTTGAAAACCTTAAGTCTCGGCCATTTCTCAACCAAATCTCATGAAATTTGAACCAAAATGAAGCTTATGACAAATGGAACACATCCTTACCAATTTCAAGCTCCAAAAATCACGGAATCACGTCGGAAAATTCCTTGATAATTCGGCCAAACTTCAAACTTGCCGATCTTAACTTCCTAACATCCAAATCACTTGGTTTTTCTTCTCCGAGCTTTGTGAGGATGATCTAAAGCTTCCTATGGCTTTACAATCTTCTAAAAACCTCACATTTACGTGTGTATGAACAGTGCCTAAATTTCTGGGTTACGGGTTCTAGGATTTTCAAGGGTTCCAATCTCAAAAATGGTGCGGATCGACTCCGGGACTCACAAGGATGAGGATGATGGTAACTAAAGGCTCAATCCGTGAAGAAATGGTTCGGTTTGATGTTGTCCGTACGGTTTGTACGAAAATGGAAGAAATCCGAGAGAGGGAGGAGAGAGAGAGTGCACGGGAAAGGGATTGGGTGTGTGTGTGTGGTCCAAACTTGTCCCCATCAAACCAAAGCAAAACACTTTAAGTCCTTAAACAAGTTTAAACCACACAACACAATTTAATGTCCAAGGGCAATATCGTCTTTTCACCCCAATGATAAATATTTTCCGGGACGGGCTGTTACACTGGTTGAGTGTGGAAAAGATTGTATGGGTCCTTTGTATTTGAAGGAAGATTTTCGTAAAATTCCAGTATTTTTTTGCAAGTGATTACTTTTGTGTGTTTGAGCAATGTACTATTGTTTCTTGCCATTTCCATTCTTATTTTTGTGTTATTTGAGGCTAAGCTATACATATTTTTTAATAACATACCAGCAATTATGTTTCCATAATCTTAATGACTTGCAAAGATTTATTGCAATTACTCTGTGAACTTTAGTATTGTATAATATTTCAATCAGTTGAATATATTTTTGAACAAATTTTAGTATCAGATTCTTTTGGGGATGTAAGCGATCTCTATAAATCCTCTGTTTCCCTTTTAGATTGTGAAAGAAAAGGGGATACTGGAACTTTCGTGACCTTTGATAATCAATAGATTTTGGAAAGCAGTTTTTTGTGTTTCTTATTACTTGACATGGAAGCGGTACTCATATCAAGATTTTTACCATAATGTTTAGCTTCATAGTTGTGCATATTTCAGTTGATCCTTTCTTTTGTTCATCTCCTGCAGAAATGGGTGAGTTTGGGAAATGTGTTGTCTAAATCCAAAGCTAAAGACTTGGATTGAAGGAGATTTGAGTAGTTGGAGTGTTTCCCCAAAGTTTGATTCACGAAATTCAGTATCTTACTAGCTTATTCATGTAAATATTTTTATGAAATATTATTATTGCTTCTGAGTAAGCCTTTGTTTGGAGCAAGTTGGAAAGGCTCGAGATGTTGGTGTCAATAGAATTGTGCTTTTCCCCAACGTTTCAGATGCTTTGAAAGGTTTTACTCTTACTCTCCTGCTTTTGTTCAATTGTTTTGCAGTGTGATTTGATTTTTTGGATGGCTTTTTTGGATTGTTCTTTATTTTATGTTTTTTGTTTGCATTTGATTTGGTTCAATGTGCAGCCTGAGATTTTTATATAATTGATGAACTGTTGACCCCGATTATGCTCATTAATTAAATCAACAAGCTATCTCATGAAGAGAGAGCTTTTCTAAAACATTATTTTGCAAAATGGAATCATTTTTGCTCACCACTCTAAATTTTGGTGTATGCTTATCATATACTTAATCATTTGTTACATATTCTTTCATTTAATCTTGATTATTTTTTTCAAAATTAAAAAAGTAATATTTAATGTGAAAGTTAACTAGAATTAGGTGAAATGACACTAATAAATGATTAGGTGTATGGTAAACATACAACATAGTTATGGTGGTTAGCAAAAATGCTCCCTTTGAGGAGAAAAATTTGGGTTGGGCTCGACTTGCCATTGGACTATGTTGAGTGGCACTACCCACCCGCTCAAAACTTATCAGTTGTTAAACCAAATTAATAAAAGACTCCACATTAATTTCAAGTAAAATTAAAAAGTTAATTAGTACATAATTAATTAGTTAATTAAAATCGAATAACAAAAATAAAAGAGTTTATTTTCTCAAGTGCACCTCCTCCCTTATCCTTGCCGTTCCCACATCATTAAAACAATCGATGCCCAGAAATATATTTAAATCTTGTTCACTTCATCTAACCTAGAAAACCCTTGTTCCCTTTCTTGTACTCATCAAATTCTGTTTTTGTTTTAATAAATATTTAACATATATTGTTTCTGTGTTGTTTGAGGGTTTATTGTACTCATCAAATTCTGTTTTTGCTTGAATAAATATATAACATATATTGTTTCTGTGTTGTTTGAGGGTTTATAGAGTAAGAATTGCTAAGAAAGAAAAAAGGTGCCTATTATATTGGACTATATAAGAGTGATGAAGGTGATCCTGTCTCGAAATTTATCATATTTTATTCCAAGCAGTAGTGGAATTATCGAAATACCCCTAAGATGCCACGTAAGCCTTCCACGTGGATCTCAATTTTCCTTTCACTTTTCCAATCATATTTTACTATTTTCGAATAGTGCTTATTTTCACGAATACGTGCTCGCAGACGGAATTCAATTCGAAGTTATAACAAACAAGTTACATTCAAAATTGTGTAAAAATACCCAAGATAAATTCAAAACTTGGAATTTCTCCTTGTGCAGTGTGCACCACTGCATGGGTCTTTTGGGACACTGAAATTTGCCTTCGTGCAGATTTTTTTTTAATGCATGTACTGACCACTTTGGTTGGTGTGTGCAGGTGGACCTTTAAAATAATGGTTTATTTGGGTTTTTGGACAACCCACTTTTCCAACTCCATCAGACACTATCATTACTTTCCATTATTAAATCAATTCTCACTTTCTTTTCACTTTTACCTGCTCATTCCCCTCACATCTCTCATTCTCTATATCTGTCACACACGTGCCATTTCCCATACTCCCTCACGTCACTCCCTCACCCTAGCTCTCTCTTCCTCTGCAACTCATCGCTTCCTCTGGGCACTACCCATCCAGCAATCATACCATCTCCAAAACTTCCCAAACTCAACCAAAAATCGCCTAAAGCCTCTGGGACTTGTTACCCACTGTTTGACCGTGAGAAAACCCAGAGAAAAACGAAAACCTCGTTGTGTAAATAATCACTCCTCCGACCATGGTAAGCTCGGGATTTCCACCATTAAACTCTCTCTCTCAAGTTTTCAGTACGTTCTACTTGCATGCATGTATGTTTCAGTGCGTTGAGGGAAGAAAATATAACCCACCATTTTTCTAGCGAGTTTGTAGGATTCCCGAGCAAAACCGAGCCAAACCTTGTTGGTTTGGTTGAGTTGAGCGTGTAGGAAGATTTCCCACAACCCATTGACCACAGATTTGAGCTTGCATGCTTAAATCCATCATGTTCATGCAAAACTCGATTTTGGCCGTGGCTTTTAAGCCAATTTCCGGTCACCTCCGACCAAGTTTTGTTCCCCAAAGAGGTATAAAAACGTTATCCTTGTGAATTGGAGGGAACAAGATTGTGATTGGTGCTATGTGAATGAATCATCCATAAGCATCAAAGTTAGAACATTCAAGTTCTAAGACATGGTTTTCATGAAAAAGGTCGAGTTTTCATGCGTGTATTGTTTTATGAAAACTTCGGGCTTCAAAGGCACTAAATTTGAAACTACAAGTTCAATTTAGTTTATGAACGTTTAGTTCATAAAAGAGAGGTTCCTGCAAGAACACAGAATGCAATATGCTGATTTAAGTGTAATGGATTTGAGTTGCTTCAGGAACTTAAGTGTGAGAGCTTTGTTACTACGAAAGTATGTCAACGGTTCAAAGTATAAAAATAAATTATTGAATCGTTAATGTCTAAAAGTGGGCTTTAGACCAATAATTTTGGATGTCATGTCAGATTAATGGACTGGTAGTCATTTTTAATTAATTCAATAGATCGGGCCATACATGGTCGATTGTTGAAGCAAAAATAATAATAGCATTCGGGTTAAAATTATTTAAAATGCTAAATAATAGCGTTGGGTCGAAAATACAATAGCCCAAAACTTTGGGCTGGGTGCCATGAGCAAAAAAAAAAACTCGGGTATGGCTGCAATAGCAGGGTGGCTTTAGGCCACGGGCCGAAAGCATGAAGCCCAGCAAACTGCTGGCTTTTTGGGCTGCAAAGGGGGGCACGGGTCAAGGCCCAGCGAAAGCTGGCCTGGGGTGTGAAACAAAAACAGCAACCCAAGTTGCTGGTTTGGGCCTCAAGGGGTGAGAGGGACTCGGGTCCAGCACGGGGCTGGCCTGGTTTTGGCGCGGGAAGCCCAGCTAAGAGGCTGGCGTTATTTTTGGGTCATGGGAGACCAAGCACAATCATCTGGGCTGGTGACGGGGTAGGCAGGCTGCGGGCCTGGGTGTGCGCGGGGCAAAAAGCCTAGTAAACAAAGCTTGTTGCGGGCTGGGTCTAGGAACAGAGCCCGATTTCCCTTTTGTTTTCTCTTTTTTTTTTCGATTTTGTTAGGGTTTAAGGAACCCTAAATTTGTTTCTAATTTGATTTTGTACTTTGACTCACATATTCCACATAGCAAATATAATTGCGTAATGCATGACACAAATATATATATATATATATATATCGACACACCCTTACCGAGATCGAGGCATGTTGGCCGTCACGTGAGCGTGATGTAAGCCATGTGCACGAAGCGGAAGCGTTAAGATATGGAAATTTCGAATGAATAAAACCAAACATTTAGAATGGCTAGAAAGGAAATAAGTGTTAATACACCTTCAGAGCATAAAGAAGTCTAAGTGCAGTCAAGCATAGAAATTACTAAATTAAACAGTAACTAGTATTCCTACATGGATGATGTACTGTCAGAACTTCCACCAGGATCCTCGTGAGCCACCACTAAAGCTACCTAATACCTGGAGGGGCGCAAAACAAAGCTGAGTGGGTCAGTAAAAGAACGCTTATATAAAACTTTATTTTCCTTTGAATATACTAATCCCTCGCCGTAAAACAAGTATAACTATGCCAGAAAATAGAATACGTAAATATAAGTCAAATCATGCTCAGTATATCAAGATTCATTTTGTTTGTATGCCATGTATATGCTATGCCCGATATCATAATATAATAAATAATAAGCCAGGTGATGCAATTCAATATAAATCATCTGCTAGCCGAAGTCAACTGACGTAATCTATACGGCAGAAACTAGAGCTCAATTCAGTCATATCTCAAACTCATATCTCAACATATTTATACATATCTGCACACAAGTCGGTACCACCTCACGTGGTCTGACCGACAGGCTAGGTGTATAATGAATACGCTCAAGTGCTACAATCACATGAAGGTTGTACGCTAATCGCAGGTCACCTACAAGTCGAACCCACTAAAAGTGGTCTATATGACAGGCTATGCACCTATCTTGGATCCAAGGTGAGCGTGTGGTGCGGGAGGTGAACGATCATGTGAAGCTATGCCCTAACTCTGGCGGGAGCACTAACACCGGGGTGCAGATTAATGAGCTCAATATGCATCACAATATCACCAACTATTTCATACTCATTACCAGCATAATATACTCACCTGGGCTTACCTGGGCCTCTGCAGCACCATGCAACAATATGCATAATTATGATAATGTATATGCTAAAAATGCAGGCATTACATGGCATTTAAATCACATTCCATTAAATACATTTTTTGGGAAAAACGTCAAGTGTATATATATATATATATACTAAAAATAATTGCCCACTCACTGGTATGTAGTCGGGTCAGAACCCCCACGTCTAGCCTGGCTACACTCGTCATCCGGATAGGTCTCGCCTATATGAGAAATAACTATAACAACGTTATTTTAAGCACATACACAATTCTAGCTAATAACTTCTCATACTTTGCTCAATTTGGGTATATAAATATACCACAGTGATCTACACAATCTCAGGATCATCTCCATAGTTTTAAAATAATTTTTCCGAACTCCATGCGCTCTCACGCTCTGGTAGGGGCATGACACCACACGCCCCCACACGCATCATCTTCAACCTCCAGACGCTAGAACAATGTCACCGGCGCTGGATTCTAGGCAGACCTGCAGTTGCCCTTTTTTCGCTCGTTTTTGCACCATTTTCCATGAAATTTTTACCAAAACGCCCCAAATCACGAGAGGAAGGAGATTATACCTCTTTGGAGCTTCAAATCTTTCGAAATCTCGTCGGGAAATTTCTACCAAAACCGGCCACTTTCGAACCTCATGATCCCGACGTCAAAACTGAGCCCACGAAGCACTCCGAGCTTCGTGGGGACTTCCTAGAGCTTGCTGAAAGCTTGGATTGTCCTAAAACACAACCATTCAAAAGTTCATGAATAGTGCTCAACTCGGAGCTTGAGTTTTCAACAGGTTTTCGAGAGCTTTCTTACCTGAAACGGGTACCAATGTGTTCGTAGGGACGAGATGAACACAATGGTAGTCTTCATGTCCACGATCTGTTAAGTTTAGGGAGGTTTTGAGTCTCGTCCGTACAAGAGAGAAGAGAGAGAGAGTGAGTCTGCGAGAGAGAAAGAGAAAGCACGGGAGAGGAGAGAGAAGGAGGTATAAGGTTTTGGATTGGTCAATAACCCCAAAATACACAAAACCTAATCCTAATTGGTTCCACACAATTAGGACTTCATTTAATTGGCCCAAACCAAGCTTAACTAATAATACAACTTAATTTCCAAGGGCATTTTCGTCAATTCACATTTGTCGTACAAAATCTCTGGGACGGGCTGTTACATATATATATATATATATGTTGACAATTATATAAACATATACAGTATATATCGTAAGGAAAATATAAACATGGGGGTTCATGCATCATGGAGAATGTTTTCATGCGTTAAGGTTGTTTCAAATATCTTACTTTATTTTAAGCGTACCTGATTGGCAGAGAACAACAAAAGGCTTTGAATTTGTAGAAGATTTTTCTCGGAAAGCAAAAATTGCATCTCCAATGCGTTGTATCACGTTCAACATAGAAAAATTAAATTGAATCAATAGCATGTAGATCAATTCAATAAAATAATAGATTAATTATAAAAAAATGACTAAAAACGTAATAATCAATTGATTGAAAAATAAAATCTCTTGTTAGTGCAACGTTAAAAGCGTGTTGATAACATGTTGTAGGCATAATTTACTGAATTATGGAGGCCATAGAGAGAGGGGGTGTGGTTATAGTAGAGAGAAAGAGAGATGTGTAATTGTGGGGGTGTGTTCTATTCCATCCCATTGTGCCTTTATTTATAGTAGTAAGGAAGGTTAATTCCTTACCCTTTTAGGATTACAACTCTAATAGGATATTAACCACTAAAGGGAATATAAAAGATATCCCTAGATATGTTAGGATTTACACAATCACATTTCTATTCTAATAAGACTGCGTCTTCTAGGTAGTCTTTACGATTTTCTTTGTTTTCCTTGTCGCTTTATGCTTGAACTCCTTCGGTCTTTGCTAATAGTTTACCAATTTTGCTAGAAAATTTAATAAACTTGCTTTCGTCGCTTTTTTCCATCTTCGCTTCTTTTGTTCATGCCCTAACCTTTAGACTTTATAGATCGGTGGCAAACGTGCTACTTTTTTATAAGCAGACAAACCTACGTAGCCCATGCAGCCGTAGGTGTTGGTGTAGAACTTTGCAAAGTTGTTAGCCATATGGTTGGCAACCAGACGCTTTACTTACAGAAACAGACAAGTCTGCGGAACCACTAGGCTGTTAACCTTGGCTTTCTCTAATTTCGTAGGTTGCATAGCAATTATCACAACACTTTAGGACTTGGAGTAGATCGTTTCGCGCATTGGCAAAAATGAAGCCCATCGACTGTGTAGCATGTCAGCAATGGATGAAGCTTCATATATGCGTTCTTAACTTGTTTAACCTCTCACATAAATGTGCAGTTGTATAAGTCTAGCGCTGTTTACTACTCGAAGGGGAAGCTGTAGGCAATCTTCTGGAAACCGTAGGCTACCTTAGTGCACTCGGTAGTAGCTTTAGGGTTCCAAGGCAGCCGTCAATAGGGCGTACTACGTAATGTGCCCCCTCCGTCTCTAGGACCCAGTTCTTCATGGATTAGGCTAAGAGACCCAATATCCTTCAGTTAGCTAAGCCTTGAAAAAGACCATTATGGCTACTTTTGGGAATCCCGGGGCAAGCCATTATGCATCTAGTTATACTAGGGCAGCCCGGCTCATCCATGTTTGGATATTCGAAGTGTAGAGTTTATCCTCCTGCTTTGGAGAGCAAACCCATGTAGGTGTCGTGGAATTGGTTTACCCTCTCGAACTAGAGAGTATGTTTAGTCCCTTGGCGGGTGCAATTCCTGCGATGAGTCCCTAAGAAGAGCGCAATCTTCCTTTTGATGTGCAGGAGAGATCAGTTGTTGTAGACATGTAGTCAAGCCAAGTTGTAAATTACTTATGAATTCCTCATTGAAAAACGAATGGAACGAACGAAAACTTAGCTATAAAGTAGAGACTGCATAACAACTGGATAATCTTCGGCTCGCGAAGTGGTGCCCGTTTAGCTGCTTGAGTTCTTCGAGCTTTGATGTAGCAGGAGGTCACACATGGTATTTCCTCAGATTGTAGGCATTCCATTGCTTTTCGATCTCTTTGTCGTTCATGGTAGTGAGGGTGTAACTACCTTTGCCACCTACTCTGCTAATCTTGTACGAACCTTCCCAGATGAAATCCATCTTTTTGGAGCCTTCCATGCAGGCAGTGATGAAGGCTTTTCTTAGGACTAGATCTCCGGGTTAGAACTGCCGGATCTTGGCCTTTTTGTTGCAGCTGAAGAGGAGCTGCTACTGGTAGGCTGCGATGCGGGTGATGGTCTGCTCGCGCTTCTCCTCTGCCAGGCCATCTCCTTATTGTTCTACTCAATGCTTGGCAGTAGAGTGCTAATATTTGGCACGATGACATTGGGAGGAATGATTGCTTCTAAGCCAAATGCCAAAGAGAAAGGAATCTCACCGGTTGCTCTTCTTTTCGTGGTGCGATATGCCTATAGACATTTGGGGAGTTCGTCGAGCCATTTTCCCTTCTTGTTGGTGAGGGATTTCTTGAGGCAGTCGATGATCGTCTTGTTGGATGCTTCGGCCTGCCCATTGCCTTGAGGATATCTTGGCGTGGCCATGTGCTGCTTAATGCCATACTTTTGGAAGAACTTTGCCAAATCTTTGCCCACGAATTGCAGGCTGTTATCAGTGATAATGGATTGAGGGATGCCAAATGGGCAAATGATGTTCCTCCATATAAAGCAATCTATGTCCACCTGAGTCGTGATCGTCATGGGCTCTGCTTCTACCCATTTGGTGAAGTAATCTGTTGCCACGATCATCATGCCCTTGCCCCCAGTAGCGGGCAGCATTGGCCCTACCAAGTCGATTACCTATTGCATGAATGGCCAAGGATTCGTCTACGAGTATAGCTCACTGGCAAGTAGTGCTGGTACCAACCTGTAGCGTTGGCAGTGGTTGCACTTTTGTACTAACTTCTGAGCATCTTAATGCATGGTAGGCCAATAGTAGCATGCGCTAAGGATCAGCCACCAGAGTGATTTCCACAAATGCCTTCATGGATTGAGCTTAGAACCTTTAGGTCATCGGGAGGCGCTAGGCAGCGGAGACATGGTCCGGTGTAGAATCTTCGAACGAGAATGACGTTCCACATGTAGTAGCAAGCCGTCTTTATTTGGAGTTTTCTAGACTCCAACCTTTTTGTGGGGAGTGTGCCATTGACTAGGTAGTCTATAATAGAACTTTTCCAGTTGGGAGTTGTACTAACCTGTGATACTTTGGCTGCCGACTCCGCCTATATGCTTGGCTTGTCTAGATCCTTCACCCGAATAGAGCGTTTAAGTTGGTGGTCGAGAGCGGAGCCTAGGCCGGCTAGCGTGTCTGCGTGGGCGTCGTCTGCTCACAGAACTTGAGTGAGAGTGTAAGTCTGAAATGCCTTAAGTTGCTTGCGTACCTTTTCTAGGTATTGCGCCATCCTCGGATGTTTTGCCGTGTACTCCCCAATAGTCTGGCTGGTGATTAGCTGGGAATCAGAATGAATTGTGAGCTTCTTCACCACCAAGTCTTTTGCCATTCGGAGGCCTGCTAGTAGGGCCTCGTACTCTGCTTTATTGTTAGATGCCTTGAAGCCCAGAGTGATCGCCTGCTTGAGCATTGAACCATCTGGGGTGACAAAGACCACGCCTGCTCCCGAGCCTTTATAGTTAGATGCACCGTCGACATGCAATTGCCAGAAGTCTCCATAGGGGGGAGCAGACACAGCTAAGGTATGCTTGGCTACTACCGGGGCGCCGTTGGGCCGTTCTGCTGCATCGCCTAGGCTAGGCGTGAATTCCGCTATGAAGTCTACCAAGCCTTAGGCCTTTATCGCCATACGGGGTCGAAAAACTAAACCATGTTGGCCAAGTTTCAACACCTATTTCATCAATCGTTGAGAAGCATCCGAACCATGTAGGATTGATCATAGAGGATACTGAGTCATGACGATGACTGTATGAGCTTCAAAGTATAGTCTGAGCTTCCAAGCCACAACAACTATCGCCAAAATTAATTTCTCGATCTTTGGATATCTAGTTTCTACATTAAGAAGAGCTTTAGAAGTGTAGAATACCAACAGTTGGGCCCCCAGCTCGTCATGTATGAGGGCAGAGCTCACTGCTACTTCGAAAACTGCCAAGTAGTTGTATAAGTCCTTTGCTGCTTCCGGCTTAGATAGTAAGGGAGGTGATGTGAGATACTTCTTCAGATCTTGGAAAGCTCTTTTGCCCTCTTCATCTCATTTGTCTCATTATGCCCTCTTGATGGCCTTGAAAAAGGGCTTGCATCAATCGATGGACCACGAGAGAAAATGGCTGAAGGCGGCTACTCGTCCGATCAAGCTTTGGATCTCTTTCAAGGTAGTCAGAGATTTCATCTCTAGGATCACTCAGATTTGCTTGGGATGTGCTTTGATTCCTCGTTGGGTTACTAGTACCTTAGGAATCGACCTGAAGATACTCCAAATGTGCACTTGGCGGGGTTGAGCTTCATCTTGTACCTTTTAAAGATGTCGAAAGTTTCCGCCAAGTTACCGATGTGATCGGATCGCTGCTTGCCCTTCACCATGATGTCGTTGACATAGACATCCATGGTTACTCCAATTTGCTTCTTAAACATCATGTTTACTAACCTTTGGTAAGTGGCCCCCGCGTTCTTGAGGCTAAAGGGCATGACCTTGTAGCAGTAGGTGACTTGCTCGATCACAAATGCGATTTTTTCCTTGTCGGGCTTGTACATGGCTATTTGGGGTTGTACCCAAAGTAGGCATCCAAGAAACTGAGCAGCTGGTTCCTAGAAGTCGAATCTACTACTTGATCGATTCGGGGAAGTGGATAAGGATCCTTTGGGCATGCTTTGTTGAGGTCGGTGTAGTCTACACAAACCCTCAATTTGCCCTTCCCTTTCTTCTTTACTAACACGATGTTGGCAAGCTATGTTGAGTGTGCTACCTCTTCTATGAATCCGGCCTTCAGTAGCTTGTCAATTTCTACTTCGATAATCGTCACTCATTCGGGTGCGAAATGTCTTCTTTTTTGGATCACTAGTTTGGCAACGGGGTCGACGTGCAGCTTGTGGCAAGCTATCTTGGGGTCGATGCCTGACCATGCGAAGATGTCACAGTTTTCCCTAAAGAAAGTCGTGAGTTCTTCTTTTTCTTTCGAGCTCAGACGTGAGCCAATTCTAGTCCTCTTTTTCGGTAGCTGTGGATCAAGAATGATGTCCTCGAAGTCCTCTTCGGGCTTCCATCCTATCTCGTCTGTTGGTGCATTAGTTTGGATGCCATCTTCTTGATCCGCTTGCTGTAACTGCTATTTGGCAGCTTCATCGTCCCTTTGGACCTCAGTAGCCTCTACGGGGGTAAAGGTCTTCTTCTTTGATTCTTTTAATACTTGCACAGTGCATCGTCGAGATGGGAAATCTGAATTTTTGATACTTGACGGAAGTGACGACATCCAGCTTGATCAGCTAAGGTCTCCCAAGAATCCCATTGTAAGGAGATGGGTCGCTTACGATCGTGAACGTCTGCTTTGAGACAATTGGCGATGTTTTCACGTCAAGTGTGATGTGGCTGATGGCAATCGAGGTGTGCCCATTAAATCCAGTGAGTACCTTCGCATATGACTGTGCTTTCCAAACCCATCTTCTGAATTCCTGAGAGTTGAAGTAGGTTGACCGTGTTGAAAATGTGCCCTAAAACCAATCATATGACAATACTTTACGGACATTTCACATGTTAAACTAATCTAGTTTAATATAAAGGGCAAAGATTATTGTTTTAAGCCGTCTCATATAAATGTTATATGCTTAAACGATAAGTCCAAGGAATATGTAATAGGGAGAATGTGATCTAAAGAAGTTAGATTCATGAGACCATTCTCTTTCGTATACATATCCTAAATGTTCCTGATCATAGGATTGCTAATTAGGCATTGACAGTCCGTCAAGATCAGTATGTGCTATGTCTTGTCTTAGGAAGAGTGACTGGTCTCGAGTCATTGTTGTGACTAACACCAAGACAAGCATGTAGGTGCTCAATAGAGAATGAGTCCACCGAACACGATCAACAAGGAGTTCTCATACTCATGTCACATGAGAACTCATGGTTGGGATAATGCAAAGTAGTCCTTTGACCTGAGGCAGCATATTTGTCTTGTGGTTAGGTCCTTGATCTTTGACTATGTCAAAGATACTCTGTTAGAGGGTATCCACAGCATAGTTGGGGTTAAGCCACTTAGCCATGGAGGCAAGTGAATGCGCAACAAGGGATCTCTAACCTTCAAACGTTGAGGGAGAATAGTCTATGATATGATTAAGAATCTCTGGCCAGAGTATGAATGAGATTTAGGAAATCGTTCCAAATCACATTCAAGGCAATCATATAAGTAAATGAATCACATTGGATAGTAACATGAGTAAACTAACAAACCAAACAATGTGGTCAAGAGTATTATATTAGAGAAAGACCGTATTACGTTGTAATCCTAAACTGAATAGGTTATCCACCTCTTCTGATTAGCTTGGGTAGCCATGACATACTGCTAGGTGTCACTCATGGTTTGTGGAAGCCCTAAAGGTGAGTAATCACTAAAGGGAGAATTGAAAGTATGTTTTAATTCACAATCGATCGTTAAGAGTAACAATCGCCCATTGCCTCGCTAAAAGGAACCTAATGGATCGTACACCGAGTAAGGTAGAGATTGAAGAAACAACGGAGATGAGTAAGGATAATAAATGGTTTAATTATTTATGGCTAGGATTAATTAATACGTTAATTAATCAAATGAATATGTTTGTTATAGACCTCGGCTTAGTTTTGGGACGCAAGGCCCAATGGGATTTGAATGTCAAGCCCATTAACTTAAGTTGTATGACAACTTGAAAACACAAAGGGCTTGAAAGCCCAATGAACCCTTAATGGCCGGCCATATAGAGAGGGGTAGTGAACTTGGCTTAATTGCAAGTTTGCCACTCCATTGTGAGGTGGTATAAAGGCAACTTTATAGCCATTTCATCCTTAGGGTTTCTTTTGGAGAAAAGATGAGAACACAATGCTCTCTTTGCTCTCTAAGAGGCCGGCCACCCAAGAGGAAATTAGCTAGCAATCTTACTTCCTCTAGGTCACTCATCTCTTCATCAATGCTCTCCTTGGTGTGGAAAATTAGAGGTTCTCTATTTTGAGAACTTGGAGAATCCATTCTACCATCCTCCTCCAAGAAATCCATGGAGCAAAGAAGTAAGGAATGAAGGACCTATCTCTTGGGTGATTAGCCTTTGCTTATGCAAAGAGGAATCAAGAAAGGTATAATATTTCTCAACTCACTTTGTTCTTGAGTTGAGTCTTGGTTCACCAGAACTACTAGGCTTTGAATTTCATGGGTAATGTTTTGTTTTGAGTGCATACAAGCATGATTCCGCCTTTAATTGTTAATTGCATGCCATAGATGTTGCTCAAATGAACATGTTTTTCACAAATCTTCCTTCAAGTGGTATCAAGAGCCTAGGTCTAGTAGTTGGTGAATCCTTTTGGGTTTTGTAGTTCATAGTTTGTGGTTTGAATGTTGTAATTGTTACAAGCTGTATTCTTGCTTCTTTGAATGTAAATTTTGTTGAAAGTGTGTTTGAATTTTTTGTACATGATTGGTATTTCTCTTACACACCCATACTTCTTTTACTATTCACACCATACCAATCACTTACATCTTTCCATCACCTTTCAAACCTAAAAATCAACTCACACACATCACTCACACTCTCTTCAAAACCGGCCAACCCTACAAGTAGGGTACTTTTGGGGTTTTTATGCAATTACATAAAGTTTTGATACTTTTGTGTATTTGTACTTTGACCCGAAAGTTTACGGTTTTACGTAAAGGCCCAAAAACACTAAAGGACAAATTGTTTTGCTCCTTTATTGAAGTTTTTGTACTTGTTGAAATTTTTGGGTTCTAGTTGTAATTACATAAAGTAGTGGACTTTTTTGTTTTTACAAAGTGACCTCAAAAGTTTGTGTTTTGCAATATAGCCCAATGGTTGAGGTTATTGTTTTTTGGCCCAAATTAGTAGAGAACAAAATAGTTTTGTATCTTTAAATGAGAATTGGATTTTCATTTTATTTAGCTCTATTTAAATGAATTCTATGGATACAAAAACCAAATGACAATGTTGCATTCTAGTTTAATTAGTTAAAGCGTTAATTAATTAAAGATTATGAACCTAAGCCTACGATAATTGAGCTATGTGAATGGCCGTCTTTCAAATTTGTCTGAACCATGGGAATGTGTAGGTTAGATTGTGGTTGTAATTTGATATGATCAAATGTTGTAAAAGAGCATAAGCTCTTCTTTACTTTAAAGTAATTTGTTTTGTTCAAATGTTGTAAAAGAGCATAAGCTCTTCTTTACTTTGAAGTACTCCTTTCTTGTTTATTTGATATGCATGAAATTGGAGTAGTTGGGTCCAACGACCCATAGGAAAAACACGCCTTAATATGATTAAACGCGTAACTAAAATCAATCACCATCCCTAGACCAAGATCCAACACTAGGCTCGTTTTGGATCGAATCAAAGGTTCATAGTCATCCTAAGGCCCTAAGGCAATTACGTAGTCCATCAATGAATGCAAAGCTTATGTTAGTAGTACCATATACTATTGCTTTAAAATCGTTTTACAAGCTTAGTGGGAGTATCATATACTACTAAATCAATCAAATGGACCAATAGTTGTAATAGGACCAAATTGTTTTAATGAGTTTAAAATGAATGCTTATTTTTGATGAGACCTAAAACCCTCAACCAAACAAATATTAAGTTGACAAGCGTGAGAGTGCTTTGAACACTCTTTTGTGGCCTTCCACCGTGGTAGGCTCCGATCGTTTGTGACTCGTACACCGACTTCACCCTATCATGGGGGAGTACAAAGTGCGTGCTTACACTTAGGAGGAGTTCTATATGCATACATGATGTTGTGAAGGTAGGCAACGAGAATGATCAACATCATATCATTGTGAGGTTGTTCTTGAACCCCTACTCGAACATGCATGGTGGGAATGACTTAACTAAGTGCAATGGAGCCAACATCATATCATTGTGAGGCTTCATTCTCTAGAGGCCAAATAAGATGGGTACTTACATTAGATGTAAATGAGTAAGCGTACTTTCTCATTATTATTATTGCTAGCCAACATCATATCATTGTGAGGTGGGCTTGGTAATAGTGAGCCTCCCATACCCTACTAAGAGTTTTCTCCAAAACTCTCGAATTCCGATGAGGGATATGGAATTTGCCGAAAATAGTGGGTGGTGCTATTTGATTTAAAGACCCGGATCAAATGGCTTAAAATCAATCAATTTATATTCGTTATGTATTAATTTACCGATATATTTGCAAACGCTATCCAAAACTTGACAAAGAAAAGCCAAAGGCTTTAGTTTCCGGACTTGGTACTCCAATCCCATAGATTGTCTTGAATGGATTGTATATGTACCTAAGTAGTCTCATCCTCACAATTTTCCTATTGATAATGTATCATTGGAAGAACATGTTAGATAAGTCTATCATAAAGAGGACAACGCAAACAACCAATGCTTATTCCTTTGTTGTATGAACAAAGGAACTTATGAAGATTAACACAAAGACATGAACACTTTTAGTGCCATGATTCTTCACTTACAAATTGTTGTATGAAGAAATAAGAGTTGCCTTGAACAACTCTTGAAAGTTTGTAACTATGTTTAGAACATAATGATTGGTTGACAAAAATAGTCCATCAACATGGACTTATGATGATTTTGAATCATTGAGTGTTGAAATGTTAAACCACTTCACGAGACGGAAACTAGGCTAGGACTTCACCTTTGTGTCCCTATCCAAATGGTTCACTAAGTTTATTGTAAACTATATAGTGAACAATAACCGCACGCTCTCCAAATCGTTTGATGTGTATAACACAATTTAAATAAGTTTCAAGAGAGATAGTGGGAGTTTGGGGACCATGACTATTGTAGTCAAGGGAGAAGTCAAATGAAGAAGGCAAAATAACTCCAAGGGAACAAACTTTCTTTATGAAAGGATGGACATTGGAAAGGGTATATGCAATAAATGTCTTGCAAGAGTCAAGAACACACCTTTTGAAGGTGTTGTAAATTGTTCTTGAATAGTTCAAAACAATTGGTTCTTCTACTTGAATGCTTGATTCCGTATTAGTAACTATGTTTTTACGATCGTTGTAAATGTGTGGCTAATAAGAAGTAGAAGATTAATGTGGGAAGAGAAAGTACTTCACATTCGGAACGTGAATAAGATATAGATCTCTGCGAAAGCAAATTGTACTTGCTTCCTCATATGAACTACCAAAGATAATTGGAAAAACAAAGATTGTCTTTACATCCCAATTTGAATAAGGAACTTAATCCCATCACTATAAGAGATGGATGAATGTTTTGTTTGACAAAACATTGTTCTTTATTAATCAATGATTGGATTATTGTAATCTAATTGATTGTCTCTATAGTAGACATAATGTGGTAGTGTTAATTGTTTAGAATACGAAGATGCTTAAAACCCAAAAGGTTGCAAGGTAGTGACTAATCCCAACTTAGTTGTGACACCTCTAAAACATAAATTACGAGTTGGTCATAGATGGATACTTTGGATCGTTAGATCCGGATCCAATACCTTCTTGTTAAAATTGTATAGAGGCGAAATGTTCGAATCTTTATTCTTTTGGAAAGAAGAAAGAATCACAAAGTTGTTGAGGTTAATTCACTTAGATGTTAGTGGCACTTGTCCACAACATAATACGACTCATGTTGTATGACATTCACCGGAGAATGCTCTCGGTTGGACTATTGTTTATTTTGAATAAACAAAAGTCCGAATACTTTGCAAAAGGTTTCAAAGAATTCAAGAATGTAAGTTGATGAGTAAGACATCTAAAGTATTTACCTCCATAGATTTTATCCAAGGAAATATAACACTTTAGAAGAGTTTCCTTGATAGAAATCAAGGAAAGTAGCATGATAAGATAATGGATTTCTCCATTAGGAGAAGAACGAACTTGAAGAAGATTTAGTTCGTTGGACGTTATCAATTACCCATATATAGGATATATACTTCTAAGACAATATGATTGTCAATTAGAAGATCTTCCAAAATTTTCATGGCTCCATAGGATGTAGTTGGAAAGAAAGACAAGTCTTAATCATGTTAAGATTTGGGGTTGTGTGCTAATAAGCAACATTTGTTTGAGAACAATCTTGTGTGATATCCTTATATTAACCTTTGGATATCACTTCTATAAACCAACTGACAAATGTTGTTTGTTGGGTAGTTCATTATAATCCTACACTAGGATTTACCTAAGATAGGGCAAATGAACGAGAGATAGAACTCAAAGAAAGGGTTCTTTGAGAGACAAGATGATAATCAACAAATATAACAACCTAGTTCCTATACCACTAGCTCCAAGGTAGTCGAGAAGGATTTATAAACCATCTCAGTTGAATGGTTTGAACTTTATGACTATGTTATAGAGTTACACCTCTTAATTCGAAAGAAATAAGAATGAAAATACTTATGATTACATTGAGTGTATATACGACATATACTCAAGGAAATGGTATAGTACCATTTGACCCGAAATAATGAAACCTTTAAAGCTAATTGGTAGCTTAAGGTGACTACAATCAAAGAGATTGGTTAACTTGGAAGAAACCATGTTTGACGTAGTCTTGGTTTCTATTAATTCAATGATTGCTAACTACAACTAAAAAGTGATTCAATGTTTGGACATTATATGGGTTTCCGAAGCCATTATCAAGACAGTCTTGATAACTTATGTCTAAGACTTGGAATCATAAGACGTGTAAGTTATAGAGATCCATCCATCATGAATCTTAGCAAGCTAGTGGGAGCTGTAAGCATCTTATGAGAGAAAGATCAAATCGTTTGATTTCTTGTTTACTATGTTTACAAAAGATTAGTGGGAGTTAATAATATTCCTAAATTTGAACATATATATGATATATTAAGTTTAGGAATTCTTCTTCATTAAAGTTATGACTTTAAACATTCTATAATGATAGAATGTATATGGGAGACTTAGTCTATATACATAGGATGGAAATCTATAACGATAGATTTCAAGATATAATTGGATTATCTCAATCCCTATTGACAGACGATAGATGTAGGAAGTTTCTCGAAAGATAAACTTCAAATGAAAGGACAATTCCAATTAGATTGGGAAATTGCTCTTCTAAAAGGGAATGTACCCTTTTGACTCCCAAAGAAACATAATGCATAAATAGAATCCTTTATGCATTCGCAGAAAGGTGATTTACGTATTTCATATTGTATGAAAAACGTTGATATGAGTTGTACCAAGATTGGTACAAGACGATATCAGTGCAAGCCCAGGATCAGAACCATGGCAACTGTCAAGTGAGTCTTTAAGTATTTAAGAAATACTAAAGGATAGATTTCTCAAGAATGAGGAAGAATTAGAGTAACACAATGGAAGCGTAAAAGTATTAGATTATGAATCTAATATCGTATCCATCATTGGATGTCTCTTCATTTTGAATGAAGAGATAATTGGATATCTCTTTGTTATGACTAAAGAGATATTTGGGTAGAAACATTAAAAGTAATGACTTTAGTGTGTTCCATCATGAATGCAAAATATATATCGCCATATAGAAGTTTACAACAATGTTGTTTGGATGGGAATGTTCATTTATGAACTCTCCATTCGGTTCCAACCAGAAAGTGTCTCTAGTGTGCCGACACTACGACACTAATGGGGCGATAACTCAAGCCAGGGAATCAAGGTCTCATCAAGATCCGAACTCAAATGAGAGACTAAACCACATGATTGAGAATCATGTATAATGGTGACGTCGTTATTCTCAAAGTTGCTTCTATGGATAACATATAGATATCCATTGTCTAGGCCTATTACTCAGCCATTTTTGAAATGACTACAGAAGAGGTATCATCACTGATGACCAAGCTGATTGGGTCTAGTGCAAGTGGGAGATTGTTGGAAATGTTCCCTAAAACCAATCATATGATGATACTTTATGGACATTTCACATGTTAAACTAATCTAGTTTAATATAAAGGGCAAATATTATTGTTTTAAGCCGTCTTATACAAATGTTATATGCTTAAACGATAAGTCCAAGGAATATGTAATAGGGAGAATGTGATCTAAAGAAGTTAGATTCATGAGACCATTCTATTTCGTATACATATCCTAAATGTTCCTGATCATAGGATTGCCAATTAGGCATTGACAATCCGTCAAGATCAGTACGTGCTATGTCTTCTCTTAGGGAGAGTGACTGGTCTCGAGTCATTGGTGTGACTGACACCAAGACAAGCATGTAGGTGCTCAATAGAGAATGAGTCCACTGAACACGATCAACAAGGAGTTCTCATACTCATGTCACATGAGAACCCATGGTTGGGATAATGCAAAGTAGTCCTTCGACCTTAGGCATCATAGTTGTCTTGTGGTTAGGTCCTTGATCTTTGACTATGTCAAAGTCAATCCATTAGAGAGTGTCCACGACATAGTTGGGGTTAAGCCACTTAGCCATGGAGGCAAGTGAATGCGCAACAAGGGATCTCTAACCTTCAAACGTTAAGGGAGAATACTCGATGATATGATTAAGAATCTCTGGCCAGAGTATGAATGAGATTTAGGAAATCGTTCCAAATCACATTCAAGGCAATCATATAAGTAAATGAATAACAATGGATAGTAGACATGAATAAACTGTCAAACCAAACAATGTCGTCAAGAGTACTATATTAGAAAAAGACCGTATTGCATTGTAATCCTAAACTAAATAGGTTTTCCACCTCTTCTGATTAGCTTGGGTAGCCATGACATACTACTAGGTGTCACTCATGGTTTGTGGAAGCCCTAAAGGTGAGTAATCACTAAAGGGAGAATTGAAAGTATGTTTTAATTCACAATCGATCGTTAAGAGTAACAATCGCCCACTGCCTCGCTAAAAGGAACCTAATGGATCTTACACCGAGTAAGGTAGAGATTGAAGAAACAACAGAGATGAGTAAGGATAATTAAATGGTTTAATTATTTATGGCTAGGATTAATTAATACGTTAATTAATCAAACGAATATGTTCGTTATAGACCTCGGGTTAGTTTTGGGCCGCAAGGCCCAATGGGATTTGAATGTCAAGCCCATTAACTTAAGTTGTATGACAACTTGAAAACACAAAGGGCTTGAAAGCCCAATGAACCCTTAATGGCCGGCCATATAGAGATGGGTAGTGAACTTGGCTTAATTGCAGGTTTGCCACTCCATTGTGAGGTGGTATAAAGGCAACTTTATAGCCATTTCATCCTTAGGGTTTCTTTTGGAGAAAAGATGAGAACACAATGCTCTCTTTGCTCTCTAAGAGGCCGGCCACCCAAGAGGAAATTAGCTAGCAATCTTACTTCCTCTAGGTCACTCATTTCTTCATCAATGCTCTCCTTGGTGTGGAAAATTAGTGGTTCTCTATTTTGGGAACTTGGAGAATCCATTCTACCATCCTCCTCCAAGAAATCCATGGAGCAAAGAAGTAAGGAATGACTGTCTCTTGGATGATTAGCCTTTGATTATGCAAAGAGGAATCAACAAAGGTATAATATTTCTCAACTCACTTTGTTCTTGAGTTGAGTCTTGGTTCACCATAACTACTAGGCTTTGAATTTCATGGGTAATGTTTTGTTTTGAGTGCATACAAGCATGATTCCGCCTTTAATTGTTAATTGCATGCCATAGATGTTACTCAAATGAACATGTTTTTCACAAATCCTTCAAACCGTGCTTCCGTTATCAACCATCATTATGTCGACTATAGCATGGGCTAGTTGGAGAGATACTACTAGTATGTCATCAAGTGGGAAGTCGACGCCCTCGGCATCCTGCTTGGTGAGGCCAATGATAGGTCCAGGTTGGGTTTCGACATCTTGGACTTGTGAGATTAGTAGAGCCTACTAGATTTTCTTCTTTTTGGAGTTGTTGGTGGTCCCCAAGTGTTCCGATTCGACGAAGATGCCATTGATTTGAATCGTCTTGGTTGGTGGCTTTTCGTCGGCGTCTGCGTTCACTCTACGATGCGCAGCTGGCTTGTCCAAGTATTTGTTAAATTTGCCTTCTTTTAAGAGATTCTTTAAGTAGTTCTTCCAAGTATTGCAGTCGTCGGTTGTGTGGCCAAGACCTCGGTGGAACGCCCAGTACTTGGTGTGATCCAACTTGGAAGTACCTTTGATTATTTCAGCAACTTGAACCATGGCTCGTTCTTGATGTCACGAAGGATTTGGTAGATCGGGATTGAGAACTTAGAGTAGTTCTTGGTCATAGGGCCTTCTTTGGTCGTGGGTTGATCCCTACGCTTGGCTTCCTGCCTACTTTTGTTGTACTGCTTCATGTCCTCCTTCTTTTGAGTCATTACCAACTCTTTTTTAGTCTGCTCAAGTGGCTTGTTTGCTCGCCAAACCTCGTCCAAAAGTGCATGCTTATCTGCCTGAGCAAAAGAGTCTGCCAAAGTTAGATCTTCTTTCATGAACAATTCCCCAAACAGCAGGTGGTCTGCTGGAAGTCTTTTTTTTGAAGGCTACACTTGCTATTGAGTTGTCACATCCGACCATCTTCGCCTTCTCTGTTTTGAACCTCTTTACGTAGTCATTGAGCAACTCTTTTGGGTTCTTCTTCAAGTTAAACAAGTGGTCGGACTTCTTCTTGATCGAGCGGTAGGATGAATATGAATATTCTTTGGTGAAAACCAAGGAAAGATCATCAAATCTCCAGATGGATCGTGGCGGTAGGGTGTGGAACCAATCTTGCGCTTCCCCTTATAAGATGGTGGCGAATATTTTACACATAAGAGCATCGTTGTTCCGATAAAGGACCATCACGCTTCGGTAGTGCTTTAAATGCCTCTCAGGCTCTCCATCTCCTTTGAATGATGTGAAATGTGGCATGCTAAACTTACGTGGAGGCTTTGCCTACTCAATCTCGTTCGTGAAGGGTGACTTGCTCATATTGGTTATGTCCCGTCGTAGCGCTTCGTCGATGACTTCGTTGCATTGGAAATCATGCAATCGTTTGTTTAAGAGCCTCTCTACCCTTTCCTGAATCTGCGTTTGTTGGGGTAGCGGAGCTCTTCGCTGCCTCTAGTCTTAACCTACTGGTCTAGGTTGTTCTTCTATGTGCTCGGCTCGTCTATGCTGCCGCGGCGGTGCATATGGTTCGTTCCTAGTAGGCAAGGGAATTCTTCACAGGATGCTGGTTGAACTTGAGCCTGACTGAGTGACTACTTCTCTCCGTCCTTCATACTGCCTACTCTGATGTAAGGTAAATGATGCTCTTTGCGGGCCTAGCCGCGAATGAATACTTCGCCTAGAAGGTTGCTCATGTTAACTATCGGAGTATGGCCCTAACCATGAACGTATGCTTATATGCCGGCCTAGTCGAGAATACACACTCCTCCGCACTCTAAGATGAGAGTATACGCTATCTTGGGGGCCAGTTGAGAATGGACACTACCCGAACACTCAGTTCGTGGCTGGTCGAGTGGCTGCTTGCTGGGACGCTGTTGGAAAGGTTCTTCGTCTACCCTTGTCCTGCTTCAGGACACCTCGTCTGGGGAACGTTGCATCTCGATGCGCTGCAGGAGCTGATTCACCAAGGTCGTTTGAGGTGCGAGGGCGCTCGTTAACTCTATGACTTGTCGAGACAAGTGTTGTTCTCCATTTGGGTTAGAAGAGCTTGGATGGAATGTATCTCCTTGAGCAGTGGAAGTGTGGTAGACTCTAGGAGCGAGATTTAAGTTGGGAAATGTCAAATTCTAGGAGAAATGAGGTGAAAATGCCCTTGATTCAATCGTTGGCCCAAAAGTTTGTAGTTGGGACGGTTGAGTTGGTCTTGGACCGATTTGGACTGCTTGGAAGGCCACGGGAGTGGGCTGGGCCACGGGAGTGGGTTGGGCCACGAGAGTGGGCTGGGCCACGAGAGTGGGCTGGGCCACAAGAGTGTGCTGCTCGGAGTGTGGCGCACATGGGTGCTAAGCTAGGGCTCCGCTAGACATGTTGGGCTCGCGTTGGGCTTGAGCAGCTTAGGTCGGCTCACCTTGGGCTTGGGCCCGTGTGGGCTTGTGCAACATGGCCAAGCCGTGGTCATGGCGCCAGAGGCCTTGCCGAGGGTGCCTGCCGTGGTGGTTGCTATGGTGGTGCCCCGTGGAGGTGGTACCGCTTCACTCATCGTCGTGTTGAGTCTTGTGGATCGCCGTGGTCCTAATTCTTGAACGTTGGAATTTTCGTTCGTCGAGGTTTTTGAATCTTTTGCCATTGTACATTTCTTTTATATTTTATCGAAGAATTTTTATAAATAAAAATTCCAAGAATAAGAACGTACGAAAAATCTACAAATGAACAAGAAAACGAAAAACCTTGAATGCGAGAGTTTTCTACGAGTGTGTGATTCAAGCTCTCAATGAATGCACCAATTTGTGGATGCAAATTTCTACCTTCTTCTTCTTGGACAAAATTGCACCTACAAAGCAATTAACACCTTAGGTCAAGGCCAAGAGCCTCACGCGCCCACGATGAATGGGAGGGGGGGCTTTGGCCGAATAACCTCCAGTGCCAAAGTTAAAATTTGAGGGAAAAGTATTTAAAGAAATTTGGGGAATTTAGCAAAAGAGTTGGACTTAGGTTTTTGGAGGAATGAGGTGGTATTTATAGGGGTGTGGTCGGCCCCTATTTGGAGAAAAAGGGTTCGGCCACTTATAGTGATTTTTGGGTGTAATTGCAAGATATTATGTCAAAATAATATCTTGCAATCAATTAGAAAATTAGTCAGGAAATAAATAAATTAATTTAGGTAATTAATCCTATTTTGAATGAATAATTGAAGGTTACCTTGTGGGAAGAATTTGATGAGCATGGATGAAATAGGTTTTGAATAAATACCTATTTTGATCACTTTTGACCTTGATTAAGTCGTGATTGTCCACTACTAGCGTATAGGAGCTCCGGTGTGCCTCGAGCGTAGTTTTGTCTTTTTCACCCAAGAATCCACGTGTCGCCTCCATATTTTTCTCGATTATTTTTTGCTTCACAACAAGTTTGAGCAACCTTCTCTGACCAACCCTACTGGGTGGTCTGACCTCCCCGGTGTTGATGTCTTTATCTCCACTGCCGATCCTGAAAAGGAACCGCTTCTTGTCACTGCCAATACCCTCTTTTCCATCTTTGCCGCTTAATACCTTGTGGAAAAGCTTTCGTCTTACATTTCAGATGATGGTGGTGCCATTCTCACCTTTAAGGCCATGTCCGAGGCTGTTAACTTTGTTGAGGTAATTTGTTCTTCTTTTTATTGGTCAAAGAAGTAACTGGTTCACTATAATGAAGTTAGACAAACCAATTAAACTATAACATAAACAAGTTAAGATCTAGAGGAATTACACACGTACTTATATATTGTCTAAATATATACATGTGCACTGCAGGTTTGGGTACCCTTTTGCCAAAAATGCGAGATTGAGCCTAGGAATCCAGGCAGTTACTTTAACAGCAAAGTTGACCCTACCAAGAACAAGAAGCGGCTTGATTTTTTCAAGGATTGGAGATGGATCAAGAGAGAATATGATGAATTTAAGGTTAGGATCAACGGTCTCCCTGAGGTAATCCCCAAGCGATGTGAAATGTATAACTCCAAAGAGGAAATGAAGGAAATGAAGCTTACCATGGAGAGAAGCACTAGTGGAGGTGGAGTAGAGTCAGTGGAAAAGGAGGCAACAAATGTCACTAAGGCAATGTGGATGGCTGATGGAACACACTGGCCAGGGACGTGGCTTGAACCTTGCGCTGATCCTAAAAAGGAAGACCATGCTAGGATCATACAGGTGATTGATGTGTTTATACATATTAACTAGCTAATAATTGTTAGCATATATTAGTTAGCATACATTAGTGGTCAAGATGTTGACAGGTGTCAATGGATTGTATAAGTTGAGGTAGTTATACTGACATGTATTTATAGTGAGATAAACTCTTGTAGTAATTGATTTACAGTAATAAGAAAAGTTTGTTGCAGATTTTCTTTCTCTCTTTTCGAGCTCTCTCTCTAGATTTCTAAGCTTTCATCTTCCATAGCTAGTGTTGACATGGTATCATCGCCAATCACGGGTAACACCATTGGTTAACGATCCTCTGCTTCCGCGTCTCTCTGTACTGATTGTTGTCGTCTGTGTTGGTGCTGGAGCTCGTCGCTGTTGACGGTGATTGAAGTTTGTCAATGTTGTCGTTCGTCGGTGTTCGTCGCGAACCCTAGTTTTTGGGATTCTTCGTTTCATAGCTAGCTTTTTTGGCTGTGATCTTTCATCTTTGTGTTTCAGGAAGGCGACATTGTTCTTCCTCATATCTCACAGATTGTTGTTGTAATCTTGATTTCTTGATAAAATCTTGTCTGAAACCCTAGCGTTTGGGAATTTGTGCTTTTGACAATCGTTGTTAATTGCAAGATTGTAGCATAATTTGTGGTGTGGATTACTTTACTCTGCTGTAGTCCGTGGATTGAATTCGTTTGTGAATTCTTTGTATTTGCATTGCACGGATTGTGATTTTCTCGTTGAAAATGGTTACCTCTGCTCAATTAGCACTCACTCAATCGCCAATTTCATCTCTAATTACTACTGTGGGTAATACTGTTACTGTCAAAATTAATGACTTTAACTATGTGACTTGGAACTTCCAATTCGAGTTACTACTTGATGGAAATGGTATTTTTGGATTTCTTGATGGTTCCATTCCATGTCCTGATAAGTCTGAGTTGGATTTTGATGCCTATACTGTTTGGAAGATACATGATAAGGCATTAATGACACTCATTACTGCTACTTTGTCAACTGCTGCGTTGTCCTGTGTTATTGGTTGCAAAAGTTCTAAGGAAATGTGGACTAGCCTTCAGGAAAGGTTTGCAAATATGACAAGGACTAGTATGTTCAGTTGAAGATTGATCTTCAGAATATTAGAAAAGGACCTGAATCCATTGATGCATATCTTCAGAGGATTAAAGATGCTAGGGATCATCTAGCTGCTGTTGGGGTTGTCATTTCTAATGAAGACATTGCTATTGTTGCATTACGGGGCTTACCTCCTGAATATAACACTATCAAGTCTGTCATCCGTGGACGAGAAACTTTGGTGTCTTTAAAGGAACTGATATCTCAATTGAAAGTTGAAGAAGACACATTGAATGAAGTCTTTAAACAAGTTCCTCTTATGTCTGCTATGATTGCTCATAGTTCTACTTCTACATATTGGTGGTACATCTGGTGCAAAGGCAGATTCTTTTGGAAATGACTCCGCTGGTTATTTTGGGCACACTTCTGGTCCTCAGTTATCCTATTCCCCTATGCAATTTCAGCAAGCTCCTCTGTTCTCACCTATGCAAATTCCACAACCCTTTCCACAGCAACAATTTTTTCCTCAACAACTACCCTTTCCTCAGTTTCAACAACTTTCTTTTCCTGGACCATTGGCTTTTGTTTCTCAAAGTGGTTCCGGTACATATAATAATTTCAGAGGAAATAATTTCAAACAAAAGGGTAAAGGCAAGAAGTTCTTTTCTGGTAATCAGGGACAGTATCCACAGCAGTCCTTTTATGGTGGAAATCAGTTTTCACCATAGTCACAATCTTATTCAGCATCAGGATAACAACAAATGATATCTCCATAGAGTTATCAACCACTGCAAAAATGTCAAATCTGTGACAAAAAAGGACACTTTGCTATCAATTGCTTTCAACATGACTGTCAAATATGTCATAGCGTAGGACATACACCTGCTAATTGTTTTGACAGAAATAATTGTTCATCTCAGGGTTATCAGCCAACACAGTCTTATCAGAGTTATCAGCCACCACAATCTTATCAACATCAGTTCTTACAGTCTTATCCTCAACAGTCTCAGACTTCACAACAGTCTATCAACTCAAATGGTCAATCATCTGGCATGTCTTATCAGAATTCAAGTAGTGTGCTTCCTCCATTTAATTCTTCTGTTGCTATGACTGCTCGAGCTAATACAAGTCCATCTGCACCTCAGCAAGAGTATTGGCTTCTTGACTCAGGAGCTACTCTCACATGATGTCGGATATTTCTAATCTTCAAATGGCATCTCCTTATCCTAATACAGATACTGTCATTGGTGCTAGTGGTGAAGGTTTGATCATTGCTCATATTGGTAAATCTAACCTTCCTACAAAGTCTCACAATTTTAAACTTAATTCTGTACTACATGTACCTCGATTGTCACAACACCTGTCATCTATGCATCAATTATGTAAAGACAATAACTGTAAATGTATCATTGATGAGTTATCTCTCTGTATACAGAACAAGGTCACCGAGAGAATATCGTTCAAATGACTGAGTAATCATGCAGCTTATCCTCTACATGTGCTCAAACCACAAAAGGCCTTACCAGTAGCTTTTCTTGGTCAAAAATGTGTCATCTACATTGTGGCATTGTTGAATGGGTCACCCTACTAATCACATAGTTAACACAGCACTTAGTAAGTCATCAATTCCTTATCATTGTAACTCACAGCCTCAGTCTTGTATTTCCTGTTTGGAAGGCAAATTCACCAAATTTCCATTTCCTTTACATGCTTCAAAATCTGTAATTCCATTCGAAATAATACATACAGATGTATGGGGGCCAGCACCTTGTATGTCAATTGAGGGGTATAGATACTATGTCTCTTTCATAGACGAATGTCCTAGGTATACATGGATTTTTCCAATAATCAATAAAGCTGCTGTGTTTGGTCACTTTGTTCAATTTCATTCCTTTGTACTGAACTCATTTGCTACTCACATTAAGATTCTACAGAGTGATAGGGGTGGGGAATACATTAGTGCCATTTTTCAATATTTTCTTAGAGAGAAAGGAATAACACATCAAAAATCTTGCCCGTATACCCCTGAGCAAAATGGGTTAGCAAAGAGGAAAAACAGACATATTGTAGAAACTGCAATTACTTTATTGCAACAAGCTTCCTTACCTTCTAAGTTTTGGTACCATGCATGTGCTACTGCCACTTATCTCATAAATAGGATGCCAAGACTTTGTATCACTTAACTCCAAGACTTGGTCACTTACTCATTTTTGGCTGTGCTTGTTTTCCTTCTTTGAAACCCTATAGAACAACCAAACTTGATCCCAAGACCACGGTTTGCATTTTTTTGGGTTATGCATCTTAGTACAAAGGTTATATTTGTTACTCTGTCAAAGATAACAAATTAATTGTGTCACGGCATGTATTATTTGATGAAAGTCACTTCCCGGTTCACCTCAGCTACAACACATAAAGTCTAGCTCATCTTTGTCCTCAGATATACCAACCTCTGTGTCTCATACAAATTCATTTGAACATCCTTCCATAGTTCCAATTCCATTACCAAGTGTCTTTGTACCTGCATTCACACCCACTACCAGTCATGTTACTCAGTCTACTACTCTCAATCAAGGTGATCTTGTCTCCACATCTCATGTCATCTCTAGTTCGACCGCAGATTCTTCCATGGGTTCAGACTTGCATCCAGACACTACTACTTCTCAAGCCACTGAGTTACAGCTTGTACCACTGCATTCTCAGAATTTACACCCTATGTAGACACGATCTAAATCTGGGATTTCTAAGAAGAATCAGGTCTTTCACACTACAGTTCATTCTAATTCCATTAAAGAAGCACAATCTTATACTGCAGCTTCTAAGTATCCACAGTGGACATTAGCTATGCAGGAAGAAATGGATGCATTAGTGAGCAACGGCAACTTGTTCCATTACCTGCAAATAAAAATTCGGTGGGTTGTAAATGGATATACAAGGTCAAAACACATCCAGATGGGTCAGTTGCCAGATATAAGGCCAGATTACTGGCCAAAGGATTTTCTTAAGAGGCTGGATTGGATTAGTATGAAACATTCAGTCCAGTGGTGAAACCAACCACTATGAGACTCGTATTGTCTTTAGCAGTAACTCAAGGATGGAAACTTAAGCAACTTGATGTCAAGAATGCATTTTTACATGGGTTTCTTAAGGATGAGGTATATATGTCCCAGCCACAAGGTTTTGTTGACAAGATCCACCTAGAGTATGTCTGCAAATTAGAAAGGTCACTTTATGGTCTCAAACAAGCTCCACGAGCTTGGAATGAAAGGTTCACTACTTTCTTACTCTCGTTGGGTTTTAAATCTTCTTATACCGATCCTTCATTGTTTGTCAACCATGATGGCAACAACATAGTTGTGTTACTGTTATATATGGATGATATCATCCTTACTGGAGATAGTGATACCTGTGTTCAGTCTGTTATATCTCAGTTAACCACAGAGTTTGACATGAAGGATTTGGGGATTTTACACTATTTTCTTGGCTTGCAAATTGACAATCAGTCCCAGGGGTTGTTTATACACCAGTCAAAGTATGTCCAAGATTTGTTACAAAAGACCGATATGCTACAATGGAAGCCTTGTATAACACCATGTCATCCTAATCAGAAACTCTTGAACCATGGTAGTCCTAGTTACTCAAATCCTACCAATTACAGGAGCATTGTAGGAGCCCTACAGTACTTAACTTTCACCAGACCGGACATTGCCTATTCTGTGAATCAAGTGTGCCAATTTATGCATTCTCCTCTGAAATCTCATTATGTTGCTGTCAAGAGAATTTTAAGATATCTCAGAGGTACTTTAGGCTGGGGCATTTGTTTTAGACCTGGTTCATTGGTTTTAAAGGCATACACATATGCTGATTGGGCTGGAGATCCCAATGAAAGGCGCTCTACTACAGGTTTTGTTGTATTCCTAGGCTCCAATCCAGTTTCATGGAGTTCTAAGAAACAACACACAGTTAGCAGATCATCGACAGAGGCCGAATACGGGGCTATGGCAACCACCACTGCTGAAATTGTTTGGTTGCAACAACTTCTGAAAGACCTTCATATTGACACTTCTTCTGTTCCATTATTACATTGTGACAACATTTCAGCCATGGCTTTAGCTACTAATCCTATCTTGCACTCTAAAGCTAAACACATAGAGGTGGATTGTCATTTTGTGAGAGAAAGAGTTCAACAAGGTGTCATTTCTCTGCAATTTGTTGCTTCGACAGACCAATATGCTGACATTTTCACCAAAGGCTTATGTTATCCTTTGTTTACAACACAATGTTCCAATCTTATGCTTGGTTCCACTAAGACATAAGATTGAGGGGGAATGTTAGCATATATTAGTTAGCATACATTAGTGGTTAGGATGTTGACAGGTGTCAATGGATTGTATAAGTTGAGGTAGTTATACTGACATGTATTTATAGTGAGATAAACTCTTGTAGTAATTGATTTACAGTAATAAGAAAAGTTTGTTGCAGATTTTCTTTCTCTCTCTTCGAGCTCTCTCTCTAGATTTCTAAGCTTTCATCTTTCATAGCTAGTGTTGACAATAATAAGTTGACGTTGTCGATAAGGAGTAATACTGAAGAATTAAGCAAGTTCAAAAAGTTTGAATCTCAAATGTAGTAAAATTTTGTTTTTCTATCCATATTTGAGTGCATTCTAAACTTTAATCCTAAACATATATACAGGTAATGAGTAAGGTCCCAGACGTGGAGCCTGTAATGGGTTTTCCGGACGAGAAAAAACTAGACTTTTCAGGGGTGGACATTCGACTCCCAATGTTTGCTTATGTGTCTCGAGAGAAGCGACCTGGAAACGACCCCAACATGAAGGCAGGGGCCATGAATGCCATGGTCCGAGCATCAGCAATATTGTCTAACGGTCCATTTATACTTAATTTGGATTGTCACCATTATATCTATAACTCTCTAGCTATAAGGGAGGGAATGTGCTTCATGATGGACCCTGGTGGAGATCGAATTTGCTACATACAGTTTCCTCAAAGATTTGAAGGGATTGACCCATCTGACCGTTATGCAAATCATAATACAGTCTTCTTCGATGGTAATCGATATTTCTACATATATATATATTATATATATACACACACACACACAATGTTTGATCACTTTGACTAATTAATTTGTTTGATAGCTAATCTGAAACTGAAAGTGATGATATTTTTTGATTTAATTGTAAAACAATATTTAGGAAATATGAGAGCCCTGGATGGTCTCTAAGGCCCCGTGTATGTGGGAACTGGGTGCATGTTCAGGCGTTTCGCACTGTACGGGTTTCACCCGCCGCGGGCAAATGAGTGTTTAGGAATGTTTGGGACGATCAAGGCCCCAGCTCCAAATTACCACGAGATGGAGAAACAGTTGCAGTCTGATCCAGAACAAGCGAACTTAGAAAAACAGCCTCTAGCAGATCACCCAGACTTGGGCCTTCCAAAGAAGTTCGGAAATTCACAAATGTTCACAGATTCCATAGCTGTCGCTGAGTTTCAAGGACGTCCTCTTGCTGATCATATGTCTGCCAAGATTGGCCGTCCTCCTGGCGTGCTGCTTGAACCACGTCTGCCACTCGATGCTCCCACTGTTGCCGAAGCAGTTGCTGCCATTTCCTGCTGGTAAGTAGCGTAAAATATCATGCTAAATGCAGAGCCGGCCCTGAGGGTAGTCGGCGTAGGCGCCTGCCTAGAGCCCCCACTTCGGAAGGGCCCCCAATTTTTAGGCGGAGCTAGCAGGTCTAGACGGGGATGGGTGGGAGCTATGCAGGCTTCTATGTAAATGCCAGAATCTAGAAATCTTTTATTGCAGAGTCGGCCTCGCGCAAAGAAGAAGACAACCATATTCCCAACATCATTTTAATTGCACGATTTTACTTAAGATGATTCCACTATCTTTTTTTATATCTGGACGTCTTCTCCCTTTTAAATAGTCTTCACCATCTTAATTTTACTTTTTTGCTTCTCTCTTAAATATCACTTTTATGTTTATTTTTATGGAATTTTATTACCCTATTTTAAGATCACACCACATATATCTTTATTATGTACCTAAGAGGCTAAAACTCACATTTTTGAAAAATGACAATATTTAATGTTCAAATTAATTAGTTTATATAATATATAATAAATTATTCAAATCCGCCTCGTCCGCTTAGGCGCGTATACGAAAATTACTATCATCTTCACTCTAGTATTTTCCCTAGCTGTAAGATTTTGTCTTTGTAATTCAATCATTCATTCATTTATTGAATGTAATAAGTAACATTGTAACAATACAAAAATGATTGGAATTTGGCGTACTGGGTAGGGACTTCTCTTTCAGTTGAATTGGTTGAAAAATTAGATTATGTAAACCTAATGAGTGCATTTGCATCTAAAAACGCAAGACGAGTAATATTTGTAAATCTTTCTTTTTTCAATAATAATTTTTAAAGATATTTGATGTAGAAATATGCTTTTTATGTATTTAGTAAAAAACAATTTACACATGTCAATGTACAAAGGGTCGGGAGTCAGAGAACTTTAGGGCCCCACTTTGAAGACTCACCTAGAGCCCCCAAATTCTCAGGGTCGGCCCTATTGTTAATCAAGGGTGATTTTGTATAAATTCAATAAAAGTTACAATATTAATAATATATCAACAATATTATGTTAATTATAAATAGGTTAATCATGTATTATGATACTAAAATGCATTTAAAATAAATAAAAATTACACATTTACCACTACAGCTAGCACCCATTTTAAATGGCACTCCCTTTTTCATATTTTTATATTTTGGAATAAGTCAATACATATTCATTTCATTTCATGATTCTTTTTACATTTGGATTCAGGCACTACGTTACAGTGTCCATTTTCAAGTTTTATTTTTTCCATCACCTACACGCCTCCTATGCTGCACATCTTGTGTGACTCCTGATTTTAACAGTTGGATATAGACACTACAATACAGTGTATGTTTCCTGATTCTATTTTTTACCTATGGATTCAAACACTGCAAAGCGAAACGAGGAAACGAACACGCAATGAAGTGTCCATTTTTTTGTTATGTTTTTACTATTTATTTGGATTCATACACTACAATGCTGTGTCCATTTCCTGATTTTGCTTTTTACCTTAGCACTGGATAATGGAACATGAAACGAACATGTCAACGAAGTGTCCATTTCCTGATACGTTTTTATTATCTATTTGGATTGAGACATTCCAATGGAGTGTCTGTTTCCTTGTTCAATTTTTCACTTTTAAATTAGCAAAGACAAGACTTCACTGACAAAGAGAAAAATATATGGTGAAAGCGAGTTAACTTGTCACATCCCCGAGAGGGTTTGAATTTCCTACAAGGTTGTCCATTGATAAGCACCGAAAAGTCAAGAGTCACCACAACTCATCACCCAATCAACCCATCTTCTATCTAAGTCCATTTTAATCATCACTGCATAAAAGAAAACCCATTTGACTTGTGTTCGGGCGAAGATTTCTCGGGAGAGGGCTCCTCGGCACTCAACACAGCTCCCCAAGGGATTGGCACTTGCGATGTGTAGTCAGGCTCTTACTTGCTGCTTGTCTGCAAGAAGAGAACAAAGTTAGTTATGAAAGGTGCCTTTGTGGGGCCTTTGGTGTAGGCCTTGAGGCTCGCAATCAAAACTAACTAAGTGCTAGGCTTGCCATTGCTATCTCAGTATAGCAGATGTAAAACAAGAGTGTGTTTAGTCAATTACTTGCACCCCAAGTTACTTGGACTTCTTGTTATCAAAGGATTGTCGTGGATGGGTTAAGTCCACATTAAGTTATTTTTCTTGCCTTGTGGCCAAGGACTTTTAGTTTATAGTCTTGTACGTTCGAAGGAAGGGAGTCTAGATCCCCTTAAGCCATTTACTTGGTTCCAGATTGGTTTTTAAATGCAAGCATATCCATTAAACTAACCAGATCCAGGTGCAAATGGGATTCTTAAAGTAAGAAAACTAATGGGAATGATTTGGATACGTGATGGAGAATACATTAAGCAGTAGATCTATTAAGTTAGAAGACAAACAAAGAGCTTTGAGCAAGATTTCACCTTGTCGGGCAAGGTTGGAACTCTTGCGATCACTTCTCTTTGAATTTACAAGGGTTGTGTGCTAAAAAAGGATGGATGGTAAACAAGTTTACACAAGGGAATCGATACTACGCCACTAGGGGTGGTAGCAGAGCTTTAAACTAGACAAAAGATGGCTTTTGTAGGGGATGATCCTAAAAAGGATTGAGATCTGGGCTGACTACAGCTTTTGGATGCAAATCTGGCTTGAGCGCAGAGTTTGTATGTTTATTTGTTTGATTGGTTAAGTGTCCTTGTCTCTGGGGCCTCTTCCTCCTTTTATAAACGAATTAGCCCGACTGCTATGTCTTTGCTCTTGCCCGAAAGCAACTTGGAAGGTATTGAGTCATCAACATTTTACTTGTATTGCCACTGAAAAGTGCTTTTTGGCTAATTGTGAGTTAGTCTCCATCACTTGGCATTTAATGCATAGGTATATGTGTTGGAAATGTGCCCTAAAACCAATCATATGATGATACTTTACGGACATTTCACATGTTAAACTAATCTAGTTTAATATAAAGGGCAAAGATTATTGTTTTAAGCCGTCTCATATAAATGTTATATGCTTAAACGATAAGTCCAAAGAATATGTAATAGGGAGAATGTGATCTAAAGAAGTTAGATTCATGAGACCATTCTATTTCAAATACATATCCTAAATGTTCCTGATCATAGGATTGCCAATTGGGCATTGACAGTCCGTCAAGATCAGTACGTGCTATGTCTTCTCTTAGGAAGAGTGACTGGTCTCGAGTCATTGGTGTGACTGACACCAAGACAAGTGCGTAGGTGCTCAATAGAGAATGAGTCCACTGAACGCGATCAACGAGGAGTTCTCATACTCATGTCACATGAGAACTCATAGTTGGGATAATGCAAAGTAGTCATTTGACCTAAGGCATCATAGTTGTCTTGTGGTTAGGTCCTTGATCTTTGCCTATGTCAAAGTCACTCTGTCAAAGAGTGTCCACGGCATAGTTGGGGTTAAGCCACTTAGCCATGGAGGCAAGTGAATGCGCAACAAGGGATCTCTAACCTTCAAAAGTTGAGGGAGAATACTCTATGATATGATTAAGAATCTCTGGCCAGAGTATGAATGAGATTTAGGAACTCGTTCCAAATCACATTCAAGGTAATCATATAAGTAAGAGAATCACATTGGATAGTAGACATGAATAAACTATCAAACCAAACAATGTGGTCAAGAATATTGTATTAGAGAAAGACCGTATTGCATTGTAATCCCAAACTGAATAGGTTCTCCAACCTCTTCTAATTAGCTTGGGTAGCCATGACATACTGCTAGGTGTCACTCATGGCTTGTGGAAGCCCTGAAGATGTATAATCACTAAAGGGAGAATTGAAAGTAAGTTTCAATTCACAATCGATTAGTAAGAGTTCTAATCGCCCACTGCCTCGCTAAAAGGAACCTAATGGATCGCACACCGTGTAAGGTAATGATTGAAGGATACAACGGAGATGAGTAAGGATAATAAAATGGTTTAATTATTAATGGCTAGGATTAATTAATATGTTAATTAATCAAACGAATAAGTTCGTTATAGACCTTGGGTTAGTTTTGGGCCTTAAGGCCCAATGGGCTTCGAACGTCAAGCCCATTGACTTAAGTTGTATGACAACTTAATGATTAATGATTAGCAAAGGCCCAAACAGCCCAATAAACCCTTAAGGCCGGCCATATTGATAAAGGAGTAGGTTTTGGACTTATTACAAGTTTGCCACTCCAATGAAGGTAGGTATAAATGTGACTTTATAGCCTTTTCTTCATTAGGGTTTCTTTTGGAGAAAATTGGAGAGAACATGTCTCTCCCTTTCTCTCTAGGAGGCCGGCCCCCTTGGAGGGGATTAGCTAGCAATCCTTCCTCCTCCAAGGTCACTCATCTTCTTCCTTCACCATCCTTGGTGTCGAAAATTAGAGGTCTCCTACCTTGGGGACTTTTGGAGAATCAATTCTTCCATCCATATCCATGGAGCCAAGGAGGAAGGAGACAAAGGAAAGAAGGCCCTCACATGGGTGATTAACCTTTGCTAAGCAAAGAGGTGCTTCAAAGGTATAAAAGTTTCTCAACTCCTTTCTTTAAGATTTGAGTTGAGTCATGGTTCACCATAACTACTAGGCTTTGAATTTATGGGTAATGTTTTGTTTTGAGTGCATACAAGCATGATTCCGCCTTTAATTGTTAATTACATGCCATAGATGTTGCTCAAATGAACATGTTTTTCACAAATTTTCCTTCAATATAGCCTATGCATTAATGGGGAGACGCCAATTTGTCTCTCGGCTTGGTGCTGGGCTTCGGGCAAGTCTCCTTTTAGTTGGCATCACTGGGCTTCTTCACACTTGTAGCCCAATGTCCAAATATTAACCCAAACAACTTGGTCATAGGCCTCGTTCATATCTAACTTTATACCAAGCTCGATCGAACTTTCGCTTAGCTTCCTCAACCTTATGAAATGGAATACTTCAAGAGAACTTAGAAATGTTATCCTGGATTTGGCCACCCGCAACAACTGCATTTTGGGTAGAAGAAATCACACTTGCCAGCAAGGGCTTAAGCCAATTCACCAAAATCTTAGACAAAAGTTTATAGGAATAATTGCAAATCAAGGCTATTGTGAGACGATTTTTCTATTTGGCTTGTTAAATAGCAACACAATATGTGAGGAATTCAGACTTTTGGGGCTGGTCTGACCCCTTGATCTCTTCTGAGATGACATCCCATAATTTTCCTCAAGTGTTCCCAATTATTGCTTTCCCTTCTCGTTCTGAATTTCCTCTTACTCCACTATTTAAGTTGGTCCTCGCATGTATTCAATTTTATTTGCCATTTATCCAAATAATTTCCTTCTCATGATTTTTGGGATTATTTTTTGCTTCATAGATATATCATGTAGCAAAAATGGATCATCAACTCGGGCTTTCATAAGTGGGAGAGTGTTCCTAGTAAAAATGAGACTACTTTGTAACAGCCCGTCCCGGAAAATTATTCTCGAAGGTGTGAAAAGACTAAAATGCCCTTTGACGTTAATTAAGGTATGTGTGTGTTTAAGTTTGGGGTTGTTTGGTTGGTTGTATTTGGACCACACACACACACATTCACACACACTCTTTCTCTCTCTCACTCCCGTACCCTCTCTATCTCTCAAACTCTCTCTGTCTCTCTCTCTCTCTCTCTCTCTCTCTCTCATTCTATTCGTACGAACACACCCATAACGCATTCCAAAACCTTACATATCGTGGATGTTGAGGACACCATTGTGTTCCTGAGGTCCATACGAACACATTCATACCATTTTCAGGTAAGAACTACTTCAAATTCACGTAAAAACCTCACCCTCCGTACATGCACTATTCATGCAATTTTTCATGGTTGATTTTTAGGGGATTTTAAGCTCATAGGGAGCTTAAGGAGGTCCTTACGAAGCTCAGTGTGCTTCGTTGGAAGAATTTAGACGTCGGAATCGTCAGATCGGAGAGTTTGAATTTGACCGAAATTATCGAGGCTTTTTCTGGCGAATCCTCGGCGAGTTAGGGATCGAGTCAGGTATGGTTGTGTTCATCTTTGTGAGATCTTCATTTTGGTATAAAGTACATAGAAAATGGTGCAAAAATGAAGAAGTTATGAAGATTTGAAAATTTTCCAGAAACCGGCAAGAATTTGAGTTTCAGACGGCGGCGTTGACGACGGCGGACGGCGGAGACCGACGAGGTTCGCCGGAGAAGAAGAGCGAATATTTCGTCAAGTCTGACGAAATATTCTAACGCCGTCAGGTATCTTTAACGGTTTCTGTTACGTTTTAACGGAATATTCCTAACGGTGTCACTGTTCCGTTACACGCGCCAGGCATGTGGCCGTGCCTTGGCAGAAGCGTGGAGGCCAGAAAAAATATTTTAAAAATATGGGGATCATCCTGAGATTGTGTAGATCACGGTGGTATATTCATATGCCCAAATTGAGCAATGTATGAGAAGTTATTAACCAGTCTTGTTTATGTGCTTAAAATGACGTTATTACAGTTATTTCTCATATAGGCGAGACCTATCCGGAGGACGAGCGTAGCCAGGCTAGGCACGGGGGTTACGACCCGGCTACTTATCAATGAGTGGGCTTTTGTTTTCCGTATATACCTATATACTTGCTTTTCTCAGAAAGTGAATTTAAAGAATAGTATGATTTGAAATGCCATGCAAAGTATCTATTTATTTTATTTTGCATTAGTGATTACATAAAGTAATGTTGGTGCTGCAGACGCACAAGTAAGTTGCAAGTAAGTTTATATACTAGTTGATGAGAATGAATGATGTGATGTGATGTGATGTGATGTGATTAGAGCTCATAAACCTGCACACTGATATTAGTGCTCCCGCCCAAAGTTAGGGGCTCAGTCTTTCACGTGATGTTCACCTCCTGCACCGCATGCTCGCCTTGGATCCAAGTTAGGTGCACAGTCCTATCGAATAGGCCACTATAAGTGGGTTCGACTGGTAGGTGACCCGGGAATCATTCGCACAGTCTTCACGTGATTGTAGCACTAGAGCATATTATTCTATATACAGTGATGTTGTGCAGACCACTAGAAGTGGTATTGATGTGTGTGCAGGATATACTATATGATTGAGATGATTATGAGATATATGATATAATTAAGATGATTATGAGCTATATGATATGATGAGATTGTTATGAGCTACATACAGCCGAGGGCTGAGTTGATTATCTAGTATTCCATCACATTCACAGAGTTATGATCTGGCATTCAGTTATGACACTTTGGCATGGCATACATATATTCATACATACATATTTTCCAACAGGATTTTGAGAATTATATATACGAGTATATACTTTATTTCTGGGAAATTATACAGGTCTTACGGCGAGGGGTTATAACTTTTGAGAAAAGAAAAGGTTTTGAAAAGTTTTGTTTCTGACCCACTAAACTTTGTTTTTCGCCCCTCTAGGTATTAGGTAGTGTTCGTTGGTGGCATACGAGGAGCTTATCGGACGTTCTGACATAATTCACTTATGTAGGACCACCTTTGGGTGTTATCTCTATTTAGTAATTTCTGCTTGACTGCACGTAGACCATTTATGCTCTGGTTATGTAAACCATCTTAATTCTCGCACTAGCACACTATCTTGATTTGGGTTGCCGGTTGCATGGTTTTAAATTGTTCGTATCTTTCTGTTTAATCTTGCTTCCGCATTGTGCACATGGCTACGTCACTTTCACGTGACAGCCAGCACCCCCCACTTTCGAGTCGGGGTGTGTCAACTTAGTTTTGTGTTCTTTCGAGCTTAGCCCGTCCTGTTCACCATCAGAAAAATGAAAAATTGTTGTCTATTGGTTCACAATTTTACAATGAGCAAACACAAATTTTGAAGAATAAAACACTGAAAAATTGTATAACTTTGTACAGTAATTTGATCTAAATCATTGAAAATAAAACAAGAGAACTTGAGGCCTAAGGCGCCTAAACCAAACCCAACCTCATTAATTAACATATGATTCATTTCATTTAGACACGGTATGTCTAAGAGTAAAACAACCGATCTTGGCCACAAGGACGGAGCCACCTTATATTCACTGGGGACGAATGCCCCCATTCACATTGATCTGAAAAGAAAAAAGAGTACATAATATCAACTTCGATCCCCACATTTATCTTTTCTCCTTACACATTCTTGCACATTTCTAGTAATTGAATTGAATAAATTAAAAGAAAACAAAATAAGGGAGCTTTATATTTAGAGACAAAACCTTTCACTATATTTCAAGGAACTCCACTAGTTTTTAAACATGCCAAAGAGAGACAAAAACATAAAAACAACTAAAGCCCAGCCCAAAAACATGAAAATAATGTTGTAAAATACCATTCACACCCGTAAGGTTTCCCTCACAACTCTAACAAAATTAATATGTGTCATAAGCTCAACCCATCTTAGACTATTTCTGCAGAATCAGTTTGTGTCATTTATTACTAGATCAGTTCACCTCGTCCTCGACCATTTTTGCAGAATCAATTCAACTAGTCCTCGACCATTTTTGCAGAATTAGTTCAATCAATCCTCGAGTATAGTTGCATAATCAGTTCAACCAGTCATCGACCATTTTTGTAGAATCAGTTCAACCAATCCTCGACTATTTTTGCAGAATCAGTTCAACCCGTCATCGACCATTTTTGCAGAGTCAACCGTCCTCGATCATTTTTGCAGAATTAGTTCAAATCATCCTAGACCATTTTTACAGAATCAATTCAACCCATCCTCAACCATTTTTGCAGAATTAGTTCCCAATCATTTTGCAAAATCAATTCAACCCATCTTCGACCATTTTTACTGAATCCATTCATCTCGTCCTCAACCATTTTTACAGAATTAGTTCATCTTGTCTTCGACCATTTTTGCAAAATCAGTTCAACCGTCCTCGACCATTTTGCAGAATCAGTTCAACCTGTTCTCGACCATTTTTGTAGAATTAGTTCATTCCGTCCTCGACCATTTTTGCAGAATCAGTTCAACAGATACCCAACCATTTATGCAGAATAAGTTCAACTCGTCCTCTCAAGCATTTATGCATAATCAGTTCAACTCATCCTCAACCATTTTGCAGAATAAGTTCAACCTATCCTCGACCATTTTTGCAGAATCAGTTCAACCCGTCCTCAACCATTTTTGCAGAATCAGTTCTCGACCATTTTGCAAAATCAGTTCAACCTGTCTTCGACCATTTTTGCAGAATCAGTTCAACCCGTCCTCGACCATTTTTGCAGAATCAATTTATCTTGTCTTCAACCCATCCTCAACCATTTTTTGCAGAATCAGTTTCAAAATACATGTATAATCAGTTTTGTATACTTTTTAGTAGAACCAATTCATACATACAGTCCAACCCTTTCTTGACCATTTTGTATAGTTTTTAGAATAATCAGTTTTCAATATGTACAAGTACAACATCAACAAAATTACAAACACATCATTAGCCTAATCTAACCTCAACCACTTTTGCAGAGTCGGTTTCAAATACATGTAGAATTAGTTTTTAGTTGAATCGGTTTGTATAGTTTTTAGCAAAATGAAATTTTAACCCGGAAAAGATAAGTCTTCATTCCCCACTCTTTCTGCAAGAGAACTGACCTTATTTACCATAAACACTCCATCATATACTATTTCCATAATGAGAGGGAAAAGGTCGTTGGAAAACTCCCCACCTTAAGTCTTGACGGGCTAAAATGATTTTCTTATTGGTAAATGCGTGCTTGAAATTCCCTTGAGTATAGAGGTGGACATGATTTGGTTTGGTATGGTTCGGGGTGAAACTGGAACTAAAACCGAATTTTTTGTGGTTCAGTTCGGTGCGGTTTTAAAGTTTGAACCAATGGAACCAAACCATTTGGTTGCGGTTCTTTCGGTTTCAAAGCATTTGCAAACTAAATACATTATGTCATCAATACAACACAAATGAAAAAGAAATTCATGACCACACTACTAAAAATTCAAGTTGAAATAAAGATTAATGTTGTTATATATCAACTTCACCTATGAAATAAGTATACAATTGACAAAAGAGATAGCCTAGAGAGAACAATTACCGAGTGAAGTAACATTTTATATGTAGATACACACAACATATTAGTCAAACAGATGTCAAGGTAGCTAGTTTCATACCTTGGAAGCTTCAGATCATGCTCAAACTGAAACACAAGCTTTTTTTTAATCATGGACATGGTTTTAGATGAGGGTTAATCCACTTCCCTAGTGCTTATTAACTTGGGAACCTTTTTAGAAATCTACCCATGAAATTCTTAGTCAGGGCATCTTCTCCCTTAACAGTACTACTGTTTGGGTTAATATTTGAACATTGGACTTAGATGAAGGAAAGCACAAGGGTGCCAAATTAAAAGAGGACTTGCCTGAAGCCTAGTATCAAGCCCAGAGGCAAATTGAAGCCTTCTCAGCCAAAATGCAAGCCACGAGCTTACTAATGAAGTCACAAGTGATGGAGACTAACCTGCTACCAGCCAAAGACCACTTTCTAGTGGCATTCCAAATAAAAAGCTGATGACTCACTACCATTCAGATGCTTTCGGGCAAGAGCAAAGTCAAAACAGTTGGGCTAATTGGCCTATAAAAGGAAGAAGAAGCCCCAGAGACAAGGACACTCAACCAATCAAACAAACAAACATACAAACTCTACTCTCAAGCCAGATTTGCGACCAAAAGTTGAAATCAACCCAGATTCAGTCCTTTTTAGCAACAAGCTATCTCTTGTCCAGTTTAAAGCTCTGCTATCTCCCTTAGTGGCGTAGTATCGATTCCGTTGTGTAAACTTGTTTACCATTCATCCCTTTTTAGCATATAAACCTCTGTTAATTCAAAGAGAAGTGATTGCAAGAGGTTCAACCTTGCCAGACAAGGTGAAATCTTGCACGAGGCTCTTTGTTTGTTTTCTAAATTTGGAGATCTATTACTTAATGCATTCTCCAGTATGTATTCAAGTTATTTCCATCTGTTTTCCTACTTTAAAAGTCTCATTTGTATCTGGATCTAGTCACTTTAATGGATATGCTTCCATTTAAAACCAACTTGGAACCAAACAAATGAGTTAAGGGGATCTGGATTCCCTTCACTCGAACATACAAGACTATGAACTAAAAGTCCTTGTTTACAAGGCAAGAAAAAGAACTTAATGTGGACTTAACCCGTCCATGACAATCCTTTGATAACAAGAAGTCCGAGTAACTTAGGGCGTAAGCAATCGACTAAAAACACTCTTGTTCTACATCTACTATACTAAGATAACAGTGGCACGCCTAGCACTTAGTTAGTTTTGATTGCGAGCCTTAAGGCCTACACCTAAGGACCCATAAAGGCACCTTTCAGAACTAACTTTGTCTGCTTCTTGTAGCACATCAACAAGCAAAAGCCCGACTACACATCCAAAGTGCCAATCCCTTGGGCGAACAACTACTTCTTCCACTAATATCCTTGTGAACATGACTAGTACTCTTGCAGCACTCCATGGACTTGACCATGTCGTTTTGAAGGGGCGACCCGGAACAATCTTGAGATCTGTAGCCTTCATGAGAACATTGTCAAAGCTCATCTTTCTCAGCCATTCCCATATTTATAAATTTTGAACCCGTTCATCATCTGTTTCTCCTCTATCACCACTGATCTATTTATCCATTTATTTACATCTAAACAAACGCATGAAAGTCATGATATCAATAAAACAAATTAAAGACATATATAATTTATAAAAAAATGTAATTGGAAAATAATTGTGTATATATATATATATATATATATCATATGTTGTTCAACATATATACCTTGTGCTTCTGCAGTTCGATGATCAATCTTTTGATTTTTTTTGGCGTTGCATCAATGTCAGGAAAGAGGGTTTAAAGGGTTAATGTTTACAACTCAACACCTAATTAAAACCCAATTACCAATTCACACTTAGTAAACACACAGACTTCCCAATTAACAACTCCACGAACACACAATTCACATATAAAAAGCTCACCGGATGCAACTACAACTCAACTTTGCGATCAGAGCCTTCTTCAAAATCGTTGTCGTCATAAGCAGAAGTCTGTTAAGGCTTGGGCAACTGTGTCTGCTACTATTAAGTCTAGGAGTACACCAGGGCACCACTTGTGATGCTCCTCCGGTTGAGAGTAGTAACGGCAGCAGCAATCTGGTTTCACTAAGCTTGGAGCCGATTGCAGGGGAGGTATAATTGTGGGTGGTGACGATGAAGCAGACGAGGTGGTGGGGAGGGACGTAGATGGAGCCGTACGAGGAAGGAGGCCGGTCTTTCACTGCTAGGAGTGAGGGTGTGGGGAAGGAGGCAATGGGCTTTGGATGTGAAGGCGGCGACGCGTGAGAGAATTGCAGAGAGAGAAGGAATAAGTGAAGGTGATAGAGGTGTGTTCAACAAAAGAAAAAAAAAGGAGGAGATAGATGTGTGAAAAGACTTTACAATTATAAAGGATATTTTTATAACTTACACTTTAGATAAAAAAAAAACCAATGATGTCATGTATTAACTGTTGTTTCTCTTTGACATGTTTATAAAGTGTTGTCTCAATACAAAATTAAGTATTAAAAGTATATTCTAAATGTAAATTTTCCTAAAAATAAACAGATGTGTACGTAGACAGATAAAAGAGGTGTATAGATGTAACAGCCCGTCTCGGAATAATTGTATCGTTGGTGTGAAATGACTAAAGTACCCTTGGACATTGAGACGTGTTGTGTGTGAATTATATTTAAGTTGGATTTAATTATCATTTTCCTAAGTATTGGACCTAAGTGAGCTAAGGACTTAGTATTGTTTCGTTGGAGACGAAACTGAGACCACACAAACACCTACACACTCACACCCGTGCTCTTTCTCTCATCCCTCTCGATTTTCTATCTTCATCCATACAATTGTACGGACAACTTCGAACCAGCCACTTCCAGTTACGGATCGAGGCTAAGATTAGTGTATTTGTGATCCTTACAAGCTCCTGAGAACATCTATACCCTTTTTGAGACTTGGAACCCTCAAAAAACCCAAGAACCCGTAACCCCAGATTTTAGCACTATTCATGCACTCGTGATTGAGAAGGTTTCAAAGCATTTCAAGCTTATAAGGAGCTTTAGATCATCCTCACGAAGCTCGGAGAAGAAAAAAGAGGCGATTTGGACGTCGGGAAGTGGAGATCAACGAGTTTTAAGTTTGACCGGATTATCGAGGTTTCTCCGACGAGTTTCCGTGGATTTTGGGACTTCAAAGTGGTAAGGTTTTGTTCTACTCTTCAAGAGCTTTCATTTGGTTCAAGTTTCATGAAAAATGGTTGACAAATGAGTGAGATATCAAGATTTGAAATTTTTCCAGTTTCCGGCGAGTTGCAGACGGCGGCGACCAGCGTGGTCCATCGGAGAAGGAAGTAGAATATTCCGTCGGAGTTGACAAAATATTCCTAACGGCGTCAGGTAACGCCGTTAACTTCTGTTAGTATATAACGGAATATTCCGTGGAATATTCCTAACGGCAGTTAGGGTTTCCGTCAGGGTCCTCTGCGTGTGGCCACGCGTGTGGCCGTGCACTTGCCGACGCGTGGGTGGTCGAAAAATTATTTTAAAAATATGGGGATGATCTTGAGATTGTGTAGATCACTGTGGTATATTTATATACCTAAATTGAGCAAAGTATGAGAAGTTATTAGCTAGAATTGTGTATGTGCTTAAAGTAACGTTGTTATAGTTATTTCTCATATAGGCGAGACCTATCCGGAGGACGAGCGTAGCCAGGCTAGACATGGGGGTTACGACCCGACTACATACCAGTGAGTGGGCAGTTATTTTCAGTACATATATGTATATACTTGACGTTTTTCCCAGGAAACGTATTTAATGGAATGTGATTGAAATGCCATGTTATGCCTACTATTTTAGCATATACATTATCATAATTATGCATATCGTTGCATGGTGCTGCGGAGGCCCATCTAAGCCTAAGTAAGTATATTATGCTGTGATTGGTTATGAGATAAATGATGATGTTGAGATGATATTGAGCTCATTAATCTGCACCTCAGTGTTAGTGCTCCCGCCCAGAGTTAGGGGCATAGCTTCACATGATCGTTCACCTCCCGCACCACACACTCACCTTGGATCCAAGATAGGTGCATAGCCTGTCGTATAGACCACTTTTAGTGGGTTCGACTTGTAGGTGACCCGCGATTAGCGCACAGCCTTCATGTGATTGTAGCACTTGAGCGTATTCATTATACACCTAGCCTGTCGGTCAGACCACGTGAGGTGGTACCGACTTGTGTGCAGATATGTATAAATATGTTGAGATATGAGATTGAGATATGATTGAATTGAGCTCTAGTTCTGCCGTACAGATCACGTCAGGTGACTTCGGCTAGTAGATGATTTATATTAAATTGCATCACCTGGCTTATTATTTGTTATATTGTGATATTGGGCATAGCATATACATGGCATACATTCAATGAACCTTGATATACTGAGCATGATTTGACTTATATTTACGTATTCTATTTTCTGGGAAAATTATACTTGTTTTACGGTGAGGGGCTAGTATATTCAAAGGAAAATAAAGTTTTATATAAGCGTTGTTTTACTGACCCACTCAGCTTTGTTTTGCGCCCCTCCTGGTATTAAGTAGCTTTGTTGGTGGCTCACGAGGATTCGGGTGGAAGTTCTGACAGTACATCATCCATGTAGGAATATTGGTTACTGTTTGATTTAGTAATTTCTATGCTTGACTGCACTTAGACTTATTTATGCTCTGAAGGTGTATTAACACTTATTTCCTTTCTAGCCATTCTGGATGTTTAGTTTTTATTCATTCGAAATTTCCATATCTTAACGCTTCCACTTCGTGCACATGGCTTACGTCACGCTCACGTGACGGCCAGCATGCCCTGATCTCGGTCGGGGTGTGTCAGTTTGGTATCAGAGCCTAGGTTGCAGTCCTGCATATTTTATGAACTTCCCTAATTAACTTTGATGTCTTCTGTCAGAACTATGCCGCCTCATAGACAACCACGTCGTACGGTTGAGCCTAATTTTCCTAATATTTCTCAGTTGGGAGAAGCTATTGCTAATGCCCTTCAGTCTGTAATTCACCCTCCTCAAAGAACTCCTCTAGAGTCCGTGTATAATTTGAAGTTGCCTCAGTTGATGGGTAACGAGGGACCAGAAGGAGCAAAAAAGTGGTTACAAAAGGTTGAGAAGACATTCTTGGTTATGCACAGTCAGGGAAACCTACCTGAAGATAGGTGGGTTGAGACTACTACTTGGTTTTTAGGTCTAGAGTCTACATCTTGGTGGGGCCAGGAGACTTATGGACGACCGCCTGCGGAGATTGATGATTGGCAAAATTTTAAACGAGCATTTTATAAGAGATTAATTCCTATAGCATATCTAGATCAGAAGAAGCAGAAGTTTACTAATCTGAAGTAGGGAAAGCTATCTGCTAATGAGTATTATAGAAAGTTCACAGATTTGTCCCGTTATGATCCAGAAGTTGCTGCCAATCTAATTCTATGGCTACTATAGCAACCTGTGACACTTATCAAGTGTTCTATGAGATTCTGTTGAGGGTGGAAGACTCAGAAAATTTGCCTAGCGGTAGTGAAGAGGAAGAAGGTAATTAGAGGAAAGATGATAAAGGTAAAGGCCAGTATTTTCAAGGACCTCGCAAGACCCAGAGTTTTAAGAGAAGTGGTACGAGTTCGAGTTCTGCTAGTGGAGGTTTTAGTACTACGGGCCCGAGGCGAGGAGGTAGATTTTCTGGAGGCCCTAGATTTCAGAGGCCGAGATATTCAGGTAGTGCTAGTACTCCTTTGTGCCGAAGATGTAATAATCGACATTTTGGAGTATGTCATCAAGGTAACAGTGGATGCTATACCTGTGGACAAATGGGGCGTTTGGCTAAGTATTGTCCTCAAAATCAGCAAAGGCCTCAGCAGCCACAATAGCCTCTTATGCCATCGCAAGGATAGACTTAGCGGTTTTCAGAACCAAGTGGTTATGCTCAGACAGGTCGTGGTGGTGCTTACCACTATCAGGGAGATCCCGTTCCTTATGCCCCAGGATCCTTATCAGCCTGGTGGCTATGGTCAGCACTCAGGAGGATATGTACCTTATCAACAGGGTGATTATAACCAATGTTCGACTGGCGGGTCACAGTGGCATTCTAGAGGACAGCCACACCGGATTAATGTTGCTACCAGCAATGCAGGATCATCTAGGTAGCATAACCAGGCAAGTCAAGGACGTAGTGCCCAGGGCCGAGGTGTTCATGCTAGCAGAGGTAGAGGATGAAGGCAGCCAGCTTAGGGACGTGTCAACAATATCTCACGTCAAGATGCTCAGAACAATCCTAATTTAATTAAGGGTACTTTAAATGTTCTTGGTCATTTTGCTAAAGTGTTGATTGATTGTGGTGCTACGCATTCTGTGATTTCTCATACATTTGCTCAGTTAACTCAACCTCAGTCTACACCCCTTGGATATGAGTTAGAATTTGCCATGCCTAGAGAGGAGAAGTGTTATGTAGATAATGTTTATCCTGGATGTCCTGTTGTAGTGGAGGATGTGTTTATGCCAGCTATTCTTACTCCATTAGACATTGTAGATTTTGATGTGATTTTAGGCACAGATTGGTTGCATTATAATCGTGCCAAAATTGATTGTTATGGGAAAACAGTGACTTTCCATCGCCCCAGATTGCCTGAAGTCAAGTTTATATGGGAAAGTAGTGGAGTAAGACATGGTGTTATTTCAGCTGTGAGAGCCAAGAGATTGTTGAATAAAGGTTGTCAAGGTTACTTGGCTGATGTGGTATTAAATGATGTTAATCCTTCAAGTGTGGAGAACGTTCGAGTAGTCAGACATTTCTCTGACGTTTTCCCTGATGATTTACCTGGATTGCCGCCAGATCGTGATGCGGAGTTTACCATTAACTTACTTCCAGGTACCGATCCTATTTCTTTAGATCCTTATCGAATGGCTCCTGCGGAGTTAAGAGAATTAAAGATTCAGTTACAAGAATTGGTGGATAAGGGTTTTATTCGACCTAGTACATCGCCATGGGGAGCTCCAGTCCTGTTTGTCTGAAAGAATGACGGAACTTTGAGGTTGCGTATTGATTATCGGCAATTGAATAGGGTAATGATTAAAAATCGTTATCCATTGCCTCGTATAGACGACCTATTTGATCAACTTAAAGGCGCTTGTGTGTTCTCCAAGATTGATTTGAGGTCAAGCTACTATCAGCTAAAGATCAGGAGTGATGACATTCATAAAACGGCTTTTAGAACTTGTTATGGTCATTACGAGTTTTGTGTGATGCCATTTGGTTTAACGAATGCAGCAGTAGCTTTTATGGGCTTGATGAATAAGGTATTTCAGCAATACTTGGATAGATTTGTCATTGTCTTTATTGATGACATTCTGGTGTATTCTAAGTCGAAAGCAGATCATACTCGACATCTCACTCTAGTACTAAAGAGATTGAGGAAGCATCAACTGTATGCTAAGTTTAGTAAATGCCAATTCTGGTTAGATCAAGTGGCATTCTTGGGTCATGTTGTTTCAGCTCAGGGTATTCAGGTCGACCTTCAGAAGGTAGCAGCTGTGGAGAATTGGGAGCAGCCACGAACCGTTACTGAGGTACGGAGTTTCCTTGGTTTAGAGAGTTATTATCGACAATTTGTTAAGGATTTCTCAGTTATATCCTTACCACTTACGAGCTTGACTAGAAAGGAAGTTAAGTACGAGTGGGATGATAATTGTGAGCAGAGTTTCTAGCAATTGAAGTATTATCTCACTCATGCTCATGTTTTAGCACTTCTTGATGATAGTGGGAACTTTGAGATTTATAGCGATGCTTCTTTGAATGGCTTGGGATGTGTTTTGATGCAGCATGGTAGGGTGATTGCTTACGCTTCGCGTCAGTTAAAGCCTCATGAGATGAATTACCCTACACATGATTTGGAGTTAGCAGCCATTATTTTCGCCTTGAAGATTTGGAGACACTATCTCTATGGTGAGAAGTGTAGGATTTTCACATATCACAAGAGTCTCCAATACTTGTTCACTTAGAAAGATTTGAATCTTCGTCAGCGAAGATGGATTGAATTACTAAGTGACTACGATTGCATGATTGAGTACCACCCTGGATGTGCTAATGTAGTGGCTGATGCTTTGAGTAGGAAATCTCAAGGTCGGGTTAATGCCTTGTATGCTTCTCGTGTTCCTCTTCTTGTAGATTTGAGATCCACTAGAGTGAAATTGGGGCTAGAAGAACGAGAAGAAGCTGTAGCAGAGCAAGAGAACGCCTTACTTGCTAGTTTCCAAGTTAGGCCTAGCCTTATTGATCGTATACTTGAAGCCCAGATGAATGATGAGGAAATTCAAGAATTAATTCATTTGAGAAATCAAGGGAAAAAGAAAGATCTCAGAGTTAAAGAGACGGATGACATGCTTATGCAAGAGAATAGGATGTACGTGCCAAATAATGAGGAATTGAAGAATGCAATTCTTGACGAGGCACATATTTCAGCTTATGCAATGCATCCAGGAGGAACTAAAATGTATCATACCATTAGACCATTTTATTATTGGCCAGGTATGAAAAGGGAAATTACAGAGTATGTAAGTAGGTGTATCGTGTGTCAGTAGGTTAAAGCCGAAAGAAAGAAGCCATTTGGTTTATCATAGCCACTTCCCGTTCCACAGTGGAAATGGGAAAATATTACTATGGATTTTGTGTACAAGCTACCTCATACACAAAATGGCTATGATGGAATTTGGGTGATTGTTGACCGGCTTACTAAGTCGGCGCTTCATTCCTGTGAGTATTATTTCAGATCGAGATCCAAGATTTACTTCTAAGTTTTGGATAGCATTCCAGGAAGCTTTGGGTTCGAGATTACTGTACAGCACTGCATTTCATCCTCAGACAGACGGACAATCAAAGCGGACGATTCAGACTTTGGAGGATATGCTAAGATCTTCAGTGTTGCAGTTTGGTGACACTTGGTATAAGCGGTTGGATTTGATGGAATTTGCCTATAACAACAGTTTTCACTCGAGTATTGGTAGGGCGCCATTCGAGGCATTATATGGCAAGGCATGTCGGACTCCGTTGTGTTGGTCAGAAGTTCACGAACGAGTTCTAGTGGGCCCTGAGTTAGTGGATGAGACTACTCAGATGATTTAGGTTATTAAGTCTAATATGAAAGCGACCCAAGATCGCCAAAAGAGTTTAGCAGACAAACATGCCACTGATCGAGTGTATAAAGTTGGTGATTGGGTATTTCTGAAGTTATCATCGTGGCGAGGTGTAGTACAATTTGGGAAGAAAGGCAAGCTAAGTCCTAGATTCAACGGACCTTATCAGATCACCGAGCGAGTCGGTGAAGTTGGTTATAAACTTGAGTTACCGTCAGAGCTGTCTAAGGTACATAATGTGTTTCATGTCTCGATGCTTCGACATTATGTTGCAAATCCTTCACATGTGATACCTCATTAACCTTTGGAGATCAGTTCAGATTTGACTTATGATGAGGAGCCAGTGACTATTTTGGATTGGAAAGAAAAGGTTCTGAGGAATAAGACAGTGCAGTTGGTTAAAGTTTTGTGGAGGAATCATTCAATGGAAAAAAGCGACTTAGGAGACAGAGGATCGGATGAGAGAAATGTACCCGATATTGTCTTATGAGTACTAGTGGATGGCTTTGGTTATGTAAATTTTGACGACGAAATTTTTATAAGGTGGGTAGATTGTAACAGCCCGTCCCGGAATAATTGTATCGTTGGTGTTAAATGACTAAAGTGCCCTTGGACATTGAGACGTGTTGTGTGTGAATTATTTCTCATATAGGCGAGACCTATCCGGAGGACGAGCGTAGCCAGGCTAGACGTGGGGGTTACGACCCGATTACATACCAGTGAGTGGGCAGTTATTTTCAGTATATATATGTATATACTTGACGTTTTTCCCAGGAAACATATTTAATGGAATGTGATTTAAATGCCATGTTATGCCTGCATTTTTAGCATATACATTATCATAATTATGCATATCGTTGCATGGTGCTGCGGAGGCCCAGGTAAGTATATTATGCTGTGATTAGTTATGAGATAAATGATGATGTTGAGATGATATTGAGCTCATTATACACCTAGCCTGTCGGTCAGACCACGTGAGGTGGTACTGACTTGTGTGCAGATATGTATAAATATGTTGAGATATGAGATTGAGATATGATTGAATTAAGCTCTAGTTCTGCCGTATAGATCACGTCAGGTGACTTCGGCTAGTAGATGATTTATATTGAATTGCATCACCTGGCTTATTATTTGTTATATTGTGATATTGGGCATAGCATATACATGGCATACATTCAATGATCCTTGATATACTGAGCGTGATTTGACTTATATTTACGTATTCTATTTTCTGGGAAAACAATACTTGTTTTACGGCGAGGGGTTAGTATATTCAAAGGAAAATAAAGTTTTATATAAGCGTTGTTTTACTGACCCACTCAGCTTTGTTTTGCGCCCTTCCAGGTATTAGGTAGCTTTGTTGGTGGCTCACGAGGATTCAGGTGGAAGTTCTGACAGTACATCATCCATGTAGGAATATTGGTTACTGTTTGATTTAGTAGTTTATATGCTTGACTGCACTTAGACTTATTTATGCTCTGAAGGTGTATTAACACTTATTTCCTTTCTAGCCATTCTGGATGTTTGGTTTTTATTCATTCGAAATTTCCATATCTTAACGCTTCCGCTTCGTGCACATGGCTTACGTCACGCTCACGTGACGGCCAGCATGCCTCGATCTCGGTCGGGGTGTGTCAATAGATATCATTTCATTTCGCTTGATAAATTTTTGAGTTAATGCCCCCATTCAAAACAATCTCTAGCTCCGCCCGTGCTTGCCCATATAGAATGTTGGCCAAGTTCTGCTTAAATTTCATTCAAGATAATAGCGCATAACATTCTTGTTCCTGAATGAAATTAAAAAAAAAAAAGAAAAAAAAACAAAAGGAGAGAATTATTGTAACAAACCGTCCCTAATTTTACGGCTTTATTAATTTTAAAAGAGTGAATTGACGAAAATGCCCTTAAAGGTGAGATTATTGACTTTCATTGAACATCGTTTAGAGAGATGTACAACCTATTCTTTTCGCGTATTTGTATAGTACTAGACGATACGAACGCGTGGACGCAAACGAAACTCAATTCGGAGTTGTGACGAACCAGTTATGTCTGAAACTATGTAAAACTACCGGGATAATTTCAAAATTTGAACTGTGACTTCGTGCAGTAGGCTGCCTTGGCCTTGTATGTCTGATGACCCTCGTGCAGAGGGCATGCATGGGTTTGAAAAAAATTGAACATCACATGGGTTGTGGACAATTGTGTCATTAAAATAATATTTATTTTGGGTTTTAGAAACCCACACTTGTTCCATCAAACACATTACTTCATCATTTTCCTTCTTTTTGGTCTGTCACCTCACATCCCTCACTCTATCTCCCGTTGCTCCCTCTCTCCCTCTCGTCCACGCCTTACTCACTCTCATTACACTCAAGCCTCACTTCTCTTTACCCACTCAACACACTTTCTCTTCTCCCTCACTCCACTTCTCTCATCTATCTCACTTCTCTTTTTCCCTCAAATTTTCTCTCTATGTGCTCTTTGTTCAATGCATAGCAGTTGAGCACCATCACCACTCACTGCCTTCTTTAGCGAGCTTCGTCATACCACCACCATAACTCTCTATCTCTAAACTCTCTCTTTCTCAATCACTCCCTGCTCTCCCTGCACAAAAGCATCGAGCCACCACAACCTCCACTCAGGTGAACCACCCAGACCACCATCCCTCTTCATTTTCAAACCACATGAGTGCAAAAGCACTACAAACAGCATGTCTGGGCAGCCACCCCGAGAACCCAGCTACTGCCGTCGAGCCAAGAAGCTCCAGCGGGTAGTTATGGTTTTTCCAAACAAGATCTCATCAATACCAGTGAAGGTAACGTTCGATAATCCTTTTAAAACCTAGTAGATCGCGTTTTGGTGTACCTTTGGAGTAGTTTTAAGAAGCTTAGTGCCTTTTGGACACAAAGACCTCGGAGGAAAAGGATTCTCCAATTCCCGGTGAGAAACCCGGTCCTTGCAAGCCATTTTTCGGCCAAATAACCACGGAAGAGAACCCCCAATGGTATATTTCGATTCTTTGTTTCTGGGGCTTCAATTTGATATATTGGGTTGCTAGTTTTAGTTGAGTTTTGGGGATGAACGGAGCTTCTAAACTTCCGGCTTTCTTCTTGTTGGAAAACTGGCGATAAGACCAGGTCGACCCAACCCGACCCGAAAAAAAATAAAAAAATAAATAAAAGGGGCCCAAACCTGGAGTCTGCCCTAACCCATGACCCATCAACCCAAGATCCAGCCCAATCCATTTTCTAAATGGCTTTGGAATATTCTTTCTGTTGATTTTTTTTCGAAATTTTCTCGAAAACCCTTTTAGGCTAATTTCGACGCCCCAAGTCTGTTTTTGACATCCATTTAGTGTAATTCCAAAGTTTTAACGTAGTCGACCGCCGGGCGGGCTCGGTTGACCTTTTAGGGTTAATAGTTGACATTTTGTAAAATTTGTCGGGGACTCTCCTTAGCGTATTTCAACGCCCTGATTCCAAATCCACACTTCATTTTCCCAAATTTAATTGTCTTAGTGGAGTTTTACTAATGGGTCCCAATATTATGCTTAGGTGAGATTACTATCGGAGGCTTCAGCTATCTTAGTTCAAACGGCTGGGACCTCGTAAGTATTTGTGAATGGCTCTTTTCTTTTTTACGTATATATATATATATATATATATATATGTATATAATTTTCCCAACAACTACTTTATATATTATGATGTGACATGCCATGTTTAGCTTTACAAATAGACTTTTCGTACATTTTATGTTTTTAATATTACTTGTGAGCATAAACTTGTGGCATGAAATCCTTGCGTTTTATCTGCTCATTATTACATGTTTGCATGGTGTCTCTTAGTTATTTGTACTGTCCTAGGCCAAAGACCAGCTTCACGTGTAGTACACATGCACCGTTTATATTCGCTTTGGATCAAGAGTTAGGTGCCAGTCTGTCCTTTTGTGTGATATTTTGCACTCGTATGTGATGCGACTAGTGCAGCTCACGTGATGTAGTACTAGAATGTAAAACCTACACCTAGCATGTTCCATTGTTTGAATATCTCTGCAATGGACTTGTGTGCCTACACAAATTAATCAGCATTGATTTCTTATAATAATGAATTGAGATTTGATGTTGAGATACCTTGTTGTTGTGCCTACACCCTTTAGCTCACTTGTGTTGCAGGGTACCTATTACATACTAATATATAATATTTTTGGGAAATCATATACTTGTTTTACAGTGAGGGGTTACACTTTTCAAAAAAGCTTTACAAAACTTTATTTTCAGGTGACAGGAGCATATTTATGTGACTTAGTTAGCTTGTTTTCATGCATTAACGTTCTTAGTTCTTAGTTAATTTTGTATTTTAAGCTATTTTCGTGTGTTTGTAGGTTCTAAGTGTCAAAATGGCAAAAAGAAGCGATTTGGAGCATTTTAGAGCATTTTTGGGCTAAGATTGGGTAGTGCAAGCATGGAGGCAAGTTGATGGACAAATTTGAAGATAAAACGGCTTGAAATCAGCTCAAAAGATGGAGGAAAGAAGTCAAAGATAAAGAAGATAAGAAGTTAGCAAGAAATATGGAACATTATCCAAATCTTATCTCATCTTATCCAAAACATTATCCTATCTTATCTTGACTTTCCTAATCCAAATACACAAAGGTTTCAGCCATTAGAAGGAGTCCTAAACATTTTAGGACACCTAAACATTGTTTCTAGAAGATCAATTCCCAGCTATAGAGGGATGCCGCACCTATTTCCTTATTCTAGAGGGATTTGGTCCATTTAATTCCCCAAAACTTCAAGGATTCTGATTTCTAGAAGGGTTATGAGTTCAAAACCTACCTAAACACCTTCCCAGCCGTGACCTAGCCTTCCCCTATATATATGTGATTGTGCCGCACAGATTGAGGCTCTCTACACATCCCTTCGCATCTCAACCATTCTAAACACCTTCCACCACCCATCCACACCACCTTTGCCCATCCACAAACCCTACCAGCCACCTGTGCCACAGCCTTAAAAGGAGGAAGGAGAGAAGGAGCAGCCTTGGAGCGTGTTGCACCCAATCTGGATTGCTGGGCGTTCTTAGGTGTTTTCTACCTTATGTTTTCGTTGATTAATTTAATTTTCCTTTGTCTTGCTGTAATCATGAGAGGCTAAACTCGTTTTTAGCTAGAGGCTACTTTGAAACCATGATTTTGTGTGTGATATGACTTGATAATTCCCCTTCACTTGTTTGAGTCAAATTAGTTAGAATCTGTCTTAGTTTGTGTCTTTGTGTGTTTTGAGTCAAGTTTAATTCAATTTTCGTCTAAAGTGGTGTCTAGTGTCTAGAATCTGTCCAATTGGTGTTTTTAAACAGTTTTGAGTGTTTTTAGTTTGTTTTGAGTCTTGTGAACCTGTTTTGAGTCCCTTGAGTCTTTTCAAACATTTTAAACTTTGTTTTTATGTTTTTGAGTCAGTTTAGAGGTTATTAGCAAGCCCTCCTAATCACCGGTTCAGAACGATCCCTACTTGCATTTATACTACAATTGATAACAAGAGGGTTTAATTTGTGTGCTTAACTTTAATCACATCATCAGGCCCACTCACCCTTGTTTTTCACTCCTCCAGGATTGTAGTGGCAAATGTTTCGTGACGACGAGGATTGTTGGTAAAAGCCATTATGTGGGAGACTTCTCATTTCGGTATAAATGTCTTTACTCTTCTTTTATTGCAATTTATCTATGCTCTGACATCACTTGTGTGATATGGGTTCAATCCCACTCACATGCGCACTCGAAATTAGTCACTTTTAGGTTTTAATTTATTCACATTATCCACATCACTATACTTTATGGCTTTGTCACCTTGCAGGTATCGGCCAGCACATTGCGATTCGAGTGTCCAAATGGACATTCCAGGTCGGGATGTGTCAATTATCCTCCATATAAGTGTTATAGAATTTGTTCATGTTTTCCTATTTTGACAAAACTTATGAATGCAGCACAAGGTCCACACCACTACTCTACAGGGAGAAATTTTTAGTTATGACGGGAATACGGATGGTACATCACGTGTTTTTATGTAAGTGGTGGAAAATTTTAATTTTTAAGTTATTAACCTTTTGACACACATATCCCACCATTTAACTGGAACACATGGTGTACCACTTCGTGTGACGGTGACACTAAAAAATCTCTCATCTACAGGGTTCCCGCCTTGGTCTATGCACCTTTCATATTTTTCCATTTTTCTTTTATTTATTTATTTTTGCAACTGAAAAATTCAAATTAATTACATCACCAGTGTTACGACGTCGTTCTATTCAGGAACTCAGAGAAAAGAAATAATACGGCATATGGCTCATTCTTTTTCTCCCCGCGTAAATGCAGCATTTACGTTCTTTCCATCCCGTCGTCCCTCTCTCGCTCTGAATCTCCGTACAACCACATTTCGATTGGGACTTACGGTTAGGTTTTGTTTTTTCTTCCTCCTGTAATTTGGGATTCAGATGGGGAAGCAATTTCTGATCTACAGCTTCGTCGCTCGAGGCTCTGTGGTTCTCGCCGAGTACACAGAATTCACCGGAAATTTCACCACCATCGCCGCTCAATGCCTCCAGAAGCTTCCTTCCTCCAACAACAAGTTCACATACAATTGCGACGGCCACACCTTCAATTACCTTGTCGAAAACGGCTTCAGTGAGTCCCCATGCATTCATTTCCACATGCGTTTTTTCGGTTTCCTTCCCATTAATTTATGCGTTTCCCTTCAGTTTTGGTTGATTTTATTCCGATCTGCGTCTTCTTCTCTTCGATTTCCTTGTTTCGATGACTTTGATTGATCCCTTTGTTCTTTCATTTGTTTTGTTGGATTGAGAGGATTATATCAATATACGTTTATGAAAACGCTGATTATTGTTAATTATTTGTTTGATAGAACTAAATTTTTGTGTTTTATTATTTTTTTACATGATTTTTTGCGATTCGATGTGCATTGAAACTTTCGGAAAATGATACAGAAAGGACAATGATTGTGCATACACTGGGATGCTGTGTCTTTGTTTTTCTATTAAGGGACCTATGCGAAAATATCTGATTTGACAATTCGAAATGTATTTTTGCTGGATGCTTATGGAGAACATATGGATCATTGGGGATTAGCTGATAAATGATCTCTGTGTTTTTCGGATTTGAAATGTCTTGAGATTTTACATCTAGTCATCATTCATTTTCTTTTACTTTCTTATATTTCTTGAACAATCGAGAAGGGTGGTTGCTCGTCTGTGCCTATAGTCAGTTGATCAGATCTTATAGAATCAGTGGCAAGGTTATATATTTATATTGCATTCATGTAATAGGCAATGCACATTGTATAGACAATGGGGTATTTTTATTTATCTTGTGATTCACTAAACAGTTGTACTTTTCCAGTGAGAGTATTTGTACAATCAGAATTCACTGGTGAAAGGTACTGTTTAATCATCTGAATCCGGTTGGACAGTGCATATTTAAAAAAGTTTCACAAAAACGTTTACGAATGTGTAAAGTACTATCAGATTTTCTGAGAAAAGTTTATGTTTCTATCAAATGTTAAGGTTTTGGAACATTTTTTTTTGTTTTTGGGTGTATTGGATTAGATAGATTGGATAACTTGTCCCAATTTTCAGCTATGGTCCTATTTTTCCTCCTGTTCATTGTTCTTATTGTGGTCGATCATATATCTTTATGTATTAATAACTAGATCGCTATAGTATTGGAAGACTATCGCTGTAGTATTGGAAGATTGTCTTTAGTTTGAACTTTGAACTTGAAGTCTTCCAACCAAAAGAAAATGATACTCTGCGAGTTTCTTTTATTGGATTTTTGTTTATTGATTTATTGAAGTTGAATGCTCGTGGAGTGGTTCTTAATCTTGTAGGATTAGGGTTTTAGACTCTTTTTATTTTGGATTCTACAGCCTACTGTGTCGTTGCTGCTGAATCTGCTGGCAGGCAAATTCCAATTACCTACCTGGAGAGAATCAAGGATGATTTCAACAAAAGATATGGTGGTGGGAAAGCTGCGACTGCTGTTGCCAATGGACTGAACAGAGAGTTTGGGTATTAATTTCACGAAGTGCTTTTCATGGCAACAAATATTGTTCAAATTTTAATTTTTCTGAATACACTTAACTCTTGTATATATGGATGTTTTAGACCCAAACTGAAGGACCACATGAAGTACTGTGTAGATCATCCTGAAGAGATCAACAAGCTTGCAAAAGTGAAGGCTCAGGTTACTGAGGTCAAGGGTGTTATGATGGAAAATATTGAGAAGGTAGAAAGAACTGATACTGTTTTTTTATACAAATTTTTGTAACTGTTGTGTAGGTAATTTGGAAGTTAAAGACTGACTACGTTATAGCCTAATTTTGCATGCTTATTTCTGATTACTAACAGACTTTTGCTATCGAAATTTTAGCACTGGCATCAATCTCTCTGACTAATTCTGTGTATACATTGCAATAGCTCGTGTGTATTTCGGATATATTCTATGCCTTTTTCCATACATTGACTCAATGATATGTTTACATACCCGGAATGGTAATCATTCCCATCCCTTCCCATGTCAATGTTTACCTACGTACAATAAAGAACCAAGAAACATGTCGGATCTTTCTGATTTTACTTAATACCAAAACCTCCCTTAAGTAATCAGTGTTTTATCAGTAAGTAATTGGCACATACATATGTTTCTTTGTGCAATGGTGCTTTTGTAATCAGAGTGCTTTTATTTGATTCCTGAAAAGGATTTGCGATGGGAACAACTCGATGCCTATTTCATTTTGAAACAACCCGTAAACACGTCAATGAGCTCATTTCTTTTTGAATTTTATCCCTCTAATATTTGTTTTCTCATTCGCACTGCATTACAAGTGGGATAATATGTCACCAATTTTGTCGTGGAAATTCATATGATGTGCAGGTTCTTGATCGTGGTGAGAAGATTGAGCTGTTGGTGGATAAAACTGATAATCTTCGCTCCCAGGTTAGTCGAAGAATCATTACTTCTGGAAACCCTTGCCCTGATAGGTTTGGGTGATGGAAGATGATATGGTTATTTGATTAGATAGACATCGCAGGGCGCTACACTTGCTCTCACTTTCTTTTCTTTATCCCTCCCCCATTTTTTTACTTTTCTTGTATAACCATTGTATATCTCCCTTGTGTCAATTTCACGATTTTTTAATATACGTTGTTGATGTGGTAGAAACTAACACACAAATTAAACCCTATAAATTATGCAATCGTAGTATGAGTAAGTAGGGATCGTTCTATTTCGGGAAGTAGAAGGGATGCTAATCAACACAAATTAAACTTATAAAACTGAAAACTAAGTTAAACTAACAACAAAACAATGACGGGGGGTTGGACGAATTTAATTTAAACAAAAGTAAAGGGCAACAAGTAAATTAAGTTGTGAATGAAATATGGATGAGATGATAGCCAAAGGATTCTTCTCCATACATGAAACATATGCATACAAATCGATTTTCAGTTATTCTTCCTATAAACCATGAATGACAATGCCCCAAATTAACTGTAAACAACACTAATTAACTCTCAGATTTTCCTAAGTTCATTGAATTGGACTCAGCGACGCAACCAAATTATTCTTCTCAAGTTCCCTAACTGTGAAAAGCATGATAGAGATACATCTCAAAGATCATTAAGTTCTGTAAAAATTATAAGCATTGACAAACCATTTGTAACTATGAAAAACATGACACTCCTGCCAAGAATTAACTTAACTCAATCGTGACTAGTGACTTTTACAACTTACAAATATAAGTTCATAACGATTAGGTGAAATTCCCTTATATTCTAGCATCAAATCCCTGCATGCAAACTAAGTATGCATCTTTAATAAACATACATGAATAACTTCTCTATAAAGCAGATAAGTAAATCGCATTCATGTTTTTTGAAACAATAGCTGGATGTAATCAATTTATATAAAACATATGATCATGGCTTCAAATTCACCTCTAGCTAAAAAGAAACTTAGTTACACATGTTCATCATAACTGAAAAACAATCTAAAATAAACATTGAAACTTAAAACAAAGATAGAAAAAACTTTGAAAATTCCAGCAACTTCAATGGATGAATGGTAGGCATGGCACACCCTAAAACGTGCAGGAATTTCATATATATAGGCAGGGGAACGGCTGAATCCAAGGAGGAAAGGGTTTTGGCATTTTGAATTATTTTAGGACTCTAAGAATCAGGTAGAGAGTGTTGGAATGTGATTAGGATTCCTTGCAGCTGGAGATAAGATAAGATAAGGTTGGATAAGATATGATAAGATAAGATAGGATAAGATAGTGTTCCTCTCCAACTAGGATTCCTCTTTCTTGTGTAATTCCTTGTCTTCCAAGCCTCAACTTTAATTTCTCTAGAGTTTAGCACATGTCTAACACCATTTAAACACCAATAACGTCGAGCCCATATGCTATCCACACATGCTATCCAATTCAAGTCCAAAACTGCTCCAAATTGCTCTATTTAACTATTTATTGTCGTCTTTACCAACTGGACCTGGAATAATATAAAAATAACTTAAATTACTACAGTAAATGAAAATTAACTAAGTAAATGCAAAGAAATAAGATAAAAAAATCGTATAAATATGCTCCTATCAGTTGTTATGGTGTATTTATATTTTCAAAATACTGGTTTGTTGCAGGCCCAAGATTTCAGGACACAGGGAACAAAAATGAAAAGAAAGATGTGGCTTCAGAACATGAAGATGAAACTGATTGTCGTGGCGATTCTCGTTGTCATAGCCCTCATCATATATTTATCTATTTGTCGTGGTTTCAAGTGTACCTAAATCGCCTTGGAATGTCTCTGGAAACTTTCCTGATGTCATGCGGCATTTAAGGTCTTGGTAAATTGCTCTAACTCTTCCAGTTCTTTACCTTTCTAGGTTATACCCGTCCTCTTTTGCTAGCCATTTTAGGACGGGGGCGGTTTTGTATTTCGCATTGGTTGTATAGTTTATATATTTTTACCTTGTCTAGGTAGTTAAATCACTATGTGTTCACCATGTGTAATGGATCCTTAGCTTATGATGTAATGGAGGAATACTTGGATGATTGTGAATCAGCATGTCCTTTTGGAATGCTATTGAAATCTATCCCCTTATTTGCTTCTATCCAATTTGCAGTGATAAAGTAAGTTGGTTGAGAGCGGGTTTCGTCATTACTACGTTTAACAGTTATCGCGACGAAACAAAGGCCGTCGTGCAAAGAAGATTTTTGTCGGCCAAAAAATTGCACGACAAAACATTTGTCGCCAAAGTGTCGTCGTGCAAAGCTCATTAAGTTAGGATTTGCGCGGCGAATACACAAAGTTTGTCGCGCAAAGTATATTGGGTGACGAAATTAACATTTGTCGCACTAATGTTTAAGGGACGAAGTACCTTCGTAGCGCAATATTTAACACAATGAAAGACTATTCGTTGCACTAAGTTTTAAGGGACGAAGAAGGCCTTCGTGGCGCAATATTTAACACCACAAAAGAACCTTTCTTTCACTAAGTTTTGCGAGACGAATACTTCGTGTCGCAACGTTCAGCACCACGTGGGTCTTTTAGTCGCGCAATCTTTAGAACCACGAAATTTGTCGTCACCTTGAAGTAATGCCTACGAAAGCATTTCCTTGGATATGTATTTGTGCGACGAAATATTTTGTTGTTCAAAATTAGGGCAATGACATTTTTTCATTTTCAAGTAATCTAAAAATTATTAAATTGTAAGTACTTTTAGGTTTGCACGACGAATTATTTCCTTTTCTTTAGTTAAGTGCAACAAAGTAATTTCGTTGCGCAAAGATTTTATTTATTTATTTAAAATTGTTTTGGATTTAATTTTTAACAAGTAGTTGATATTTAAGTTAAATTACTTTAATTAGAAGGAAAAAAAATAGTTGAAAGAAAAAAAAACTTATATCAAATAAAAAGAAAATGTACGTACAACGTGGGGTGGTGGGCTCTATATGTGCTGGGTCAATGGGCTACTGGGACGTCGAAGGTGCATGAAGAGGAGGTGCAACTAGCGAGGAGAATTGGAAACCGGACAACCGAAGAACGTCAATGAGCTGTTCCATCCGGCTGTTTTGGCCGCTAATTGCTGCTCTAGGCTCACAACCTGGGCCGTCAGTGATGCGAATGTATATGCATTTTTTTGTGCTTGGATTATTAGATTGTTTGAGTAATTGGATTTCCACATTCCAATACAATTAATACATTGAACAACCTTTGTTTCCATTTTTCTCCGAAAATCAGTGACAAAAATTGGTGAGGATCGGATTTTTGGAAACAAATTCTTCCCTGAAAATAAAAAAATTCATCAGGTTAGTAATTCATGTTTTCAATTTTCCTTCTCTTCCCCTTTTATACCATCATTTCAATTGTGTAAGAATTGTTTGCTTTCACTTGCTTTCTTTGATAACTCAAAACTGTAACATGAACCTATGCTCTTTTTTATACACGCATTCAATTTCGATTCCAAGTTCATATGCATTTCTAGGTTCATTTCTTTCTTTTAGAATCCTCAACCCCAATGGTTAACTGTTTTGTACATTATGCTAATGCTTTTCTTTTATTTTCCATTTTCCTGCCACAATTAAAAATTCTATTATCGCGTTTATCAATTGTGTAGGAATTGTTTAGTTTCGCTTACGTTTCTTGAGGGCTACAGACCGAAGTTGGGGTTTTGGAGGTAAAACCTGTAATCTGTTTGATAAACTATATGCTACATTCAATATCTAACTATGAACCCGTGATGCATCAGTGCACCATTGGAGCAACCTTTGAATATATTATGAGCCATGAGAAATGTTTTTCAATATAATCACATCTTTAGTCTTGCATTGAATTTATAGAAAATGCTATGAACTTTATACTTGGGTAACACCGTTAGTCTTGCATTGAAATTTACAACTCAGAAAAGTCCTGTCAAACAAAAGAGGTTCTATAAGAAGTTTGGATATCTTCAACTAATTCATAAGTCAAGGGTAAAATGCACTGATGCAAGGAACACATTTTACATTGAATAACATTGTTTTCAATAATTATGAATGTAATGTAATAACTTTGTTTATAATAATTCTGAATGTACTTTGGAAACATCATTAGCAGTATGGGAGCATACGATTGCCAGGTTCGCCATTCGGATACTCTGTCAACTCAAATGGAAATTAATCGTCAAATGGCCAAACATTTTTCTCATCAGACCAAAGAAACTGAAAAGATATATTTTTTAGGAAGTCCAAGAATTAATTAGGTAGAGAGTGTATGCTGTTACTGTTTTGAATTATTTCGGTGCTTTTGCTTGCTCTTGCAGAGGATTGTTTGGTGTTCACACTAGTGGGATGCCGCTTATTGAGTTGTATGACTGAGTTCTCTGTATTTCTAGAGGATGTCTTGGTTTGTGTTCAGGCAGGAATATCGCTTGTGGGCGTTCCTGGCTCGAGCACACAGCTCCCCACAGAGTTGGCACTTTGGTTGACTGTCGGGCTCTCGCTTGTTCGCCGGGCTTCAAGAAGAGGACAGAGTTAGTTCTGAAATGTGCCTTTGTGGGGCCTTAGGTGTAGGCCTTGAGGCTCGCAATCAAAACTAACTAAGTGCTAGGCGTGCCACTGCCATCTCTGTATGGCAGATGTTGAAATAGATGTGTTTTGAGTTGATTACTAGTGCCCCGATTTACTCAAACTTCTTGTTATCAAAGGATTGTCACAGATGAGTTAAGTCTGCATTAAGTTCTTTTTCTTGCCTTGTAACCAAGGACTTTTACTTGTGATTTTATATGTTTAGATGAAGGGAGTCCAGAGCCCTTTTGATCATTAGATTGATTACAGTTAAACACTTGCAGAGGTGAAGTTGATTAACTTAGTCAGATTCGATCATAAATGGGACTTACAGCGAAAAGCAGTTGAAAGTGAGTTAAAACACAATAGAACATGAATTAAACAATAGATCTACAAGATGTAAGTACAAACACAAGAAAGTCGAGCAAGATTTAACCTTGTCGGGTAAGGTTGAACCTCTTGCAGCCACTTCTCTGTATGTTTGCAAGATTTATGTGTACTAGGAAATGGAAATATAAGCAGGAAATACAACAAGGTTGGTTTCCTAAAGGGAATCGATACTACCAAACTAAGGGAAAGTAGCAGAGCTTCTAAACTTGACAAGAGATAGCTTGTCGCTATAAAGGGGACTGAATCTGGGTTGATTACAGCTTTTGGATGCAAATCTGGCTTGAGAGCAGAGTTTGTATTTTTGTTTGTTTGATTGGTTGAGTGTCCCTAATCCTTGTGTCACTGCTTCTTTATATAGGGATCTGAGGGAGCCCCTTGCTGAGAACATTGAGCTTGCCCGAAAGAGACTTCTCTGATAGCTTGCATGTGAAATGATATTAAAAAGGGCAACTTGTACTTCCACCACATGTTTTCACCACATGTCTCCACCACTTACAATAAACTAATAATTAAAAGAAGCAAGTTGGCTTCTTTCACCAGATGTCCACTTCCATGTCCATATGTTGCCTTCCAAATCATTTGCAATGAGAAAGCATGCAATTCTTTTGATTAAACAAAGCTCTTGGCAAACCTCCACCACCCAAACAAATGGGGAAAAAAATATTATAATGTCAATCCACTCCACTTGTAGCCAAATATCTTTCCAAGTTAACCTTCTTGCACATTAATCATCCAAATGTCATATTTTACCCAAATGGGCCAAATAAGTAAAAATGGGTACATTTTAGGTAGGGCTGGAAAAAAATCCCAAAAATCCCAAACCGAACCGAAAAATTCCCGAAACCAAACCGAAAAAATCCCAAACCGAAATTCCCGAAAATTTTGGTACCCAATACCGAACCGATCCCGAAATTTTGGTATGGGAATCGGTCTCAAGTTTTTGGGATTTCTGTCACAGCCCGTCCCGGAATTAATTAATCGAGGATGTGAAATGACGGGATTGCCCTTGAATCTACTACGGTATGTGACATTTCATTGGGTTTTATTGTCCTATCCTAAGTTTGTTTTGGAAAAATAGTTGGAAATTAATTTGGAATATTTTTATGTGGTTGGGGTTTTTGTAGACCACACACCTTCATTTTTTTCACTCTCTCTCTCTCTCTCCCGCATGCTCACGGTCTCTCTCTCCCTTCTCTTTCGAAAGGTACGGACAACCCCAAAGGTTATCAAACCTTCACGGATCGACGTGGTTGAGACCACCATCGTACTCCTAGAGACCATACGAACCCATTGGTACCCATTTCAGGTAAGGGTTCATACGTTTTCACGCTGAAATCACGAGGTCCGTGATTGTCACTATTCACCAACTTTTAAATGGTTGCATTTTAGGACAATCCAAGCTTACCACGAGCTTAAGGAGGTCCCCACGAAGCTCGGAGTGCTTCGTTTGAAGGTTTGGGACGTCGGGATCACAAGGTTCGAAGGTGGCCGGTTTTGGTGAAATTTTCCCGACGCGATTTGGAAGGTTTTGAGGCTCCAAGGAGGTATAGCCTTCTTCCTCTCATGATTTGTGACATTTTGGTGAAAATTTTATGAAAAATGGTGCAAAAACGAGTGAGAAAAGGGCAGTTGCAGGGTTGCCCAGAATCCGGCGCCGGTGGCACTGTTCCGGCGTCGGGAGGTTGAAGATGATGCGCGTGGGGGGCGCGTGAGGCCGTGGCCTCCCCGGCGCGTGAGGGCGCGTGGGCCCTAGAAAAATTTATTTAAAAATATCACGATGTTCGTGAGGTTGTGTAGATCGCGTTGGTATATTCATACGCCAAAATTGAGCATTTTATGAGAAGTTATTTCGAATTGTTGGTTATGTGCTTAAAATAACGTTTTTATAGTTGTTTCGCATATAGGTGAGATCTACCCCGAGGACGAGCGCAGTAAGAGGCGTCACGGGGGTTACGACCCTGCGACATACCAGTGAGTGGGCAGTTTTGTTTTCATTATACGCCTATATACTTAATGATTTTTCCCAGAATTTGAATTAAAATGAAAGTATGTTTTGAAATGCCATGCATAGATTTATATGAATCATGTGATTGAAGTGCCATGCATAGTAATTACATGAAATATGTGAATGGATATTATATGATGCATATATTTGAATTGGTGCTGCGGACGCACAGGTGAGTATCAGGTGAGTTACATTTGGTGTATTGAATTGTTGGATGAGATTTATGTTGATAGCTCATAACCTGCACCCCTGGTGTTAGTGCTTATGTTATTCACCGCATCACACGCTCACCTTGGATCCAAGTAGATGCTAGTCGTACAGACCACTGGAGGTGGTTCCGACATGCTAGTCGTACAGACCTTAGAGACGGTTCCGACTAGTATGTGACCTTAGATTATGTGCACAGATGATTAATGAGAGAAGCACTAGAGCGTATTATTACACCATCCGAGTCGTACAGACTACTATAGGTAGTTCCGACTCATGTGCAGCGTAGTGCCGTACAGGTCGCAGTTGGCGACTCCGGCAGGGCCGTACAGGTCACAGTTGGTGACTCCGGCTGGATTGGATATTGAGCTCTAGAATCAGCCGTACAGGACCACTGCAGGGTCTCCGGTTGATTTATTATTTCACCTGATTATTGTTGATGCATCCATATTATGTTTTTGGCTCATGGCATGGCATATTTCTCTGGAAAATGATGAATAAGGGTGTTTGAGATTTCTGAAGCTATATATATTTATATATTCTATTTTTCTGGGAAAGTATACAGGTTTTTCTAGCGAGGGGATATATATGTTAATAAAGGAAAGATTTTGAAAGCTTTGTTTTACTGACCCACTCACCTTGTTTTGCGCCCCTCCAGGTTGTAGTTAGGAGTGTTTGGTGGCTCTCGAGGATTCCCACGGCTGTTCTGACGGACTTCACTCATGTAGGATTCACCTTCGGGTGTTGTAACTTAGTAATTGTCCTACTTGACTGCATTTGAACCTTATGCTCTGATTATGTGTATTTCATACTTTAACTCTCTCTCTAGCATATCATTAGGAGTGTACTGCTAGTATTCGGTTTCTAATTATTCATACTCTTTATCCTATTGCTTCCGCATTGCGTAATGGTTACGTCACGTTTGTGACGGCCAGCACGCCCTGATTCTCGGGTCGGGGTGTGTCAATTTCGGTATTCCCAAACCAAACCGAAATATATATATATATATATATTATTTAATTTTTAAATATATAAGATCACATCTTTAAGGGGAACATCATCTACCTACAATAGTGAAAATTGAAATACTGAAGGAGCACTGGAAATTGATGACGGAATATATACAGGAAGGAGCCCTAAGATAGATAGTAGAACATATGCAGAATTTTTAAATCACAGAAGATTGATAGATGGATACATAGATGCGAAATAAACATGGGAGATTGATAGATGGATACATGGATAGATTATAAGTTACAATTTGCTTGAGAAAACTTTACATCTATCTATAATATTTATATTATATATGTACAGAAGTTTACTCAAGCATATATTAACGTTTTAGACGTAATTTTGGGGACTAGCATGATTATAGATAGATTTACTAGTTTACTCAAGCATATATTAACGTTTCATATTGGCAGATTGCTTTTGAATAGGCAGATAAACTGGGCCTTGCCATTTGATTGGTAGATTTGTGTGCATCGATTAGTAGAAACAAATTGGCAGATTGGGCATGCCTATATGTCAATTTTTTAATATAAAACGTTGAATTTTAGCCCAAAAGCATAATATGTCAAATTTTAGTCCAAAAACCCAAAACCATTTCGGGATTCCCGATTTGTCCCGAAATCCCGAAACTATTTTGGGATTCCCGAAAATTTGGTTTGGGATCGGTATTGAAATTGGGATTCCCGAAAAATTTTGGTTTGGGAATCGGGACAAGGGTTTCGGGATTCCCGAAAATTTGGTTTGGGATCGGTGTTGAAATTGGGATTCCCGAAAATTTTGGTTTGGGAATCGGGACAAGGGTTTCGGTATGGGATCCCATACCGAACCATCCCTAATTTTAGGTGCAAACAGTTTGAGCTAAACATTACGAGATTTAGTTGTTGAATGTTTTGAACATCTGTTTATATTTATATAGAGTGGTCAACAACTACTTTATATTTATGCAAATACTTTGTATATGTTTCTACACATTTAGTCTCTTATCCTAATACTTATATATCATATTTATAATCATTTGACATTCCCGTAGCTACATGTAGGCTAAAACTGCTAGTTATTCCTATGACCAAATGAAAATGAGTGAGAGAAAAACAACGTGCATAGAGAGAGGGGGAGGGAGGGGAGAGTGTACCTTTTTGGAGAGATGTTTGCCATCACTCAACAAAATTTTGATTCTAAAAAACCTGGAATTGGATCCTCTTTGGATCCATTTCATGCGGACCTTCCGGATCACTTATCATGAACGTTCACCATAGAACGAACGGTCAGCAATTCCAATCATTTTATCTTTCTCTGTTTTTAACAAAACTGAAGCACCAGCCGTTTCAACCCGACTTCGTTTGTTCCGTCTTCTCTCTCTCTCCCTCCCATAGCACCATCCATTGAAGAAAAGCTTTAGGCCTTCAACATTGTTGCAAATCCAAAAATCCAATTTTCTTTTTCTAGCCTTTCACTAATTTTCAACTTCAAAAAATCTAACACTTGTTTCGATTTTCCAAACCTTCAAGATTGCTCCAAATTTCCATCCTTCCACTAATTTTCAACTGGAAATATCTGAAAGCTGTTTCAATTTCAACCTATAATTTCTTGTTTTCATTTTGTTTTGTGTTCACTGCCCTCTATTTTGTGTTCCTCATGCTAGAATGTCGGAGAGATTACGATAAAAAAAAATAGTTTTAAACCTTGTCATTCAATATATGGCGAACCTTCATGATTAAGTGGTTCGGAGGATCCGCGTGAAATGGGTCCAGAGATGATCCAATTCCAAAAAACCTATCATCACTAGCTGAGCCGCTCACATGGCTAAGGTGGGCGCTCTAGCCCAGTGAGGTTTTTTGGTAAACTTAGGCTTTAATGACTCATGTTGATGCATATAGCCTATATACTCCATCCAATTTTAATACAGTTATTATTTAATATATGTTTAGAGCATGATGGGATATAAATAATATTTTTTTATGCTAAAAATAATAAATGAGTTTTCTCTCCCTTCCCCACCCTTTTATCCTATTCGTTAAACAAAAAGAGCATTACTCTATGCAATCTACTCTCTATGCTTTTTACTTAAGAAAAGAAAAAGAAATTTGTTTTTGAATCCACCTTTAAATCTCTATATCCACAATTTTCTTACTTTTCATTGAGATTTTCTAATGAATGTCACCTTCTATGTGTCCTTTATTTCTTTATTCAAGTGTTCTTGATTTAATTAGTAGGTTAATTATTTATATGGTCATTAATTTTATTGATTAGGGTTACGATTTTGAGAATAGCTTATATTTCATTGTTGTTATTTAATGTTGATTATTATATAATTTATATAGCAAAAAAATTAAAGGAAAACTAATGAAAAATGCTCGAAAACTTTGAATTTAACCAAAAACTATATAATAACTTTATTTAATGGTTAAGACAAAGCCTAACATTAAACCAATCCATTTAAAATGGCCCAATCATTTGTTTTCTGTTTTGCCCCTGACGGTAAGCTTTTTTCCATCTAATTTAAATTACGGATCTCCTTGCTATTCTATATCTTCCTTATTTCTTCTTGACATTCGAAACCTTCCATTTTTTCTTTCTAATTTCGGATCGCAACTCCATCTATATCACTATGCAAAATCATAGATCCGATCCCACTCCAAACCTAATTTTGATCCATCTCCATCTCTGTCAAAATCGCAGACGATCTCTTACATGCAAAACAATGTCACTCTCTCTCTCTCTCCCAATATTTCTGACTTTCTCTCCCTTCTGTAAAGATGAGAAGAGACCTGGACTTTTCATTGACATCGGCAAAAAAGCCAAAGGTAAGCAATTGTTCTCACTCTCTGTCTCTCTGTGTCTCTATCTCTGCGATCTTTCTACTATTTTTTCGCTCTCTCGGTTGCGCATAATTTCCACCTAAAACGAAGTGTTTTGGCTTCTATTGCAGATATTCTGATCATGGACTACATCTCTAATAAGAAATTCACCGTCACCATCAATAGCGATGCTGGCATGGTATGCTTTTGAAGCTCTAAATTAATTAAAATGTGTATATCTAATTGAGCAATCAAGAAATATAGTTTCAGATCGTGAATTAGGAGTTCAAATCAGTGTTGTTTGCTTGTGACAACCCGTCCCTAATTCTACGATTTTATAAATTTAAAAAATGTGAATTTACGAAAATGCCATAGACACGAGGGTATAGACTTTCGTTGACTAACGTATAGTGAGATGTATGAAATATTTTTTTGACGCATTCTTGAAGTACTTGACGGTACGGATGCGTAGGCTCGATCGGAATCGAATTCAGAGTTATTACGAAGCTTTTACGAATTTTTGAACGTAAGGGCATTGTGGAAATTTCACAAGTGGAGATTTTTTTATCCCACCCTTGGACCACTCACGGGCTGCCACGTGGCAGATTTCTCCCCCATTTTCTGGAGGTTTCTTTGGTTGACCCGTGACTTCCCCTCTCTCTATTATTTACTCCCTTTTTTCTGTCATTCAAACACACACACACATCACACTTTTTCCCTTCTTAGCCGACAGCACCTCACCCTCAATCTCCCTCATCATCTTCTTTTCTGCCGTGACCATCCCCTCACCCCAGTTCTCATTCCTCCTTCTCTGTGCAGCCAAAACAAACACATAAAACCACCTTCCCAGCTCTCATCTCTCTACCTCGGCTGGCATGGAGATGCAACAGAGCATCACCATTTAGTGAACCCAACTCATGCGAGTTTTCGATTTTCCGATCAAAGGTAAGCCTCGGGAGCCCTCAATCTCAAATCTTATCGTTTTTGAACTCCTGATACGGTCTTTAACCTTCAAAATGCGATTTGGTAGAGTTAATGCAGAAAAACCTCTCGGGAAAGTATTCCCACATATTGAGCAAGGAACAGTGGCCATCCGGCCACTTTCAAGACATTTTTCCGGCCAACTCGGACTTTGTCTCGGCTCCACTTTGGTATGGTCTTGTTCTCTGTATTTCTAACTTCAAAATGGCTTTTGAATCCCCAAGTTTGGTTAAGTATTGAATTAGAAATTAACTATGAAAGTTGGGAAGAAATTTCCAGATTTCTGGAAATTTTGGCCGTGACCATTTGACCATCTTTAGGCCATTTTTCCGGCCAACACCGACATAAACTTGGTTCCAATTTGGTATGGACTTGTTCTCTACATTTCTAGCTTTTATATGGCTCTTGAATCATCGAATTTGATTGAGAATCGAGCTAGAAATTAGCTCTGAAAGTTGGGATGAAATTTCCCAGATTCTGGAAAACTTGGACCCGTGGCCATTTGGCCACTTTCTGACCATTTCCCAGGTCAACTCCAGCCACTATTCGACTTGGAACTGGTACTAACATGTTCCCCACATTTCTAGCTTCTAGTTGGCTTTTGAATCATTGAATTTGGTTGAAAATTGAGCTTGAAATGAGCTCCTAAAGTTAGGGGGAAAAACACGAAAAAAAAATCTGGAAAACTCGTTTATACGTTAATACGTTATACATAATTACAAAATGGTTTCGTTGTAGGTGAAATGCATTGCAAGGATCTTCGAAGGCCGCGAGACGGGTTCGGCTCAACGTCATGTTTTGTGAGTGGGCATTTGTTTTTTCTCTCTCTCTCTCTCTCTCACTCTCTCTCTCTCTCTATATATATATATACAATTTCCAAAAACATTTTTATATGGAATTATGCTTTGCTTGCCATGTCGTAAATAAGCTACATTTTAAATATTGCATCGTTACACTTGTGAATTGTATTGTGTAATGCTGTGGAGACTCAGGTAAGCTTCAGGTGAGTATTATGGGATTGAATGGGTTGTATTGCATTGGTATGCATATATTTATTTAGAGCTCATCATGGCTGCACCCCGGTATTAGTGGTCTCGCCTGGGGCCAGGGCCAGCCTTCACGTGATTGTTCACCTCCCGCACCGCACGCTCACCTTGGATCCAAGTATGATGCTAGTCTGTCGTACATACCACAATAGGTGATTCCGACTTGTAGGTGACCCGCAATTTATCGCACAGTCGTCACGTGATCGTAGCACTTGAGCGTACATATTTATACCCAGCCTGTCGTACAGGTCATACTAGGTGACTCCGACTCGTGTGCTAGCCTAGATTGATGAGCTATAGGTCCAGTCGTACAGGTCACGTTAGGTGACTCCGACTGACATACTATTTTATATTGGTTTCACATCTACTTTACATCTTTTACTGCTGAAATGTTATGACATGACATACTTCAGTTTTCGCTGGTCTTGTGCATTGGTTTTCATACCTACGTAGTAGTATTTTATGGAAACTATACGGGTTTTACAGTGAGGGGTTATTATTTTCAGAAAAGAGAAATGTGTTTTCTAAAGCTTTGTTTTTGCCCACTCACCCTTTTGTTTTTTTCGCCCCTCCAGGTTTTAGTAGCTGAGCTTTTGTATCGACAAGGATGGCATATCCCAATATAGGTGGCTACCTATGATGGTATAATCCTTATCTTACCTTACTGTACTTTACTTATGCTCTGTAATCACGTGTGAAATGGGTTCATTCCCGCTCACAACGCACTCTTATAATTAGGCACTTTTAGGTTTAAATTTACACATTTTTCGCATCATTACACTTTATGACTTCTTCACCTTCTAGGTGTCGGTCAACACAGCTCGATTCGGAGTCCTAATTGACATTCCGGGTTGGGGTGTGTTATTGCTAGTGTTGATTGTTTTAGCTAGATCATAGTGCCAATCTCATACTATTTTTTTGTGTCGGGTTTGAAATTGAGATTGAAGTATTTAGAATTGAGTCATTTTTGTAGGTTATAGCGTTTCTTTGTCCAAGGAAATAGGTATATACGTTTTCTTTATAAATTCGATTATACACTTTGCGCTTTCTTATGCGATGTAATCATAAAACAAGGAAATCATTTAGCTGATCAAGAAATCGGTTTATATGTTATTATAACTGATTTTAAATTATTCTGATGCTTTAGCATTTTTAAGCTTTGATTTCTGAGCTCTTTTTGTGACAACCCATCCCTACATTTACAATTTTATTAATTTTAAAAAACGTGATTTGACAAAAATGCCCTAAAGGCAAAGTTTTGACTTTTGTTGACCTTTAGTTAGAGAGACGTAGAACCCATTCTTTTAGTGTATTCTCGAAGTACTCGGCGATATGGCCGCGTGGGCACATGCGGAATTGAATTTGGAGCGACGACGGAGATTTTGTGGAACTACGAAGTTGGAGGGATATTTTTAAACATTGTTTAATTAATCTGGCTGTGGGACCCATATCCACACAAATTCTCCACCCATTCCTCGCCACGTGTCCCTCTCCTTCTCTTCCTCACTCCGGATCTCATCTCTCCCTCTTACTCTTTCAGCTCTTTACCACTCTCATCTCTCTGTCATTCTCATTCCTCTCCCGTCTCTCTCCCCGAGCTCCCTCTCTCGTAGTTCTCTCTTTCCCTAGGATCCCTTTCCCTTTTTGGTGACACACTCAAGACCCTTACACTCACCGACGAAGGTACACCCACCACCACTCTCTGTCCTTCCATCTCTGTGGAACTCAGGAGCACCCAGAGGGCACCAAAAATCCAGAACCCGGCGAACCTATGGCTTGCGAGCCCAAATCCCACTGCCTCCAGTATTTTCTCAGTGAAACGAAGGTACAAACGTCTTCCTTTCACCTTTACCTTCATTTTTCTGGGCAAATCGTAGGGTAAACTGGTGGTTCAACATCGACCGGAGCTCTTGAAGCTTCAACTTCTCCTCCGACGAAACTCGGGCCACCAGACAACCCAGAAACCAACCCTTTAGGTTGGGCTTTCAAGCCCAAGGCCCTTTAGCCCTAACCCAGTGGAAACATGGCCTTTGGGCCGAATTGAAACCTGGGCCTTTGGCCCGTGGAACTTAGGCCCTTCAGTCTATCAAGCCTAGACCCAAAACCCTATTGGATCCAGGCCTTTGGGCCATGGATCCGGTCCATTAACCTTAAAACCCATTGGACCCAAACCCTTAACCAATCCGGTTCGACCCAAACCCTTGACCCGGCCTGTGATCCAGTTTGACCCGTGACTCGTTGATCGACCCGGTCTGATCATTGACCGTTAACTTTGACCGTTAACTTTGACCGGTCAATGTTGATCGTTGACTTTTCGGGTTTCGTCCAAGACCCTTCCTAGGCTAATTTCGATGTCCTAGACCCGTTTCCGACGTCCATTTTTCCAAATTCAATCGTTTGGATATAGTTTTATTAATTGTACCCTTTATGTACTTTGGTGCAATTACTATCGGAGATTTCAGCTTTCTAGCTTGAACGGATGTGACTTCACAAGTATCTTGCCACCTCGTTGGGCACGAAAAACATGTAAACTTTCCCTAAGTTTTGGGTACTTTAGATGACTTATCGTCATTTTAGAAAATCATTTTGGAAATCGCCCCTAGACTTTAAACGACAAATCTTCCTACCAAGGAATTTCCATTTTGGGGAACGAGTTGCTAGCCCCGCAGCCTGGCTAATGCATCGAGGGTTGAGTAGCACCAAAGATTTACCGATCAATCCTATCGCTTTTTCCCATCTTTTTTACCAACCCTTCGTGATAGGAAACCATAAATGGTTTTGTTTATTTGGTAGCACCTATTAGTACACCATCTCTTATAATTCCTACGAAGGTTACTTCGTCAAGATTCTAGAAATGTCTGAAGCGACAACCTGGTGCTAAAGTGATAGCATTTGACGGAAGATCATCTGAAGGGTAATCACTTTTGGTCCCCTATGGCACTAATATCTTCAAACGTACTGGTGTTCATGATGGATATTCAGGAGAAAGATCGACTCCCGATAAAGTTCATTTCCAAAGTAGATTATTAGCAAGTTCTTTTCCCAACCATGAGACTTTCCAACCAATGCCAATTCCCAGACTTTCCTTTCGATGTTGTACTCATCTTTTGGGTGAGTATAGGCTTACAGGTATGAGTTGTCATATTCGGGAGTAACAAGAACTCCCATAAGCAGTAATCAAATCCCCTTAGAATCAACGAACTCCTTTACGTGATCAGTTCTTTTCCAATCACCCGGAGCTTTCTACCCGAACGGGCTTTAAATCCGTAATTAGCCTACGGTGACTACTAATTGACGATGTTGTTCGATATCCAGGGATCGTTGACCAGCATTCGGTGGTATGATTTCTAATACCAGACATAGGTTCTAGTATCTGGGAGTGATACCTTTATGCCAGAATGCTGATTCACAGTTTCAGGGTAACGAGCAATATTAAAATATCTTAAGCGCGTTAATTAGCGGCGCTACTGATAGACTGATTAACAGTGGTTGCTTGAGCCGAAGAAACTAGATCGTGGAAATTTAGGAGCAGAACGAGTTTTGAGAAGCTTACGATGACCTGGTAGCGCAAGGCGTAAAGAAAAGAAGCAGTATAGTACAATCCGAGGACGTGTACCCTTGGCGTCATTTCTCAATTTTGTTTCAGAGCCATCACCAAGTAGTGAGGTGAGGTACACCTCGATCCATTCCTGTACTACACCAGTTCTTCCTTGCGTCTTTTTGTACTACAACTGCGTCCTTAAGAGAAGACATGTAACTTTTACGGAGGGCCCTTGTCGCCTATCCAACCAAATACCTTATCTAGGGAACCTCAAACCTATCCGCAAGGAGAAAGGTCAAGCCCTAAAGTCGTACTTGGACTTCAACAACTCAGTCAGTTGACGACTAAAACCGTTAGTCCTACTTCGAGTTGTTGTTCTCTCTGATTAACTTTTGGAAACCGAGAGTTCTTTCATAGCCTAACGAAATTCGGAGTAGTCTTACCAACAGAGTCTCTCCTCAATTTCAGCATGAAAAAATCGAGTGTTTGAGAACACCGACATTCAGCCTTATACCAATTCTTCAAGTAACCCTTGTTAATTGGTACTTTCTTGGGAGACGTGATCTTCGTAAATGACATTCTTGCCTTTTGCCTTTTTCCAAAAGGTTTTAGCGGAAGGAGGTTGAGATTCTCGCAAAGTATTGCAAAACTGAGATATCTTTGATCTTGTAGATTTATCGACAACTTGTTGGCGAACTTTTCGGCTACAGTGTTTTCCTCACTTACAATCGAGGAAAGTTAAATTAGTTTGGGTTGTTGAAAATGAGTAAAGTTCCTAACAACTGAAGTGTTGTCTCACCTTACTTCTGTTTTACACCTTTTGATGACCTTGATCATTTCGAAATCCAGGAGGACGTATTCTTCAGATGTTTCGGTTGTGTAGAGACAGCACGACGGAGTATCGCTTTTATTCTCCAACGGTTAGAACCGTTCGAAACGAACCATCTTAATCATGACCAAAAGTCAATAGTCATCATCTTTATTCGAAAGCTAGATGACACTTCTTTGTGGAGAAACGTGTTCAAAATCTTCTCTAACCTCATAAATTTCTCGAGTACACTTTCGCTGAGAAAGAGCTAAATTTATGACAGGGACGTTGGAAGAACTAAACCAAATGTCTACGATTGCACTAACGTGTATTATCCTGGTTGTGCAAACATATTTACTGCTACAACTACAAAAGATGCATCCACCCTCGAACGTCTTTAGCTTGTTTTGTCCCATTCTAATTGGGATTCATGAGTATCGATTTGTCGTTACTTACAAATGATCAAGAATCGTTCGAGTGGTTATAATCACTTCCTATGTCTGAGTAGAGATAGGAAAATATCGCCATACGCTCCTAATACGAGTTTCCTGTACATGTGGAGATTTTGTGATGTACGGTGAGTATCGATTGACTTGACGAGTCAAGTCGCGTTCCGTTGGTCCAAATGGACAACATTTTACACCTCTTGGTAAAATTGCCCAATCTTGAAATCTATTGGGTCTTTTGACATTTCGATCAATACCTACTATGACGGTAATTCCATTTTTACCCCTCTGTACTCAAAGCCATTCAAGTCAACCTTGGGTACGTGTCTACCCTACTGCACTTTGTATTGCCTTGAAGTGGATGCATTGCCTAGAAAAACCGTTAATGTTGGAAGTGCAGTCGTGACCATTAATTACTCAATCACCCAACAAATACTCGGTTGAACGGATCTTTACCGTGGTGATTGAATATCTTAAAAACTACTGTTGTAGTTTGATGTTATGCATCCAATCCAGTTATCTCGTACTCTAGATTTGATGGGCTTGCTTTGATCCTCAAATTCTCGGGTATTCTTCTAGCCTTCTCAATGTAGTTACTTTCTCACTAAGTTCAAGAGAACTTCACTATGAATTTGCTTGCTAAGGCGTTGCGGACTACGTTGGATAGACTACATGGTAGGTGTGCCACTATTGTATCTCATCGTGATGCGAGTTTTACTACCAAGTATTGGGGAAGTCTTCTTGAAGGCCACGTGTAGTAAGTTTTGTCATCGAAGCGTTGCGGACTACGTTGGCTTGACTACATGGTAGGTGTGCCACTATTGTATCTCATCGTGATGCGAGTTTTACTACCAAGTATTGGGGAAGTCGTCTTGAAGGCCACGTGTGGTAAGTTTTGTCATCGACTACATTTCACCCTCAGACTAATGGCTAGTCTAAACGTTTTACCCGAACCTTTGTGGCATGTTGTGTTTATCTGTTCTTTAGTGGTAGCATGATCGTATTAGGCACTTATTCTTGTTAGAACTGCTTGTAACGGTTACTATTTTTTTGGTTTTGGTTGTGACATTGTTGAGACTTAGTATGGAGATTCTTTGCTTGGCACTTGTTTGATTGAGGAGTTTTTACGAACAAGTGTTCAATTGCGAGAGTTTGCAATATAGAAATGTTATCTTATTGTTGTTACCCAAGGGAGGTAGTGCGTGAGCATGGTAGAGGCTTGACCAGACATTGATTGTGTATTTCCCAATGAGGGGCATGATGGTAATATTGCACCCTCGGGAATTTGTTACTTATTGTGACAACGGTGAGTTGTCGGCATTACGGGCTGCAGACCGTAATATAAATAACTTATTCGTTGGATTCGTTAAGCAAGTAAATAGGTAGATTCTTTTATGTTAGTGTACTTACTTGTGGTTGCTGTATTTTACCTATTTATTACTTGGGCTCAACCCAAGGATATTATGTACTTACTTTCGAAGTACGCAACGCACGGGAGCATAGTAGAAAAATCCTATGTTCAGTTTTAAATCAGTACAACTACTTTAACCTTATGTTGTTATATATATGTATTTTCGACGAGATGTTAGTACATATAAATACTTTCGACGCTTTGTTTTGTGAAAACTATTATATTATAGTATTGTATTGAAGAAGAAGGAAAGTAGGAGTTGGAAGCATGGAAGAGGAATTGTTACATTCCGATTGAGACGAAATGTCATTCTCTTTTGTGCAACCGTTCTGACTTGATTTCTTCATTATGTATATACTCCTATCTTCGAGTTTGTGTAACAAATGATTTTAAATTTCGAGGATGAAATTTTCTTAAGGGGGTAGATTGTGACAACCTGTCCCTACATTTACAATTTTATTTATTTTAAAAAATGTGATTTGACGAAAATGCCCTAGAGGCAAAGTTTTGACTTTTGTTGACCTTCAGCTAGAGAGACGTAGAACCCATTCTTTTAGTGTATTCTCGAAGTACTCGGCGATACGGGTGTGTGGGCGCAAGCATAGTTGAATTCAGAGTGACGTCAGAGATTTTGTGGAACTACGAAGTTGGAGGGATATTTTTAAACATTGTTTAATTAATCTGGCCGTGGGACCCATACCCACACAAACTCCTTCCATTCCTCGCCACGTGTCCTCCCTCTCTTCCTCACTCTCCAGATCTCATCTCTCCCTCTCACTCCTTCAGCCAGTCCTGTTCGTGTCAGAAATTATATGTACGAACTCGTGTGTCAGCTTAGATGGATGAGCACTTGTTTATACTTGATTATCACATGATTATATTATTGCGGCATTCGATATATCATGACTTGGCAAAATTCTGGTTATATTGCTGTTGTACTATTGTTTACATACTTACGTAGTATGTTTTACTGAAACTATACTTGTTTTATAGCGAGGGGTTACTATGTTCGAAAATAAAGGTTTTTCTTACAAACGTTATTTTGCTTACTCAACATTGTTTTCGCCCCTCCAGGTTTAGTAGCTGTGCTTACTTGTAAACGAGGATTCTGGCAAATCTTAGGAGATGGTTATCTTTAGTGGTATAACCATCATCCTATTTCCTATACTGTCTTATGCTCTGACATCACGTGTGAAATGGGTTCAATCCCGCTCACCCGCGCACTCTTTTGATTAGGCATTTTTAGGTTTAAATTTAGTCACATCCTTTTCCCACTACACTACACTTTATGGCTTCGTCACCTTCCAGGTGTCAACCAACACAACTCGATTCGGAGTCCAAGTGGACATTCCGGGTCGGGGTGTGTCACTTTCTATTTTATTGTGATTTTACATTCATCTTTCCACTATGTGAGTATATTAGTTGAAGAGAATCTGGATAAGGGAAAGTATCTTTGCTCGACTAGTGAAATGGATAAATGATTGTGTGTGATTTCTGAGTTTGTTTTAAGTTTCTAATGTTGTTTTCACTTTTAATGTACTTCTTCGGTTTCAAACTTAAGTGTAACTTTTCTATGAACATATTCCCAGTAATTCGCATTTCAGCAGTACCCCAAAACTTTTCAAGACAAATGATTAAGCCACTTTTTTTTATTGATCAATGCATGTCAAATTATGTTTTGTTACTGCTGTGTATTTTTAGACGAATTGCAATTGTATTTACATGCCTCTTCATTATGAAGAACTGTAATTTGTGTAGAAGCTTCCTAAGTTAGTGTTTTGTGATTGCAGCATCTTTATCGATCATAAAATTTGGTTGAAGCTTATTCTTTTCATTCCAACATGATCTCAGTTCTTGTTCAATGGAATATATGTTTCAGAGACGGTATGGGTGCCGTGCAATGATGCTGGTTTTGCTGTACACAACTTGAGTAATTACATGCTACCGGTATTGGTTTTCAATTTTATGTGATTGCCCTTACACTATTCATTGTCTAGTGCATGTGATGGAAGTTATCTTATGTCATTTCAAGAACTTTTCAAGACAATAACAATATCTTTTTCTTGGGTAAAAAGTGCAGGTGACAAAGGTGGAGACAATTTCTCCTCCTTGGGACTTGTGGACACTCCTCCTGATTATTCTTCTCAACGTGGAAGATGTAAAACACAAAATTTGATTTATGAGGCGCAAGTCAAAGATAAGGAGCAGCAAGTTCATTAGTTGATTATTAACTTTGGAAAGTTTTCTCACAATAGAACTGGAATCTCTAAGAATCAAGAAGCCCATCAGAAAACATGCTTTTGCCATAATGCTTTCCTCTTGTTTTTATCACATCAGAAAACAGTTACTTAATTAGTTAATTTAGCTAACACAACCTACTTGCTATTTGTCATTTGACACCTTCAAGAATCAAAGTATCAAAGTACTCTATTCTGGTGTAAGGTACACTATTTATGAAACTAGACTAAAAAAGAAACATTATTTATGAAACTATACTAGGAAAGAGACTATTTATGAAACTGTACCAATTGCTATACACTATTTATGAAAGTGGAATAAGAAATAGGCACTATTTATGAAACTAGACCAAGAACAATGCCACTATTTATGAAAGTGTATCAATTTATGAAACTAGATTAAGAACTAGGCAACTATTTATGAAAATGGAACAATAAATAGCACAATTATTGAAATTGGACCAATAAGGAGATACTATTTATGGAATTGGAAAATATCAAAAATTACTTTTTTTTTTTTGCAAAATAAAATTAATAGTCTACTTGTTCCAGTTTCATAAATAGTGTCTCTTATTGGTCTAGTTTCATAAATAGTGTCTATTTCTTATTCCACTTTCATAAATAGTGGCCTAGTTCTTGGTCCAGTTTTGTAAATAGTGCCTAGTTCTTGGTTCACTTTCATAAACAGTGGCCTTGCTCTTGGTCCAATTTCATAAACAATGGCCTTGCTCTTGGTTCAGTTTCCTAAACAGTGCTTAGTTCTTGGTCCAATTTCATATATAATGTATAGTAATTGGTACAGTTTCTGAAATAGTCTCTTTCTTGATCTAATTTCATAAAAAGTGTTTCTTGCTGCGTCTAGTTTCATAAATAGTTTCCATCCATTGGTTTAGTTTTAGAAACAGTGTCTCATTCTTGATTTGGTTCCTTAAATTGTGTCTACTTATTGGTCCAGTTTCATAAATAGTGTATCCTTATTTTAAGGAGAATTATAATGACATACTCTGATAAAAAAAAATATACAGTCAATAATGGTAACATTTGACAATTTGACAACATAAGCATCTAGACATCCTACTAGTATACATATATCCCAAATTTTACTAAATTCGTCCTTTTAAATATGGCTAAAATAACAAAGACTTGTAATTCGGTTGGTTAAAAGCATTCACATTTACTTCCGAAATTCTTGAGCATGTCCCTCAATATCTATAGTAGAAGAAAAAAAAAGGTTGAAAGTTATAATTCATACATGATTGTGTTTACTATTTGTTATAATTATACAAGACGTTTATGTCTTTTTAATTGTAAGGGTGGTTTTTTGTTAAAATACTCATGGTCCAAACTCTTTTTATTAAAGCTCTTCTTCCTCCATCAATTCTCCTTCAAATAATCAAAAAATAAAATTTAATATAAAACAATATTTTCTCTCTCTTCATCAAGCTTTCTCACTCTCTTCTTCTCCTTGATGGATGGAAAACAAAATAACAGAATTTTTTTTTTTTAATTTCTGCAATTATTTTCTTCAACTGGGACCCAAATAAGACTTTGATTGAGAAGTGGAAGTCCACGTGTATGCAAGTCTAGCAGAGTCTTGCTAGCATCTCCATTCCATTTCTCCCACAATCGCATGCATGGACAAATATGTTGACATTCAGCACTCATTACACCACCAGGCATAGACACACCAAACAAATATTTAATGGTAGTGTGCCTGACAAATTTTTCACCCAGTTCAAAGCGTATTGGATTAGGAATTGGACTAACATATGAGCTTCCTTCAGGGGCATACGTTGGAAAAAAAAAAAAAATTTGCACATGGCCTTGTTTCTTACATGTGAGCCTTTAGTTTTGGTCCTTTTTCATTAAATTTCCGTGCCTTTACATTAAATAAAGTTATTAGATGGTTTTTGGTTAAAATGAACTTAGTCCAAACCTTTTTCATTAAAGCTCCCAAAAATTAAACATATGATTTTACAGTACTAATTTCAGCTAGCTCACTCAAGAAAAAATCTTGGCTCCGCCCTTGCCTGTCATGATTAATAAGCAAAAAATGGATCCGAGAAAATTTTTCAAAACTATATAAAAATCCTTACCGACAAACCTACTCTCTTAAATACCAATCTATTAATTGACAATTCAGGTCGGGGATAGAGAGAGAGAGAGAGAGATAGGGAGAGAAAACTTGGAATTCGAAAGCTTCAATTGTATGAGGGTTGCACAAATGGGGATGGTGGTGAAGGAGAGAGAGAGTGAGAGGGGCGAATGGGGATAAGGGTGTTCTGTTTGTGCATAGTGGTTTGTTGTAAGAGCAGAGAAGAGAGCTGCACTGAGCAGCGGCCGCCATGGCGACATTCTTCCCGTAAATCTGGGGAGCGATTGAAGTGCAAAGTTGATTACTTTATTCATTGATTTGTGTGAATCCTCACTTCTTGTTTTGCCGGTTTCAGATGAACATAAGAGTCGAATACTACTTCCAAATCCCAATCTTGAGCAGTTGATTAACAACTTGCTTCTCAATTTTACGTAGTTGCATGAAAAATTAATCGTGTTTCAACATATAACTGCTTATTTATCTTTTATTTTATTTTTTAACTAAACACAATTTCCATTTTTACTATTTTACCTTCTACATTAGTAACTGCCCAGCCCGAGGATGGAGGCGTCATTTCTCACTTTTGCAAATACCAAATACGCCCTTCAATTTCTTACTTGTCTTAAGCTTTCACATCAGACACCAAAGAAAACGATTAACAGGCAACATGTTTTGCTCGACCATCTCTGCCCTCCCTCCACAAACGCTTAGTCTTCTATCTCCGTAAGCCCTTTGTTTGGGTTAATATTTGAATATTGGGCTCAACTGAATGGAGGCCCAAAGGTGCCAAAACGAGATGAACTTGCCCGAAGCCCAGCTACGAAGCCTGAAGCAAATTGAAGCATTCTCAGCCAAGGCATAGGCCATATGCCTATGATTGAAGTGACAAGTGACAGAGACCAGCTCACTACCAAACAAAAAGTACTTTTTGATGGCATAAAGGTGTAAATACAAGATGACTCACTACCCTTGAAAGCCCTCGGCCAAGAATAAGGCTAAAGCAGTCTGGCCAAGGTGCCTATACAAGTGAAGAAAGACAACAGAGACAAGGACACTCAACCAATCAAACTCAAACAACATACAAACTCTGCTCTCAAGCTAGATTTGCATCCAGAAAAGTTGAAATTCGTCCAGATTAAGTCATTTTAGCAATAGTTCCCTTAGAAAAGCTATATTTTGTATAGTGTAAAAGCTCTGCTACCTTCCTTAGTGTTGTAGTATCAATTCCCTCGTGTAAAACCTATTTACCATCCATCCCTTTTTAGCATACAACTCCTGTAAACAAAAATAGAAGTGGCTGCAAGAGGTTCGACCTTGCCCGACAAGGTGAAATCTTGCCCGAGTCTCTTTGCTTGGATGTTAAATTAGTAGATCTATCACTTAATGTACTTTTCAGTAATATTCAAGTTATCCTTAACTGCTTTCTACTTAATAACCCCATTTGCAATCAGATCTGGTTAACTTAATAAACCTGTTTTCATTAAAAAACAAACTGGAATCGACAAAATGGTTTAAAGGGTTCTGGACTCCCTCATTTTTGGACATATGAGATTATGAATTAAAAGTCCTTATTTACAAGGCAAGAAAAAGAACTTAATACAGACTTAACCCATCTGTGACAATCCTTTGATAACAAGAAGTTTGAGTAACTTGGGGCGCAAGTAATCAACTTAAATCATATCTATTATAGATTTGTTATATTGAGATAATAGTGGCACACCTAGCACTTTGTTAGTTTTGATTACGAGCGTCAAGGCCTACACCTAAGGCCCTACAAAGGCACCTTTCAAACTACCTGTGAACTCTTCTTGCAGTGCGCCAAGCAGCAAGACCCCGACTACCATACACCAAATGCCATTCACCCCTGGGGAGCTATGCGAAGGGCTGAATTCATCTTTGCCATGAACATAGTTTTGGCACGCTCGGTGGGACACAACTGATAATCTTGTATACCAAGAAGAATAATGAATGAGCGGACCTTCAGGTGGAACATAGAGTACGGACCTCCCCACTGTTTACCAAGATCAGACATGGCAGACCACCCAGAAGATTTGCCCTCCCTATGAGGACCATCTATTTGGAAAGCCCGACTTCATCTAAAAAGTCAGGAGGAAAGGTGACCAACGAGGACTTGCAAGCCACCATGGTGCAAGTGTTGAAGAGTATGGAGAAGATTTCTCTAGAGACCAGAGGATAAGTGAGCAGACTCTGTTCTCTAATAGGGAGTTTGCAAATGAGATTAGATCTGGAGTACTCTACCCCAAAAGATGGTTATGCTAGGGAAATGATGAGAGAGACAAGTCCTGAGAAGGAGCCAGTTATTCCCTTATTTCCTTTGCTCGAGGAAAAGAAGGATAGGGGAAATAAGAAGGTGGAACTTGGAACCAGTCACCCAAAAGTGGAAGAAATCCTGGAAACAGATTTGCTCGATCCTCCTTATAGGCCACCACCATTAGCTAATAAGGGAGGAGAGGCCAGATGGAGACAGCCTAAACAAAAAAATGAGGCTTTCTCGGGAAATGAATGTAGCCCGAAGTGGGGACATCCTTATACCCCACATAGCAACACAGCTAACCAGCAACTTAGAGACGAGTTGTGTTGTTGATAGTTGCAAGTGCACAATATCGTCCAAGTAATATAGTGATAAGTGGAGTGTCGTTCAAACAAGGATCGGATTAATCTAAATTTACTATTGAAACTGACTTCAAACTAAACTTAAATAAAAGAAGGATTACGTTGACAAATTCTAATATGCAAAGAAACGAAACGAAACGAAAGTAAAAATAACAATTGATTGACCACGAAGTAAAAGTGAATGAATTATAAAAGACTAAAATATGGGAGCACTAGGACATCAGGTTCCGCATTCTCAATCCCATCTAATCCTGTTATTCGTATTAACATCAAATTATTCCCATGTTGCTAGCAATTATCCCTTAATTCGTCAATATTTCCTGTCAGAATATACTAACCGTGTTTCTAACTATCTACCTATGCTATATCTAGCACAGATAAAGATAATCGAAACCCTTTACGCTAAATGGATAATTACACAATACTACACAAATCATAACCAGTATGTCTACTCAATTATGTAATTCATGGTAATTGTTATGAGAAGCAATCTACTAAACTCAACCTGTCAGTCACAATTTAGTTCTTCGCACAAATAATGGCCAGTTATTTGATAACGACAAAGCACAATAATAGTTACTCAACATGGAAGATAACTAAGATTAATATAAAATAACAAGAATTATATGTTCATGATAAGAGTACACCCTAGTCCTAGCAAAAAGACTTAGTTCATGATCAAACTAATAACAAACATGGATGAATTCGATGACATAAAAGAAACCCAAACTCCAATTTTGTATTCGTGTGCGTGGACACCCAGGAAATCTGCAACCTTCTCTCCTTGCGGCACACCCTGATTCCGCTCTCTATTCTCCTTTTCTTTGCGGTGCTACGTTCTCCCCCTTTTATATTTTCCACTAGTCTGCCTTTCTTTAAAATCCCCCACCTCTTCTTTTATTTGTGCCGCAACTTCCTTGGACTATCTTGCATAAGTCCATTCCATTGGGCCAACTAATTAAACTTTGACCGGTCCAACTTCCTAATTTGTCTCTTATTTTTCCAACCCAAAATAATACCACGGTCTAACTTGGCAATCGTCGGGTTTTCTTGTATTTAAGCATTTAATCCCATCTCCTTTTCTGAAAATTGTAGTTCCTACAAAACATACACAAAGTGCAATAAACTCAACAATTTAATACATGATCATGACTACATAATAGACAAGAAGGGTACCAAATATGTGTAAAATATCATCCTAACAGGTTGGCTGAGCTAAGAAGGATGGTGGTCCAGAATGCCCAACCATAGGCTCGCCCACTATTCAGGATCACCTACCAGAAGCCATACCCTAAATATATTGATGAGCAGAACATTTTTCCCCTCAACTTCAAGATGCCTGCATTCCCAACTTTCAGTAGGGATGATTGTAATGTGTCATCCAGAGATCACATCTTCAAGTTTTCCAACTATTGTGTGGCATTTGAAGACAATCCTAACTACAAGTTAAGGTTGTTTGGAAATTCATTGGTCGGCTTAGCATCCCAATGGTACTCTCTTCTACCCCCTAATTCCATTGCCAACTGGGGGCAAATGGAGATGGCTTTCCATGAGCAGTTTTATAGGTGGAGCCCGAGATGACTATCAACGATCTAGTTGAGGTGAAGCAATATGAGCATGTGTCCACAGAAGACTTTATGATGAGGTTTAGGAAGACAAGGATGAGATGCTAATTCCTTATCAACCATGCCCAACTTATATCCGTTGCTCAGAAGGCATTGAGATTGCCCTTAAGAAAGAAGTTTTATGATGTGCAATTTAATGAACTACAAGAATTGGTAATTGCGGCCACAAAATATGAAAAACTGTTAATTAAGGAGCAGCAAGTGAAGCACTCATCCAAGGTGCCTCCCTTCTACAAGAACAAAGCTACAATACACCAGTTGGAGTTTGAAGGTCCTAAGCCCGGAGAAAGTGACAGCAATGGAGGAAAATGAATAGAGTTGTGTGCAACCGAGATGACCACTCCTTTCAAACCTTTAATGGTGAAGGGTTTGGTCCAACCAGTTAAAGATAAAAAAAGTAGTGATAAATGATAGAGGATTCGTGCCTATGAAGCCTCCCAAGTACCAGGCTTAATCGTTTGATTTGACCAAGGTAGTGGAGATCTATGAGGAGTTGGTGCAGGCAAGAGTGATTGTGCCCGATAGCACCAAAAAGATGCCTAAACCAAAAGAGTTAAGAGTAAAGAAATACTGCAAGCTTCATCACACTTTTGATCACTCTATCACAAACTGTGTACAGTTCAGGGATTGGATCCAGAACCTGATAGTAAAGGGAAGTTGTTGCTGGAGAAACCTCAAGCAAATATGATGATTGACACAGATCCCTTCCCAGAAGCCTCAGTCAATATGATCAACCTTAATTGGGTTGAGAAAGGAAACACAGAAGCTACATGGGAAAAGATGAGTGAAAGAAAGCAAGTCGTTAGACCATCTGAATGTGCTAGGAGGTTTCCTGATAGACCACAAGCAGCTGTGGTTAAGGGAGTAGTGTTATGTAGCAAGTGCCAGTGTGAGTGCGAGTTACAGGTGCCATCATCAGGAGTAATCATTGATCGAGAGTTAATCAAAAGAAGAGAGGAAGAGGAACAAGATGCTCGTATAAGTGTTATGTGGGACGCAAAGAAGGAAACCTCTAAGAATGTATTCCAAAGGTTGGGTGGAGACTCCGAACCTAAAGGCTTATCCAAAGTATTCAGAAACTACGAAGTCTCTGAAGAAGCTGAGGATAAGGAAGCCAAGATGCCAAAGTTGGTAGAAGTGAGACCACCCCAGCCAAGTTATCATAGTAGTTCAAGACAAGGATGGAGAGAAAAGTCCAGGAACTCAATTCCCCCAGTTACTAAGAAGGATTTAGCTCGACTAGCTCGTAAATGGTACATAGTTGGGAGAAATGGCAAGCCTGTTAGAGAAATGAGAACATTTATAATCAGAAGGGTCCCAAGGCAGCGTAAGGCTCACATGAACTCATTAAAGATCCCCACCATTTAAGAAGCCTCAGGAAATGTCAAGTTTGAAAAAGCTACGCAAGGAGGACAGCTCCAATGGAGGAGTAAGAAGGAGATAGAGAGGGCTAATAGTAAGGTGGAGGGAGAATGAGATCATGTACCTCAAAATTCTCATCCAGGAAAGTATAGAGTGCTGAGGAAAGCTCAAGAAAGCGTAGTAATGATGGCTACACCAGGTTGGAGGCCAGAACCTCTTTGTTTTGGGACCATTTCCCCTGAGAGGGGGATACCCCCACCTTTACTGGAAGACATGCCTTGTCAAATTCCAAGACAATTACTCAACTTTGACATAACAGTAGAGGAAGAGGTGCCTGAGTTAATGTTGCCAGAACATGCACAGGCATGGATGGATGAGTTTGTATGTCAAATTGGAGGAAAGAAAGAAAAAGCACTTGGACCCAGCAATTTCCACGTAAACATGACTTATGTTCTATCTGATATGTTTTGAGCCGAACTAGATCCACCTGCCACGATAGAGGGTGATTACTTGGCGACATAACCAATGATGGCACTCGTTAATGTTGAAGAAGCTGGAAGGGAAGGGGAAGTAGGCATGACAGGTTTGCCCGAACCTATAAGGAAGGAGCCCGAGATGATATATTCGGACCAAATGGTGTTCAAAAGATCAAGCCTGGCCTTGGCTAACCATCTCGAACCCATATACATAACTGCTCATCTGGATGGAGTACCCTTCAAAAGGGTGTTGATTGATGGTGGTGCTGCGGTCAACATCTTTCCATTCAAACAAATGAAGAGATTATGTAGAAGTGAGGAAGACCTTATTACAGTCTCCAATTTTTTTGGAGCTATCACCAGGACCTATATGATATTGCCCTTAGAGGTGGACTTGGGGTCAAAGCAAATTATGTTAGCCTTCTTTGTGGTGGATGGTAGTTCTACTTATAGAGCATTGCTTGGAAGAGAATGGATCCATCAAAGTCTATCTATACCGTCCACTCTACACCAACAAGTTACTGTCTACCACGAGTCTAGAGGCAAGGAACCAGGGTTTTGGGAGATGTTGGAGGCCGAGTCATGGCCATTTCTCCCCACAGCCAATGTTGCAGAGGCAAACTTCTACAACCCTAGTATTGGGATATTGCAGTGCTTAGGAGCTGATAAAAACGGTCGCTCGACTAAGGTGACGGCCCAAAAGCTTCTAGAACAAGGATTGCCTCTCATTAGGGAGGAATGAGACATATCTTAGATTGTCCCAGCCCACCAACACCAATGATGTTAGAGTAAAAGAAGGAAGGACCAAGTAGTTGCAGTCAGGCCCTTAATCAAAAGACTGTTGGTGTGTGAGAGAGAGAGAAAAGAAGTGAGAAAGAGTTTGGCAAAAGAAGAAGCAGAGAGGGAGAAAGAAGTTTCAAGCAGCTAGAACAGAGAACAAGAAGAGTTTTTTGGGGAGGAGATAAAAGCAGCCATACATATGGCTGGGTGTATATATGACTTGGACTGGCCAAATGATGTGCCCGAGAGTCCAGAATCAGTTGAATTTTTGTGCACCGAGCGTGATAAGCCAGCACCAGAGGTACAAACCCCTTAGAAACCATTAATTTGGGAACTAAGGAGGATCCAAGGCCCATACAACTCAGTGGCTTGTTTGAAGCTGGTGATCGGACAAAGATAGTGAGCCTTTTGCATGAATTTAAAGATTGTTTTGCTTGGCATTACACCGAGATGCCAAGCTAGATTCCACCTTAGTAGAACACATAATGCCTATTAAGGAGGGATATAAACCTGTGAAGCAAGCTCCCAAAAGAATGTCAAATGAGATAGAAGAGAAGATCAAAGAAGAAATTGAAAAGCTGGTAAAGGCTGGATTCATTAGGCCTGCCAAGTATGTTGAGTGTTTGGCCAACATTGTACCTGTATTAAAAGATATAACTAATGCGGTTCGATGTTGTGTTGACTATAGAAGCATTAATGAGGCCACGCCTAAAGATGAATATCCCATACCCATGGCTGACCTATCCATAGATGCAGTTGCACAACACAAAGTTCTATCTTTCATGGATGTGAATGCTGGTTATAATCAAATAAAAATGGCTGAAGAAGATATTCATAAAATAGCCTTTAGGTGCCCAGGACACATAGGAGCATATGAATATGTAGTCATGCCATTCGGGCTCAAAAATGCTTGTGCAACCTATCAGAGAGCAAGGAATGCCATTTTTCATGACTTAATCGGCCATAACATAAAGGTGTACATTGATGACATTGTGTGAAGTCTAAAATTGAAGAGCAACACTTAGAGGATCTCAGACAAGCCTTAGCAAGGATGAGAACCCATAAGTTGAAAATGAATCCTAAGAAATGTGCTTTTAGGGTAAGATCGGGCAACTTTTTGGGATTCTTGGTTCATCAAAGAGGGTGGAGGTAGACAAAAACAAAGCTCGGGCAATAATGGAGTCACCATCCTCTACCAATAAAGTGCAATTGCAAAGGCTACTGGGAAAGATCAATTTCTTAAGGAGATTCATTGCAAAGTCTAGTCCCTATTACCCCAAATCAAATGGTAAAGTAGAGGCCAGCAACAAGATCTTGGTAAATATTATTAAGAGAATGGTGACAGATAGTCTAGAAAATTGGCATGAGAAGTTGGGATAGACTCTTTGGGCCTACAGAACCTCCAAGAGGGCAGGAACTTGAAGTACTCTTTATGCCTTAACTTTCAGGCAAGATGTTGTGCTTTTTATGGAAATCAATGTTAGTTCTATTAGACTCCAAAACCAGTCTGGACTACACAGTGAAGAATACATTCAAGCTATGTGCCAAGGAGTTGAAGATTTGGATGTAGCCCGAATTGAAGCCTTGAATAGAATTCAAGAGAGGAAGATAGTTGTTGCTCGAGCATACAACAAGAGAGTAAAATTGAAAACCTTTGAGGAAAGAGAGTTGGTATGGAAGACAATTCTGCCCTTGGGAGCTCAATTTAGAGGTTTTGGGAAATGGAGCCCTACTTGGGAAGGTCCTTTCATTATTAACCAAGTGTTGGATAGATGAGGATATTACTTGGCAGATTTGGAAGGAAACTTGCAAAGGCATCCAGTCAATACTAAGTTTTTGAAGAAATATCACCAACTTTATAGGATGTCAGGGATTGTAATATTGAGGAAGTTTAAGCATTTTGAGAAAAGTTGAAGTTAGTTTGTGCATTTACCACATTTAAAGCTTCAAAGAACAAAAAGACGAGTTGATATGAAGAAGAAAGTCATTTCATTTCATCAAGAACCGAAGTTACAAAATTTTAGCTCAACAACTTTACATCTCTGGCCAGAGCAGCTATTCTAGAATGATATGTTTGCATAATTGTAAAAATCCTACCAGGTTCTTTTAAGTACATGTGGTTGTTGGCTAGTTGGGCTTCAGAGTCTTCTACTTCCTGATTCACCTTCTTCACTTCTTCTATTTTCTTGTAAAGTTGGCTAGAAAAAGTCATCTACTCAGCCTTCAAAGCAGAAAGTTGCTCCTCCAGCTTCTAGATCTCAGCTGCGACCACCATAATGCGGTCCTCCATGGTGGATCCCTCATCTACCAGTTGTTGATGAGTGGCCGAAGTTCGATGTGTTTTTCTTTATAACACTTCACTCTGTTAGATGCCCGTTCTGCCCGCTGTTGTTGATCCCTTAGCGCCCGTGGATTCTCAAAGAAATTGAGAAATGACTCGTACTGAACCTTCGACATTAACTGAGCCTTGTAGCTCAGTCAAAGCCTTCTTAGCATCTTGGAGAGCCTTGAGGCTTAAGGAAGCTATGAAATCTCTCCTCATCCACTCCCTGAAGACTTGGCGTACATCTTGAAGAAGTTGGGGCTCAGAAGGACGCATTGGGGATCTTATCTTTGTTCGGATTTGCCCGAATTCACAAACAAGCTCGGGCAAAGAAGTTGTTGCAAGGATGGATGCGAGGGGTGGGGGCATTGCTCCAACTCATTCAGAGGCTGCAGCTGCGGAGGCAGTCTTGGCAACAATGGAAGGAGAAGGCCTAGGAGCGGAGGAAGCAGAAGCAGTTGTCTTTTTCGGCCGAGGGATGGGAATCCCTGTGACCCCAGAGGCCTTGGGAGACCTAGGAAGGGCTACTTTGTGAGCCACGAGCTGAGGAGACCTGCCCGAGCCATCACCAGAGCCTTGTTTGGACCAAAGATGAGTGAGTTAGAAGAAGAGTCTACAATTAAATCTAAAATGAGAAGAAGAAAAGTTGGGATACCTGAGTCGAGCTTGGAGTTTTGGGAAGATATGGAGGTGGTGTTGTTACCACAGACCACTAAGGAAGATCAATTTTGCTCACTAAGGGTGGAGGAGAGTTGCCCGAACTCTCACCAGAAACTTGCCAAGTCAGAAGAAAAACACAAGGGTTAGCCAATCATCTTGTATGAAGTAAATGACAAAGGTAAAAGACTTGTATACCTGAGTTGGACCCTGAGCAGAAGGAGGAGGCACCTCTGTGGGTGTAATGGCCTTGGGAGAAGCCGGTGGGTTGGGCCGAGAAGCAGCCTGAGGAGCCATTGGGCTAGTCACTTTTAAAACCATAGGGATCTCAGGGACTATTGGCCCTTCAAAATTGGTCGATGGTGGTTGATAAGCCTCATGCACTGGAGAAGACTGGGAAAAAAAGGCAAAACAAAATATAAGTACCAAGTAAGGGGAACCTCAAAGAGAAATTCAGAAAAGTTTCGAATTTAATAATACTTATTGAAGTGCTATCATCCTCAACATAATGAAGCATCTCCCCAATTCTTGGGTTGAACTGGGAAATTGGTGTCGCCACCATAGGAGGAGGAGCAGCAGAAGAAGTGGGGGTTGAGCTTTGCCCGACTAGAGAAGCTGATGCCCCAACCATCGCCTAGAAAAAGAATAAAGTAGTTTGTCAGCATTTGGAAGATCACAAACTTAGCCAGAAGTAAAATAAAAGCATACCTTTGTGGGCTTAGCCCGACGAGGAAAAAGTTACGCTGCTCAGGCAGAAGGCAAGAAGGCTCGAGCTGGGTGATCCCTTCACCTCTAGTGTCATATTTCAAGAAAACAAGTAGAGAGTCAGTGCAAATATTGAAGAAAATGATTTTGAAGAATAAGTAAGGGCTTAGAGAATGGGAATTATACCTTTAGATCCTTGAGAATCTTGTCAAGGACTTCTTTGTCCACTGCTGGGTGGTGTTAGCTCATGCCCCAAGATGAAGTGAAACTGCAAATAAGAAAAGAAGATTGAAGTTGAGATCACTTACTGGGAGACTTCTGCTTCTTTCTGCCCGCTTCAGCTAGAGGATGATAGGAGCATAATTATGCAACTTGGTTAACTTATTTCCTTGCATTTAGGTTGTTAGTTCTTAGTTATTTTAGTATTTTAAGCTATTTTCGTGTGTTTGTAGGTTCAAAGGGCTAAAGTGGCAAGAAAGTGCATTTTGGTGCCTTTTGGAGCAGTTTTGGGCTTGGAATGGATATCACACGCTTGGAGCAAGGTGGATGGACGAAATTGATGTTCAAGAAGGATTGGGAATGTGCTTGAAGACTTAAGTAAAAGATTTTGAAGAAAGGAATCAGTTTAGAAGAAGGAATGTTAGCCAAGTTTCCTGATTTGGTCATAATCCGAATTTACCTAATTTCCAGCTGCAAGGAGGATCTCAAATTAATTTAGGACACTTAAATAAATGTTCTAGATGTCCTAAACCTTTCCCTAAAGGGTGCCGCACAAATCCTTCCAGAAATCCCTTTCCTTGCCTTGCAAGGCATCCTCATTCCCTTTTAAATTCCTGCCGCATATCCTTGTTTCCCTTTGGGATTCTGATTAATTACCCTTTTCCTTGTGGATTTGGTATGCAAATCTGATTCCAAATTTAATAAAGTCGTGGCCCTCCCTTGCTCTATAAATAACTCAGTCTGCCACAGCCTTTGGGAGACCAACCACCCTCCATCCTTCACCATAATTCACCTACATCCATCCACCACCATAATTCACCACTAAAACCATCACTCCACCCTTGTGCCGCAGCAAAGAGAAGAAGGAGGACCCTTGGAGTGCTTGCCATTCAAGATTGGATTGTTGGAACATTCTTAGGTGTTTTCATTCTTTTGTTTTCAATGTCTAAGTTTATGTATCTTTGTTTTGTGAACACGAGCTAAACTCATTTTAGCTAGAGGAGAATTTCAAAGCCATGAATATATGTGATATGAGTTGATTACCTTCAGTTATCGTTTCATAAATTGTGAATGCAATTTGCTTAACTGTTTGATTCAAAACTTATTCTTGTATGTTGATTAAGGAGGCCTACTTAGTTTGCATGCATGAATTTGATGCTAGAATGTAAGGGAGTTTCACCTAATCGTTATGAAATTATATTCACTAGTAGTAAAGGTTGTTAGTCACAATCATGTTAAGTAGATTCCTGGCAGGAGTATCATGCGCTTTCATAATTACGAATGCCTTGTCAATGCTTATGATTTTCATAGAGCTTAATGATCTTTGATTGTATCTCTATTATGCGCTTTCATGTAGGGAACTTTTGAAGAATAATTTGGTTGCGATGCGCTATTTCCGTCCAATTCAATGACATAAGGAAAATCTGAGGGTTGATTTAAGCATACCTAATTAACCTGGGGTGTTGAGGTTTATGGTGTATCGAAAACATAACTGGAAATCAATTTTGTGTTGCATGTGTGTCATGTGTGGAGAAGAACCCTCTAGCTAGCCCGTCATCCATCCAATTTAATCCAATTTTGTGCAAATCTGTTTAGTTTTAGTTTTAGTTTTTAGCTTAATTTTGTCCAAAACCCAATCCCCTTTTACTTTCTTGTGTTAGATTAGTTAGAAGTGTGTTTAAATCTGTCCAATTTAGTGTTTTGAGTCTTACTAGTCTAGAATTCGTCCAAATCAATCCCTAGTGTCTGTTTTGAGTCTATTTGGTTGTTTTAAGCTGTTTTGAGTCTTTTAAGTTTGTTTTGAGTCTTGTGAGTCTTGTTAAGTGTTATTAAGTTTGTTTTTGTGTTTTTAAGTCAGTTTAGAGTTGATTAGCAATCCCTCCTAATCCCTGACCTAGAACGATCCCTACTTGCATCTTTATTACAACTGTCAACAAGAGGGTTTAATTTGTGTGATGTTTTACATCGCATCAAATTTTTGGCGCCGTTGCTAATCCCTTGGTTCTTTTCTTTTCATTTATTTTGTTTTTGTTTTAGTTTCTGACTTTGTTTTGTTTTCTTGTTTTCTTTAGCTAATCCCCTTTGTTTTTGTTTGTGTCTTTTACTTTTGATATTTGATTTAGTTCTCTTTCTTTGATTTTAGGTACTAGAGAAGCAAGACATGGCAATTGCTAACATTCAAGCTCAAATAGTGAATCTTACTTCTCTATTGTCGCAGTATGCCGAACGGACCACAATGCAAGGAGCCCTTACATTTGATACGCAAGGATATCAAGTTAATCAAAGAGGTTGGGAGGATGTCAATACCTGGGGTTATCAAGGCTATAACCAATCAAGAAGCAACTTGTGTTCCAACGTGTACAATTCAGATTGGAGTGATCATTCAAATCCTATGTGGTGGGAACCTCAACAATTTCAACAAGGTGGATATTGGCAGCAAGATGAGGAGTTCTATTCAAGACCTATGCAGCCACCACAACCTCCCTCACAACAATTCCAATTGAACTCAGGTATGTTAATGGATTACGATGAAATTCTTCAAGTACTCACCTCTTTGACTCAGGAGCAAGAAGGATATTGGTAGCCATCTGAGGAGATCTATCAAAAGCCATATGAACCACCACAGCCTCAACCATATTCGGCCCAACCAAGTTCAGGTTCGTCAATGGATAATAATAAAATTCTTGAGTTACTCACTTCTTTGTCTCACGGACAAGAAAATCAAAACAAAAGGGTGGACCATTTGGAAAAGCAAATTGGACAGATAGCGGAGTTCGTCGTACAAATTCAAGAACAATTGGAAAGTGGTATGGAGGTTGAAGCTGAATCAAAACCATCCAAACATAGCCTAGAAGAGGACAAGATGCTGCTAATCGAAGAGGAGGGAGAAGACATACCTACGGCAAGGGTGGAAACACCTTTGCCGCAGGCCCCTAGCGCTTCTGAGCCATCCAATCAAGGTAAGTTGGGTTCAAATTCGGTTCAATCTAATGTTATTCATCCAAATGTACCCTTCCCTCGCAGGTTTTTGATTCCAACGAATAAACAAAGTGAAAAAGACATCGTGGAAGCCTTCCCAAATGTGCAAAGTGATATTCCAATTCTTGGTACACCAAAACAAGTTCCAAAATGTGTTGAACTGTTTAAAGAACCTTGTACATCAAGAAGACTGATTCAAGAGCAAGAAGTGGCTGGAGCATATGTAGAATGCATCAAAAAGGATGTATTTGAGACAACAAAGCCTAAAGAAGTTGAATTTTATGACATGGGACAAGTCACAACCATCACATTAAATCTGGCCAAGTTCAAAGTCCCTGAAACTTTCAAAGAAGTGGTGTTCGTCCTTGAGTTCTTGTCTGAGCAAACAAGTAAGCAATCTTCTCCAATTTCAATTTTATTTTCTACTAACTGGCTGATTTTAATGATTTAGGCACCCACACTAGAATTTAAACCATTGCCGGATCCTTTCAAGTATCACCTTCCATTCAAAGATCAATTCCATGCTGTGGCCTCCAATGATGCTTAATTGGAGGTATCGTCCGGCTGGAAGACGTAAAAGCAAGCGCTTCTTGGGAGGCAACCTATGCATTCAACTAAGGAACAATGGAATTTTCGCTCCACATCCAGATTTGCGTTCCTAAACCCTTCTCTTTACTGCATTTATCTTGCCATGATTAGTTCGTTGTTTGTTTGTTTGCTTTGTGTGAGTATATGCTTGAAACATTGAGGACAATGTTTGATTTAAGTGTTGGGGGGGGGGGGTAACAAAGTGTTTTTGATGCAAAATTCGTGGGATTTGATTACCCATCACTTCTAAGGTTGTTTCTCACTGTTTTTAAGTGTTTTTAGAGTGTTTTGAAGTGTTTTAGTGTGCTTTGAAGTAAAATTACGAAAATTGGAAAGAAAAAAAAAAAAAAAAAAAGTTTTTGAAGTGTTTTTAGAGTCGTTTTTGTGTGTTTGTGTCTTAGGTATCTTCCAACACAATGATGAGGATTTGGTTTTTAATTACATGACTGTTAAAGAAAGTTACAAACATGGATTGAAGTTTGATATGCTCTTGGTTTATGCTTAGTTGTAGTTGTTGTTTACGAATTCACATGTGATCACAAAAGGATAAAATCAGTTTTTGTAACATGCTTGAAGGAAGGAACTCAAACTAACGCTACATCCCGGAGTGACTTGAGCCTATACCTTCTTTGGAGAGTTATTAATCTGTGATTCTTTGTTTTCTAAAGTCGTTGTATGATCTCATTAATTCTTTGCTTGGTTGCTACTTGGAATGCATTTTCATCATTTTAGAACCAAATGCTAGAACTCATACCCGTTTCATTCAAAGCATGACATTGAATTGCGTAACACATAAACAAGATGAAGTTGTTTAGTGAACCAAAGCCAAACAGTCGTACCCCCCTATTTCATATGTTTTGTAGGTTTAACCCCTTTTGACCCTTATTTAGCCTATTTTCGTTGTTAACCCCATTAACCCTACCTAGCCTAGTTTAGGATGGTCCATACCCTTGTTTTTAAAGGATAGTTAAGCATGCCTTAAAATGAATTCCTTTTGATAAACATTATGCAGAAAAGCAAGTGTGGGGGAAGGGATTTTCGTGCAAAAGAAAAAGAAAAAGAAAAGTGTGTAAAAAGAAAAGAAAAAGAAAGAAAAAGAGTTGAAAAGAAGTGAAAATGAGTTTAAGAGTGTTGATTGCTAAATAAAGGGTCCAAAACATCAAATATGGCCCTAAAATGTGTAAATGTTCCCTTTTTGTTCAAAGTTAATTTCTGCATTCAAAAGTGAATTCTAAGTGTTAATTTCATTGCTTTGCTTACTATTTCTTTAATAACCTTTGTTTTTCCTTACCTTTCTTTGTTAGCCAGAGGAGCAGGGAAAGATTTGGAGGCCTTGGAGGTCTGAGCCCTGGTCCTCTTTCTGGTTGGGGTTGTTCGCGGACTAGGCAAAGAGAGTTGAGGTTGAGACCGCTTCTCGGGCTCAGACTCGGAGGACTCCACCACCGTTGCCCTCGTCTGTCGAGGTGCCCGAGTCTCTACTTCAGGCTCAACCTCATCCTTGGAGTCCCTAAATAGCTCGGAGACGTTTCTAGCGTCTCTAGAGCATAACTTGACCCAACCCATTATCTCGCATCCTCTTGGACGACCAATGCATCAGCTTCTTCATCCAGCCCGACATCCACTTCCCTAGTGTTGCCTTGGGCTACGAAGATCAAGATGAAAAGGATTAGTTATTGACTACAAGAAGCATCACCAAAGAGAAGTATGAAAAAAGAAGAGGGCAATAAGATATACCTATAAGAAGAAGTTGAGTCTTCTGGTTGACCATCTCTTTCCAAATTTTTAGCTCATTCGGCTTAGGGTAGGACTTGATGGAGAGTTGCCTGAAAAGACAGTCATGGGCCTCCCTAATGTCCCTTCCATACTTCTTGGCCCACTTGGCCTCCCACCAAGTGGCGAATGAAGGAGTGCATTCAAAGTTTAAGGACATGGGCTTGTGGGCAATCCTGCTCATCACTTCAAGACTGCGCCGAGCTGCCCAAAATGTCACCTCCGAAGGAAAGTAGAGGCGGTAGGAGGTTCCACGGTGCATCGAATCGAAAAATGGCACTGGGATGGCCTGCCTAAAGCCTAGCTGCCTACCACAAAAGTTTGGATGGTAGATCTCCAGCCCGCCCATGCGGTCGCTGCGTACTCCTAGGCCAAATCTCGTTCCTGGATGCAACTTATGAACTTCTCTTTACAGAGCGAGCTGACATCCTCCTCGAAGGCATCCTGGAAGATTTGGTCTGAAAACCATGGATATCTTTGCAGAACAAAGGCACCCCACTCCAAATATGCCTGAGTCTAACAAACTCTGAAGAAGTACAAGCAGGCGAGTGTTGAGTGGTTGGTGGGAGACGCCTCAGCCAAAATACCAGCTGGAGCTACTCCCTCGGGGAACTCTAGATTGGGTGCCCGAAGCTCGGGGAAGTACCATTGCAGCCACAATTGGACCATCCAGGTTGGCCCGTTGAGGTTGGTCTTAAAGGGCTCACCTCTAATCATCTCAAAAAGGAGATAGTAGAGGTGAACGAGAAGGAAATGCCCTGTGGCCACATCGTCGAAGGAATAAAGGGCTTCCACCAAGGGGATTCATTCCAGCTTCACTCATTTGGATTTGTTGGGAAAAACGTGTTTGTTGAGCCAATACAAGAGAAAGTACATATGCTCCTAGTCCCTACTTGCAGTGGTTGAAGGCGGGCTGAAGGACTTCTTCGCGAATGGAATAAAGCCCGCAAAAGATATCCCATAGCTCTTGAATGTCGAATGAGTGTACTCCAGTCGAGTAATGAGATCTGAAGTGCTCGAGCTCTCGGCAGTCGGGCAAGAAGGGGAGGACCAGTCATGGGTGACGTCCACGCACTGGCCCGATGGCCTTCGTCTAAAGACTTGGGCCATATCATGGACAGTTGGAGACATGAGACCCATTCTAAAATCGAATGTGTTGGTCTTATTGTTCCAAAATAAGAGAGCTGTGGTCAGGAGCTCGGGCTTAGCAATCACCGTGACTTTGGAGAGCATAATGAGCTCGTAGATACCATTGCTCATCCACTTCTTCTTCTAGATAGGCTCGAGTTCATCTACCCACTGCGACCAGGCCTCATCCTTCATCAATGGGAAGCTTCTTCGATGGGTGGACCACTTGGAGGTCGAGATGCCAGCCTCGGTGAAATATGGGTTGGGGGTGAACCAATTGGCTTTGGGCATGTTATTCTTCACAGCAATTGGGACCTTGGAAGTCCAGGCAGGCCCCAGAGAGTGTACTCCTCATTCTTTGAAGAAAATGGAAGTATTCAGAACTGCCCGAGGGCGATGAAGGCCGTTGAGTAGGCGGCGCATGTTGACGATTCCCTCGCCAGACTCACATGCAGGATAAATGGTTTTGGGTGCCATTGAATGTTTTTTGGAAAGGAAGTGAAAGAAAATTGAAGGCAGAAAGCAAGAAAGAACTGTGAAGGCAAGGAAGTTCTGGAAAATTTGGGAATTCTAGAAGCTTGGAGAATAAGAATTGCTAAGGCATTTGGCCGAGAGGTTTAAGTGGAGATTATATAGTAAGCAGTTAGTTAACGTTGGAAATCGTGGGTTTATTTGAAAATGGTTGGTTAAATAGTGCAAGTCCTGAGGAAAAACATGCGACGGCTGTTTTAATCATTATTAATGTCTCGGATTCCAGACTTAACAATGATTAAAGGGGGCACTGTTGGGTTAATATTTGATTATTGGGCTTAACTGAAGAGAGGCCCAAAGGCGCCAAAATGAGATGAACTTGCCCGAAGCCCAGCTACAAAGCTTGAAGCAAATTGAAGCCTTCTCAGCCAAGGCATAGGCCATGTGCCTATGATTGATGTGAAACCCCACCCCCATTATTAATTTATATTTCCAATTGTATTTCCTTACCCTATCCAGATCCATTTTTTGGATTCTCTCAAACCTCTCATCTTTTCACAGCTTGCCACGTGGCAAGCACTAAACTCTCTCCTTTTTTCTCCCCCGAGTCAACACTTCTGTCTCTCTTAGCCCTCAACTTTCACTCACCTCACTCTCTCATGCACTCCTTCCCCAATTGAATTCACACATACCCAAGACCCCCACACTCACCAACGACGGTACCACCACCATCGTCGACGTCTGCTATCTCTTCCTCTGTCCTTGTGGAACCCCGGAGCACCTAGAGGGCACCCAAAACCCAGAAAATCCCCGGTGAACCCCTGTGGGTTTCGAGCCCAGATTCTGGCCACCTTCAGTCCTGTCACGGCAAAGAAAAGGTACCAAAACATTCCTCTCACCTTGTACTTCCATTTGGTGCCTAGATCAGACCTTAGGGTGTTTGTTCGCTGTCTGCCGGAGATGGGGAAGCTCTGGCGTCCTCTCCCCTATCGAACCCAGGCCGTTAGGCTGGTTCACCCAAAACCCAGTCAAACCAGGCCCTTTGGGCCGTTTAAGAGCCAGGCCGTAGGCCCCTTAGCAGCTAAGCCCAACACAACCATTTCCTTTTTCTTTTATTTATATTTTTTTCTTTTAAAAACCCAAAAGCTGTGGGTCGGGCTTTCAAGCCCAAGCCCCTTATTTAGAACCTAAAGCCATTGGCCCTTTAAACCTTAAACCCTAGGCCCTTAGGCCAATCCACTTGGGCCCTAATCGGCCCAACCCAAACCCTAGGACCCAACCCGGATCCAACCCTTAACCGGTTCGACCCAATTTGACCCTGTTGACCCGACCCGTTGACTTTGACCTTGACCGATCAACGTTGACTTTTTTACCGTTTTTCGGGTTTTCGTCCGGGATTCCTCCTAGGCAAATTTCGACATCCTGGACCCGTTTATGATGTCCGTTTTCCCAAATTCAATCATTTGAGCATAGTTTTGTTAATTATACGCTTTATGTGCTTAGGTGCAATCTCTAGCGGCGATCTCGTTATTCCTATTTCATACGGCTCTACTACGACGAAGTATCTGTGAGTGGACCCCTTCTAAAATGCATGTTTTAATAGTAGAAATGCATACATGAAAAGCATGATTTATTGAATACGTTTTGTGAACGTTTTATGAGAAATTGATTATCATGTTATACTGAGCTTATTTTGGAATACCATATTTTCTATCGAACCCGTGTTCTTTGTAGGATATCTGATGGATGATGATATACTATTTAGAACATGTTTGTCACACTTCTTTATAATATAGATGATGGATGACTTTATACTATGAAGATAATTTTGAGATATATGTACCTATGTTCAGAAAGATTATGTTCAATGTTTTTGTGCGTATCTAGTGGTCACTATTCCGCCTGGGGCAGGGATCTGGTGTTGGCATGTGGGCCGGGAGAAATAATCCTTGGCTTCGGGCTGAGGGACATGGTGCTGGCAATGGGCCTGGAGAAATAATCTCTGGTTACGGGCGCAGAGACATAGGAGCTGGCATGTGGGCCGGGAGATATTATTATTGATACGACTATTTAACACACTATAGACAAGATATGCTTTATGAGATGTTTTATGGCATGTTAGGGTTTTTGGAAAACCTACCACTTATTATGCTATTAGTTTTCATAAAGTTTTGGGGGTTAGTATGTTGATAATTGTTTTATTATATATATATGCACACACACACACACACACACACACTTGGTCCATTCATGTTTGTTTTGCGCCCCCTCAGGACATAGGAACAAGGACTACAATCCGACGTACGAGGCATTCCCATACCAGTGACTTTGTGCTATTTCCTCTGCTTGACTACTCTTGTAATAGCACATTCCGCTTGTAATCTAAATTAGAATATGCTCTGAACATGTCATGCATCTTTGTGAATTCATTGTTGGCAGTTGAATATTATTTGTCACATTCTACTATCTGGCTACAATATAGGTGCATGTTCTCAGCATTTGCATTCTTAAATGGCTTGCGTCACCTTCGGGTGTTGGCCAGCACGTGACCATCTCGATGTTCGTGGGACACCGGGATCGGGGCGTGTCAATTGAAGTGACAAGTGATAGAGACCAGCTCACTACCAAACAAAAAACACTTTTTGATTTCATAAAGGTGTAAATACAAGATGACTCACTGCATTTGAAAGCCCTCGGCCAAGAATGAGGCTAAAGTAGTCGGGCCAAGGCGCCTATAAAAGCCAAAAGAGACAACAAAGACAAGGACACGCAACCAATCAAACTCAAACAACATACAAACTCTGCTCTCAAGCCAGATTTTCATCCATAAAAGCTAAAACTCGTCCAGATTCGGTCATTTTAGCAATAGTTCCCTTTGAATAGCTATCTTTTGTCTAGTGTAAAAGCTCTGCTACCTTCCTTAGTGTTGTAGTATCGATTCCCTCATGTAAAACCTGTTTACCATCCATCCCTTTTTAGCATACAACTCCTGTAAACAAAAAGAGAAGTGGCTGCAAGAGGTTCAACCTTGCCCAACAAGGTGAAATCTTGCCTGAGTCTCTTTGCTTGCACGTAAATTAGTAGATCTATCACTTAATGTACTTTTCAGTATATATTCAAGTTATGCTTAACTGCTTTCTAATTAATAGCTCCATTTGCAATCAGATTTGGTTTACTTAATAAACCTGTTTTCATTAAAAAACAAACTGGAATCGAGGAAATGGTTTAAAGGGTTCTGGACTCCCTCCTTTTTGGACATATGAGATTATGAATTAAAAGTTCTTGTTTACAAGGCAAGAAAAAGAACTTAATACAGACTTAACCCATCTGTGACAATCCTTTGATAACAAGAAGTTTGAGTAACTTGGGGCGCAAGTAATCAACTTAAATCATATCTATTCTAGATCTGTTATACTCAGATAACAGTGGCACGCCTAGCACTTTGTTAGTTTTGATTGCGAACGTCAAGATCTACACCTAAGACCCTACAAAGGCACATTTCAAACTAACTGTGAACTCCTCTTGCAGTGCGCCAAGCAGTAAGAGCCCGACTACCATACACCAAGTGCCATTCACCCCTGGGGAGCTGTGTGAAGGGCCGAATCCATCTTTGCCACAAACACCCCTATTTCTTTCTTCTTCCTCCTCAACTTTTATTTATTTATTTTTTTTTTTTTGAATGAAACGATAGCGATAGTAAGTTAAATGTTAGATTAGTCACTAACATGTTCCGTCAAGGCACAACACCTTTCCAGGTAAATATTATTTAAGATTCGAATTCGATCGAATTCGAGCTCTGTAATTTTGATAAAAATCGAGTTCGCATTCAATTTTTAATCTCCGAAATACTACTGAAATTTTGGGGCCCTTTTTGTGTGTGAAATTTTTGGTATCAGACATCGGCGTGCTTGGCTGGGGATAGTGCTGCATATGCGAGGACAAACGTGTTCGGAGATGATGTGGTGATTGTCGCGTAAGTCTTTTGCTTTTCTAAATGATGTGATATGTTGCTCCTCGATCAATTTTCTAAATGATTTGATATGATGCTCCTCCATCAAGTTCAATTTTGTATATCTATCGATTCGTACAGACCGTCTAGCTGTTTTTTTTTGCTGACAATTCTGAGAATTTTTGGGTTGCAGAGCTTATTGGACTCCGATTTGCAAGGCGAAACGTGGTGGCTTCAAGGATACTCATGCTGATGATCTTCTTGCACCTGTTTTGAAGGTTTGTATTTATCCTTCTCTTCGTTTTTCTGCATTGTTTTTATCTGGTCAAGTTTAATAGGAACAAGTATTATTCCATGAACTATTGTTATCTTCAATCGGTAGAAACAAGTATATTTTTTTTTCTTACCGGGATGATAATTGCTTTGCTGTAGGCAGTTGTAGAGAAAACCTATGTGAACCCAAGTGAAATTGGGGATATTATTGTGGGTACAGTGTTGGCTCCGGGATCTCAAAGAGCTAGTGAGTGTAGAATGGCTGCCTTTTATGCTGGCTTCCCTGGTATGTATACCCCCCGTAAGCAACTGTAATGATCCTATAGTTTCAATTGTTTGTTAATCATTGCCATGCGCATGATGGTTATAATGTGCAGAAACTGTGCCAATTAGAACTGTGAACAGACAATGTTCATCTGGACTTCACGCCGTTGCTGATGTAGCTGCGTCTATAAGGGCAGGATTTTATGATATTGGTCAGTCTTTGTCGAGGTCTTTGTTATTGTCGCAGGATTGATTCAGTTCAGACAAGTACCCTTATCTTTTAATTTAACTTTTCCCGGACAAGAATTGGAGCTGGGTTGGAATCTATGGCTGCAAATCCAATGGCATGGGAAGGATCAGTTAACCCTAAAGTACTCTCTCTCTCTCTCTCTCATGCACATTCTTTTTTGTACTTTGTTTCCCCTTTAGATAAATAGTTTCTTGTACAAATGACATCTTAACAGGATTGTATGATTCATAAATTTGCATTACGGTCAGGTGAAGATGTTTGACAAGCCCAAAATTGCCTTCTTCCTATGGGAATCACCTCAGAAAATGTCGCGCATCAATTTGGGGTTTCACGGAAGGAGCAGGATCAGGCGGTAGTTAGTTGAAGAAATCTTTCTGTTTGGTATTGTAGTCTGGTTTTTCAATGTTTACTGACTTTTTTTTTAAAATACCTGTTTTAGGTTGACTCTCATAGGAAGGCAACTGCTGCTACTGCTGCTGTTAAATTTAAAGACGAAATTATTCCTGTGGCAACCAAGGTAATATACAGTTTTGGTTGATTATGTTTGCATCCACTTGTGCAAGGGCATGCATGGTCTTGATGTGGCACTGATTTGAGTGAATTAAAATTGATCGTCACCCCAAAATCTGGTGAGGAGAAACCTGTTACAATTTCTGTTGATGATGGGATTCGGAACACAACATTGGCAGACCTAGCAAAGTTGAAGCCTGTCTTTAAGAAAGATGGTAGTACCACTGCTGGTACCTTCTGACAGATGATACATCAATTCATTTAAGAAGTATTATTGCATTATTTAATAGCATAATTTGGTATATCCTTTTTAGGTAACTCTAGTCAAGTTAGTGATGGTGCTGGAGCTGTTCTCTTGATGAAGAGAAGTGTTGCTGAGCAAAAAGGATTGCCAATTCTGGGTGTATTCAGGTATGCTACTTGGTGAAGTCATGCATCTATTGGACAGTCGGGGCAACACTTTTTTTTTTCTCTAACCTACAATTTCTGCCTGGTGAAATTAAGATTTGTGGAGTCCAATGTTCCTTTACTTTTTCAACAAGCAGGATCAGAAGTGTATCTGTTACAACCCGTTCTAAAAATAGGTGCAAATTACGATTATACCCTTGTGTTGGGTTTTGTAAATCCAACCCAAACCCGGCCCAAAGCCTTGACCCAATAACCCTAACCCGGTCCAACCCATCAGACCCAAGCCCATATCGGACCCGAGCATCAAGGTATTTCCCTACTAGTGACTTTGTGACCTTCCATTTGTGTATGATTTCCTTATGATAATTGTAATTTGATTTCTTATCTTCACTCGTACTTCCGTCTAGTAGTGTGCTTTGGACATATTTGTGCATCTTTTGTTTCGGATTTGTGATCGTTGGACCTTTCATTGCACTCATGTTCATTTTGGAATCTTATTATTGTCTTCTACCATTTGTATATTCAGAATCATCGTTATTTGTTATATGACTTTTGAATTACAGGTTCTCTTATATTCTTGCGTATTCATGTATTTATGGCTTTCGTCACGCTCGAGTGTCGGCCAGCACGTGCCATCCAGGTATCATTAGGATATCTGGGTTGGCGCGTGTCAGTATCCTTGTAGGTCTCAGTGTCCAGCATATAATTCTCTGTATCTTTGGGGTTCAGTAGTTTTATTTCTATCAGCATGCTTACACAATTTGCTACCTTATATCTACTAAAGCTCTGAACTTGGATTTTTCTTGGACGAACAAAAATGGCACAGTTCTATGTTGCATAAGTTTTACTTCATACACAGTAATCAGCTTCTTTCACTTAAAGCGTATGAAAAGGATTTCAGAACTTGAGGGTTGGCTACTGATGTGGGATATCGCTTTCTCTAAACAAATTTAATTATAGTATGGTATCATACTTCTGAAGAGAGTTATATTTCCTCCTGGACAAATCTAAATGAGCTGGCACTATGTTGAATGTATGAATATTGCTCTGTTTTGATTGTGCAGGAGTTTTTCTGTTGTTGGTGTGGATCCAGCCATCATGGGTGTTGGCCCAGCTGTTGCAATTCCGGCTGCAGTCAAGGCTTCAGGTTTAGAGCTTGATGATATTGATCTTTTTGAGATAAATGAGGTGTTAAATCAGTGTAGAATCTCTGCGTCTGATTTTAGGCACTCTGATTGTAAAATGACATAGAAATGCCCCGCTGTGCAGGCTTTCACATCCCAATATCTTTATTGCCGTAACAAGTTGGGACTTGATTCTGAAAAGATCAATGTTACTGGAGGTGCACTAGCCACTGATCATCCACTTGGTGCAACAGGTACATACTTAAAATTCCACTTTGCATGGGCTTACCGCACTGTGTTTTACTTTCTTCCCGTACTTTTATAGGTTATTGATCTTGTAGGTTCTGGATTGGTTTATATTAGATTTCCCTTTTGCCTCTCTGTAGCTTTCAGTATAGCGTTTGTATCTGTAAAAGCTAAACAGAATAGTTTCGATTTGCTAACAGATTAAATTATCTGTTAAATTTGTCTGGAAGTGAATTTTGAAGTTTACATAATAATAGATATTGAATGCGTCATAACTCATGAATTAAAACTGTATCAAAATTTTATTTTCAGAATACGAAATTTGAATTTGTTAACAGAAATCTAATTAGTTGAGCAAAAGTTTGTTGATTGTACTGAGACCTCATTTGATCGTTTTAGGTGCACGCGCTGCGGCCACTTTATTGCATGAGATGAAGTGACGAGGACAACTGCCGCTTTGGAGTGATATCAATGTGCATAGGTAAATAATTCCTCTCTTCTTTTGTGTGCGTACAAGTAATGGCAATGGATGTCATTTGGAAAATGCAGGCACAGGCATGGGGGCAGCAGCTGTTTTCGAACGGGGGGGACTGCGTTGATGGACTATGTAATGCCCGCAAAGTTGAATCCCACAATCATCTTTTATCCAAGGATGCTCTGTAGAAAGGAATATCTATCACACATCGTTGTGTTCGTATGAATATTGAAGGGTTGAGAATGAAATTTGTAATGAAGCCTTGCAATAAGGTTGCTTCATTTTCTTTTTCATTCACGACCTTTCCATGCCAAACCAAACGGAACGGATATCCATCTTTGAAATTGAGATGCAAAATGCTTGGAATCTCAAATTTATCTCTCTCATTGGAGTAGAACTGACATTTACACATCTCGTAGATGTAAAATGAGACGTAAATATGACTTTTACATCTAAATTTGCATCTCTCCATTAGAGATGCCCTAAAAGTAGAGCGAAAAGGTGAAATTCATTAGTGCGAGAGCCATGTCGGCATGTGATTGTGTTTATCAACATAATAAGGTGAGCAACTTCTCAACTTAGGCCTCGTTTGGCAGCTCGTATAAGAGACTGGATAGGATTAATAATATGGACCCAGTTGTTTTGTGCACCAATGAAGGGATGCAAAAATCATATTTACATCCCATTTTACACTTCCGAGAGAGGTAGATAGGAGTTATCTCCGATAAGACATGTAAATTTAAGATTCTATTTAATTTCCTTTTTTTGATTAGCAGGACCCACCATCAAAAGATGTAAAAAGATATGTATATTTAAGTTTTTATTTGCATTTTCCGATCAACCAAAATGCTAAAATACTTCTTTCAAGACTTTTTGCATCTTGAGATGCTCAAAGTACAATTGTTATAATATGGTTTGAAATTACCATGTTGAAAAGTATTTAGAGTGGGATGAAGTTAGTACAATAGCAAAGCTTAGGAAATAAAGAGTTGATTTTCATTCTTTTTTAGTCTCACACCACTCCTTGATTTTATTTGTGGTCCTCGAGTTGAATAAATCAAACAAAAAAATGAACACGATTATGTTAAGGTGCGTATGAAGTAAAAAATGATGTGTGTTATCATTTATTTTTGGGTAAATTACATTTTACCCTCTCGTACATCATTTTTAAAACATTTTAATCTCATACATTTACTTGTATTTTAGCTGCAACTTCATACATTCGTTAGTCAAACAGTCAATTTAACTGTTAAGTGATGATGTGACAAATGCATGCTTGATCACATTGAGCTGGTTGCTACTTTCTCCAGACTCCCTCATCCCCTCCCTTCTCTCTCTCAACTAAATTGATTTTAGTCACTAACATAATTCGACATTAGAGTAAAAACACGAGCTAAAATATATCTAGGCATTCATAGGGGTTGGTGGTATGTTGATTGAAGGAGGGGGCTGCAATGGGAGTTGTGGCTTAGTGTGCACCGCAGAGGGGATGAGTTGGTGGTTGGGTCGTAGGGAAGTAGGTATGGTTGGTGTTCAGGCAGGATTTTTGGGTCGTCGGGCAAGTTCTTGCTGCTTGGTGTGCTACAAGAAGAGATTATAGTTAGTTTGAAAGGTGCCTTTGTGGGGCCTTTGGTGTAGGCCTTGAGACTCACAATCAAAACTAACAGAGATCTGAGCGTACCACTGTTATCTTGGTATAACAGATTGTTGAATAGGTATGAGTTACGTTGATTATTTGCACCCCAAGTTACTCAAACTTCTTGTTTATCAAAAGATTGTCACAAATGGGTTAAGTCTACATTAAGTTCTTTTTCTTGCCTTGTAAACAAAGACTTTTAGTTCATAATCTTGTATGTCCAAAATGAAGGGTGTTTAAAGCCCTTTCAATCATTCACACGATCATAGTTTACTTTTAATGAAAACAGGCTTATTACCAGATTTGAATACCAAATGAAACTCTTAAGTAGAAAATAGTTGAAACTAACTTAAATACATGAAGGAAACTACTTTAAACGACATATCTACTAACTATAAGTACAAATAGAAGAGACTTGGGCAAGATTTAACCTTGTCGGGCAAGGTTGAACTTCTTGCAACCACTTCTCTTTGTGTTTACAAAGGTTTGTATGCAAAAAAGGATGAAAAGTAAATAGGCTTTACACAAGGGAATCGATATTACAACACGAAGGGAAGGTAGCAGAGCTTTTATATTAGACAAAGGATGACTTTTCCTAAGGGAATTATAGCTAAAGAAGGTTTGGATCTAGATAAGATTCAACTTTCTTGGTACAAACTAGCTTGAGAGCAGAGTTTGTATGTCTTTTGATTGGTTGGTTGAGTGTCTTTGTCCCTGGTGTCCCTTTCTCCTTTTATAGGCGATTTGGCCCGACCCTCTTGGCTTTGCTTCTAGCTGATGGCTTTCGGAGGGCAGTGAGTCATCATCTATTTACTTCTTCATGCCATTAGAAAGTGCTTTTTGGCTAGTAGTGAGTTGGTCTCTGTCATCCATCACTTTAATCATAGGCACATGACCTATGCCTTAGTTGAAATGGCTTTAATTTGCTTCGGGTAAGTCTGATTTGTTTTGGCACCTTTGGGCTTTAATATCATAAAGCCAATGTTAAATATTAACCCAAACAGTGCCCCCTTTAATCATTGTTAAGTCTACAAACCAAGACATTATAATGATTAAATATTAACTGCATGCTTTAACTCGGGACTTGCACCATTTATCCAGCATTTTTCGAATAAACCTTTGCACTAACCCACAATCTCCAATGTTAACTAACTGCCCATTATATAATCTCCATTTAAATTTCCTCGGTCAACACTTTCAGCAATCTTTACTCTCTAAATTTCTAGAATTTCCAGACTCTCTTGCATTCTCAGCCTTCTCTTGCTTTCTGCCTTCAATCTTCTTCCTTCCTAAAAATGAAACATGGCACCCAAACTCCGCCCTGCATGTGAGTCTGGTGAGGGGATCGTTACTATGCACCACGACTTAACGGCCTTCATTGCCCTCTTGCTAGCCTGAACCTGTCGATTTTCTTTGAAGAAGGATGGGTGCACTTTCTAGGGCCGCCCTAGACTGCCCGAGTCCCAATTGCAGTGGAGAGCAACATGCCCACTTGCAATTGGTTCACTCCCAATCCCTACCCCCTGCCGGAGGCTGGAATTTCGGCCTCCAAATGGTCGAACTTCAGAAGAGGTTTCCCATTGATGCGAGATGAAGCCTGGTCGTAGTGGGTGGACGAGCTAGAGCCCATCTGGAAGCAAATCTACGAGCTCATCATGCTCTCCAAGGCCATGGTCATAGCGAAGCCCGAGTTTTTGACCACTGCTTTCCTCTTCTGGAATAATGGAACCAATACATTTGATTTCGGAATAGGTCCCATGTCTCCCACAGTTCTGGACATGGCTCAGGTCATTGGTATGAGGCCCTCGGACAGGTGCGTGGACATCACCCACGACTGGTCTTCGCCCTCTCGCCTGACCGCTGAAGGCTTGGAGGCTTTAGAGTCCATCACTCATTTGGAGTATAACTCCTCAACTTTCAAGAGCTATGGGACATTCTTTGCAGGCTTCATCCCATTTACAAAGAAGATGTTCAGCCCGCCATCTCCCACTGCAGATAGGGCTCAGGAACACATGTACTTCCTCTTCTATCTAACACTTTATTGATAATAAAAGTACCTTCCTAAGTGGGACTCCACTTCCCGAAACCTCTGACTTGAGCTCCCAAGGGTAGAACTCTTCTTCCTTGAAGGTCTTCAATTTCACTCTCTTGTTGTATACTCGGGCAATAGCCCTGCTCGGGCAATAGCCCTCATTCCTTCTTGGATCTTGTTCAAGGCTTCAATTCGGGCTACATCCAAATCTTCAATTCCTTGACCCATGGCTTGAATATATTCCTCACTATGTAGACCAAACAGGTTTTGAAGTCTTACAGAACTTACACTAATCTCCATAGGGAGTACAACATCTTGCCTGAAGGTTAAGGCAGAAATGGTGGTCCTAGTTCCTGCTCTCTTTGAGGTTTTGTAAGCCCAAAGAGTATCTCCTAACTTCTCATGCCATCTCTCTGGACTATCTACTACCATTCTTTTAATAATATTTACCAAGATCTTATTGCTAGACTCTGCTTGACCATTTGATTGGGGATAATAAGGGCTAGACTAGATCATGTTTACATTGAACTTGTTTGCAAATTCCTCCACTTCTTTCGAGATAAAAGATGGCCCTCAGTCTGTAACAATTGTCTCGGGCACCCCATATTTGTGTAAGATCTTGGTTTCAATGAATTTCTTCACAGTAGCTGAAGTGATAGTCTTCACAGCTGAAGCTTCCACCCACTTGGTAAAGTAGTCAGTTGCCACAATTATAAAGGTGTGCCCCTTGCTGGAAGCTGGGTAAATTTTCCCGATGAAGTCCATTGCCTACCCTCTGAAAGGCCAAGGCTTCATTACTAGATTCAAGGGTATTGAGGGTATGTGTTGGAAAGGTTCATGTCTTTGACATTCTTCACAACCTTTGGCATAAGCCTTACAATCTTTTTCCATATCGGGCCAAAAGTAGCCATACATTCTTAACAACCACCTTATCTTGGTTCTAGCTTGATGTGCTCCACAAATGCCTTCATGTACTTCGGCTATTACTCTCATTGACTCTTCCAGGCCTAAGCATTTCAACAAAAGTCCATCTGGAGTCTTTCTTAGCAAAGTTTTGTCCCACATGACAAACTTAGTTGCTTGTTGCCTAATCTTCTTACTTGTGGGGGAAGAAGGATCTTTTAACTACTAAGTGATGGATGTTCTCCAATCTTTTGGCTCAGGTTCTTTGGTCATCACATCTAGGCTGAACCCTCTCTTAAAGATAGAAGGGAGGTTTCTTCTTTGTACCTTTACATTCACCTCAAACATTTTTTCTTGAATCTGTGCTCCAGAAGCCAACTGTGCCATCTCATTGGCAATTAAAGTTGCTTCCCTAGGAATATGATTGACTGATACTTCAGTACCCCAATAACTCAACAACTGAGTAGCTGCCAAATAATAACCCGCCATTGTGATGTGCCTACACTTGTAGTCTCCATTTAACTGATTAATTACCAACTCAAAGTCACCATATATCTCAACCTCAGTTGCCCCTAACTCTATCAGGATTTCCAAGCCAATTATCAATGCTTTGTACTCCACCCTATTGTTGGTAGTATCTTGGTAATCCAAAAGGAATAAGTAGCAATGTTGAATTCCCTTAGGATCAATGATGACAATCCCAGCTCTGGCAGCATGTTGGGTGCAAGATCCATCGAAATATAACTTCCAGAGAGTGATCTATAGGCTAGTTATTCTCCTTACTTCTTGCTGGATCCATTCTTCCTTGCCCGAGTGATCTTTACTGGGTAGAAACCAAAGGCTGGCCACTTCTAGAGTTCCTAGGATGTTGACAAGTTCTTCTTGGGATTCTTGGTGCTCAGATAAGAAGTCTGCAATTGCTTACCCCTTTATGGCTCTTTGAGGCACGTACTGAAAACTGGACTCTGACAGTGCTAGAATCCATTTCCCAATTCTTCCAGTTAGCATTGGTGTAGACAACATGTATTTGATCACATCGGTCTTGGCAATGATATGGATGTGGCAAGGCAACATTTAATGCCTTAACTTGTAGGCAGTGAAGTACAAAGCCAGACATAGCTTTTCAATTGAGGTATATCTTGTTTCTACCTCAGTAAGGATCCTACTGAGGTAGTATATTGCTTGCTCCTTCCCTCCTTCATTGTTCTGAGCTAATAAGCTTCCTATTGACTTTGACTTTTCAGAGGCATAGATATAGAGCTTCAAAGGTTTCCCCTTCTAAGGGGGCATGAGCTCTGGTGGAGAGGCTAGACAAGCTTTTACTCTGTCAAAAGCTTCTTGGTGCTGTGGGCCCTATTCAAACTCTTCTTGATTCTTTAGTCTTAGTAAATGAGTCAATGGCTAGATTTTGCCTGCCAATAGCCTATGCAATTGCACTTTGTTGGTGGGAGAAGGTGACTCCATTATGGCTCGAGCTTTGTTTTTGTCTATCTCCACTCCTATTTGATGCACTAGGAATCCTAGAAAGTTGCCTGTTCTAACCCCAAAGTCATCAATGTATACCTCCATGCTATGCCTGATTAAATCATGAAAAATGGCATTTATTGCTCTTTGATAGGTAACACCAGCATTTTTTAGCCCAAATGGCATGACTACATATTCATATGCTCCTTTATGTCCTGGGCACCTAAAGGCTGTCTTATGTATATCTTCTTTAGCCATTTTTATTTAATTATCTCTAACATTCCCATCCATAAAAGATAGAACTTTGTGTTTTGCAACTGTATTTATGGACAGGTCAGCCACAGGCATAGGGTATTCATCTTTAGGCATGGCTTCATTAATGTTTCTATAGTCAACACAACATCGGATGTCATTAGTTACAACTTTTAATGCAGGTACAATGTTGGCCAACCACTCAACATACTTTGTGGGCCTAATAAATTCTGCCTTCACCAGCCTCTCGATCTCTTCCTTGACATTTTTTTCTATTTCCTTTGATATTCTCCTTGGTGCTTGCATCACAGGTTTGTACCCTTTCTTGATAAGCATTCTGTGCTTTACTAAACTGGGGTCCAATTGAGGTATTCCTGGGTAATGCCATGCAAAGCAATCTTTGAATTCATGCAAAAGGTCTACTATCTTTGCTCGATCCCCAGCTTCCAACAAACCATTGAGCTGTATTGGCCTAGGATCTTCCTTAGTCCCTAAATTAATGGTTTCCAAGGGATCTTGTACTTCAGGTGCTGGTTTGTCGAGCTCTGTAAATAAAAATTCAACTAACATTGGACCCTCAAGCACATCATCTGGCCAGTCCAAGTTATATATAGACTCAGCCATGTGAATGGCTGCCTCTATTTTCTCTCCCAAAAACTCTTCTTCCTCTATGTTCTTGGTGCTTGAAGCCTCTTTCTCCCACTCTGTCTCTTCCTTGATTGAACTCTCTTTTACCTATTTTCTCTCTTTCCCATACACCAGCAGTCTCTTGATTAAGAACCTGACTGCAATCACTTTGGTCCTTCCTCCTTTGCTCTGACATCATTGGTGTTGGTGGGCTGGGACAATGTGAGGCATGTTCCATTCCTCCTTGGTGAAAGACAATCCTTGTTTTAGGAGTTTGTGGGCCGTCACCTTGGTAAAGCGTCTATTCTTATCAGCACCTAAACATTGCAAGATCCCAACATTGGGATTGTAGAAGTTTGCTTTTGCAACATTGGCTGTGGGGAGAAATGGTCGTGACTCGGCCTCCACAATCTCCCAAAATCCTGGTTTCTCAGTCTTGGCTTCATGGTAGACATCAACTTGTTAATATAAGGTGGATGGCACAGACAAACTTTGGTGAATCCAATCTTTCCCGAGCAATGCCCCATAGGTAGAGCTACTATCTCCACAAAGAATGCCAACATAATTTGCTTGGATCCCAAGTCTACCTCTAAAGGCAATATCCCATAGGTTCTGGTGATGGCAACAGAGAAGCTAGAAACTATGAGTTCAGTAGGAATAAGATCTTCCTCACTTTTACAAAGCCTCCTTATTTGCTTCAGTAGGAGCATATTGACTGTAGCCCCACCATCTATCAGTACCTTCTTGAAGGGTACTTCCTCCAGATGAACCATTACGTATATGGGCTTTAGGTGGTTTGCCAAGGCTAGGTTGGGTCTACTGAACACCATTTGGTCAGAATACACCCTCTCAAGCTCCTTTCACCTAGGTTCGGGCAAGTTTACATGCTTAATCCCTCTTTCCCAACTTCCTCAATATTAACAAGTGCCATCATTGGTTTTGGCGCCAAATAATCACCCTCCATCATAGCTGGCTGATCTGGTTCGGCATAGAACATGGCTGATAAGACATAAGTCATGTTCACGTGGTAGTTGCTTGGTCCAGGTACTTCTTCTTTCTTTCACCCAATCTGATACACAAACTCGTTCATCCAAGCCTAAGCATCCTTGGTTAGCATCAACTCGGGCACCTCCTCCTCTACTGCTATATCAAAGTTAAGCAACTGCCTTGGGGTTTCACAGGGTGCATTTTCCAGTATAGGCAGAGGTATCCCCCTCTCAGGGGAAATGGTCCCAAAACAGAGAGGCTCTGGTTTCCAGCCTAGTGTAGGCATCATCACTACATTCTCCTGAGCTCTTCTTAAGGCTCTATATTTTCCTGGATGAGGATTCTGAGGTACATGATCTCTTTCACCCTCCATTTTACTATTAGCTATTTCTATCTCTTTCTTGCTTCTCCATTGGAGTTGTCTTCTTCCACCTTGTGTGGCCTCTTCAAACTTAACATTCCCAGAAGCTTCTGAAATGGTAGGGATCTTCAATGAGTTCATATGGGTTTTATGCTGTCTTTGAACTCTCCTGATCATAGATGCCCCTATCTCTCGAACAGGTTTCCCATCCTTCCCAACTATGTACCACTTTCGACCAAGTCGGGCTGAATCTTTCTTAGTAACTGGGGGAATTGGGTTCATGGTTCTCTCTCACCATCCTTGCCTTGCACTGCTATGATATCTTGGCTAGGGAGGCTTCACTTCTACCCACCTTGGCATCTTGGCTTTTGTGGACATGTGAATTTCATTGCATCCAAATAATGCGTCACAAAGCTCCACGTGGCATGTGACTCATCACAAATGGACAAGTCATCAATGACATGTGGCACAAATCAAGCAAAGGAAGTATAAAACCTTCCCAAAATTCAGAAGAAAGGGAGAAGACTCCCTTAAATTAGGCAAAAGGGTCCAAGTTGATCCTCAAATCGAAAAGAAAGTTAAGGCATCTTCACAAAACAAACAAGAATTGAAGATTGTTCACAAAATAGGCAATAAAGCCTCTAAATTTCAGCCAAGGGAGTAAAGGTGGCTGAAATTAAGACACAAAATATGCCTAAATTATCCCATGGACAAATCAAGACACAAATCAAAGTTAAATCCATCCAGAGGCAAGCTTTGAGAAGTCTATAAATACAAGTTCCTCCCATCTTAGCACCTTGCTTCTAAGATGCCTAGGTGAGGAAGAAGCCAATCAAGCCATGGAAGAAGCACATTCAGGCGTGTGCGGAGCACATCATTCTTGACCAAAGCTACACTTCCATCTCAAAAGAATAGGCTATTACTGGCCAAGCATTGTGAAGGATTGCCTAGAGCACGCCAAAAGGTGCCAAGCCAGCTAGTTCCACGCCAACTTCATACATCAATCACACCAAAATCATCTGCTGGAGAGGCCTATATCATAGCCGCAATGGATTACTTCTCCAAGTGGGCTGAAGCTGTACCCCTAAGGGAAGTCAAGAAGGATAATGTCGTCCGCTTCATCAAGGAGCATATCATCTACCGATATGGTGTGCCTTGCTACATCATCACTGACAATGGAAAATAGTTCTCCAATCGACTCGTGGACGAGCTCTGCAAGAAATACAAGTTGAAGCAGCATAAGTCTTCTATGTATCATGCTTCGACCAATGGTCTTGCAGAAACATTTAGAGGTGAAGACTATCCACGCATTGTTTCAATCAAAACTTGAAGCAATTGTTCAATCGTTCGTCTGAGATCAAGTCATCGCGACCCTTCGATCAACAACCTACGCATCTACATCAAATTTGAAGACTGAATCAGATGAAAATTATAAATAGAGATTGTAATTCATCAATACAAATCTACTTTGTACACGTGTTCTCGTTTCTTTCGGTACAGAATATTCGTGTTTACAACATCAATCATGTTCAAAAGGAAGGAGATTTAGAGGTCCTCATCAACATAATTCTTGACCATGTGCAACTTCTTTGAATAATGAGTAAATTTTCATAAACATTATTCACGCATATATTTTGGGAATTATTCACACATATATTTCGGGAAGTTAACATACAACGCATGCAGTGGTGGAACTTGGACATCATTATAATCACAATTATACTTTGGTTTTCATAATTTCTTAATTCCAAATACAATGTACTATGACTATATGTCGTTAAGATCTATAAATGATCTGTAATTTGAAGCGTCTTGAAACAATGGAATAGCTGAGCAACTACAATTAGAGATGGAACCATATATTATTCAACATTTAAGACACAACACAGCTATTGCATCAAGGTTTACCCCATGATACCAACAGACGCTTCAAAATAAACAAATTCCAAAACCCAAAAACTAGCTACAAATACTAGAAAGAAATTCCACACAGCCATTGCATCAAGGTTGACACATTACATTTAGGAACACAACATAAATGATCACTTGATGGCTTCAAGTCTTCAAGCAGCCACCACGCTGTGAAGCACGACGGTCTCGACGGTGAGGCCTGGACCGAACCCGAACAGCACTCCCCACTCCAGTCCCTCTCCGGTTGTTTTGAGTCCTTTCTCGGCGGACTTCCTCCTCACCTCGTCCAAAATAAACAAGACACACGCACTCGACATGTTGCCGTAATCAGACAGCACTTGCCTTGTGGCCTCTAGTTTCTCCGGCTTAAGTGCCAACTTGGCCTCTACTTGGTCTAGAATAGCAGGGCCGCCTGGGTGTGCAATCCAGAAAAGCGAGTTCCAGTCCGAAATGCCTATAGGCTTGAAGGCCTCATTAAGGCTCTTTTCGATGTTCTTCGAAATAAGCCCGGGAACGTCCTTCAGAAGGTGAAATGTAAGCCCGACTTCACGGAGATGTCCGTCAATTGCCCCATCACTGTCAGGGAGAATGGTTTGCGCCGCCGAGACCAATTCAAACAAGGGCTTCTCGACTTCAGGCACTGGATCCGCACCAATGATGATAGCCGCTGCACCGTCACCAAACAAGGCTTGACCCACAAGACTGTCAAGGTGGGTGTCACTAGGCCCGCGGAAGGTGACCGCAGTGATCTCAGAGCACACAACAAGAACACGTGCACCCTTATTGTTTTCGGCCAAGTCCTTGGCCAAACGGAGAACCGTGCCTCCAGCGAAACAGCCTTGTTGGTACATCATGAGGCGCTTGACGGAGGGGCGAAGGCCCAAGAGCTTGGTGAGCTGGTAGTCGGCACCGGGCATGTCGACACCGCTAGTGGTGCAAAAGACCAAGTGGGTGATTTTGGACTTAGGCTGTCCCCATTCCTTGATGGCCTTGGTGGCAGCCTCTTTGCCAAGCCTTGGGACTTCAACAACCACCATGTCCTGCCGAGCATCGAGTGAGGGTGCCATGTACTCGCACACACTTGGATTCTCTTTCATAATTTCTTCAGTCAAGTACATGTAACGCTTCTTGATCATGGATTTGTCACCTGAAAATTACATAAACGTCACAAGAAAAGTTAACTACCACACATTTTGATCTTAGTACAAGTGATACTACTAATCTGTGCCCCACGGAACAAAGGGAGAATGATTTGAACCTAAAACGCAATGAATTAAACAAAAATGTCATATCCAAAAGAGCAATCCACCAATTACCACCCAACTTTATATGAAATGTTCAAATCCATTCGCAACACACAATAAAATTGTAGCTTTTTCTTTTTGTGGCATGACTCCCCTAATTTGGTTCATTTGCGGCGAGCTGCCTTACTTTTTAACGTGGCTGAAATAAATGTTTTGAAACTGACGTGCTAAATAAATAAAATAGAGTAACACTAAGAAAACTAAAATATATCCCCAAACCACATGAACTCAACCAGCACAACAACCCCGGCCAGTCCACCAATGAGTCTAATTTACTCAGAGTTTTAATTTGGTAATGACTTAATTAATTTAATTAAAAGGGTAATTAAAGAAAATCTAGCTGTGTTTTCCTTGTAGTTTGCATGTTGTACACGTATACTGTTCTGCTGGAATGTTTTTCCCTTCCATTAATAGCAGAGCTCAATGAGAGGAGATGAGAGGAGAGGAAACACAGATCTTTCTTCATTCATGGACCTTATACATATTAATCTTCTTCAACCTCAGTTACCAAGCACATGCATATATAGCAATAGGAATAATAGTGCAAACAAAAAAATATATTAATCAACAGAAGAAAAAAAGAAAACGGAGAGGAAGTGAAGTGAAGTGTACATACACATGCGCTGGAATTTTTCTTTGAGCTCAGCCTTGTGCTCGCTGTTGGTGATACGAAAGTAGTAGTCGGGGTATGTGGCTTGGTCTACACAATTGGGAGGAGTTGCAGTCCCAATGGCGAAAACAGTGGCCGGACCCTCAGCCCTCTGAGCCTTGCGAACTTCCTCGACGGTCACCATTTTTTCTATGTATCCGATGGTCGAGAAAAGATCAAATACGACAGAGGGCTAGAGCCAGCGCTAGAGGTGGTGGTGGTGTTGTTGGAGGAGGAAGTGAGGGTCGTGTGACAAAATAGTGAGAGAAGTGGATTGAATTTATACAAGGAGGAAAAGAAGGGAAAGAGGTTAAGAGGGTAGATGAGGGTCACGTGATTGACCAATGCATGGCAGCCATCAGTGGGAGCACCAACAACCACCTAAAGAAGGAGATAAGGGGTTAAAAGGCTTCAGAGGCCGGCTGGCACGTGCATTTTTTGAGTTTGGCGTGGATTGTTGCCCATCGAACATTCGCATGATCTACATGTGGAATATGATTCTTCTAACGTTTCACGGTGAAACTTTCACCACGTTAGCTGGCAATTTTAGTAGCTAAGTTTTTAATATGTCACTTAGTACTACGGTCTAGTCGTATTCCTTTTCACTTATAGGTGAGAGGTTTTAGGTTCGTTTTTCGCCAAAGTCGAGTTTGAACCACATTATAGCTAGCACATTGTGAGGCTAAGCTCTCTTGCCCTTAGCATGGGTAATATCGTTTGTTCAAAAAAAAAAAAAGTTTTCAATATCTTTTTCAAAAATATTATTTTTATTATCTATTTGTACCATCACTTGTACCATTCCAACAGCACTACTCATATCTTTTCTCTATCTCTTTCTTTTTATCCTTTGTAATTTTTTGAGATATCTACATATAAAGCCAACAATAAAGTGAATAGTGTCTTTTGGTGTCACAAGCTTCAACAAAAATAATTGGATAAAAATGCCCCTCAAACAAAAAACTTCAAAAGCAACCCAAAATAATGCATCAAATGTGGTGAGGGTATTTTCGTCCTTTTAACAATGTTTTTTTAATAATTAATTTTTTTGTACTTTTTAAAAAAAAAATTAGGACCTCACAATAAGGTAGCAATGGTGTGATTCAATTAGCTGTTCATTCAATATTATTTAATCTATTTTTAAACACGTTCGAAACATCTTAAGAGGCGTGTAACTTCGGTTATAAAAAAGGTCTAATGTGATTAAATTAGTTGTCTAATGATTTTTTTTATTAACAAATGATATTATCTACACTAAAAAGGAGAAAGTGGACAAAACTTGTATAAAATATCAGAGTGAATAGATTTTCTAATTGAATGCAGACTACTAAGTTGACCACGATATCAAAGCTGTATCTGATTATGATGTAAAAGGGGTAGGATCTTAATTACCAAAATCTCAACAATTAAAAAAAATCCTAAATTATCAGATTTGGGCGGGCTACATTTACATTTCCAAACAAAATGACTAGTAGGTATGTATTATTTATTTGCTTATTCTCTCACTCACTTCAATCAATGTGGTGTGCATTTAGTATAAAACTTCGATGTGATACATGTGAACTCAGAATTTGCATTTTGTAATTTTAGGTTGCATTTCATGGTGTAAGTGGTCCTCTACAATAATGGTGGAAATGAGTATTTTTCTTGCCTTACGGTGTGAGTTCAAATCCCGTTAGTTCTCTAATTTAAAAAATTTATTATTTGACAGAAAAAAACTTTAATTTTCAATCTTTCTTTTTGTTTCTTCTTGTTGTTTATCCGACGGGCACGATTTGTTTTGGAAAAAGGGTGTGACCGATTAATTTGGGGGTGGTAGGCGAGTGACACAAAACGTGTATGATTAAAGACCCAAATATATAAATTAAGAAAGCGATTAAGAAGGTGTGGTGTACTGTGGTGTGTGTAGCTATGGGATTCCATTACAAACGGCGTTACTTGAGGACTAACATAAAGCTTATGTTATTATCTTCATTAAAAAAATGGCTTATTAGTTGAAATGTTCCCTGAAACTAGTTTTGTCTCACTTTGCTCTTTGAAATTGACATTTACAACTCTTTTATCTCACTTTACCCACTTCTATTAATGGACTGTTAAATTTAAGGGTATTTTAGATATTTCATTTTTTACACATTAATTTACTTCTAGCCTACACACTAAACAAGCCTCAATTTTACTTTTGAAACTCTAATTCAAACCCATAAATTTTCCGCATTTTAAAAAATAAATTATTCAATCAATAGAAAAATTCTGAGCAACAAAATCATTGTATCAACCAAAATAAGGGTTACATCCTTTTCTTAGAGTCATTTCACTTGCAAGACATCCATGTATTAGCTCGAAATTTTGTAATTGAAAAATATTCATTACAACAAAATCATTATACCATTAAGCTATCATATCCAAAATATCTCCCAAACCAAAAAAATCATTTAACGCAAATGTGCACAGTTTGAAACAAAAAAATTTACATTGTTGAGCACTGATTCCACTAGACATAAGCTTGTTCAAAAGGTGGTTGTACTTCTTGTGGTTGAGAATGAGCTTGTGGGGCAACAAATTCTACTTGGCTTTGAGTGTGTGAAGCACCAAATACTTGAGGTTGAGCTTGTGAAGCACCAACAACTTGTACTTCTCCCCGTGACTGGAATTGATCATAGCGCCCTCGTTTTGGATTCCTCCCTGTGACTAAAGTTTTGTGTTTCAAACTGTGCACATTTGCTTTAAATGACTTTTTTGGTTTGGGAAGTATTTTGGATATGATAGCTTAATGGTATAATGACTTTGTTGTAATGAATATTTTTCAATTGCAAAGTTTCGAGCTAAGACATGAATGTCTTGCAAGTGAAATGACTGTACGAACAAAATGTAATCCTTATTTTGGTTAATACAATGGTTTTGTTGCTTGAAAATTTTCTATTGATCGAATAGTTTATTTTTAAAAATGCCCCAAATTTATGGGTTTGAATTAGAGTTTCAAAAATAAAATTGAGACTTGTTTAGTGTGTAGGCTAGAAGTAAATAAATGTGTAAAAAATGAAATGTCTAAAGTACCCTTAAATTTAACAGTCCATTAACGGAAATGGATAAAGTGAGACAAAAGAGTTGAAAATGTCAGTTTCAGGTGGCATAGTGAGACAAAACCAGTTTCAAGAAGTAATCTAAGACTCAATGACAGTTTCAAGTGGTAGTTCGACTAATAAGCCTTAAAAAATTGAGGGGATATAATCATAAGAAGTAATAAATGAATTACTAATCTAACAACTCTCCTTGGTTATCGAAAAACCCTAGCCGCTCTCTCCTTCTCCCGATTAAAGTCCTAGATATACAAAATTCATAGCTCCCACTTTCTTGATCCGTCTTGGGCGCTACAAGAAAAAATAGTTTACCAGACGGAAAAGCTTTGTTGGCATATAAGCCCATTCGTCTAGGGTCAAGATCGTCATTGTATATTTACATGACAGACACTTAGAACCGTCGAGTAAGTAATAAATTGCTCGACGAATCAGTTTGTTGGGTAAAATCTACATTTACCTGAGGACTAATACTCAACCAACAAATAAGTTAGTCGAATAAAACGAATTTACGCGGCAGAAGAGTGCTCAAACGATGGAAAGGAACTCGTCGGGATATCATATTTAAATAATGGTGAGAGATATACCGACGCACGTGGCTGTCGGGAATATTATTTTAAAAGACGACATGTCCGTCGTGAAATATTTTGTCTAATTGAGTTTACTCTTGGCAGGTATTGGGTCTCATGTCAATCCAGAGTGCACATGGTTTTTATCGAGTATGTTATAACCCAAGCATTCAACCTGGACTCATGCGAGAGATATTAACAACTGAACTTTCTTATTCACAACTAACTTTTACAATCCAATACATTTCCAGCTATATAGCTAAAATATCTCCTTGAAGTTGACGTCACTAATTAACAAACCAAATATCACAGCTAACAACTTGCTAATTAGTGGGTGACCAGTGGGGTATTGTTAGGAAATTGGGTTGTACAAGTTTCATTTTATGGGAGGTATTGTAAGGAAACTGACCACTAATAGAATGACACTTGTACCACCCAGAAACTGACCATTAACAGAATGACACTTGTACAACCCAGTTTCCTAACAATATCCCCCATAAAATGAACCTTGCGGATCAAGGCTTAAATTCTGGAAACTGACGCTTGAACTCTTCATAATTTTCCCAAGTAGCATCCTCAAGAGGGTGATGCTTCCACTGAATCAAAACTTCAGTCGCGGGAGCCGCAGAAACATCATATGAAACCATTTGATTAGATAAAATTCCAACTGGTAACGGTTGGACAAGACCATCATTTGTGACAAGAGGCAAGGGAGTTGAAGCACTATTATTGGACCCCAAACAACGCTTCAAACAGGAAACATGGAAAACAGGGTGGAGTTCCGAATGAGGAGGCAACTTCAGTTTGTAAACTACCTCACTAACTTTACCCAAAGTCTTAAATGGTCCATAGAAATGCGGTTGCAGTTCATGAAAAGGATGAGAAGCCAAGGACTGTTGGAAAATTTAATAATAATTATATTATTATATTAAATTTATTAATTGAATGGAAATTAGAAGTGGAGTCTTTTGGTAGAAAGATGTGTCTACTTAAATGAAGTGTTGCAACTTTTGACTCTTCATAAATAGTCACATGCTTTCCAAAGAGGTATCTCACATTCTATAAATAGGAAAGCCCCCTATAATCACAAAATAACTTTTTATCATTTACATAAATATACATAGAGTGTACTAAATATTAGAGAGTCTCATTGAGTCCATATGAGAGAGTTTTCAACACAATCGTGGGTCATGGAGCCTTGTGATTTGAAATGCTACTATTACAAGGACGTGGTCGTTGTATCTTGGGAGACATGCGCCGATCAACCATGAGCATCGTAGTGGGGCGTAAACTTGTCTTAAGGACAAAGTGTCCAACACTTGCCTCGACCGTATTTTATAGGTTTTTCTAATCCATTATATCATGTTCATTTAACATTGGTTACTCATGTGCATGCATTATTGTGATATATAATTGCATGAATTATTTCTTGATTTTCTATGTGATTTATTATAGCAATTAGACCTAATTTTTCCATCAATCTTAAGACAAGTTTATAGGTTTATTTGCTATACGTGATTCACAAAGTACTTAAATTAAGAAACTTAGATTCGTTTCTTTTTGACAATCAGTTTTAGATATATTCATTTAGTAGATGAATGAATTGCCATTTGCTTTGATTGAAAAGTTACACTGTTGCTTACATTTGATGGGTTTTGCATACTGTTGAATATACGTATCTCTTACAATAGTTTGGATTGGTGTTTTAACATAGTTTTGAATGGTAATTTCGCCATAATACATTCATTTGGACAATGGATCATGTTGTTTTGCATGTCAAACGGTTGGGAACTCAATAACTGTTAAGGTTTTATTATTTCAGAAATGAATGTCACAAGGGATGATGATATATTGAAAAACTATGGTGTTGAACTGTATTTGGTCTGTGTACATATTCATCTTGTATACGCATGGGGAGTTGTTGCTTTAATATAATAGTTCCCTTTTATTTTGTGCATGCACTTATCTTCTGGGAAAGAATTACATGTTTCGAAGCTTCATGTGTGCAACACTAAGACAACTGAAATGGGATGAGAATGGTGTGAAATTAGTATGACAGTTAGATGCATACCTTGATTTGTTGCATTCATATGTGTGGAGTCCTGAAATGAATCATTGGGTGTTCTGTAAAATATATATGGTATATGTAGAACTCCATCACAATTGACCAGTTGGAGATTCTAGATAAAAGAGAAATCGGTGAGACCGCGGCTTGACGGTTCTATATTCATTTGAGTCAAGAATTTTGGGACATTTAGAACCATGTGGCGTCTAAGATGCAAAAAGATGCAACTAATTGACAAATGAATAGTTTCTGTAAGGTGGTGGAACCAAAAGGTGGAATCTGCCCTACGAGATTCCAAGGAAAAAGCATGCCATTTGAAGTGCTGCTTTTGACAGTGAAAGGGTACGACCTTTCCAACTAGTCATTACCATTCTTAAATTTGAATACGTGTTCATGGGTTGGTATGTAAACTTCTACATACCGACTGGATGTATTATCATATAGTGATAATAATGTTGCAAAATCATTTATCTGATTTCTTCGAAGAGATTAATTCATCAATTTCAAGAGGCCTAGAATGATATCATCATATTATTACGAACAATTATATGACTGTAGTCATATATGATGCAACACTTTACTTTCTGGAAGATTTCTTGAGAAGCATTTAGTTTATGTGTTTTGCTTCTTTGCCGAGGAAAGTGATGCATTTGCCATGTCAAAGACGGAGAAAATGAATATTATTGAGTGTTATTCAAAATGATATCAATATAGAGAAATAATCAAATAATCTTGAAATTGTGGGGGTCTTTCACAAAGGAAAAGACGACACTAAAAATGTGCGGGGCATTTCGCATAATTGTATTAGACATGCATGATGATACTTATTAAGTAAGCATATTAATGGACATGGCCATTGGGTCATGTATGTTAGTCATAGTGTGGAAAGGATGAAAGCCAAGAAGTGCTTTATTCATAATGGCTAGTGAGGCAAGAAGGCCTAAGAAGATAGTTATATAAGGTCTATCTTAGTTGCTTCCTACTTCATAAAATAAAAAAACGTGATCGATTTAACAATGATGTTAAATTAACCACAATTATCAAAGAATTGTGGGGTTAGCTTATCTAATTTTGAGATATGAGATTTATTTAAGAAGAATGGAAATATAATTTGCTAATTGAATGAGACAATCAAAATGTCATTTCTTATAATGGTAATTTTAAGGTATTGAAAGGTTGGAGATCTTCTAGCAAATACCTTAAATGTGGAGGAATGTACCCGAGTGTTAGCAAATTACTTTTTAAGTCCTAACATATGTTTTGAAGGACTTAGCGTTGGAAAACAACTACTCTCGAATGAATTATAATTTCATAAATGGAAGTGCGCACCATAAGTGAGAGTCATCAACCTAGTGGATCCAATTAATTAAGGGTTTGACTAAAGAGTAAGTTGTATCATTGAGGGGAATGGGTTAAAAGCCTACGTCTTAAGAATCGCCATAATGGCAACCCAACCTAGTTGACTGGAGGTCCCAAGATCTAGGTTCAAAGGAACAACCGAATTGTGGATGATTGAATGGGAGCACTGCGGAGATAATCTCCTAACCATGTCCTATGATGAAACAGTGCTATCTGCAGCGTATTTAGGATAAGCTTTGCTTTTAATGATTCCTATACTTGGAAATAACAAGTGGGGTATTGCAGGATACTCTTAATGGGAAGTCACCTATCTTGAGTGAGGAATGGGGCCGTTCCTGTGAGAATATTTTGAAGGGCTTAGTTCTCCAAAAGCACTCATTAGAAACCAAGAATTGTTCAGGGCCAAAATGAAAACAACCGAGCAACCACAGGGTGTCTAGAAGGGTACTGTGTGATTACTATTGTCTTGGTTTACACAAACAGCTGAGCAGTTCAAGACATCACGTTCACTGATTAGTCAAGTAAATCCGATAGCAATTAACTACGGAAGGTTCAAAGCCAAAAGCCACCTATCCCAATGCGGTACTTTTCCTACTGAATTCTCTCTCTAGTGTCTACATTGTCATTTGTGACACACCCCAACCCGAAAGTAGGGCGTGTTGGCCGTCACGTGAGAGTGACGTAACCATGTGCACAATGTGGAAGCACGATTAATTAGAAAGATACGAACAAATTAAAATCTAGCACCCAGCAACCCAAAACAAGATAGTGTGCTAGTGCAAGAATTAAGATGGTTTACACAACCAGAGTATAAATGGTCTACGTGCAGTCAAGCTAAATGGAGATAACACTCGAAGGTGGTTCTACATAAGTGAGTTCTGTCTGAACGTCTGATGAGCTCCTCGTATGCCACCAATGAACACTACCTAATACCTGGAGGGGCGAAAAACAAAAAGCGTGAGTGGGCAAAAAAAAATCTTTTCAAAACCATTCTTTTCTCAAAAGTTATAACCCCTCTCCGTAAAACCTGTATAATTTCCCAGAAATAAAGTATATACTCATATATATAAATCTCGAAATCATGCTGGAAAATATGTATGTATGAATGTATGTATGCCATGCCAAAGTATCATAACTGAAAGCCAAATCATAATTCTGTGAATGTGATTGAATACCAGATAATCAACTTAGCCCTCGGCTTATATAGCTCATAACAATCTCATCATATCATATAGCTCATAATCAGCTCAATCATATCCTATATCCTGCACACACATCAATACCACCTCTAGTGGTCTGCATAACATCACTGTATATATAATAATATGCTCTAGTGCTACAATCACGTGAAGACTGTGCGAATGATTCGCGGGTCACCTACGAGTCAAACCCATCTATAGTGGTTTATTTGACAGGACTGTGCACCTAACTTGGATCCAAGGCGAGCATGCGGTGCAGGAGGTGAACATCACGTGAAAGACTATGCCCCTAACTCTGGGCGGGAGCACTAATATCAAGGTGTAGGTTTATGAGCTCTAATCACATCACATCACATCACATCATTCATTCTCATCATAACCAGTACATAAACTTACCTGCCACTTACCTGTGCGTCCGCAACACCATCATTATTATATGCAATCACTAATGCATAAATAAAATAAATAGATAATTTGCAGGGCATTTCAAATCGTATAATTCTTTAAGTTCATTTTCTGGGAAAAGCTAGGGTATAGGTATATACGGAAAACAAAAGCCCACTCACTGATAAGTAGCTGGGTTGTAACCCCCGTGCCTAGCTTGGCTACGCTCGTCCTCCGGATAGGTCTCGCCTATATGAGAAATAACTGTATAAACATTATTTTAAGCACATAAACAAAACTGGCTAATAACTTCTCATATATTGCTCAATTTGGGTATATAAATATACCATAGTGATCTGCACAATCTCAGGATCATCCCCATATTTTTAGAAAAAAATTTCGACCACCCATGCGCCGGCAAGGGCACGGCTCTACGCGCAGCCACGTGACAGGTAAACTGACAGCATCAGTTAACGCCGTCAGGAATATTCTGTTAAAACGCAACGAAATCCATCCAAATTAACTAACGGCGTTGGAATATTCCATCAGACTTGACAGAATATTTCGTCGTCTTCTACCTCAAGCCTCCGGCGACTGTCGTCATCGTCGGAAAACTGGAAAAATTTCAAAACTCTATATCTCGGCCTTTTTGCACCATTTTCTACGTACTTTATACCAAAATGAAGATCTCACAAAGATGAACACAACCATACCTGACTTGATCTCCAACTCGCTGGAAATTGGTCGGAAAAAGCCTCGATAATTCCGGCCAAATTTAAAACTCTTCGTTCTCACAATTCCGAAGTCCAAATTCTTCAAACGAAGTACTTCGAGCTTTGTATGGACCTCACATTCACGATGGTGTGCTTCACACCTTTGATTTGTCACGTTTCCAAGGGTTTTGGTGTTGTCCGTACGAATGAGAGAGAGAGAGTCTGCGAGAGAGAGAGAGCATGAGAGATGAGAGAGAGAGCACGAGAGATGAGAGAGAAGGAGTATGTGGTTTTGGATTGGTCTATAACCTAAAATACATAAAATCTAATCCTAATTGGTTCCAAACAATTAGGACTTCCTTTAATTGGCCCCAAAACCAATTTTAACCAATAATACAACTTAATGTCCAAGGGCATAAACGTCATTTCACATCTCACAATCTACCCACCTTATAAAAATTTCGTCCCCGAAATTTCATACCACAATACAGCACTAGTAACCATAAAACAACCTTGGATACATCTCTCTCATCCGATCCTCTGTCTCCCAAGTAGCTTCTTCCACTGAATGATTTCTCCATAAAACTTTAACCAATTGCACTGTCTTATTTCTCAAAACCTTTTCTGTCCAATCCAAGATAGTCACTGGCTCCTCATCATAAGTCAAATCTGAACTGATCTCTAAGGGTTGATGAGGTATCACATGCGACGGATCTGAGACATAGTGATGAAGCATCGAAACATGAAACACATCGTGTACCTTGGACAACTCTGACGGCAACTCAAGCCTGTAAGCAACTTCACCGACTCACTCGGTGATCTGATAAGGTCCGATGAACCTAGGACTTAGCCTGCCTTTCTTCCCGACTCATACTACACCTCGCCACGGCGATAACTTCAGGAATACCTAATCACCAACCTTGTACACTCGATCAGTGGCATGTCTATCTGCTAAACTCTTTTGGCGATCTTGGGCCGCTTTCATATTAGACTTAATAACCTGAATGTTCTGAGTACTCTCCTCCACTAACTCAGGGCCCACTAAAACTCGTTCACCAACCTCTGACCAACATAAAGGTGTATGACAAGGCTTGCCATATAGTGCCTCGAATGGTGCCATACCAATACTCGAGTGAAAACTATTGTTGTAGGCGAACTCCATCAAATCCAACCGCTTATGCCAAGCATCGCCAAACTGCAACACCGAATATCTTAGCATATCCTCCAAGGTCTGAATCATCCTCTCTGATTGTCCGTCTGTCTGAGGATGATATGCCGTGCTGTACAGTAATCTTAAACCCAAAGCTTCCTGAAATGCTATCCAAAACTTAGAAGTAAATCTCGGATCTCAATCTGAAATAATATTCACAGGAACTCCATGGTACTTCACAATCTTCATGATGAACAATTCAACTAACTTGTTCAGAGAATACTTTTCCCTTACAGGAGTAAAGTGCGCTGACTTAGTAAGCTGATCAACAATCAACCAGATTCCGTCATAGCCTTTTTGTGCATGAGGAAGCTTGTACACAAAATCCATCATGATATTTTCCCATTTCCACTGAGGAACGGGAAGTGGTTGTGACAACCCAAATAGCTTCTTCCTTTCGGCTTTAACCTGCTGGCACACAACACACTTGCTTACATACTCTGCAATTTCCATTTTCATACCTAGCCAATAATAAAATGGTCGAATGATATGATACATTTTAGTTCCTCCTGGATGCATCCCATAAGCTAAAATATGTGCCTCATCAAGAATTACCTTCTTTAACTCCTCATTATTTGGCACGAACATCTTATTCTCTTGCATAAGCATGCCATCCGTCTTTCTAACTCTGAGATCTTTCTTTTTCCCTTGATTCCTCAACTGAATTAGCTCTTGAATCTCTTCATTATTCATCTGAGTCTTGAGTATACGATCAATCAGAATAGGCCTAACTTGGAAACTAGCAAGTAAGGTTTCTTCTTGTTCTGCCACAGCTTCTTCTTGTTCTTCCAATTCCAATTTCACTCCAGTAGACCTCAAATCTACAAGAAAAGGAACACGAGAAGCATACAAAGCATTAACCCGACCTTGGGATTTCCTACTCAAAGCATTAGCCACCACATTAGCACGTCCATGGTGATACTCAATTGTGCAATTGTAGTCACTTAGCAACTCAATCCATCTCCGCTGACGAAGGTTCAAATCTTTCTGTGTGATCAGGTATTGAAGACTCTTGTGATCTGTGAAGATCCTACACTTCTCGCCATAGAGATAGTGTCTCCAAATCTTCAAAGCCAAAATAATGGCTGCCAACTCTAAGTCATGTGTAGGGTAATTCATCTCGTGAGGCTTTAACTAACGCGAAGTGTAAGCAATTACCCTACCATGCTGCATCAACACACATCCCAGCCCATTCAAAGAAGCATCGCTGTAAATCTCAAAGTTACCATTGTCATCAGGAAGAGTCAAAACAGGAGCATGAGTGAGATAATAGTTCAACTGCTGGAAACTCTGTTCATAATTATCATCCCACTCGAATTTAACTTCCTTCCTGGTCAACCTTGTTAGTGGTAAAGCCATAACCGAGAAATCCTTAACAAATCGTTGATAATAACCTGCTAAACCAAGGAAACTCCGTACCTCGGTGATGGTTCGTGGCTGCTCCCAATTCTTCACAGCTGTTATCTTCTGAGGGTCCACCTGAATACCCTGAGCTGAAACAACATGCCCTAAAAAAGCAACTTGATCTAACTAGAATTGGGCACTTACTGAACTTAGCATACAATCGGTGTTCCCTCAGCTTCTTCAACACCAAAGTCAGATGTCGCACATGGTCTGCCTTTGACTTAGAATACACCAGAATGTCATCAATAAAGACAATGACGAATCTATCCAATACTGCTGAAACACCTTATTCATCAACCCATGAAAGCTGCTGTGCATTCGTCAATCCAAATGGCATCACGAGAAACTCATAATGACCATAACGAGTCCTGAAAGCAGTTTGAGGAACATCGTCGCTCCTGATCTTTAACTGATAATAACTAGACCTTAGATCAATCTTAGAAAATATGCAGGCACCTCTGAGTTGATAAAAAAGATCGTCAATATGAGGCAAGGGATAACGGTTTTTAATCGTCATCCGATTCAATTGCCTATAATCGATGCAAAGCCTCAAAGTACCATCTTTCTTCAGAACAAACAAAACTGGGGCTCCCCAAGGTGAAGTATTAGGCTGAATGAAACCTTTATCAACCAATACATGTAACTGAGTCTTCAATTCTCTTAACTCGGCAGGAGCCATATGATAAGGAGTTAAGGAAATAGGATCAGTACCTGGAAGTAAATCAATGGCGAACTCCACATCGCGATCTGGCGGCAATCCAGGTAAATCATTGGGGAAAACATCAGAAAAATTGTCTGACCACCTTGACATTCTCCACGCTAACATGAGCATCATCATTTAGTACCACGTGAGCCAAGTACCCTTGACAACCTTTCTTTAGTAACTTTTTGGCTCTCACAACTGAAATAATACCATGCCTCAATCCACTAGGTTCACCAAAGAATGTAACCTCAGGTAATCCAGGACGATGGAAGGTCACTGATTTCCCGTAACAATCAATCTGGGCACGATTGTAATGCAACCAATCTGTACCTAAAATCACATCAAAATCCACAATGTCTAAAGGAATAAGGTTAGCTGGCATAACCATAGCCTCCACTAATACGGGACAACCTGGATACACATAATCTACATAACACTTCTCCCCCTAGGCATTGCAAACTCTAACTCATACCCAAGAGGTGAAGATTGAGGTTGTGTCAATTGAGCAAACGTATGAGAAATTACCGAATGAGTAACACCATAGTCAATCAACACTTTAGCATAATGACCAAGAATATTTAACATACCCACGATCAAGTTCGGATTATTCTGAGCATCCTGCAGCGAAAGGTTGTTGATACGTCCCTAGGTCTGCTGTCTTCCTCTGCCTCTGTTGGTGTGAACTCCTTGCCCCTAAGAATTATGCCCCTGTCCTAACTGACTGTGCTATCATGAAGACCCAACTCCACTGGTAGCAGCATCAACCGGCTGAGGCTGTCCTCCTGAATACCATTTTGATCCACCTACTGAATACTGCTGCTGAGGCATATATCCTCCAGAGTACTGCTGTGGAGGCATATATCCTCCTGAATACTGTCCATAACTGCCCTGCTGATAGGGATCCTGGGGGTACAGGTATTGTCCTGAAGAATAAGGAACGGAATCCCCCTGATATTGGTATGCACCACCACGACCCGTCTGGGTATAACCACCCTGTCCTGAAAACTGCTGAGCTGGAGCTAGCGGTGGTAAAGGAGGCTATTGAGGCCTCTGCTGGCCTTGAGGACAAAACTTAGCTAGATGTCTTTCCTGACCACAAGTGTAACAACCACTATGACCTCTTCGACACTCCCCGAAATGTTGATTATTGCACCTACGGCACAAGGGTGCATTTCCTCTACCAGAATTCCTCTGCCTCTGGAATTTGGAACCTCTGAAGAACCTACCACCTCATCTCTGACCTGTGGAATTGAAACCTCCACTGGAAGAACTAGAACTAGCCCCACTACGCTTAAAGTTTTGATTTTGGCGAGGCCTCTGTGAGAAATGACCTTTACCCCTATCTTTATTCTGACTCCCATCTTTCTCTTCTTCTTTGCTATCGCTGGTCAAATTCTCACAATTCTCAATCTGAAGTAAAGCTTCATAAAACACATGATAAGTGGTACAGGGAATCGCAGTCGTAATGGTAGCCCATTTCTTCTTAGTACCCAATTTAAAACGACGTAGCATCTCAACCGGATTAGCAGTAACTTCCAGATGATAATGAGATAGATCAGTAAATTTCCTGTAGTACTCATTAGCTGACAGCTTCTTCTGCCTCAAACTAGTAAACTCATGTTTCTTACGATCAATGTATGCAGGAGGAATGAATCTCTTATAGAATAACTGCTTAAATACCTCCCAATCCTTAGATTCCTCCTAGGGTAACTCATAAGCCAACTGCCCCCACCATGAAGCTGGTTCCTTACCCAAAAACCATGAAGTCGTCTCGACCCATCTGTCCGGAGATAGACTCCCCTAACTCTCCATCAGCCTAAAAGTCTTCTTAATATGCATCAACTATTTCTCTGAACCCCCAGGCCCTTCATTCCCCACAAAAGTGGTTATTTTCAACTTATGAATTGACTCCAAAGGGGTCCGCTGAGGTGGGTGAATAACTGACTAAATAGCACTCGCTATAACTTCCCCTAACTGAGCTATGTTAGGGAAATTAGGTTCAGCTGAACGACGTGGCTCTCTACGAGGCGGCATAGTTATGATAGAAACACCAAGATAATTAGAATATTCACAAGATATGCAGGACTGCCAAACCTATGCTCTGATACCAAACTGACACATCCCTACCCGAAAGTGGGGCATGCTGGCCGTCACGTAAGAGTGATGTAACCATGTGCATAGTGCGGAAGCACGATTAATTAGAAAGATACGAACAAATTAAAATCATGCACCTAGCAACCCAAAACAAGATAGTGTGCTAGTGCGAGAATTAAGATGGTTTACACAACCAGAGCATAAATGGTCTACGTGCAGTCAAGCAGAAAGTACTAAATGGAGATAACACACGAAGGTGGTCCTACATAAGTGAGTTCTGTCAGAACGTCTGATGAGCTCCTTGTATGCCACCAACGAACACTACCTAATACCTGGATGGGCGAAAAACAGAAAGCGTGAGTGGGCAAAAACAAATCTTTTCAAAACCATTCTTTTCTCAAAAGTTATAACCCCTCTCCGTAAAACCTGTATAATTTCCCAGAAATAAAGTATATACTCATATATATAAATCTCGAAATCCTACTAGAAAATATGTATGTATGAATGTATGTATGCCATGCCAAAGTATCATAACTGAAAGCCAAATCATAATTATGTGAATGTGATTGAATACTAGACAATCAACTCAGCCCTCGGCTGTGTATAGCTCATAACAATCTCGTCATATCATATAGCTCATAATCAACTCAATCATATCGTATATCCTGCACACACATCAATACCACCTCTAGTGGTCTGCACAACATCACTGTATATAGAATAATATGCTCTAGTTCTACAATCACGTGAAGACTGTGCGAATGATTCGCGGGTCACCTACGAGTCCAACCCATCTATAGTGGTCTATTCGATAGGATTGTGCACCTAACATGGATCCAAGGTGAGGATGCGGTGCAGGAGGTGAACATCACGTGAAAGACTATGCCCCTAACTCTGGTCGGGAGAACTAATATCAAGGTGCAGGTTTATGAGCTCTAATCACATCACATCACATCACATCATTCATTCTCATCATAACCAGCACATAAACTTACCTGCCACTTACCTATGCGTCTGCAGCACCATCATTATTATATGCAATCACTAATGCATAAATAAAATAAATAGATACTTTGCATGGCATTTCAAATCATATAATTCTTTAAATTCATTTTCAGGGAAAATCAAATATATAGGTATACACGGAAAACAAAAGCCCACTCACTGATAAGTAGCCGGGTTGTAACCCCCGTGCCTAGCTTGGCTACGTTCGTCCTCCGGATAGGTCTCACCTATATGAGAAATAACTGTATGAACGTTATTTTAAGCACATAAACAAAACTGGCTAATAACTTCTCATATGTTGCTCAATTTGGGTATATAAATATACCACAGTGATCTACATAATCTCATAATCATCCCCATATTTTTAGAAAAAAATTTCGACCACCCACGTGTCTGCAAGGGCACGGCCCTACGTGCCTTCATGCGCACCCACGTGATAGGTACACTGACGGCGTCAGTTATCCCCGTCAGGAATATTCCTCGAAATATTCCGTTAAAACCCAACAAAATCCGTCCAGACTAACTAATGGCGTCGGAATATTCTCTCAGACTTGATGGAATATTCCGTCGTCTTCTACCTCAAACCTCCGGCGACCGTCGCCGTCGCCGGAAAACTGGAAAAATTTCAAAACTCTATATCTCGGCCATTTTTGCACCATTTTCTACTCACAAAGATGAACACAACCATACCTGACTTGATCTCCAACTCGCTGGAAATTGGCCGGAAAAAGCCTCGATAATTCCGGCCAAATTTAAAACTCTTCGTTCTCACAATTCTGAAGTCCAAATTCTTCAAACAAAGTACTCCGAGCTTCATATGGACCTAACAATCACGATGGTGTGCTTCACACCTTCGATCTGTCACGTTTCCAAGGGTTTTGGTGTTGTCCGTACGAATGAGAGAGAGAGAGTCTGCGAGAGAGAGAGCACGGGAGATGAGAGAGAAGGAGTATGTGGTTTTGGATTGGTCTATAACCTAAAATACATAAAATCTAATCCTAATTGGTTCCAAACAATTAGGACTTCCTTTAATTGGCCCCAAAACCAAGTTTAACCAATAATACAACTTAATGTCCAGGGGCATAAACGTCATTTCACATCCACCGTACAAAATTCTCGGGACGAGCTGTCACAATTTGCTTGGTGTTGAGTCAATTTCCATGCATGTGGGGGATTGTTGGAAAATTTAATAATAATAATAATATTATATTAAATTTAATAATTGAATGGAAATTAGAAGTAGAGCCTTTTGGTAGAAAGATATGTCTACTTAAATGAAGTGTTGCAACTTTTGACTCTTCATGAATAGTCACATGCTTTCCAAAGAGGTATCTCACATTCTATAAATAGGGTAGCCCCCTATAATCACAAAAAAAATAACTTTTTGGCATTTACATAAACATATATAGAGTGCACTAAATATTAGAGAGTCTCATTGAGTCCATATGAGAGATTTCTCAACACAATTTTTGGTTTATGGAGCCTTGTGATTTGGAGTGCTACTATTACAAGGACGTGGTCGTTGTATCTTGGGAGACATGCGCCGATCAACCATGAGCACCGTAGAGGGGCGTAAACTTGTCTTAAGGACAAAGTATCCAATACTTGCCATGACCGTATTTTCTAGGTTTTTCTAATCCATTATATCATGTTCATTTAACATTGGTTACTCATGTGCATGCATTATTGTGATATATAATTGCATGAATTATTTCTTGATTTTCTATGTGATTTATTATAGCAATTAGACCTAATTTTTCCATCAATATTTCAGTTGGGACATTTAGAACCATGTGGCGGCTAAGATGCAAAAAGATGCAACTAATTGACATATGAATAGTTTTTGTAAGGTGGTGGAACCAAAAGGTGGAATCTGCCATATGAGATTCCAAGGAAAAAGCATGCCATTTGAAGTGCTGCTTTTGACAGTGAAAGGATACGACCTTTCCAACTAGTCATTACCATTCTTAAATTTGAATACGTGTTCATGGGCTGGTATGTAAACTTCTACATACCGACTGGATGTATTATCATATAGTGATAATAATGTTGCAAAATCATTTATCTGATTTCTTTGAAGAGATTAATTCAGCAATTTCAAGAGGCCTAGAATAATGTCATCATATTATTACGAACAATTGGTATGGAACCAACCGAAGATAAACCTTATCCCCTACATTAAAAGATCGATCCACTCTGTTTTCATCAGTTTGTTGTTTCATACGAACCTGAGCTGCTTCCAAATTTGCCTTCAGAAGAGAGAGAGAGAGTATGATTGCGATCTTGTAAACTCTTATCCACCATATCTAATTTAGTTGTCCCTATTTCATAGACTGGTAGAAAAGGTGGAGGTTGACCGTAGACTATCTCATAGGGAGTCATTTTAGCAGAAGAACGGAAAGCTGTGTTAAAACTCCACTTAGCCCAAGAAAGGCACTTTACCCATTTTTTTGGTTGCAGACTACAAAAGCATCGTAGGTAAGTTTCTAAGCACCAATTAAACACAATTCTATATTTATATTTCAAGAACCCATTATCCCATTGAAATCATAAATTGCCAACAGGAGCCTGATCACAACTGAGTTAAAACAGATTGCTTCTTGGCAAGAATCCAATCATCTTTCTCCAAATCACACCTAAACCTATTAACACTATGAAGGTCCATGGTTTGGTTAGAAATTGCCCTGCTTTATTTTTAAGGAAAACTAATGAAAAAAGCTTGAAAACTTTAAGTTTTAATGATAAGGACAAATAAAGGGTAAAGTGAATAGTACCAAGATTGACTTTTTAGTGTAAAAATGTGGTTTTTCATTAAAGTAAACAGTACTGGGAGCTTTTCTTTAAAGTTCCCTTTTTTTTAGTAGATTATGAGGGTTCACATAATTTTGTGGCTATTTCCTTGGTCAAGCAGTTACGAGGTCAATTAGACATTGTGGCTATTTCCTTGGTCAAGCAGTTACGAGGTCAATTAGACACCTCTCATACTTTCAATGTTAAAATGACAGATGGGGGATCAGTTGTCAGTAAAGAGTGTTGTGCTCGGGCCCCCATCAAGATTCAGAATTGTGAAGCTATTTCAGATTTCTATGTCATTCCACTTAGAGGATGTGATATTGTATTAGGTGTTCAGTGGTTAAGAACTTTTGGTCCTATTTTGTGGGATTTTGACAAACTATACATGCAATTTGGGGTGGGGAACATGTCTTATTGTATCTCTAGTCCTCAAGATTCAACTTCTTCTGAGACTGTTATTGTTTCTACTTTACAAATGGATAAGTTGCTTGGCTCTGTAAGTGTTGGGGCAATACTTTTCATTATGCAATCAAAGGTTATTAATTATGGGAATACAACAACTACTGCAATTCAATTCAATTCTAGTTCCTTAACTACTGAGCAACGACGTGAATTAGAGGAATTATTGAATGAGTTTGCTGCTATTTTTCAAGCACCTTCCGGGCTTCCTCCTTCAGGATCTCATGATCACAAGATCCCTCTTTTGGAACGCAGTAAGCCTCCAAGTACCAGACCTTACAAGTATGGTCCTTTTCAGAAGACTGAAATTAAGAAGTGTTTTAACGAACTCTTGGTTGCCGGATTTATCAGGCCGAGTACTAGTCCATATTCTTCTCCAGTGTTGTTGGTTAAGAAGATTGACAAAACCTTGCTACAGCAAGCTTGGAGAATGTGCATGGATTACAGTGCTATAAACCTCATCACCATCAAAGATAAGTTCCCTATTCCTATCATAGATGAATTATTAGATGAATTGTTTGGTGCCACATATTTTCTAAACTCGATTTATGGTCCGGTTATCATCAAATTATAATGCACCCTAATGATGCATTCCGAACTCATGATGGCCATTATGAATTCTTGGTTATGCCTTTTGGTCTCACTTCTGGAAGGGCTGGTTTGGTATTGCTGTGCTTTGAAAAAAAGCTGCTTCTGCTGTGCTGTGAGAATAAGTAGCTGTGAAATAAAGCAGCAAAGTGTTTGGTAAACTTTTTTTGTAAAAGTGCTTCAGGAAAAAAAAAGCAGTATGATAGTGTTTGGTAAACTTTTATGTAAAATAGCTGTGACTGTGTGAAATGACCAAAAATGGTATAATACTTGATGTGCTATTAATTTAATTTTCTTAACAAATAAAGGTGAATTACTAAATACACTTTATTTTTAAAAGAAAAATATTTATAAACTTTATCTTAAATATTAATTAGTATGACAAACTAATTCAATTGAAATATTTTAGAATGAATAACTATGATTCATTAGTACAATATTGTTAATGTACTTGAAAGTAGTCTAACTAGATGCATTCATCAAATCCACTCCCACCAACCAAGCTTCAATTCCTTTATCTCTCTCTCTCTCTCTCTCAATTTTCCCAGTTCCGTTTCCTGTCTCTGTCTTTCTTTCAATTTTTTGAGAAAATTAAACACCAACAACCAAATCATGGAAGAAAATCACGCTGCAGCTTTCGAATAAATCGCCAACGGCAACCACCACGACGCCGCATCCACCGCCGCAAACGACTACAAAAATACCCATCACACCCACGCCAACAGCGACCACGACTGGCAGAAGGTCACCGCGAAGCACCCGAGGAAGAAGAAGGAATTGAATGCCGAAGTAATCAACAATCAGAACAAGCTTGTCCTCGGCATCGCGAACACCAACGGAAACAACGTTTTTCGATTGCTGGAGAAACAATCGGAGGATCGGCGCTGGCGGATTCTCGAAGCTCAGAGGGCCAATGTCGACCTCGACGATGTTGCTTTGGCGAGATCGAAGCTCAATTCCGACGATGATGACAGGGATAATAGCGATGATGAAGCTGCGGCGCAGAACGTGAAGGCTGAGGAGGCGAAGAAGGGTAGGATTGCCAGAAACTTTCATTAAAGGGTTACTGTCTACCCGTGTTTTAGAGGTTTGCGCAGAAGCTGAAAGCTAGTTTTTCAAAGCTGCCGTTTGCTGCTTTTGTTTTTTGGCTCACCCAAAACTGTGAAAAAAACCTGAAGTTGGAAGTTTACCAAACCCCAAAAACTCTCCCAGCTTTTTTTCATACCATCTTTTTTTTAAAATCACCTCAACCCCAAACCATACCTAATGCTCCTGCCACTTTTTAGAGTCTCGTGAACGATATTTTTTGGCAACATTTGCCAAAATTCATTCTTGTATTCTTTGATGATATATTGGTGTATAGTTCGACTTGGGAATTACATTTGCAACATCTTAGACTTGTCTTTGGCATTCTTCAGCAACATCAATTATTTGTCAAGCAGTCCAAATGTGCTTTTGGTCAGCAGCAGGTGGAGTATCTAGGTCACGTTGTGTCTCGTGATGGGGTAGTTGCGGACCCTTCAAAGTTACAAGTTATTGCAGCTTGGCCTATAACTAAGACAATCAAGGAATTGAGAGGGTTTTTGGGGCTCACTGGATATTATCGGAAGTTCATTCCTAATTTTGGCAAGATATCTAGTCCTCTAACTATTTTAACCATCAACTGCATTCTACATAATTTTTAGCTATTACTTACCTTTACCTAGGTTAGATAGATGATTTTCGATCACTAGAAGGACATTTACTTGCTTAAAGCAAGACACAATTGGCAGCATTGACGCTTCTAAGGCTTTAAGTCTGTGAATGAATATAACTCTAAAGTTTGTAGAATCCGATCACTGCTTTATTTCTATAACAAAGATTTAACCGAACAGGATCTCCTAGAGAAGACCTATTCGACCTTCAATGCCACCAATATTGTTCTGCAGCAACAATATAGGGCACATAAGTTCCCCAATTTTCTGGATTTGATATCAGTTTTACTTCTCACTGAAAAGTAGAACCAGCTTTTGATGAAGAATCATCAAGCTCAACCCACTGGCTCGAACGCCACGCCTGAAGCGCATGCGACCAATTCTAGCAGCCACAACCAACGGATATCCCTTTGTGACCTTGGAAATGGGCAGCAAGCCCTACCACGGGCCCAAGGTCAACAAAATAGAGGCCCACCGAAAGGAAGAAATTTGACCCAGAAGCGCCAACCCCTTACCCATAAGGCCCCAAACTTCAAGAACAAGGGAAAAGCTACCATTCAATCAGCTTCCACTGAACTGGACATGTGTTATCGCTGTGGATCAAAGGATCATTGGTCACGCGTATGCCAAGCTACCATCGAGGCTATTGCCAAGTATTATTCCCATCGTGAGTCTAACTTTGCGCTTGTAGAACTTCATGAAGATACTACTACAACTCTGGAGGTTTCAGATTTTCAGGAGGCATTCGCTCCTATGGAAGAATAAAGTTTCATTTGTCTAAGACATGTTAGGGCATTTTACACCCCTAGTGGCCGAACCCCCCCCTAAAATTTAGGTTTATGGTTTAATTTTCGGACAATTTTTCTAAGTCTTTGGAATTATTTGTTTGGTTTTGGTTTGTTTTGAATTATGGATAATTATTTTCTTGATGTTATTTCTCGAATAGATTAATTGAATGAATGGAATTATATTTATGCATGTGATCGATTCAATTAATTTATTTCTAGGTATGACTAGTGGGGAAGTTAGTTATCTGGCTGATAGTTCCACCACGCACACCATATTGCATGAGAAACACTATTTTACTAACTTTGTACCTAAAAATGCACCTCTAACAACCCTCTCAAGCCCATCCAACTTGATAGAAGGATACGAAAATGCCCGTATTATGTTGTCCAATGGTACTGAATTAACAATTAAAAAGGCACTCAATTCTCCACATTCCGGAAGAACGCTGCTGAGTTTTAGAGATATTCGAGATAATCAATATCATGTTGAAACCACTGAAGAGAATGGTTCTGAATTTCTTTGTATCATTTCTTACGAATATGGCCAGAAGCGTATTCACGAGAAGCCAGAACGTCTCCCGAGTGGGTTGTACATAACAACCATTCGTGCCATTGAGACACATCGCATAGCCGGCCCAATGGCTGAGTTCCAGACTACTTTGTTGCTTTGGCATGATCGAATAGGACACCCCAGACGAGATGTGAAGCATCGTATCCTCAAAGCATCACATGGGCATCGTTTAAAATCTTATCTCGGCCATCCACTTTGCAAAGCATGCTCCTTAGGGAAGTTGAACATTCAACCCTCACTTACAAAGATTATTCATGACCCCCTAAGTTTCTTTAGAGGATTCAAGGGGATATTGTGGACCTATCCAACCAACATGCGGACCATTTAGATACTTTATGGTGTTGGTTGATGCATCGACGCGATGGTCACATGGCTGCTTATTGTCCACATACAATGTTGCATTTGCGAAACTCCTAGCATAAATTATTAAGCTTAGGCTCGCCACCCTGATTATCCGATCAAGTTAATTCGACTGGATAATGCTGGAGAGTTTACGTCACAGACCTTTGACGATTATTGCATGTGTGTTGGGATTGAAGTTGAATATCCTGTACTCCATGTTCATACCCAAAATGGCCTGGCAGAACCTTTCATAAAGCGCCTTCAAATGATGGCTCAGACTTTGGTTATGCGAACCAACTTGTCGGTATATGCCTAGGGCCATGCAATATTGCACACAGCTATATTGGTCTGCCTAAGGCCCACCGCTACCTAACCTCATTCACTGTTACAGTTGGTTACTGGATACGAACCTGACGCCTCGCATTTACATGTGTTTGGGTGCCCAGTTTATGTGCCAATAGCGCCACCACTACGTACCAAAATGGGTCCTTAGAGAAAAATGGGAATCTATGTCGGTTATGATTCGCCATCCATTATTCGCTACTTAGAGCCTTTGATAGGAGATATCATTACCATACGTTTTACGGATTGTCACTTTGATGAGACAGTCTTCGCGTCGTTAGGGAGAGATAAGATCACTAATGTTCCTGTAGAACGCCGCGAATTGTCGTGGATTACTCCCACTTTGTCTCATTCAGATCCCCGAACCCCTCAGTCTTAAACTAAAGTGCGACGTATTGTAGATCTTCAGAGCATCACTCAAAGCATACTGGATGCTTTTACTAATCTACCAAAGGTGACGAGATCACATATACCATTGTAAATGCATCTGCAAGGGTAAACGTACTTGACGTATGTCGTATCATCGCTTTGGAAGGCCGGACTGTCCCTTAGGGTGGGGCGACCTCACTTCCCATGAGGTTCAGTACACTAGCAGCCAACCAATCAGTTGCTCCTACCCTGAAGCGTGGCATGCCCCCTAGTTCAAAGGATTCACAACCCCGGAAGAGGAAAACGACACAAACTAATGACCTTAGTCTGAATCTGACAATTGCTTACTCATCTGTTCCAACGCATGAAGTTATTCTAGATTACGGTGATGTCTTGGATGAGACATATTGGCCTCCCAAGAATCACAAGATTTTGGTCCATTACGCAGTATTGGATGAGGGAATAAGATGATTATAGATGATGCATTCGAGTATACCGTTGCTTCCAACATCATGCTTAGCGATGACATAATGTCGACGTAGAACAAATTGGTCAAACTGGAAACAAGCAATCCAGGTCGAACTCGATTCACTCGCGAAACATAAGGTGTTTGGGCCTGTAGCTCATACTCCACCACATGTGAAGCCTGTGGGTTACAAGTGGATTTTCGTGAGGAAGCGTAATGAGAAGATTGAAATAGTGCGATACAAAGTATGCCTCGTAGCGCAAGGCTTCTCTCAGTGCCCTGGGACTTATTACGAGGAGACGTATTCCCCCATAATGGACATCACAACGTTTCACTACCTTATCAGTTTGGTAGTTTCTGAAAAACTAAATATTTAGCTTTTGAACGTGGTAACCACGTATCTCTATGGGAATCTAGATACGGAAATGTACATGAAAGTTCCAGAAGGACTTCCATTGATTGGTTCAAATAGTTATAGACCACGGAACACTCTCTCGATTGGATTGGGGAGGTCATTCTACGTATTGAAGCAATTCGGGCGAATGTGGTATAACCTTTTGAGTGAATATTTGACAAGTCAGGGTTATGTGAACAATGAACTATGCCCATGCGTGTTAATAAAGAAGTCACATTACAGATTTGCGATCATTGCAGTTTATGTCGACGACATGAACCTCATCGAAACTTCCGCAGAGCTTGAGGAAATTACCGTTAACTTGAAATCAGAATTTGAGATGAAAGATCTTGGGAAAACTTGATGTTGTCTGCCTGAAGATCGAGCATTGTTCGGATGAAATCCTAGTACATCAATCGAACTACACCCAAAAGGTGTTATGACATTTTAATGAGGATAAAGCGAAGCCTTCAAGTACTCATATGGTCGTTCCAACTCTACATGCTAAACGAGATCCCTTTTGTCCCAAAAAGGATGAGGAAGAGATTTTGGAGTTTGAAGTTCCATACCTAAGTGCAATTGGTGCTTTATTGTACTTGGCTCAATGTATTAGGCCCGACATCTCCTTCGCTGTTAATCTTTTGGCTAGATACCGCAATGCGCCTAGATGCAGACACTAGAATGGTGTTAAAGACATTTTTGGCTACCTTAAGGGTACAGTGGATTTGGGCTTGTTCTGCACCCACGAATCCTTGAGAGGAGTTGCCCCCCTTGGTCCTCGAGTTGATTCTCGCCTATTTGGTTACACAGATGCTGGTTATCTATCTGACCTATATAGGGCACGTTCTCAAACGGGTTATGTCTTTACCATTAGAGACATCGCTATATCTTGGAGGTCTACCAAGCAAACGCTAGTTGCGACTTCTTCAAACCATGCTGAGATTCTCGCTCTGCATGAAGCATCGCGTGAATGCTTTTGGTTGAAAGCAGTCATGGAACATATTCGAAGCATTAGTGGTCATACTTCCGTCGTTAACCTTCCTATGACGATCTTTGAAGACAATGCAACATGTACCAAGCAGTTAAAGAAGTGATACATCAAGGGAGACAACACCAAGCATATAGCGCTGAAGTTCTTTTATTCTCACCAGCAACAACAGCATCAGAACATTGAAGTCAAACAAATCTGTTTCCCGAGACAACTTGGCCGATCTCTTCACCAAGTCATTGCCCAAGTCTACTTTTTAGAAGCTCGTCCAAGGAATCGGTATGCGTAAATTATTTGAGTTGAATTGCATGTAGTTCTCTTATTTGGAAGTTATGTCTAACTAAGGAGGAGTATCCTGAAGCATCATTGCTTGATCTTAATGTACTTTTTTTCCTACGACTAGAAGCATTTTTCCCACTGGGTTTTTGCTACCTAACGAGGTTTTAATGAGGCACTATCCTGGGATGATCACACTCAGTTGAGTTCAATACTTTCATCCTGTTTGACGTTTGTTTTAAGACCTTATGCATACTTCTCACTTTTCTCCTTAGTCTATGGGTTTTCACTTGCCTTAGGTTTTACCATAACAAGGTTTTGTGAGTTTTACTACCAATGCATACTTTCTTTTTAAATTTGAGACTCGCATTCACCCGTTGTGCCGACGACTTCATCAATTGTTCTACTTTATCTACTGAAGATCTGATGTGATGTTTTGTTTGAGTATTTACACACTCAAGGGGGAGTGTTGCAGTCCAATTAGATTACGAATGTGATTGTGTAAATCCTACTGTATCTAGGAGTATCTTTTTATATTCCCTTTAGTAGTTTAATTCCTATTAGAGTTGTAATCCTAATAGGGTAAGGATTTAACCTTCCCTACTACTATAAATAAACGCACAATGGGGTGATACAACACACACCTCATAATTACATCTCTATCTTCTCTCTATTGCTGCTGGCTCTTTTCCCTCTCTGTCCTAAATACAGTTCAGTTAAATAGGCCTACAACATATATATATATATATATATATATATATATGTAGAGAGTTATAGAGAGAGAGAGAGAGAGAGAGAGAAATATAAGGAGTTAGCTAGGATTTGATACTTAGGAATCAGTATTTAGTTGTCTTGCGTTGATTTTGATAATCGAGGTGAGTAGTTTATGTATGTTTTAAAATATTCTTATTTTCTGATAAATGAAAACCCCATGAGATGATCATCGGTTTTGAGCTATTTCTAAATTACTTTAGTCTAAAGTAGAGGGACGACATTGTGCAATTTTGCCTCAATTTCACTTTATTTACGAGTTTGCCACCGGGTTGATTTTAGCCCAAATTTCGCTTCATTTACAAGATTACCACTGGGCAAAACAACGGGTCTTCGGTCTTTCAGTTGGATCTGGTCTATTCTAAAGTTGAGGAGGGATTTGACTATAGCTTAGCTATAGTCATATCTTTGCCACTCAATTTCACGCTATTTACAACAAAGCCATCAGATTTAGGCTGATATTGGGGCTGGGTTGAAAGGGCAATTTTGTCCTAAGCGTTTGAGACGGATTGGGGTGGGTTTAGGTTTGTTGTCATTCATTGAGGGTTTCGGGGATGGGAGGCCATACCTCATCTGAGATAGATAGAGAAAGAGAGACAGAGCGAGAGCGAGAGGGATGAGTGGGGATCTCAGCGCCATTGCTGCAGATCCTCGATTTCATGAGTGGGAGAAGGGGACAGTCAGAGAAAAGTATGGAGGGCCGTTGGGATTTGAGGGAGAGGGGTAGGACACAGACCCGCAAGAACGAAAATACCTTCTCAAACCCTACTTTCCTCCTCCGTCTCGCAAACCTATCGCGAGAACGACATAGACGATCTCGCCTCCATCGTATCCCTCATCTCACTGCCATCTCCTTACTCCCAAATCCAGTGTTTAACGGATAGATATTTTCTTTTGGTTGGTTGCTGAGAAAATGAAATTGGGCTATTATATAAATTGATCATTTTTATGTTGATTTTTTGTATTAATTGGACGATAGTGATCCTGACATGGCAGATCCTCTTCTTGATGTTGCCTGCTCCTCAGTTTGAATTGATTGAATGGCGAATGACTAAAAAATACCATCACATTACTGCGGAAAATGAGCTGTCCAGTGTGAGCATAATCCGTGGAGGTAATCTTACTGTCGAACATTTTATGAATGACTCTTCCAGTGCTGAATTGGAAACCTCAAATATAAATGTAGAACTTCCACCAATCAGATACAATCAATTAAGTTGATAACATCCTTGCAACCTTATAACATTATTGGAATAAAAAAAAGATTAGCTCATGTTTCACGAAAAAGATAAACAAAAATCAAAGTAGAAATTAAAAAAAAAATTTGTGTGGGGATGTCTGATAAGACGTTCCATTATGATTGTAAATTTGTAATGCAATGCATGCGATAAATGGTGTATTGTTCATCTAATCAAGAGTAGTAAGATTTTTAGTAATAAAGTACGAATACGTATTTATATTAATTTGAGATCCAATATATTTTTTAAATTAAAAGAAAGAGTTATAAAGTAAAAATGGTTGTAGGACCATTGGACTAGAGGACCACATACTCTTAACAATATATGATGAAAAGTACTCACTGTTCTCTTTTTTGTTTTCTAATTGTTCTCTTTAAGGTACAATATGAAAATCTGATTTCAAAATCATGTTTTTTTTTCTTTCAGAGAAAATTTGGCTATAAGAGCACAGTGCAAAGCTTCCTGTAAGAATGGGAAAAAACCAAGGCACAGTTACACGCGAGGTAGTTCAATCTTTCATTTTTGTCTGCTATTAGTACTTGCCCTCTGAGTATTAGATGTCTTGCAATTTTACTTTTACAGTGCTTTTATAGTTTGCCATTTTGTTTTGAGATGCTTTTATTTCTTATTACATATGGGAGCAGTAGTTCATGTGTGAATTTTTGTTTCGTTGTGTTTGTGGTTCAAAAGTGAATGTATTACTCAGGGATGACTATCAGCTTATCCCACTTATATTTTACGTTTTCACTTTATTCATGCGCTGAATTATGGTTTCTAACACACCCCGACATAAATCAGGGCGTGCTGGCCATCACGTGGAAGTGACGTAACCATATGCACAGTGTGGAAGCAAAGATTAAAGAAGAGGAATACGAATAATTAAGAACCAAGCTACTAGCAGTACAAGATAAGATAACGTGCTAGAGCAAGGTTAAGTGTGAAATACACAACCAGAGCATAAATAGTCTAAGTGCAGTCGAGGAGAACAAAGTACTAATTAAACAACACGCAAAGGTGATCCTACATTTGGTGAAATCTGTCAGAACTGCCCTGAAGCCCTCGCAACGCCACCAACGATAAATCTTACTTAGTACCTGGAATGGCGAAAAACAGAAAGTGTAAGTGGGCAAAAACAAAGCTTTTCAAATTCATTTCTTTCTAAAAAGTGCTAACCCCTCGCCGTAAAACCTGTATAGTTTTCCCAGAACCGCACTACACCTCTCGACGGTCCAATGTATCTAGGACTTAACTTACCTTTCTTCCTAAACCCCACTACACCTCTCCATGATGATAGCTTCAAAAATACCCAATCACCTAATTTATAGACCCGATCAGTGGCATGTCTATCTGCTAAGATCTTCTGTCGATCCTGGGCCGCTTTCAGGTTAGACTTAATCACCTGAATATTTTGAGTAGTCTCCTCCACTAACTCAAGGCCCACCAAAACTCTTTTGCCAACAACTGACCAACACAAAGGTGTATAACAAGATCTGCCATAAAGTGCCTCAAATGGTGCCATACCAATACTTGAATGAAAACTATTGTTGTACGCAAATTCCATTAAATCCAACCGCCTATGCCAAGCGTCACCAAATTGCAATACCGAAGATCTCAGCATATCCTCCAACGTCTGAATAGTTCTCTCTGACTGCCCATTTGTTTGAGGATGATATGCCATACTATAGAGTAGTTTCGAGCCAAGAGCCTCCTGAAACACTACCCAGAACTTAGAATTAAATCTAGGATCTCGATCCGAGATAATACTAACTGGAACTCCATGGTACTTCACAATCTTCGATATGAATAATTCAGCTAATCGGCATAAAGAGTACTTCTCCCTCGCAGGAATGAAATGTCCTGACTTAGTGAGCCAATCAACTATCACCCAAATTCCGTCATAACCATTATGTGTACGAGGAAGCTTGTACACAAAATCCATAGTAATATTTTCCCATTTGCACTATGGAATGGGAAGTGGTTGCATCAATCCAAAAGGCTTCTTCCTTTCAGCTTTAACTTGCTGACAAATAGCACACCTGCTTACATACTCAGAAATTTCTCTTTTCATACCCGGCCAATAATAAAATGGTCGAATGGTATGATACATTTTAGTACCTCCAAGATGCATTGCATAAACTGAACAGTGCGCTTCATCCAAAATTTCTTTCTTCAACTCTGCATTACTCGGCACATACATTCTCTTATCCTACATAAGCATACCGTCTGATTCTCTAATTCTAAGATCCTTCTTTTTCCCTTGATTTCTTGCCAAAATTAATTCCTGAATTTCTTCGTCATTCATTTGTGCCTCGAGGACATGATCAACCAAAATTGGTCTGACTTGAAAATTAGCAAGTAAAGCTTCCTCATGATCTTCCACTCCTAACTTCACTCTAGTGGACCTCAAATAAGCAAGAAGAGGAACATGGCAAGCATAAATGGCATTAAGTCTAACTGGAGTCTTCCTACTAAGTGCATCAGCTACTACATTTGCACGACCTGGGTGATACTCAATCGTCCAATCATAATCACTTAGCAATTCAATCCATCTTCGTTGCTGAAGATTAAGATCCCCCTTAGTAAAAAGATACTGAAGACTCATATGATCTGTGAAGATCTTACATTTCTCACCATAAAGATAATGTCTCCAAACCTTCAAAGCAAAGATGATAGCCACTAACTCCAGATCATGAGTAGGGTAATTCATCTCATGAGGTTTCAATTGTCACGAAGCATAAACAATCACCCTACCATGCTACATCAATACACAACCTAGACCATTCAAAGAAGCATCACTATGGATCTCATAATTACCATTTTCATCTGGAAGCGCCAAAACAGGTGCATGAATGAGACAATACTTTAACTGCTGATACCACTTGAAGGAAAAATTTTGTACTAACTAAGAACATGTGAGAACATTTGAACACATATGCAAACTAATAACACTTTAAAGTAGGCATGCATTCAAAAACAATTCTAAAACCCATGACTTTCAAAGCCTAGTGAATGGTGAACCACAAAACTCTTTAACAACATTAAAGAGAAGAAGGATTTTGAGATTCATTACCCTTGAAGCTCATCCTTGTTTGCACAAGGGATTCACCCAAGTGGAGGGCCTTCAAGTCACCTCCTAGCTCCTTGGATCTTCCTTGTGATTCTTCTCCTTTAGATGCTCATTTGCTCCTTGATGATGTGAGGAAAGGATCTCCAAAAAGTACCAAAGGTTTGGTACCTCTAAGTCTCCACACCAAGGATGTAGTGTGAAGAGAAGATGGATGACTTAGAGAGATTTTGATGCTAGTGAAAAGCTCTCTAAGTGGCCGGCCTCTTTGAAAAAAGAGAGAAAATGTTCCTCTTCTTTTCATCTAGAAAACCCTAAGTGAATGAAAGCTATAAAGTTGACTTTATACTACATCACATGTGAGTGGCAAACTTGCAATTAAATCAAGTTTGCTTCCACTCACCCTTATGGCCGGCCTTGGCATTGTTATTGGGCTAATTGCTCATTTTGTTTTAGTTGTCATACAACTTAAACATAATGGGCCTTATGGACCAAAAACCCTTTTGGGCCCTGAAACCCAAAACCAACTTAAAAGCCCAATACGAACCTTTCGTAAAATTAATTAACTAATTAATTAGTCTTGACCATTCTCAATTAAACTATTTAATTGCTTATCCATCTCATTTATATTTCTTCACTTTCATCCTTACTCGGTGTACGATCAATTAGGTTCCAATTAGCAAGGCAATGGGCGATTGTTACTCTTAACGATCGATTGTGAATTGAAACTACATTTCAATTCTCCCTTTGATGAAGATTAGTGTTTGCTAATCCTCAGGGCTTCCACAAACCATGAGTGACACCTAGCAGTATGTCATGGCTACCCAAGCTAATTAGAAGTGGTTGGAGAACCTATCCAGTTACAATTACAATGCAATACGATCCTTCTCTAATACAATACTCTCAATCACATTGTTTGAGTGATAGTTTGTTTCATGTCTTCTATCCAATGTGATACTTCTCTATATGATTCAATTGAATATGATTTGGAACAAACTTCCTAAGTCATATTCGTATACTTTGGCCAAAGACTCTCGAATCATATCTCAGAGTATTCTCCTTCCACCATGGAAGGCTAGAGATCCCTTGTTGTGCATTCACATGCCTACATGACTAGATAGCTTGACCCCAACAATGCCGTGGACACTTTCAATGGAATGCCTTTGACATAATCAAAGATCAAGGACCTAACCATTAGACATCAATGATGCCTCAGGTCAAAGGACTACTTTGCATATTGCAACTTATGAGTTCTTACATGACATGTATGCTCGAACTCTCTTTTGATTGTTGTTCAGTGTACTCGATTACTCTTTCGAGCACCTACGTGTTTGTCTCAGTGTCCAACACTAAATGACTTGAGACTAGTCATACTCACACTTGAGTTAACATAACGCATACTAACCTTAGCGGATTGTCAATGCCCAATTGGCAATCCTATGGCTAGGAACGTTTTAGGAATGAACATAAGAGAAAGGTCTCGTTAATCTAACTTACTTAAATCACTTCTCTCTTAGATCAAATACATTCCTTGGATTTCCTTATTGCTTAAACACATGATACAATAAATTGTGATTAACAATAAGCTTTGCCCTTTATTAAACATATAATAGTTTAATACAATAAGTATTCCAAAAGCTATTACATCAAATGAGTGGCTTTGTGGGCATACTTCCAACAGAAACTTTGCTCACAATTATCATCCCACTCAAACTTGACATCCTTCCTGGTCAATCTTGTCAGCGGTAATGCAACAAGTGAAAAATCTTTAACAAACCGTCGATAATAACCAGCTAGGCCAAGAAAACTCCATACCTCGGCGACAGTTCATGGTTGCTCCCAATTCTCAACAGCTGCTACTTTTTGAGAATCCACTTGAATACCTTGAGCAGATATGACATGACCCAAAAATGATACTTGATCAAGCCAAAATTGGCACTTGCTAAACTTAGCATACGATCGGTGTTCCCTCAATTTCTTCAACACTAGAGTGAGATGTCGAACATGATCTGATTTTGACTTAGAATACACCAGAATGTCATCAATAAAAACAATGATAAATCTATCCAAGTATTGTTGAAATACCTTATTCATCAAACCCATGAAAGCTGCTGGTGCATTCGTCAATCCAAACAGCATCACAAGAAACTCATAATGACCATAACGAGTTCTAAAAGCTGTTTTATGGACATCATCACTCTTAATCTTTAACTGATAGTAGCCTGATCTTAAGTCAATCTTTGAGAACACACAAGCACCTCGAAGTTGATCAAACAAATCATCTATATGCGGCAACGGATAAAGGTTTTTAATTGTTACCCGATTCAATTGCCTATAATTAATGCATAGCCTCAAAGTCCCATCTTTCTTCTTCACAAATAAAACTGGAGCTCCCCATGGTGAAGTACTCAGCTGAATAAAACCTTTATCAACCAATTCCTGCAACTGAGTTTTCAATTCCCTCAATTCAGTAGGAGCCATTCTATAAGGAGTCAAAGATATAGGATCCGTACCTGGAAGCAAATCAATAGTGAACTCCACATCTCGGTCTGGAGGCAATCCAGGTCAATCGTCAAGGAATACATCAGGAAAATGCCTGACTACTCGCACATCCTCCACACTACTAGGAGAAACATCATTCAGCACCACATGAGCTAAATATCCCTGGCAACCTTTCATTAACAACCTTTTTGCTCTCACAGCAGAAATAACACCATGCCTCACCCCACTACATTCGCCCACAAAAGTAACCTCAGGTAATCCATGACAATAGAATGTAACTGATTTCCCGTAGCAATCGATATTGGCATGATTATAATGCAACCAATCTGTGCCCAAAATCACATCAAAATCAACAATATCTAACAAGATAAGGTTAGCTGGCATAACTATATCCTCCACCATCACTGGACATCCTAGATACACCCAGTCAACAAAACATTTGTCCCCTCTAGGCATAGCAAACTCTAAATCATACCCTAGAGGTGTAGGATGAGGTTGCGTCACTTGAGCAAATGTATGAGAAATCACATAATGCATAGAGCCGCAATCAATTAAAACTCTAGCAAAGTGACCAAGAATATTTAACGTACCCATAATTAAATCAGGATTGGTCTTAGCATCCTACAATGTCATGTTGTGGATACGTCCCTAATTCTGCTATCGTCTACCACGACCTCTACTAGCTTGACTATTTCACCCCTGCACACCACGACTCTGACTTGGTTGACCAGGTTGCCTCGAAAATCTAGCACTACTGAAAGCAATTTCTACTTGTTGGGGCTGTCCTCCCTGGTACCACTAAGATCCACCAGCTGGAATGGAAGGATACGGCATATAACCTCCAGAATACTGAGGATACCCACATTGGTAATAAGGATCCTGGGAATACTGATATGGTCCTGAAGCATAAGGAGCAGCATCACCCTGATAATGGAAAACACCACCTCGACCCATCTAACCATAAGTACCAGACCCTGAAACTTGCTAGATCGGTGCTGGTGGTGGCATAGAAGACTGTTGAGGCCTCTGCTGATTCTGGGGACAATTTATAGCTCTAAGTCCCATCTGCCCACAAGTAAAACATCCACTGCTGCCCTGCCTACACTCTCCAAAATGCTTATAATTACACATGCGGCACAAAGGAACACTTCCTCTACCAAAATCTCCCTACCTCTGGAATCTAGGACCCTCAGAAAATCTACCACCTCTTCTCTGACCAGTGGAACTAAAACCTCCTCTAGAAGAGCTAAAACTAGCTTCACTTCGCTTAAAGCTCTGAGTCTTGTGAGGTCCTTGAGAAGATTGACCTTTACCCTTATCATCATTCCTCTGATTTCCATCTTTTTCTTCTTCCTCACTCTCACTGGGCATATTCTCCGAATCCTCAATCCTCAACAAAATCTCATAAAAATCCTTGTAAGTAACACAGTGAGTAGTGGTTGCTATAGTACGCCATTTCTTTTTACTACCCAGAACAAAGGGACGTAGCATCTTAACCGAATTAGCAGCAACCTCCGGATGAAAACAAGACAAGTCAGTAAATATCCTGTAATACTTATTTGCTGACATCTTCCCCTGCCTCAAATGAGTAAACTCTTGCTTCTTACTATCAATATAAGCTGGAGGAATAAATCTTTTCATAAATAATTGCTTGAAAACTTCCCAATCAGTAGTTTCCTCTCGAGTTAACTCATGAGCCTCATGTTCCCACCAGGATGCAGGTTCCTTACCTAAGAACCAGGTAGTTGTCTCGACCCATTTATCAGGAAGAAGATTCCCCTGACTTTGCATTACACAAAAAGTCTTCTCCATATGATTGAACCATTTTTCTGCTCCTTCAGGTCCTTCATTTCCCATAAAATGATTCAACTTCAAATTATATACAGTCTCAATAGGAGTCCTCTGGGGAGGTCGAAACGCAGACTGTACAACATTAGCTATAGCTTCCCCTAATTGGGCGTTATCCGGGAAACTAGGCTCAGCTGAACGACGTGGCTCTCTACGAGGCGGCATAGTTCTGACAGAAGACACCAGAAATAATTAGGGAATTCACAAAATATGCAGGACTGCAAAACCTATGGTCTGATACCAAGCTGACACACCCCGACCTAAATCAAGGTGTGCTGGTCGTCATGTGGAAGTGACGTAACCATATGCACAGTGGGGAAGCAAAGATTAAAGAAAAGGAATACGAATAATTAAGAACCAAGCTACTAGCAATATTAGATAAGATAACATGCTAGAGCAAGATTAAGTGTGAAATACACAACCAGAGCATAAATAGTCTAAGTGCAGTCGAGGAGAACAAAGTACTAATTAAACAACACGCAAAGGTGATCCTCCATTTGGTGAAATCTATCAGAACTGCCCTGAAGCCCTCGCAACGCCACCAACTATAAATTTTACTTAGTACCTGGAGGGGCGAAAAATAGAAAGCGTGAGTGGGAAAAAACAAAGCTTTCAAATTCATTTCTTTCTAAAAAGTTCTAACCCCTCACCGTAAAACCTGTATAGTTTTCCTAGAAAATAGTATATGTAAATACATATCTCAAATCATGCTCAAAATATCAAAATCTGCATATAAAAATGCCATGCATATGCCATGTCTAGTACTTACGCCTTGTCTATTATCACAATATCACATAAGTAAGCCAAGTAATATAATTCAATGTTAATAACCCATCTAGCTAGGAGTCACCTCTTGTGACCTGTACGGCTCAATCATATATCTCAACAAGTATCTAAAGCTCATCTATCTAGCCGGGAGTCACCTCTTGTGACCTGTACGGCTCAATCATATATCTCAACAATACACAACTCATTAACCAATATGCCTGCACAGGTGTAAATAAGTACGCTCTAGAGCTACGATCACGTGAAGGCTGTGCGAATAATCGTCGATCACCTACGAGTCGGGAACCACCTATAGTGGTCTGTACGACAGGACTATGCACCTAACTTGGATCCAAGGTGAGCGTATGGTGCGGGAGGTGAACATCACGTGAAGGACTGTGCCCTAGCTCAGGCGGGAGCACTAACACTGGGTGCAGGTTATGAGCTCTAATATATCACTATAACATCATCATCATCACCATATAATTCATAACCACTACCATCATAATATACTCACCTGTGACTTACCTGGGCCTCCACAGCATCATGCGACAATATTCATATTTATACTAATGCATATGCTCAAATATCATGCATGTATGACACGGCATTTCAATCACATTTCATTTAAATATGGTGCTGGGAAAACATCAAGTGTGTGTATATACATATATATATATATATATATATATATACTGAAAACCAAAAGCCCACTTACCGGTATGTCAAAGGTCATAGCCCCTTTGCCTTGAATGATTACGCTCGTCCTCGGGATAGGTCTCACCTATATGCGAAACAATTATATAAACGTCACCTAATGCACATAAACACACACAAGCTAACAACTTCTTATATATTGCTCAATTTGGGTATATGAATATACCACAGTAATCTACTCATCCTCAGAAACATCCCCATATTTTAAAAATAATTTTTCAACGTCTCATGCGCCGGCCAAGGTACGGCTAGACACGCCCCCACGTGCGGCCACATGCCTGGCACACTGACGGTAACAGTTAACGGCTTTATGGAATATTCTGTCAAAACTAACAGATTCCGTTAAAACTAACTTGACGCCGTTAAGAATATTCCGTTAACTTTAACGAAATATTCTTCCCCCTTCTCCGACGAGCATGGCCTTTCGCCGTCGCCGTTGCGATCGCTTGAAACTGGAAAAATCTTTAAAACCTTATATCTTGGCCATTTCTCAACCAAATCTCATGAAATTTGAACCGAAACGAAGCTTATGACAAGTAGAACACATTCTTACCAATTTCAAGCTCCAAAAATCATGGAATCATGTCGGAAAATTCCTCGATAATCTGGCCAAACTTCAAACTTGCCGATCTCAACTTCCCGACGTCCAAAACACGTCAACGAGACACCCCGAGCTTCATGAAGACCTTCTAAAGTTTCCTATGGGTTCAAAATCCTCTAAAAACTCTTCGTTTGAAAGTGCATGAACAGTGCACCAAAACTGGGGTCTCGGGTTCTCGAGTTTTTCGAAGTCCTCACATCCAACTAAAGGTACGATCGTGCTCCTGAGCTTACAAGGAACTCGAATATAGTCTCTAATGGGTTGATCTGTAAGGTTTTGAAAGGTTTTGGGAGTTGGCTATACAGGTTGTACGAACAATGGATGAAATCCGAGAGAATGAGAGAGAAAGGGAGTCAACGGGGTGTGTGTATGTGGTCCAGCTGGGTCACCAACCAAAAACAATAAAATCTTCTTTCCAATTGGGTCCAAATAATTAGGAAGAAAAGGAATTGGTCCAATTCTAATAAAAAAACATAACCCACACAACATAACGTCCAAGGGTATTTTCGTCTTTTCACATCCACGATAAAATATTCCGGGACGGACTGTCACAGTTTCTCTCTAAATTGAAGAACTAAAAATGGCAAGCAAACGAAAAAGCAATTAGATTATGAAATGGGTACTTTGGTTTCTCATCATATCCTTGTTTTGTAATTTTTCATTTATTCATGTTCTTTTGACGGCGTATTCAATTGTATTTTTGGTTTTCCCTGCTTCATTTATTTTATCCTTGCGTGTTCTTTTGTATGCCTGATGTCTTTCTCTACAAGCTATGCATGAAGATTTGTTGTTGTTCTCAACTAAGAGATATAATTCCACGGATTATGTTTTTAAAGTCATACAAAATATTTCTTGAGGATAAATGGATTTGACGGTACCTGTTTTCACTACAAATAGGATGCATCTTTTTTTTTATAAAAGAAGAGAATGGTGAGTTGCCAAAATTTCATTCTTCATCTTGATTTCTTTCATGATGCGTTTTCTTTCATTTTATTTGAAATTGAACATCAAGTGCATGCCAACTGGTGTGAGAATGGAAACTGATGAGGGCCTGCAATTGGTGTATTGTAGACCTGGCATTCGTGTTGTGTATTATGTGTTCGTGTCATTTTCGTGTCATACCCGATATCTTAACGGGTCGTGTCATGTAACACCCGTTAAAATAAACGGGTAAAATGACCCAACCTGAAATCAACCCGATAATATTAACAAGTAATATGACCCGACCCGTTAAGGAAAATATCTTTTAAACCAATAAATAATCACATGAAAAACACAAGACTAAATAAGTATACACATACCATATTGTCACATCCAAAACATAAAAACACATTTTTCTTTTAAGTATTTTTTCGCTTACCTAAATTGATCAAATGGTAAAATTGGAAAATATTGGAATAGAGAAGGGGTTTTTTCGTCCAAAAAAGTTCTAATAATATAAGTGAAATAGAATCCAATGGTACAGATTTACTCTCATTTATCTTACGACTGTTATTTAAGTAAAGTTTTTAATAGTTTTTTAATTAATGTAGAAGAGTAAAAAATATAGAAAAAATATATAAACGCTCGTAATGACAAGCTTTACAACTGTCATGAATAGCTTAACTTCGAAATTCGCCACTATAATCATATAAATCATAGATCAAAATTTAACCGTTGCTTGTTGTTTACATTTACGCTTCATTGTTCTCATCAAATTTTGTTTTTTAAGATTTTCTTTTTTGAAAACATGATCTATTAGACGATGCAGGAAGATGAATGGTTTGGATCGTTGATATTATATTTAGAATTTTATGGTAGTTTTATGGTTAGTGAAAATATTGCTTGATGTTTATAAAGTTTCCATAGACTCATATTTTAGTTAACCGTAAATATCGAAACATGATATCAAAGATCTGAATCGTTCATCTTCTTACATCCACCAGATGATCATGTTTTCAAAAAAGAAAATTAAAAAAATGAAATTCAGTAAGAAAAATAAAGCGTAAATGACAATCGACGGTTAAATATAAATTTGAGGTTTATGGATTAGTTGGATTTCGAAGCTGACCCCTTCATGAAAATTGTAAAACTTGTCACTATGAGTGATTGTATATATTTTTTTTTGAGAAAATTAGAATGCCCTACAATTTTTCTATAGTTTTTAGATTAAACATTCATCCCTTTTAAAGATTTGATTAAGGTTCTTTGAACAATTGCCACCTCAATAGCTTTCTATTTATTTAATTTCCATATCATTAATTTAAATGCATTTATATAGAGGCATAAGGTAGCTTAGCAACTAATTGCGGATAATATACGAATTTAATTTCGTCAATCCCCTTCTACACATTAAATGACATTTTTTAATAAAATAAAAAATTCATTAACTAATTCCTAATTTCCTCATTATCAGTATTATAACAAAAGTTCTCTTTCTATTAAAAACGTCTCAATAAAAGTCCAATACATATTTTTTTCCTAAGAAAACTACATTAACTTATTAAATTTCACGTATAGATAAATAAAAATTATACTTAAAACTTATGGTACATTTGATGTCACATCCCGGCCCGGGGTGGATTACTTCCCGGGCCCGCTCCACCACTGTAGCACGATATTGTCCACTTTGGGCCCCGACCACGCCCTCACGGTTTTGTTTCTTGGAACTCACGAGCAACTTCCCAGTGGGTCACCCATCATGGGAGTGCTATAGCCCCATTCTCGCTTAACTTCGGAGATCCTACGGAACCCGAAGCCAGTGACCTCCTAAAAGGCCTCGTGCTAGTTAGGGATGGGAATATACATTTAAGGATTACTCCCCTGGGCGATGTGGGATGTCACATTTGAGAACAAAAGTATCGACTTTTGCTACGTTTAGATTTCAAATGTACCGAGAAACCAAATGTACCAAAAATTTAAATGTATCATAAAACCAAATGTACCCAATGTTATGTAACTCATTTGGTACGTTTAGATTTCAAATGTACCGAGAAACTAAATGTACCATAAAAGCAAATGTGCCTATTGTCAGGTAATCTTTCTGGTACGTGTAGATTCCAAATGTACCAAAAAACTAAATGTACAAAAAATCTCAAATGTACCACAAAACCAAATGTCTCTATCAGATAACCCTTTTGGTACATTTACATTCCAAATGTGCCAAGAAATACAAAAAATCAAATCCACTATAACATATTATAGGTAACTAGACGTAGCTATATAATCAAACAAATCTTTATTATGTGTTGGGTCTTTTCAAATAATGAAATCTGACAATTTTTTTTATAAATATTCTACTATATTCACAAAAAAATAAAAATTATAACAAACAATTAAAAAAAATGCATAGAGATGGATAATAAACGCATAGATATAGGGATAATAGGTAAAGAAAAAAAAAAGAAAGCGAAATGTGCAGGAGAAGTCGTGAAAAACTAAAATTCTAAACAAAATTGAACTTATGTGAAAAACTGAAATTAATAACCAAACTTTTAGGAAAATGTTTGATCAAATTTTTTAAAGGAGTGTATGTTTAGTCTAAAAAATTAAAAAACGAGGCGCCTATATCAAAATGCCCCCTTTTTTTTTTTTTACATTTTTTACACTTGTACAATAATTATTATTAATTTTATTAATTTTTCCCTCAAATAAAAAACTTTATTCATGAGGGTTTGGAGGATTTTAAAAATCTAAACGATAATGTAAGTGTAACCATTATCTAATTTTGGAGGAATAATGATGAATCACAAGTGTTTATATATTCTTTCACATTTTTCATACTTGTATGTATGTCTTCTTAGTTCTTACCTATACAAATACTATACTAGTTTATTTTAATTTTAGACAACATGTTAAGTAAAATTTATCCCAGTAATGATAATAAAGAACTCTCATAATAAAAATAAGGGTAAATTACACTTTGATACCTCAGGTTTGGGCTCTATTTCAATTCCTTACAACATCCTTAAAACATTTCACTTTCATACCTTAAGTACTATTTTATTTCAAAATAATACCTCCGTTACATTTTCCATCCATTGATCCGTTAAATGCTGACGTGGCTGCCACATATGTGCCACGTGGCTGCCAAATCTATGCCACGTGGCAAAAATAATAATTTTTTATTACCCTATTGAAAAAATAAATAAAAAAAAATTGAAAACCCATAATCTTCATCCCATGCCTCCCTCCCTCCCTGCACCTTTCATCCCTCCCTCTCCACACCCCTTCCTCCTTCCCTGCACCCTTCATCCTTTCCTCGCCATGGACCAAACATTGCAAAACCCTACAATTCCACGTGCCATGGCTTGAAACAAAACCCAACGAATCCAAATCCAAAAACCCATCTAAAAAAAAAAAAAAGTTCAAACCCAGAAAAAAATGGTAGTGACGGACCCCAAACCCCCTAGCAAATCCAATTCCACGTGCTTTCACTCTCCTCACTCTCTCTCTCGAACCCCAAGCCCCCCAGATCCAAAAACCAGTTCACCCGCAATAGTCTCACAACTCCCACCACCACCAACAATGGCAGTGACAGACTTCTTCGTCGGCGAGATCACGACAGCGCTCCTGAAAAGTTTATTCGCCATCTCCCGCAAGTCATGCCACATCAGAGGAACCGCCGAGGAACTCAAAACCTCAATTGAGCAACTCATCCCCATAATCCACGAAATCAAGTACTCCGGCATCGAGCTACCGGCCGAACAGCAGTTCCAGCTTGACAGCATTTCGGAAGTTCTCCAGAACGGCCTCGACCACATGAGTTTTGGGAGGGAGGATTTGAGGGTCAGTGGGATATGGTTGCAAGGAAAGGGGAAGGCTCGGGAGGGAGAACCAAAAATCTTTAAAACATCTTTAAATTCAGGTTTTCAATTTTTTTTTATTTTTTTATTTGTAAAAATTCATGTTTTTTTTTAAATATTAAAAAAATTATTTTTTGCCACGTGGCATAAATTTGGCAGCCACATGGCACATATGTGGCAGCCACGTCAGCATTTAACGGATCAATGGATGGAAAATGTAACGGAGGTATTATTTTGAAATAAAATAGTACTTAAGGTATGAAAGTGAAATGTTTTAAAGATGTTGTAAGAAATTGAAATAGAGCCCAAACCTGATGTATGAAAGTGTAATTTACCCTAAAAATAAATAATGACTAAAACTTTTTTTTTTTTTAGCTTATATAGAATAATAATACAAAACTATATATTTACTATAGAATATATTGTATATATTAATATGGCTATTGTATTTTATAATAATTTTTTTAGTAATTAAACTTTAAAATTTTCAAAATAATTTTTTTCTTAACGGGTCGAAATGGGTTACCCACGTGTAAACCCGTTAAGAACCCGTTAATAACGGGTTCTTAACGGGTCACCCGATAATGACCCGATTAGTTATCGTGTTAATTCAAAACCTGTTATTTTCGTGTCATTTTCGTATCGTGTCAAAAACTGCCGGGTCTAATGTATTGATAGCAGGGATAACTAAGTATTATCATTATGGATGGCTGCCCAAAAGGGGCGATGTGCAAACACCATTGCCCCTGTATCTTAAAGTTTTCATCTTTCTTCTTTCCCCCTAATTTGGGTGCATATATTCTTGGCCAATTGTCATTTTTTAATTACTTACCGGTACTTTAGTTTACAATCTAGGCCATTCAGTCAATTGCTTTCTCAAATTATTGTATTTTAAGTAAAAAATTATTGGGTTGGTTAGAATTTCAATTTAGGTTTGATTTTTATGCTTTCAGACTTCCAGTCCACAGTTGAGAGACAAGGAAAAGTTTAGGGTTTTTGTTTGGCCATAATTGATGAAGTAAAGGTAAGTCCTTTCCCATTTGTGGTATGTTGGATTACCCTTTTCTTCTCAATTTTATTTGTTTATGGTAATCAGTTTCCCCAATTTTCCTTTGTTTTTCTCTTATGAATATTTTTTATTAGGCATTTTATGTCCTAATTCCTTGGTCACTTTTCACCAACTAATTGGCTTTGTTATGATCGTCTATTTATATATCCTAATCGTGTTTCTGTTTATCCTAATCATTTTTGTGTTCTATCTATTCTGACTCGGATGATATTGATCAAATGAATTAGTTATAAACTGAAAACTAAATTAGTTCCATCAATATGTTGATCAAATGAATGAGTTAGAAGCTGAAAATTATTTAGTTTCTTTTTGCTTTTATTACTGAATAGATTTTGTGTATGTGTAGTTCTTTATTTTCAAGGATATTTCTCTCAACACCATGTGAATGTACAAATGGTCGATTTGAGGGAAAATGTAGACATGGCTATTATCATATTTGGATGTTTAATTATGCAGTGGTATTGAAGCTAAGCAGCCTAACTCTGCCATTTTAAATTGTGCTTGAGTTTAGTGTATTAAGAACGGAGCAGTTTAAGGTCGAAGTGGAAGCTATTTGCCATGTTCGCCACAAACTATATCATCATAGGCAATGCTTCAACTTTCTCAGATTCTCTTCCAGTTCAAGTAAATTTACTATTCCTCAATTTTTTAGGCCAATTTGCAATCTTTCTGTTTTGGATTAGGGATTTTTTACTTCCTTGTTTATGCTAATTTGTAATCTCTTGGTAGATCTTTACCTCTATTTTTATTTCCTTTCTTGGTGTGATTTTTGAGGGAAATTATTGTCTATTTTTGTGAAATGGGTGATTTGTGGATGCAGGTTTTAGTTGAATAATACTGTTTACGTGTAAAAAATTCCCAATTCGTGTTTTGATGCTGCCATTTTTAAATCAAAACTTACACTAACGCATTCATGGAGTTTTTGTGCTAATCATTTATCTTCCCTGTTAATTTTGTTCCAAAAAGTTGACATTAATTTTGTGTTTGTAGTATTAGTTTATAGGTAGACACCCCAACATGCTTATCGATGACGATTAAGCTAATTTTGATATTGTGACAATTAGCAGAATTAAGAGTCATGACATGTGCCATACCCATATTTCTCCCTCTCTCTCTCTCTCTGTTACTACTTTTCCTTCGTCAATGTTTGTTTCTCATTTCAGTTGTTAGTTTGAAACTTACTAACATTAGCTGTAGTTTGCAGTTTGTATATACTGATTTGGTGTTTTATTCTAGATTTTGAGTTCTGTCTTCTCTAATTAGCAAGCATTTTGTACGACGTACAGAGCATTAGGGAATTTGGGTCTCCCTAACAGATTATTTGTGCCTGCACAACAGGTAATTTATTCTCCTTCAAGCGACACATGATGTGGTCCTATTCAGTTAACTTGAAAGCAATTTAAATAAAACCTCAGGTACGTAGTTGGGACTCTCAAAACTCATTGGTGTACAGACTCAGTTAGACTTATAGTATTTGTCCATAACAAAAGATTTAAATTTTATTGCATAAATCTGATTTTTGCCCGGGTAAACTTAGGATGGATTGCTTCTTGGAGTCATTTCTGATAATACAATATGCTCTGAGGGGCAAAAATACAATGCAATCATCATTTATAGATAATCTCGGCCTACCTTTTTGTAAAAAAAAAAACATATTTTACGAGTTTAAAATTGCTCATTTTGCACCACACTAGCAGTTTGATTGATATCAAATTGGATGTGTGTTTTCTCTTGATTTCAATTCTTGGTTCTATCCATTTTGCACCCCTATTAATTCCCAAATCATTTGTCATATAGATTGACATAAAAAATAAAAAAATAAAAAAAACAGAGAGACAATTATGGAGTGTATGCTGATGTTGCACGCACATTTGGTTCAGTTTGATGGATTGTTTATTTAGGGTTTTTCTTTATAATTCAGTAAATGATTGCTCATTCGGCTGTAAAATTTGACCTCTATAAATTTCCAGGTTATTCTGGGACTTTGTCAACAACGCAAAGTTCCCTTCACGGCGCACCACCATTCCATGCAGCATAGCTCAATAGCAGTTTAGGTGAGTCTCAATTGTCTACATATGATTTTGTTTTAATTTGTTCATTTTCTTTGGAATTTCTGTGCAAATATTTTTGAAGCCCAAGTGATTCAAATTTCAAATTTATGTGTAAATTAATGTGTGGGTGTAGACACCCAATATGACTTTTACATGGTGTTGCTATCTGGTTTTTGACAGAATTATATTGGGGACTGTCCAAATTTTGGTTTAGCTGCAGATGAAGCAAGATCAAAAGGTTATAAATTAGAGGTATAATTATTGTTATATTTGATGCATTGTTAGATTAATGAATACAATAGGAACATTAACTTGGCGTATGTGCTTTCGTTCATTTTTTAGAATAGAAAACTGAATTTTGTGTGTTTATGAGTGTTTATATACTCAGTACTTTTTTTAATTACAGTGGAAGTGATAAAAAATTATCGAGAATTAGTACAAGTTTACACACCGAAAGAAATAGACCGAAAATAGCATCATTTAGTAGTAAGGAAAATTAGGGTTTCAATTAAAGGTTGGCAGGAGGAGGAGGAAGACCATTGGAGCAAACACCAACTTGGGCAGTTGTCGATGTTTGTTTTGTTTTGGTTTTGGTTTCGATCCACATTGAATATTTCATTCATTTAATTGGAACGGTTTCCTTTCACACGTAATTAGGTTAATTTCATCTTATAAGTCACTTTTGGGTTTATATGAATGCGAAATGAGGTAATTTGATTATATGTTGATTGCACTCCTTGCAGTGGTTGGCAAAGAGAAACAAAAGAGCTCTCTATGAAGCTCTTGAGAATATACTATTAGGGCTCCTATCTTTGCTTCTAACAGTAGGACAAAACAGCGTTTCAGATATGTGTACATCGAAGGCTGTTGAAGTAACTTGGCATCCATGCAATAATAAGCAAGATGTCAAATCAGACAAAGGCAAACATAAGAGTGGTGCTTCAGATGGCAACCAAGGTGCACTGAATTGTCCATGCTTTTAGTTTTATAAAATATGACAAGTTGATATGCAGGTTTTCTTTGTTTTTTGAGCTATACAAATGAAACTAAATGTGATTTTGTAAGGTTGCTGTGTGATTGTTGCCAATTTATTCTGAAAACAATCTCCACTGTTGTCTTGCATATATGATCTTAAACCATCTGTGTTAATTATACAATGTCTTTTCATGTCAACAGAGTTGAATGTATATATATGCCAAGCTGTTTATCTTGTCAACCCCATTCACTCATCTATCCCTGTGTTCATTCATGATTGTGTTGAATTTATTCAGGTTAAATGTGTCTTATTCATGCGATTGCGGCTAATATATTCAATTTCCGCAGCAAAGCGCGGGCATATTTTTTAGTATCTATCTGTGGAGCAAAAAATAATCAAGAAAATATGGAGGTGACATGTGGATTTTTTGGTTTAAAAGATGAAATTATACTCGAGGGACATGGGAACACCCACTCGCAAGCAATGGGCAATAACAGCTTAATCTAGGTCAAAGGTGATCAAAATAGGTATTTATTAAAAACCTATTTCATCAATTCTCATCAAATCCTCCCGACAAGGTAATCCCCAATTATTCTTTCAAATTAGGATTGATTACCAAAATTAATTGATTAATTTCCTAATTAATTGATTAATTTTTTAATTAATTTCCTAATTGATTGCAACATATTATTTTGGCATAATATCCTGCATTTAGGGTCAAAAAACCACCATAAGTAGCCGGACCCATTTTCTCCAAATAGGGCCAGCCACACCCCTATAAATAGCCCTCATTTCTCCAAAAAACCTAAGTTCAATTCTCTTCTAAAATTCTTCAAATTTTTCTGAACACTTTCTCCCTCAAATTCTAACTTTGGCATCGGAGGTTCTTCGGCCAAAGCGCCCCCCCCCCCAATTCATCGTGGGCACGTGAGGCTCTTGGCCTTGACCTAAGGTGTTTAAGGTGTTAATTGTTTTGCAAGTGCATTTTTGTCCAAGAAGGAGAAGATGGAAATTTGTATCCGCAAATTGGTGTTTTCATTGAGAGCCTTGAATTACACGCTCGTAGAAGACTCTCGCATTTAAGGTTTCTAATTTTTTGTTCATTCGTAGATTTTTCGTACGTTCTTATTCTAGGATTTTTTATACAAAAGCTTTGAATAAATGTAAAAGAAAAGTACAAGGGTAAATTACATTTTACCCCCTCGGGTTGGGGGTCAATTTCAATTCCTTACAAACTTATCATATTATTTCAATTTCACACATTTACTTATCATATTATTTCACTTTCATACATCCGTTAGAAAATCTGTTAAGTAAACCGTTAAGTGATGATGTGGCAAATATAGGATCCACATTTGTGCTGACGTGGCTGGCAAATTTATGCCACGTGACAAAAAAAATAATTTTTTTATGCATTTAAAATATTATAATATTTATCCTAAAAAAAAGGTCAAACCCAGAAACCATTCCCCCCCTCCTGACCCACTCCTTCTCCTCCGCCCCACCCCAGCAACCTCGAGCCAACCCCTTTCCCTTTCTCCTTCTGCCATCACCCACCCCCCCCCAATTACTGACGCACCTCTTCTCCAACCTAAATCCCAAATTCCTTATTCATGCATCCAAGTTTCACATCTGCAATTAAACCCTAAATCCCTAATCCAAGTAATTCAATTCGATGATGGGTAAGGTTCAGAAACATGTAGGCTCTCGTTGTCTTCGTCTTCCCCAGCCTCTTCGCCACCTTCGACCACCACTGTGTCGATTATGGGTAAGGTTTTCCAGCAACCTTTTCCTTCTCTAGCAACTGTCTTCTCCACATCTTCTTCTCCTCTGATGAATTATTTCTTCTGCAACCGCCTTAACATTTGCCGACCCAACTCGCCGAAGTGACCCAACACTATTCCGACCCAGATTGGAAATTTCAATCAATTGATTGATTTGGATTTTTAGGCTGAGATTTGAATAATTTGATTCGTGGCGGGGCAGAGTCGAGCCGGGGGTTACAAGGGAGGTGGGGTGCGGTGGGTGGGGGGTTGCGGGGAAGGTGGAGGTGGGTGGGGTGGGGGTGGGTTGTGGTGGGGTAGGGAGTTTAGGTTGCGGGGAAGGGGGAGGGGGAAGGGGGAGGGGTCGGGAAGGATTTATGGGGTTTTTTCTTTTTAAATATATATTTTTTAAATAGGGTAAATTATTATAATATTTTAAATGCATAAAAAATTATTTTTTTGCCACATGGCAGCCATTTCAGAACAAATGTGGCAGCCACATCAGCTCTTAACGAACCAATGGATGGAAAATGTAACAGATGTATTATATTGAAATAAAATAGAACTTGAGGTATGAAAGTGAGATTTTTTTAAGATGTATGAGGTTGCAATAAACCTTAAACCTGAGGTGGTAAAGTGTAATTTACCCAAAGTACAATGACAAGAAATTCGAAAACCACGACGACCGAAAATTCCAATGTTCAAGAATTGGGTCTGTGGCTATCCATAAGGCTCAACGTGACGACGAGTGGAGTGGCACCACTGCAGCAGCCACCACAATGTTCACCACAGTAGCAACCACCGTGACCACCTTTGGAAGGCCTACACTTCACATGGAGTAGCAAGCCCAGGCACCAAGGGCAGCCTAAGCCGTTGCCCCAGCACCGCAAGCTCTATGTACGGCCCAAGGCCCGTGAGCCCAAGCCACACCAACCAGTGCCCTGCGCCATTCCAAGCTCCACAGGCCCAAGCCCAGGACTTATCGAGCCGAGTCCAGGACCTACCGAGCCCAGCTCACTCCCGTGGTGTCCCTAGTAGTCCAAACCGGTCCAAGACCGGTTCAACCACCCCGGCTCTAAATTTTTGGGCCGACAATTGAACCGAGGGCATTTTCACCCTATTTCTCCATGGATTTGATATTTCCCAACTCAAATCTCACACCCTAAGCCTACCACACTTCCTCTACTCAAGGAGATGAAGGAAAAATTTTGTCCAAGCTAAGAACATGTGAGAACATTTGAACACATATGCAAACTAATAACACTTTAAAGTAGGCATGCATTCAAAAACAATTCTAAAACCCATGGCTTTCAAAGCCTAGTGAATGGTGAACCACAAGACTCTTTAACAACATTAAAAAGAAGAAAGGATTTTGAGATTCATTACCGTTGAAGCTCATCCTTATTTACACAAGGGATTCACCTCCTAGCTCCTTGGATCTTCCTTGTGATTTTCTTCCTTTTGATACTTCTTTGCTCCTTGAGGATGTGAGGAAATGATCTCCAAAAACACCAAAGGTTTGGTGTCTCTAAGTCTCCACACCAAGGATGAGGTGTGAAGATGAAAATGGATGACTAAAGGGAAGCTTTAGATGCTAGTTAAAACTCCCCTATAGGGCCGGCCTTTTGATGGAGAAGGAGGAAAGAATGTGCCCCCAAAGTTTTCCTCAAAGAACCCTAATAACCTTTTGTCTATAAAGTCACTTTTATACCACCTCACAAGTGAGTGGCATAAGTGAAATTAAGCACAAAGACCACCAAGGCTGGCTCCCTATAGTCATTGGGCTATTTGCCCCATTTCATTTAAGTTGTCATACAACTTAAGCCTAATGAGGCTTATGGACCAAAGCCCATTGGACCTCGAAAGCCCGAAACTAATTTAAAACCCAATACGAACCTTTCGTATGATTAATTAACTAATTAATTAATATTGACCATTCTCAATTAAACTATTTAATTGCTTATCCATTTCATTTATATCTTCACATTCATCCTTACTTGGTGCACGATCCATTAGGTTCCATTTAGTGAGGTAGTGGGCGATTGTTACTCTTAACGATCGATTGTGAATTGAAACAACATTTCAATTCTCCCTTTGATGAAGATTAGTGTTTGTTAATCTTCAGGGCTTCCACAAACCATGAGTGACACCTAGGAGTATGTCATGATTACCCAAGCTAAGTAGAAGTAGTTGGAGAACCTATCCAGTTACAATTACAATGCAATACGGTCATTCTCTAATACAATACTCTTGATCACATTGTTTGAGTGATAGTTTGTTTCATGTCTACTATCCAATGTAATACTTCTTTATATGAATCAATTGAATATGATTTGGAACATGCTTCCTAAATCATATTCGTATGCGTTGGCCAAAGACTCTCGAATCATATCTCAGAGTATTCTCCTTCCACCATGGAAGGTTAGAGATCCCTTGTTGTACATTCACATGCCTACATGACTAGATAGCTTGACCCCAACAATGCTGTGGACACTCTCAATGGAATGCCTTTGACATAATCAAAGATCAAGGACCTAACCATCAGACATCAGTGATGCCTTAGGTCAAATGACTACTTTGCATATTGGAACTTATGAGTTCTTACATGACATGTATGTTCGAACTCTATTTTGATCGTTGTTTAGTGTACTCGATTACCTTTTGAGCACCTATGTGTTTGTCTCAGTGTCCAACACTAAATAAATTAAGACTAGTCATACTCATGCTTGAGTTAACATAACACATACTAACCTTAGCAGATTGTCAATGCCCAATTGGCAATCCTATGGCTAGGAACGTTTTAGGAATGAACATAAGAGAAAGGTCTTGTTAATCTAACTTACTTAGATCGCTTCTCTATTAGAGTAAATACATTCCTTGGATTCCCTTATTGCTTAAACACATAATACAATAAATAGTGATTAACAATAAGCTTTGCCCTTCATTAAACATATAATAGTTTAACACAACAAGTATTCCAAAAGCTATTACATCAAATGAGTGGCTTTGTGGGCATACTTCCAACAATCTCTCACTTGCACTCAAAGCCACATTCCCATGTATCTAATAACCATCATTTCCATATGGCGGTCAAGTTGGATTTGAGACATTGGCTTCGTCAGTGGATCTACTACGTTATCGGCTGAGGCAACCTTGAGGATGTTGACTTTCCCCTCGGCAGCATATCTTCTAATGATATTAAAGCGTCTGTCAAAATGCTTGTTCTTTTGATGAGCCCTGGGTTCCTTGGCTTGAGCTATCGCCCCACTATTATCACAGTACAAAGTTACTGGTGACGTAATGGTTGGAACCACTCCAAGTTCAGTGACGAACTTCTTCATCCAGAACACTTCTTTGCCGGCTTCAGCTACAGCGACATATTCAGCCTCTATCATTGACGTCAGATGTGCGTCTGTATAAACGAGGAACATGTCCTTAGTTCTTCTTAAGTACTTAAAAACCGTCTTGACAGCTGCCCAGTGTTCTGATCCTGGGTTAGATTGATATCGATTAGTAATGCTCACAGCATATGCGATATCAGGCCTTGTGCATATCATGGCATACATGAGACTTCCTATGGTGGAAGCATAAGGAATCCTACTCATTTGCCATATCTCTTTAGGAGTTTTCGGTCCCATGGATTTAGAAAGGTGAATTCTATGTCTCATAGGAAGAAGACCTTTCTTCGATTGTTCCATTTGGAACCTACTTAGCACCTTATCTATGTACATAGATTGGGATAATCCAATTAATTTTCTGGATCTATCACGATAGAGCTTTATCCCCAATACATAAGATGCATCTCCCACATCTTTCATATGGAAGGTTTTGGACAACCATACTTTTACAGAAGAAAGTACTGCAGTGTCATTCCCGAATAGTAATATGTCATTTACATATAACACTAGGAATACAAGTGCATCCCCAATGACCTTTTGATAAACACAATTGTCATCTTCATTTTGAGAAAAACCAAACGATTTGATTTCAGTGTCAAAACAAATGTTCCAGCTCCTAGAGGCTTGCTTAAGTCCATAAATGAACCTCTGAAGCTTGCATACCTTAGTCTTTTAAGACTTGGACACAAAACCTTCGCGTTGAGTCATATAGAGCTCTTCCTCTAGGTAGCCATTCAGAAAAACCGTCTTCATGTCCATTTGCAATATCTCATAATCATGGTACGCAGCTATAGCAAGCAAAATCCGAAAGGACTTAATCATGGCTACAGAAAAGAAGGTTTCTTCATAGTCAATCCCTTCTTTTTGCCTGTAACCCTTGGCTACTAGTCCAGCCTTATAAGTCTCCACGTTCTCATCAGCGCCTATCTTCCTCTTGAAAACCCATTTGTTTCCAACAGGTATTATACCTTCTGGAGGGTCTACTAGAGTCCAGACCTGATTTTGATACATGGAATCCATCTCGGATTTCATGGCCTCTTGCCATCTCTTTGAATCCATGTCGGACATTGCTTCAGTGTTGTCTCTAGGGTCCTCATTTGCATCATTGTCACTGAGAAGGTGCAATTCCCCAAAGTCATTATCCAAGCCATACCTCTTAGGTGGCTTACTGACCCGTTCAAATCTACGTGGAGCTAGGGGTTCAGGAACAGGGTTGTCTATCTGTTCATTGCTTGTTTGTGGCTCATCAGGAATTTCCTTCAATTCTATTGTTCTTTTGCTAGTTCCATTGAGAACGAATTCATCCTTAAGGAATATAGCAGTTCTGGCGACAAAGACTTTTTGGTCGTCAGGGTGATAGAATTCGTATCCATAAGTTTGTTTAGGATACCCCACAAAATAGCATTTAACAAATCTTGCTTCAAGCTTTCTTGCATCTTGTTTCTAAACGTATGCAGGACAACCCCAAATCTTAAGATGTTTAAGACTTGGCTTCTTTCCATACCATATCTCATATGGTGTTTGTGGAACGAATTTAGAAGGCACTGCATTTAGCAAATAAGCTGTTGTGTGTAGTGCATATCCCCAGAATGATATTGGTAGATCAGCAGAACTCATCATAGAACGAACCATGTTTATCAAGGTTGGGTTTGTCCTCTCAGAAACTCCGTTATGTTGAGCAGTTCCTGGTGGAGTCCACTGTGATACTATTCCACACTCTTTGAGACAATCTAGGAATTCAGTACTCAGATACTCACCCTCTCGATCTGATCTGAGGGTCTTTATCTGTTTCCCAGTTTGCTTCTCTACTTCATTCTTGAATTCTTTGAACTTTTCAAAGGATTCTAACTTGTACTTCATAAGATACACATAGCCAAACCGAGAGTGATCGTCGGTGAATGTGATATAGTAGGAGAAGCCTCCCCTTGATGTGGTGGACATAGGTCCACATACATCTGTGTGGATTAACTCTAGTATATCTTTGGCCCGCTCTCCTTTCCCAGTGAATGGAGATTTAGACATCTTCCCTAGTAAATAAGGTTCACAAGCACCCATATGGTCATTACCCAATGGGCTAAGATATCCGTCTTTCGACATCTTGCGAATCTTGTCCTGGTTTATATGTCCAAGTTTAAGATGCCAAAGTCTAACGTGGTTAACTTCTTCTCTAGCCCTTTTGGGTTTTGAGGTATTCCCGCTTTCAATACAGTGCATCCCACTACTTGTCTCTAGGTGAAAAAGTCCCTCTATCATATTACCATGAGAGATAATACGACCGTTCAAGTATAAAGTGCAACTCATTTTGTCAAACAATACTGAGTGCCCATCTCGTAAAAGCATAGAGATAGAAATCAAATTCTTTATACATGAAGGAAAATATAAACAATTTTTAAGTTCCAAGACTTCCTGAGAGGGTAGTTTAAGCATGTAGGTGCCTACTGCTTTTGCAGAAATCTTAGTGCCGTTCCCAACTCGCACAACCATCTCCCCATTGCGCAGTGTCCTGCTCCCTGTTAGTCCCTGCAACGAATTGCAGATATGTTGACTAGCGCTGGAATCAAATATCCTGGAATTGGAGTTTACTGTAAAAGCACTTTCTATGACAGAAATAGTCCCTTCAAAAGTTCTTGTCATAAGGCTGGCAATGCGCACCCTTCATTTCTTCTTCCAACGTTCATCCTTTCCACAATGAACGCATGTTCCTTTGGATTTTCTTGCCTTATTCTTTTGTAACCTTTTCCTTATGATTGCATTCTCACTCCCACTGTCCTTTTTGAAACTTTGTTCAAACTTACAGCACATGTCAATCATCTCGGTAAAAGTATGATTGAATCTATTCACTTTATAGTTTACTATAAACTTAGTGAAATCATCCGAGAGAGATACAAGGAAAAAGTCTTGGGCCATTTTCCCATCGATGGAAGTTCCTAAACTCTCAAGATCTTGAAAGATCATTTCCATCTTTTGTCCATGTTTTTGGACCGATGTCCCCTTTGCCATTTTGGCATTTAATAGACTACAAACATTTGAGAATCGTACATTACTTGTCTCATTGTCATGCATTTTATGCAAACTATCAACCATGGTACAAGAAGTGTCCATGTGCTCATGTAGCTTCTTAAGCTCCTCACTGAGTAAAGTGAGGATTAAGCATTTGGCTTGTAAGTCATCCTTATAGTGTCTAGCATAATTTTGACACTCCTTCTTTGAAGCTAGTTTCGTAGGAGGTACATAAGGAGGGGATTGCTTGAGCACATACGATATGTCATTCATCTTTGAGACATTCTCAATGTGATGAAACCAAGCAAGGAAACGTTGGCCCCTAAGGCCCTTTTTGTCAAGTACAATGGTAGGTGTAATTTTAGGCATGTCGTTAACTACATAACATAACAGAAATCGTATTAGATTGTTGATTTTAAAACTACTTGATTGGGTCTTAAATCAAATAGTACCACCCACTATTTTTGGCAAATTCCATATCCCTCAATGGAATCTGAGAGTTATGTTGAACTCTTAGTGGGGTATGGGAGACTCACCATTACCAAGCCCACCTCAGAATTATATCATTTTGGCTAGCAACAATAATGATGAGAGGATAACTCTTTAGCCATTTACAACTTTTGTAATTACCCATCTATTTTGGCCTCTAGAGAATGTTTGCCTCAGAATTATATCATGTTGGCATCATTGCACTTAGTTAAGTTTTTCCCACCATGCTAGTTTATGTAAGGGTTCAAGCACAACCTCAGAATTATATCATGTTGGTCACACTCGTTGTCTACACTCACTTCATCATATGTGTTAATCGACTCCTCCTGAGTGTAAGCATGGACTTTGAACTTCCCCATTATAGGGTGAAGCCGGTGTACGAGTCACAAACGATTGGAGCCCATCACGGTGGAATGCCTATGAAGAGATGTTCAAAGCATCTCTCGCTTATCAACTTAATATTCGTTTTTGTCGAGGGAGTAGTGTGGGGCTACATCAAATTCATTTTAATCTTATTAAAAGGACTTAGGATGATTATGAACCGTTTAATTTGATCCAACACGAGCCTTGTGTTGGACCTTGGGTCTAAGGTAGGTAGTTGTTGATTTTAGTTACGCGTTTAATCTAATTAAACTGTCATTTCCTATTGGGCGTTGGACCCAACTATTCCAATTTGCATACAAATAAACAAAAGGGAATACTTGAAATAAAGAGAAGGGCTTATGCCCTTTTACAACAAATTGGAAGGATATGCCCTTTTACAACACATTTGAACTAATCAAATTACATTCAAATCTAAACTACTTAACCCAAACATTCACAATGTAAAACGGCTAATCACATAGCTCAATTATCAAGGCCTTTGGTTCATAATCACCATTTTCTTAATCAATCACATTAACTAAGAAAGCAACTTAAACAATTGGTTTTCGGATTCATAGAATTGATTTAAATGGAACTAAATGAAATGAAAATCCAATTCATTTAAAGAAACAAAACCATTTTGTTCTCATCATATTTTGGGCCGAAGAACAATGACCTCAACTATTGGGCCACTAAGCAAAACACAAACCTTTTGGGGTCACTTTGTAAAAACACAAGAGTCCACAACTTCATGTATTTACAACTAGAACTCAAAAATTTTAACAATCACATAAAACTTCATTAAAGGAGCAAAACAATTTGTCCTTTAGTGATTTTGGGCCTTTACGTAAAAACATAAACTTTTGGGCCAAAGTACAAATACACAAAAGTATCAAAACTTTATGTAATTGCATAAAAGCCCCAAAAGTACCCCATTAAAGGGGTGGCCGGTTTTGACTAGTGAAAAGGGAGGGATAGGTTTTGGTGAAAATTCAAAATTTGAAAGTGTGTTGAAAATGTTGATAGGTAGGTGTGGAAAATTTGATTGGTATGGGTGTTGATTGGAAAAACGACAAATCATGTCAAACCATCCATCACAAACAATAAAGTCACACCAACCATCATAAACAAAACTTTATGAAAAAAACAACAAACATATGAATCAAAACACCAAACCTTTTTGTTCTTGGTAAGAACATCAAGAACATTGAAGAACACACATGAAAACTCATAAGAGCTCCATGAATGTTTTCACTCAATAAAACACAAATTTTCACTACTCAAAAGAGGGTTAACATCCTAGGATACATAGGGGTTCCAAAAGTCACTTTTAACAAGACAAACATGAACCCAAAAATCCACCCTTTGGATTTGGCCGAATTTCCCCACATACATGGCACCAAATTTTAGTTCCAATATTCATGCTTAAATGAACTACATCTACAATATTTGATATGCTAAATTTTCAAGCAAAATTTATATTCAAAAAAGCAAGAACAAAGCTTGTAACATTTACAACATTTAAATCACAAACCATGAAAAACACAAAACCCAAAAGGATTCACCATACACTAGACGTAGGCTCTGATACCACTTGAAGGAAAATTTTTGTCCTAGCTAAGAACATGTGAGAACATTTGAACACATATGCAAACTAATAACACTTTAAAGTAGGCATGCATTCAAAAACAATTCTAAAACCCATGACTTTCAAAGCCTAGTTAATGGTGAACCACAAGACGCTCTAACAACATTAAAGAGAAGAAAGGATTTTGAGATTCATTACCCTTGAAGCTCATCCTTGTTTACACAAGGGATTCACCCAAGTGGAGGGCCTTTAAGTCACCTCCTAGCTCCTTGGATCTTCCTTGTGATTTTCTTCCCTTTGATACTCCTTTGCTCCTTGAGGATGTGAGGAAAGGATCTCCAAAAACACCAAAGGTTTGGTGTCTCTAAGTCTCCACACCAAGGATGAAGTGTGAAGATGAAAATGGATGACTAAAGGGAATCTTTAGATGCTAGTTAAAACTCCCCTATAGGGCCGGCCTTTTAATGGACAAGGAGGAAAGAATGTGCCTCCAAAGTTTTCCTCAAAGAACCTTAATAACCATTTGTCTATAAAGTCACTTTTATACCACCTCACAAGTGAGTGGCATAAGTGAAATTAAGCACAAAGACCACCAAAGCCGGCTCCCTGTAGTCATTGGGCTATTTTCCCCATTTCATTTAAGTTGTCATACAACTTAAGCCTAATGAGGCTTATGGACCAAAGCCCATTGGACCTCGAAAGCCCGAAACTAATTTAAAACCCAATACGAACCTTTCGTATGATTAATTAACTAATTAATTAATATTGACCATTCTCAACTAAACTATTTAATTGCTTATCCATTTCATTTATATCTTCACATTCATCCTTACTCGGTGTACGATCCATTAGGTTCCATTTAGTGAGGTAGTGAGCGATTGTTACTCTTAACGATCGATTGTGAATTGAAAAAACATTTCAATTCTCCCTTTGATGAAGATTAATGTTGGTTAATCTTCAGGGCTTCCACAAACCATGAGTGACACCTAGCAGTATGTCATGATTACCCAAGCTAAGTAGAAGTAGTTGGAGAAACTATCCAGTTACAATTACAATGCAATACGGTCCTTCTTTAATACAATACTCTTGATCACATTGTTTGAGTGATAGTTTGTTTCATGTCTACTATCCAATGTGATACTTCTTTATATGAATCAATTGAATATGATTGGGAACATGCTTCCTAAATCATATTCGTATACTTTGGCCAAAGACTCTCGGATCATATCTCAGAGTATTCTCCTTCCACCATGGATGGTTAGAGATCCCTTGTTGTGCATTCATATGCCTACATGACTAGATAGCTTGACCCTAACAATGCCGTGGACACTCTCAATGGAATGCCTTTGACATAATCAAAGATCAAGGACCTAACCATCAGACATCAGTGATGCCTCAGGTCAAAGGACTACTTTGCATATTGCAACTTATGAGTTCTTACATGACATGTATGTTTGAACTCTATTTTGATCGTTGTTTAGTGTACTCGATTACCTTTTGAGCACCTATGTGTTTGTCTCAGTGTCCAACACTAAATGACTTAAGACTAGTCATACTCATGCTTGAGTTAACATAATACATACTAACCTTAGCGGATTGTCAATGCCCAATTGGCAATCTTATGGCTAGGAACGTTTTAGGAATGAACATAAGAGAAAGGTCTTGTTAATCTAACTTACTTAGATCGTTTCTCTCTTAGAGTAAATAAATTCCTTGGATTCCCTTATTGCTTAAACACATAATATAATAAATAGTGATTAACAATAAGCTTTGCCCTTCATTAAACATATAATATTGTAACACAGCAAGTATTCCAAAAGCTATTACATCAAATGAGTGGCTTTGTGGGCATACTTCCAATAGGAGACGCATTCCGTCCAAGCTCTTGTAACCCAAATGGAGAATAACACTTGTCTCGACAAGTCATAAAGTTGACGAGCGCCCTTGTACATTAGACGACCTTGGTGAATCAGCTCTTGTAGTGCACTGAGATGCAATGTGCCCTGGACGAGGTGTCTCAAAGTAGGACAAGGGCAGACGAAGAACCTCTCCAGCATCGCCCCGGCATGTACCCACTTAACCAACCACGAACCGAGCATTCCAGCAGTGTACACTCCCGACTGGGCCCCCGAGATAGCATATACTCCCATCTTAGTACGCGGAGGAGCGTGCACTCTCGATTAGGCCCACAGACGAGCATACACTCACAGTTGGGACCCCACAGACGAGCATACACTCACGGTTGGGACCATACTCCGACAATCAACATGAGCAACCTTCTAGGCAAAGTGTTCATTTGCGGCTAGGCCTGCAAGGAGCATTCTCCACCTCGCATCAAAGTAGGTAGCACGACGAGTGAATATGAGTAGTCACTGAATTCAGCTCGAGTTCAACCAGCAGCTTGCGAAGAATTCCCTCGCCCATTAGGAATGAACCACATGCACCACCACCGCGGCATCGACGAGCGAAAAATGTAAAAGAGCAGCCTAGACCAGCAGGTCAAGACCGGGGACAGCCAAGTGCTCTGCTACCCTAACAAAGGTAAATTCAGGAAAAAGTTGAGAGGCTTTTAAACGAGAGATTGCGTGATTTCCAACGTAACGAAGTCACCGATGAAGCGCTACGACGAGATATGACCAATATGAGCGGATCACCCTTCACGGACGAGATCAACCAGGCAAAGCCGCCACTCAAGTTTAGCATACCACATTTCACATCTTTCAAAGGAGAGAGAGACCGGGATAGACATTTGAAGCACTACCGAAGCTTGATGGTCCTTTATCGGAATAACAACACTCTTATGTGCAAGATATTCGCCACCACTTCACAAGACGAGGCTCAAGATTGGTTCCATACCCTGCCGCCACGATCCATCCAGAGGTTTGATGATCTTTCCTTGGTTTTCACCAACGAATACTTATCCTACCGCTCGATCAAGAAGAAATCTGATCATTTGTTCAATGTGAAGAAGAATCCAAAGGAGTCACTCCGTGACTACGTGAAGAGGTTCAAAGCAGAGAAGGCAAAGATAGTCGAATGCAACGACTTGATAGCAAGCGTAACCTTCCAAAAAGGACTCCCAGCAGACCGCCCACTGTTTGGCGAATTGATCATGAAAGAAGATCTAACTTTGGCAGACTCTTTTGCTTTAGCATGGAAGCATGCACTTTGGGAAGAGGCTTAGTGAGCAGAAAAGGCCCAAGCAGACTCTAAAATAGTTGGCATTGGCTCAAAAGAAGGAGGACACGAAACAATACAGCAAAAGCAGGCATGAGGACAAGTGTAGGGATCAACCCACGACTAAAAAAGGCTTGGCATCCAAGAACTATTCTAAGTTCTCGATCTCGATTCACCGAATCCTCCACGACATCAAGAGCGAACCATGGTTCAAGCTGCCGAAGCAATCAAAGGGAGATACTTCCAAATTGGACCACATCAAGTACTGTGCATTCCACCGAGGTCCTGGTCACACAATTGACGACTACTACACTTGAAAGAACTACCTAGAGAAGCTCGTGAAAAAAGGCAAAGTCGACAGATACTTGGACAAGTCGGCTACGTGGCCTAGAAAGAATGCGGATGTCAACGAAGAGCTGCCCAACAAGATGATTTGGATTAATGGCATCTTCGCTGAATCTGAGCACTTGGGGGCCACTAACAATTCAAAGAAGAGGAAGATCCTACAGGCTTTGTAACATCCCACATAGCCCATGGGAGTGATCCTTAAATGCATATTCTTATCCCTACCTAGCACGAGGCCTTTTGGGAGCTCACTGGCTTCGGGTTCTGTAGGAACTCCGAAGTTAAGCGAGAAGGGGGCCAGAGCACTCCCAGGATGGGTGACCCACTGGGAAGTCGCTCGTGAGTTCCCAGAAACAAAATCGTGAGGGCGTGGTTGGGGCCCAAAGCGGACAATATCGTGCTACGGTGGTGGAGCGGGCCTGGGAAGTGATCCACCTCGGGCCGGGATGTGACAATTTTGTATCAGAGCCAATCCCTGGCCGGAAGTGTGCCAACGAGGACGTCGGGCCCCTAAGGGGGGTGGATTGTGACATCCCACATCGCCCAGTAGAGTGATCCTTAAATGTATATTCTCATCTCTACCTAGCACGAGGCCTTTTGGGAGCTCACTGGCTTCGGATTTCGTAGGAACTTCGAAGTTAAGCGAGAAGGGGGCTAGATGACTCCTATGATGGGTGACCCACTGGGAAGTTGCTAGTGAGTTCCCAGAAACAAAACCGTAAGGGAATGGTAAGCCCAAAGTGGATAATATCATGCTACGGTGTTGGAGCAGGCCTGGGAAGTGATCCCCCCGTGCCGGGATGTGACAGGCTTTATTAGTCTCGTAGGTCCAGGCAGTCGACACTCAACCTGGACCCATCGTTGGCTTCATCGGGCAGGATGCCGAAGGCGTCGATTTCCCACACGACGATGGACTGGTGGTATCTGTCCAACTAGTCCATGCCATAGTCGACAGAATGATGGTTGACAATGGAAGTGCAATTAATCTACTTCAACTCTCAGTAATTCAGAAGTTGGGCCTGGAAAGCATAATCATACGCCGAGCGGAGGTACTCACCAGATTCAAAGGACACACCTCGACTGCCATCGGCCACATCACACTTGATGTGAAAACACCGCCAGTTATCTTAAAGTAGACGTTCACAATAGTAAGCGACCCGTCTCCCTACAATGGGATTCTAGGGAAACCTTGGCTAATAAAGCTGGATGCCGTCACTTTGGTCTAGTATCAAAAAATCTGATTCCGCATCTTGAGAGGAAGAGGATGAGAAATCAAGTCTGACCAGGTTGCATCTCGACGATGCATTGTGCAAGTATTGAAGGAATGAAAGAGGATGAAGCTACCAAATAGCAATTACAGTAAGCAGATCAAGAAGATGGTGTCCAAACCAACGCGCCAGCAGATGAGATAGAATGGAAACCCAAAGAGGACGCCGAACACATCGTTCTTGATCCCCAGCAGTTGGAGATGACTGCTAAAATTGGCTCATGTTTGAGCCTGAAGGAAATTGAAGAACTCACGATTTTCCTTAAGGAAAATCGTGACATCTTCGCGTGGTCACCTTCTGACATGCCTGGCACCGACCCTGAGATAGCTTGCCACATGCTGTACGTTGACCCCGCTGCCAAACTGGTGAGCCAAAATAAAAGACATTTTTCACCCAAGCGGGTGTCGATCATCGAAGCGGAAATTGACAAGCTACTAGAGGCCAGATTCATAGAAGAGGTAGCACATTCAGCATGGCTTGCCAACGTTGTGCTAGTAAAGAAGAAAAAGAAGGGCAAATGAAGGGTTTGCGTAGACTACACCGACCTCAACAAAGCATGCCCAAAGGATCATTATCCATTTCCCCGAATCGATCTATTAGTAGATTCAACTTCTGGGAACCAGCTGCGCAATTTTTTCGACGCATACTCTGGTTACAACCAAATAGCCATATACGAGCCGACAAGGAGAAAATCACGTTCGTGATCGAGCGAGGCACCTACTGCTATAAGGTCATGCCTTTTGACCTCAAGAATGTAGGATCCACTTACCAAAGGTTAGTAAACATGATGTTCAAGGCAAGCAACGATCAGACCACATCGGCAACTTGGTGAAAACCTTCAACATCCTGAGAAGATACAAGATAAAGCTCAATCCGCCAAATGCACATTCGGAGTGTCTTCAGGCAGATTCTTAAGGTACCTAATAACCCAATGAGCAATCGAAACACATCCCAAACAAATCCAAGCAATGCTAGAGATGAAATCTTTAAATAACTTGAAGGAGATCCGAAGCTTGATCGGACGAGAAGCGGCCCTTAACCACTTTCTCTCAAGGTCCACTGATTGATGCTAGCCCTTTTCCAAGGCCATCAAGAGGGCACAACGAGACAAATGGGATGATGAGTACGAAAGAGCTTTCAAGACCTGAAAAAGTATCTCACATCACCTCCCTTAATATCCAAGCCGGAAGCTGTGGATGACTTATACATCTACTTGGCAGTCTCTGAAGTAGCAGTGAGCTCTGCCCTCATACGAGAAGTGCTGAGGGCCCAACTCTCGGTATTCCACACTCCTTTAATTTTGGCGCTAGTTGTTACGGCTCGGAAGCTTAAACCATATTTTCAAGCTCACACTATCATCATCATAACTCAATACCCTCTACGATCAATCCTACATGGACCAAATACTTCTCAACAAGTAATGAAATGAGCGTTGGAACTTGGCTATTACGGCTTAGTTTTTTTACCCCGTACGGCGATACAGGCCCAGGCCTTGGTAGACTTCATAGCAGAATTCACACCTAGCCCAGGTGACATAACAGAGTGGCCCAACGATGCCCCGAAGGCTGCCGAGCACACCTTAGCTGCGCTTGCGCCGCCCAATGAAGACTTCTGGCATTTGCATGTCGATGGCGCGTCCAACTACAAGGGTTCGAGAGCAGGCGTGGTCCTTATACCCCAGACGGTTCGATGCTCGAGTAGACGATCACTCTAGGCTTCAAAGCATCCAACAATGAAGCAGAGTACGAGGCCCTACTAGCAGGCCTTTGAATGGCAAAAGACTTGGCTATGAAAAAGTTAGGAATTCATTTCGTTTCTCAGCTAATCACTAGCTAGACTACTGAGGAATACATGGCAAATTATCCAAGGATGGCGCAATACCTAGAGAAGGTACGAAAGCAACTTAAGGCATTTCAGACTTACACTCTCACTCAAGTTCCGCAGGCAGACAACGCTCATGCGGACGCACTAGCCGGCTTAGGCTCTGCCCTCGACCAGCAACTCAAACGTTTTATTCCAGTGGAATATCTAGCCAAGCCAAGCATAGAGGCAGAGCCAGCAGCAAAGGTGTCACAGGTTAGTACAACTCCAAATTGGCAAAGTTCCATTATAGACTACCTGGTTAATGACACACTCCCCTCGGAAAGGTTGGAGACTAGAAAGCTCCAAATGAAGGCAGCATGCTACTACATGTGGAATGGCATTCTCGTCTGAAGATCTTACACTGGTCCACATCTTTCTTGCCTGGCGCCTCCTGACGTCCTAAAGGTTCTAAGCTCAATCCACGAAGGCGTTTGTGGAAATCACAACAGAGGCCGATCCTTAGCACATAACGCTCTTAACGCTGGCTACTACTGGCCTACCATGCACCAAGCAGCTTGGACACTCCTTGACTACTCGGTCGCCACACCGTCAGCAGCCACAACATTCTCAACAATGGTACCATCCAGCTCTTCAACCCCGGTTGCTCTAGCTTGGCCATCAGCTTCTCTGACTACTTCCTCAATGGAAGCCTCGAAAGTAAAGGCGAGCCAGTCTTCCGGAGAAATTGAGAAGGTCTCGAAGTCTTTACCAGGAAACTCAAAGTCAGATAGCCTCCCAAAGAGATGGTCTACATAACCCAGCTTGTAGAAATCCACTTGACTTTGAGTAAGCGAAGCCTCGAACCCTTTAACTGCTCATTTTTCTCAAGCATACAACACGGACCTGCTGCAGCTCCTCCACTTTCTTCTTCAGACTATCGTTGATCTTCAAAGCATCTAGGAGTTCCAACACTTAAGTTTCAAGCCTATGAACGACCTTCTTGAAGTGGATCACTTGTCTATAAGTAGAGCCCAGAGACGGCACACTCAAGATCTTGATTCTGAGGTATGTAACACCTGATCTCCTTCTCTGCACCTTTAAACTTAACTTGGATCGCGTCAAGTCTAATTTTCAAATCCATGATCTCCTGGCAAGCGATGTCAAGCTGCAGAGAAGTGAGGGCATATATATTAGACCCTTTCAAAGCGGCAAGCTCAAATTCCAACCTCTTGACTTTCTCGGTTGAGGAGCAAGCTTTGGCTACCACTATCCTTCCCACCTCTTTGGCAGCCTTGGTGTCCTCTTGATCAAGGAGTAGAGACTTGACTACTAGAATCTCTGTTCTGCATCATGGCCAGCAAAGCAGTCCTCATATACTTGGTCATATGCTTCGCAAATGAACTTGGGCCAATAACTCATTTGACACCATCTACAAACTTGGCACACACATCTATGTCCTCGAGTAGATCTGGTCTCAAGAGCACACAAATCCCAATAGTTTACCCAGAAACTGACTTGGTGGATTTCTCACAACTGCCTGCACAATCAGTATCATTTTTCTCAGCAGGCGAATCAGTCCAACCGCAAGGAGATAGGGTTTTGGCACCACTTTGGCAGTAGAGTCCACCTTATTGCTCTTCATGGTAGCAAGTCTTTCTGAAGGTGAACTAGACTTAGCCCTCGACGAACGTTTGGGCATAAATTTCAGCATTAGGGGCACAATGGAACTTCTACGCTGAGCAATCCTGTCAGCAATCGAACTAGCTACCTTCAGAATGGCACGTGTCACTGGCACAGATCTAGTAGCCTCATCTTTCTCGCCCTTAGAGGAAGTCAAGTCAATCATGAGCTTGGGGGTAGCCAGCAACCTTCGTGAGCAATGGAAAAAGTTTTTGGCTTTTTCTCGGCAGGCATCTCCTCAGCCGGCAGGGAAGATCTCTTATTTCCACCTTTATACGTGGCAGGTTCAACTATAGTAATCGGATGAGCCAATGGCTCAGCCTTGATTTGCTTTATCTCCTCTCTCGGGGGTAGCCCACCTTTCTCCCGATGAAGAGGACTAAGTAGCCAGCGCCACTCACGATACTCAAAATGGATACCTAGTGCAATATGCTCCTTCTTCATATCTTGAGAAGTCTTAGGAGTTCAACCGAATTCCAAATCTACAAGAGTAGCGTAAGATAATCAGTAAATCAGAGAGCAGCTTAGCATAAGTACAAAACAGCCGAGAGATTAAGTAGTCTACTTACCGAAGATGAAAATCGTCGAAACACGCAGCTCAGGGGAGGAATCAGACTCCCACTCTCCACTTATCTCCAAAGTTTCTTTGGCCTAGTTATGATCTCCTTTGGCGAGATCGTAACTGCCTGACTCCCTTGATGTGGTCGATGTCAAAGAAGTACCAGAATTCATTGATGGTCAAGTTTAAGTCGAAAATTTGGCATAGATTGAAGAATCGCACCATCACACGGACCGCGTTCAGGGAACATTGAGCGGGGGCACACTTCATAGAGCAAAGCAGTTCTTGGAAGAATCGAGGCATGGGGAAGGTAAATCCCAACACAAAGTAGTAGGGGTGAAATTTGATGGCTCTCCGAGCCCCACTACATGGCTCACAGCTGCTACCTTCCTTGACATGCTACACGCGCACCCTCGACAGAATAGCATGCATGTACGCCTCAAGGAAGTCTCTAAATGAGTCATCGGAGCTAATTTTGAAGTGAGCAGCCTTAAAGTAATCCACCTTGCTCAAGGACCCACCTTGACGATACAACAGCGGTACACCATCATCACCCTTATGGCTTGAAGAAGACATGCTTGAAGAAATTCTAAAAAGATGGAAGGAAAATTCATTAGATGGCAGCACATAAAAAAAAAAAGAATGGTGCACCAGGCCCCTTGGCTCAAGAGGCCTCTCGGCCTAAGATAGTAATAAGGGGGTAGACGCCCCTCAACCCATTCAAGCAGGCCAAACTCTCGGCCTCCCTCTTTTCCTCCTATATAGGCACGGGCCCAAGCCCAACATTAAAAAAAAAAAAAAATTTCAAGACCCAAAAGCCTAGCAACCGTGCCAGGCCCCACGGCTTGGCCTGATCCCTTCTTGGTCGAGCCGCCCCTGGCCCAGCCCGCCACCGCCGCGCCAAACAACCCTGTGGCAAGCCATGCCAGCCTTCTCCAACAAACTTTCACACATCCTCGACCCCCGTCAAGCCAAATTTCAAGCCTCAAGGCTGCCAAAAACTATGAAGACAAGGAAAAATTAATTTTTCTTACCTTGGTGCGGTGTGAAGACGAAGAAAGCAACGAAAGATGGTTCTTTGCACGGGAAAATGTAGAAGATTGCTAAGGGAGGGGAACAAATATCCTTTAGCTTTCTCTCTCTTGTAGGGTAGAATAAATTGCTCTCTAAAGTTGATTTAATAATCTACTTAAGGTAGACTTAAATAGACTTTAAAAGTAATTTATTTCCCTTTCCTAGAAGGACCTAATTTCCAATTAAAGAGGGAATCTACGTCAAAACAGGAAACAATCCTATGTTTCCTAAAGCAAGAAGTTCTCTACACCTGCTGCCCTTTCCTGCGAGCAGCCCAATAGGTGTGGGGGCATTTGTGGAGCCAAAAATAATCAAGAAAAATATGGAGTCGACACATGGATTTTTGGGTAAAACGATGAAATTACCCTTGAGGCACACCGCAACACCTATGCGCAAGCAGTGGGCAATAACGGCTCAATCAAGGTCAAAGGTGATCAAAATAGGTATTTATTCAAAACCTATTTCATCAATCCTCATCAAATCCTCCCCACAAGGTAATCCCCAATTATTCTTTCAAATTAGGATTGATTACCAAAATTAATTGATTAATTTCCTAACTAATTTCCTAATTGATTGCAAGATATTATTTTGACATAATATCTTGCAATTAGAGCCAAAAAAACACCCTAAGTGGCTGGACTCCTTTTCTCCAAATAGGGCCGGCGACACCCCTATAAATAGCCCTCATTTCTCCAAAAAACCTAAGTCCAATTCTCTTCTAAAATTCTCCAAATTTCTCTGAACACTTTCTCCCTCAAATTTTAACTTTGGCATCGGAAGTTCTTCGGCCAAAGCCCCCCATCCCCATTCATCGTGGGCACGTGAGGCTCTTGGCCTTGACCTAAGGTGTTAGTTGTTTTGCAGGTGCATTTTCGTCCAAGAAGGAGAAGGCGGAATTTTGCATCCACACTATCTATTTTAAGTCAAGCATGTTGGATTTTGTGTAAATATTTTGTGTGATGGGATATATCTTGTGTGTGAAATTACTTGAGATGTTCATGGAACATGAGAACTTTGGTGTGGCATTAGTCCGAGGGATAAATGTAAACTACACAAGGGGACATTAGGGCAGGAAGGCCATTAGGGGTCACGTGGTGAATTACAATTTATGAAGGATATAATGAAGATGTAAAGGGATGATGTGATATGGAATTATGTGGTTAAGCTTTGATATTATTCTCATATTTTCTAGCATGTGTGAAACGGCATCGCTTGACTAACATATTACATATTCTAGTCATTGGGCAGCAGTGGTTGTTGCTCACCTCTCACCTTTATATTTTTCAGATGAGTTATTTGGCAAGACAAGTACTTGACGAGCTAAGGTTGTGATTGAGGAGACATTTCAGGATTTTAATTTATTTTGCACACCCTGTAAATATTTTTGGAGTTATTTTTATGAGGAGAATTTTTTTTCGTTTTATTTTTATACTTACTTGCGCCCGGGCGCGGGGTTGAATTTTCCATCGATCCCGGATCCGTGGTGTGCATAAAACCCAAGCATTCAACCTTGACTCATGCAAGAAATATTAACAACATAACTTTCTTATTCACAACTAACTTTTACAATCCAATACATTTCCAGCTATATAGCTCAAATATCTCCTTAAAGCTGACGTCACTAATTAACAAACCAAATATCACAGCTAACAACTTGTTAATTAGTGGGCGACCACTAACAGAATGATGTACAACCCAGTTTCCTAATAGGGTAACTCATGACTGGCTACAAAGAGTTAAGCAAGGAGATTAATAAAAGTAAAAATTGGGATGATTAAGTTACAGGGTTAATTTGTATAATTGAGCAATCAGATCACCAGTGCAAAGGTAAATTGCATTGTATGAGACATACAAGTCTACTTATTATTATTGGAATTAATGGGTTGGATAATTGACGTCAAGTTGCATTGCATTCATGCATTGTTACCAATAATGATTTCATACTTGATTTTATGATGCCATGACACTTAATTTAGTATTGTCAATTTACCGTGGTAAGGTTATGTCCCTAATAAGCTTTTGAAGCTCACCCCTCATTGGTTGTGCAGATTTATGAATTAGACAATCAAGATGGTAAGTGGAATGAAATCGGATTAGATATGTGAGGCTAAAAGTGGTGTTTAATTAGTTTAGCCTCATAAAAAATTCTTGATTATTTGTATAAAAGGAATTTATTTCTCACCCCATTCCAGTTTCTATTCTTTTTGTTTATTTTTTATATTTAGCTCACCTTTCGGATTCGACTTTTTTTACCGACCCTGAGTTGGGTGCATCACAAAGATAGTCCCTTGCTTCCTTAATTGTAGCAAATAGTGAGTCATAGAATCTACCCCCTTGATATTCTGAAGATCTACTTTCATTTGGAAAATAGAAGTTCGATGCACAGTAGAGAGTTGACCATTAAAGAGTTGGCCACTAAAAAGCTAACCACTAGAGTTGACCACTAGAAAGCTGATCACTTGGAAAAGGTAGTCTGTCACGTAGCGAAAGGTTTCTCATTCAACGGTGACCCAATTACTGATCAACTAGTCTTCCATCCAACGGTGATCTTGTCTCCGGTTAAAGAGTCTTCTCTCAGAATAATAACAGTGAGACTCGGTCGGACAAGGATCTGCGTTAACATAAACAAATTCTCACGAAATGGAGAAGCAGCTAAGCGATATTAGTACATCAAATATCAAAGAGTAGCTACCATAAATAATATATTTGTGTTAGAACCTACCCTCCATCTTCCACAATTGCACAGAGAGATAGTAACAAAACATGAGAACAACAATACAATTTCATTAACTGCCTTTCCCTCTTTACAATCTCCTATTTATCTGTTAACAAGTAACTAACTACTAACAACCTTGTACAGATGTCATCATCCTAATATGCCATCTGGCAGTATCCTAACAATACCCCTCCCTTAAAACCAATCTTACAAAGTAAGATTTACAATTTGTACTAAGTACAATTGAAAACCTGTAATAAAACCAGGAACAACAAAATCACAAGAATGTATTAAAGGTTCACAATTCCTGGAAACCTAAGCTTCAGTTCATGGTAAAGTTCTCCATGTAGCATCATGTTTGGGAGTAGGTTTGTTGCCATTACTAAAACCTCTGTTGCTGCAGCATTGCCTTTCTTGATCATATCTAATTGAGTACCCTCCAAAGCTTGAAAATATCTGCAAAATTTAATTTGAAAGTAATGCTGCCATTCTAGCATGATAACAACTATATTAATTCTCTTTACCCATCCTTTGCAAGTTGAGCATGGGACGAACCCATATGATCTTTGACTGATTAGTTTCTTGAAGTGCATATTAGCAAAGAGATGTTCCACTCTATCCCTCCATCCAGCAAAACCATGGCTATATTCTTGAAATCCCATAAAAATCAGCTCAAAAGTGCATAACCATTGGCTCCATTGGCTACCTATGGTTACATCACACTCCCCCAAAGGAAGAACAAGTGAATCTACCATAAACTCGCAAGTTGTTACCTTCATGAATTTTTCCATTTCAGCCACTATAATATTCATATCATAACTGAATTTGGAGCCTCCACCCTTATCCGGAATGCCCTTGCAGTAGCACATATCTTGATCGAGAACAACACAGCAACAACAGATAACAGGATACAAAACAGTAACATTCTAAAAATTGACAACTTCTGGAATTTAATCTTGAGCTCTTGATATAGCTTCCAAGTATCATCCTCCTTAGAATGATTCTGCCATTGGATCACCCTTCTTCTACCTAATATAGCAATTGGAACACCTTGGAGTGTTCCAGAGTCAGTGATAACTAGTAGTGGTATAGTAGGTTGAACCTGGCTTTCCAAATGCTTCATCAAACAACAAAACACATGAAAAACTGGGTGCAGTTTTGAATTCCCAGGTAATTTTAGTTTGTAAGCCATTGGTCCAACTTTGGCTAGAACTTGAAAGGGTCCATAAAAATGTGGCTACAACTTATGGAAATAGTGAGAAGCTAAGGACACGTGTTGATAAGGCACTAATCTCAAATACACCAAATCTCCCATGTCCAACATTCTTCCAGTCTTTTTATCAAACTGGGCCTTCATTCTATATTGAGCAACCACCAAATTCGATTTCAATAGTGACAACATTCTGTTCCTTTCCTGCAAACTTTGATCCACAAGTGCCAGTTTTGTAGTACCAGTTTCATAAGAGGGAATAACTGAAGGAGGTTGATGATGCAATTCCAAATTACCAGTTTTAAATCTGGAGAGGGTGAACTTACTTTCATTTTTTCTGTTCTTGTCCATACAAGCGTCTAAATGATGGAACTCCAAATTACCAGCATACTCCCCATCAATGATCATGGAAAAATCAAAACCCACCTCACAGCGGACCGCCTTGGAAGAATCAGAACCCAGAACACAATCTTTATCCTTTTTTCCCATAATCCCATTTTCACATATGGAGAGCAGTATTAAACAAATAGCCCCATCTACTACATCCTGGCCATTTTCAGTAATATATTTGGTTACATTCACAAAAGAAGGAGAAGTTTGAGTAATCTTGTACCTTAATACCACCTTATACTCTGATATGATTGAGAACTTTAAATTACTGTTGTAATTCATTTGTACCCTCCAAATCTTGTCTTTTGATAAACCTCCACCTTTGTCATGAATTCCTTTATGTAGCAGAGTTGAAGAATAAGAACAACACTAGTAGAAGCATCATCTTGTACCAAAATGGTTTCAACTTTTGCAGTAGATTTCGAATTTAAGAGCCCTTGAATAGTTGTTCCTTCCTTGTCATGAATTCCCTTGTAGTAGTAACCCATGGAACGATTGTTAACAACACAAAAACTTGAGTTTATGCAGCTTGCCAGTAAATCTATTGACTCAAAACTGGAGAGAAAATTGGTACCACCTTTATCACGAATACTCATATGGTACCCCAGCTTAATATCACTAATGTAACCTGAATTAAACATTTTGTCAAACAGGTGGAGTGCCCGAGAACCAGGAAACTTAGTTTTCTTAAAACCAACATTGGAAACATGAATTTGCAAAATAAAAACTTGGGATTTGCCATTCTTACAATCAGATTCAAGAATAGTCGCTGGTTTCAACCTGAACGAGTAGATTTCTTCTCCAATTGCAGTAACCCAAATTTTCTTGCACCCAAATTCCAAAGTTTCTTCTTTAAGAAATCCTTGAATGATATCATAAGCTTCAAGTTTTTCGGAGACAGAACAGGGATGAGACTTGTTACCATGATCAAGATCCTCACGCTTCAGTGGTTAGTACGACGGAAATTCAGAACACTGATGAGAGCAACGAACCCTCTTGAATTTCTTCAAGATGGGTCGTAGGCAAGGATGAGTCATGGGCTTGTATCTTGGACACAATTGAGACCAGAATTCATCTCTTTTCTCTCGGGCTTGAACCTTTTCCTTGTGAAAGGATTAAAGCTTGAGAACAATTTCATTCGATTTCTCAAGAGAGAGAGGAGATGTTGAGTTGATGAATGTCTGATGTGTCAGTGTAGCTGTAGAGAACACCAAGTTTTGCCGCGAGCAACTTCAATTGAAGAAGAATTGAATCATGGGTAGTCTTGATTTCGGTCCGGAATTTGGCCTAAGAAATCCTGAATTCTTCTTGAGACTTCTTGAACTCATCGAAGTTGGCTTCCCGATTGGAAACCCTTGATTCCATGGTTTTACAAAGCGTTTGCGGTTGTAAACAACAGAGAAGGATTGAGAGGATCAGCGCTGGTTGATACCAATGTTCGAACCTACCCTACATCTTCCACAATTGCACAAAGAGATAGTAACAGAACATGAGAACAACAATACAATTTCATTAACTGCCTTTCCCTATTTACAATCTCCTATTTATCTGTTAACAAGTAACTAACTACTAACAACCTTGTACAGATGTCATCATCCTAATATGCCGTCTAGTAGTATCCTAACAATTTGTCACTTGAAACGTTTGAAAGTTGGAAAATTGTAGCATTATTCATCAATATGTAACTCGTTACATTCCCCAATCAGGGCCTTTTTTTTCTTCCATCAAAGTTGTAGTAAACGCAGCCCTTGCAACAAAGTTTACCCATGGCGCCCACGCACTTTTCGAACTAAAAAAAAATACGAAAACCAAAAACTGACCAAAAAAAGTGGAAACAATACATATACAAACTAGAAGCAGATAAATAAATCGACATTGATAGTGGTGTCTTCAAGCAGCCACGCTGTGAAGCACGACGGTCTCCACCGTGAGGCCAGGCCCAAATCCAAATAGCACAACCCATTCCAGTCCTTCTCCAGTTGTCGTCAGTCATTTCTCGGCTGACTTCCTCCTCACTTTGTCCAAAATAAACAAGACACATGCACTCGACATGTTGCCGTAATCTGACAGCACTTGCCTTGTCGCTTCTAGTTTCTCCGGCTTCAGTGCCAACTTGACCTCTACTTGGTTTAGAATAGCAGGGCCACCTGGGTGTGCAATCCAGAAGAGCGAGTTCCAGTTCGAAATGCCTATAGGCTTGAAGGCTTCGTTAAGGCTTTTTTCGATGTTCTTCGAAATAAGCCCAGGAACGTCTTTCAGAAGGTGAAACGTAAGCCCTACTTCACGGAGATGTCCGTTGATAGCCCCATCACTGTCGGGGAGAATGGTTTGTGCCGCCGAGACCAATTCAAACAAGGGCTTCTCGACTTCGGGCACTGGGTCGGCACCAACGATGACGGCTGCTGCACCATCGCCAAACAAGGCTTGACCCACAAGACTGTCAAGATGGGTGTCACTAGGCCCACGGAAGGTGACCGCGGTGATCTCAGAGCACACAACAAGAACACGTGCACCCTTGTTGTTTTCAGCCAAGTCTTTGGCCAGACGGAGAACCGTGCCTCCATCGAAACAGCCTTGTTGGTACATCATGAGGCGCTTGACAGAGGGGCGGAGGCCTAATAGCTTGGTGAGCTGGTAGTCAGCGCCGGGCATGTCGACACCGCTGGTGGTGCAAAAGACCAAGTGGGTGATTTTGGACTTGGGCTGTCCCCATTCCTTGATAGCCTTGGTGGCAGCCTCTTTGCCAAGCCTTGGGATTTCAACAACCACCATGTCCTGCCGAGCATCAAGTGAGGGTGCCATGTACTAGCACACACTTGGATTCTCCTTTAGAATTTCCTCAGTCAAGTACATGTAACGCTTCTTGATCATAGATTTGTCGCCTGAAAATTTAACATATTATTCAAGATTCACTGTTTGAAAAGAAAAAAAAAAATCAAGATCCAATTTTCTGGACTTTTTAGTATATTTATTGAATGCGTGGAAAATAAATAAAATTATTAGGTTTCCTGCTACGTTCTTTTGTGTAAGGTTGCATTTTTGCTCACCACCATTAGTGTCATGAGCAAAAATATTTCTTTTTTGCAGGACGTCATGGAGTTTTGTCTGTTTTTAATTGGTGGTTTCCTTTTCAATTAACTAGGTTCTTCATGCTACTTCTAATTTCGTCAGAAAATACTATTAATTTCATTAAAGAGACTTTAATGAACAACTAGCAGAGAGCACACATTTTATGTGTGTAAACAATTTCTCTTAATAAGTGCATTTTTTTTAATATTACATAATTACTGTTTTGTCCTCCTTATGTAAATATTGTGTATCAAAAGTGAGGGTAAAATTGGAAAAATAAGTATATGATTGTCATTTTCCCAAAGAAAGAGGGTAAAATAGGAAAAATAGGGATATGATTGTCATTTTGTCAAAAGGTTCAAAATTACTATTTTGCCTTCCTTTTGTCAACAGTGTATATCAAAAGTGAGAGCAAAATAGGAAAAAAAGGGAAAACAAGTTGACAAGGAGGGTTCTCTTAATAGTATAGATAATATAAACATACCTTTTCAAAAAATAAATAATTAAAGAGACAACTATCAAAGAATACAATAGTTAAACTACTTATTAATAAATCTTCTTTATCAATTAAAATAGGATGAAAAGATAATTTGGTCTTATATTACAATATAAAATTGTGGCCACTATTGTAAATTTGCCCAAACCAAATTTTGCTATTTTTTTTTCTTCATTCACCCACATGTCATTATAATATATCTCTAATTTTTAATTAAAAAAATAAAAAATTTAAACATCTTTCCGGTTCTCTCTCTGTAACATGCCACATCGTCCAGGGGAGTAATCCTTAAATGTATATTCTCATCCCTACCTAGCACGAGGCCTTTTGGGAGCTCACTAGCTTCGGGTTCCATCAGAACTCCGAAGTTAAGCGAGTAGCGCGCGAGAGCACTTCCATGATGGGTGACCCACTGGGAAGTTGCTCGTGAGTTCCTAGAAACAAAACCGTGAGGGAATGGTAAGCCCAAAGCGGACAATATCGTGCTACGGTGATGGAGCGGGCCCGGGAAGTGATCCACCCCGAGTCGGGATGTGACAATTGGTATCAGAGCCAATCTGTAACATCCCACATCGCCCAGGGGAGTGATCCTTAAATGTATATTCCCATCCCTACCTAGCACGGGGCCTTTTGGGAGCTCACTGGCTTCGGGTTCTGTAGGAACTCCGAAGTTAAGCGAGAAAGGGGCTAGAGCACTCCCATGATGGGTGACCCACTGGGAAGTTGCTCGTTAGTTCCCAAAAACAAAACCGTGAGGGAATGGTAAGCCCAAAGCGGATAATATCGTGCTACGGTGGTGGAGCGAGCCCGGGAAGTGGTCCGCCCCGGACCGGGATGTGACACTCTCACCCTCTTTCTTTCACATTTCTCTCAAACTTCTCTCTTTCATATATTGTTTTTACTTTTTAAATTTTTTATATTTACACACACCTAGTGTGTGGTACATCTAATAACAATTAAAATTTAAAATTTAAGCCAACTGCGATCACAAATATTAAGTTTTCTAAGGGAGAAAAAAAAACATTTAAATTTCTGTTTAAGAAAATTCATGTATTGTGTTTTGTACTTTTTTTTATTTTGTAATTTTTTATATCAGGACAATGTTTTGTGCTTCTATATCATGTCCCGTCACCTCCGACCAAGTGAGAGAAAAGCCATGAGCATTATTTTCAAATTTTTTTTCTGTGTGGCTACATTCGTAGTTCTTCATTATTTACAAATACGATGATATCATGAATAAACGTTAAGCTATATCCTATGCAAGATAAAGAGAGAATGTTTATCAAACACCTTCCAAAAATACATAGCGAAAGCATATATAGCAGATATGCAAAATTCATGCATGCCATCCCATTTTCTGGAATTAAACAACAAATGGTAAAAGATGATGAACAAATCAAATAATTAGTCAAAGAGAAATAAGTACAAAAAAAATTTGGTACATACACATGCGCTGGAATTTTTCTTTGAGCTCAGCCTTGTGCTCACTGTTGGTGATACGAAAGTAATAGTCGGGGTATGTGGCTTGGTCCACACAGTTGGGAAAGTTGCTGTCCCAATGGCGAATACCGTGGCCGGACCCTCAGCCCGTTGAGCCTTGCGAACTTCCTCGACGGTCACCATTTTTATCTGGTCGTCAAGAAAGATCAAAGAGAGACTAAGGAACTAGTTGTGGTGAGGAGTTACAGATGTTGCAAATTGCAATGGTAATTAAGATAGCAGGGAAGGGTGTGACAAAATGTTAAGAGAAGTTGTTATATTTATATATCACGTAAAAGAGAGGGTAGTTGAGGATCACGTGCCTGACCAATTCCTTGTTAGAAACCCTCAACCACCTTAGGGGTAGGGGGCTTGCTGGCACGTGCATTTTGTGTGGTGTGCATTGCCTACAAACTTCTGCATGATTTGGAATGTGTCTGTTCTCTCGTCTATACCAACGGAGGGCGGTGATAAATGGGTGGTGCATGCATGTGGGAAACTCTATACCAACGGATTGTATTTTTCTCGTGTTGTTTTTCTGTCGGACGGAGACAATTCGTTTTGAAAAAGAGTGTCACCAATAATTTGGAAGTGGGAAATGTACGTAATAACAATTTTGGGGGTGGTACCGTACGTGGTGGGCAGAGTGACACACAATAGTTGATTAGTTGGATGACTCAAATTAGAAAGATAAAAATATTTATGGTTACTAAAAATTAAATCCTGAAGATCACATTAAAACTCTATAAGTTAGCTATATTTAGTTGACATTTCTTAGTACTTGCAAATTCGTAAAAGGAAACACATTCACAAATTCGTAATATAAATCAAATTCGAAAACCAAAGAATTCCTATATGCAAATCCATAAATTCATCATCCTTAGTGGAATGTAGCTTTGATAAGTAATAACCTCCATAAAAGTAATTTAAATAATTCTTAATTTTTCTTAAACCATAAATATAGAAATCTATAAAGGCATAATATAAATTCATAATATAAATCGTATTCAAATCATGAAATAGACCATGCATGCTAGGCTAGTATTTTATAAAAAATATAAGTTTAGAAGGGGTCCACTCACAAGTTTTACATTGCCCGGAAGCCGCTTGAACTATGAAGAATTGGATCACGTCCACCGATGCACCTAAACACATTTAAAGGCCGTTTAATAAAACTGTACGAAAACATTGGAATTTGGGTAAATAGAGAGCGGATTCGGATTCGGCACGTCGAGAAACGAAAGGAGGGACCTCGGGTTTTTTCCCCATGCGCCCCAACTCGTCGGAAAATCGAACAACTCCAAAAATTCCCAAATTTTACAAGAATGAAGATCTCAATGAGAGGAACAACTTTCATACCTGTGACTATGGCCAATTTTGATGGGAAAAGCACTAATTCATCTTGAACACACCAGAAACCCTAAGTTGGGTGGCCTTCGATTCGACTTCTCCGGTGCTCTGCCGCACCAACCAAGGTTTGGGACTTGTTCCTGCATTCAAGAGGTGTCGACCCATGGTGGTTATCGATGGAGTTTGCTTCATGAATGGTGGATCGCCGTCATGAGACCCTTGGCGCCACCGTGCGTGTTCTTCACAAAACTAGGGCCAAAAGCCTGTCAATCATGGGTGAAAATTGAAGAAGGAAGGCCGGTGTCAAGTTTCCAGGTGGTGAACCGGTGGAAATCGCTAGAAAAACGACGGAAAATAGCAGGATATAGCTTCGGGTCAACCGGGTCACGCGGGTTGGCTGGGGGGTAACCGGGTCAACGGTGATCCGGTGCATCCCCTCTCTCTCTTTTCCCCTCCTTTCTTCTCTCCCCCATTGGTCACTTCCCTTTTCCTTCTCTTCCTCATTAGCCGGTTTCCTTCCATTTTCTCTCCTTTATTTTCCATCTCCACCGACCATCTCTCATTTCCTTTAATCTGGGCTACACACGTGGCTTCCTCACTGCTCCAGATTTTGCTGAAGCCTTCTAGAAACAAAGATTAAATTTACTAAAATGCCCCTGACTTTGAACGTTAATAACTCATTCGTTATAGCTCCAAATTACGTTCCGTTTGCACTCACGCACTCATATCGATGAGTACTACCCAAATACGCCAAGACAACAGATCTTACGTGACATGACAAGATGGTCAAATAATGTCAACGCATTTACCTCGAAGGGCATTTTCATAAATTCACATTTTAAAATTATAAAAACTATAATTTTTGGGGACGGGTTGTTACACAAACCGAGCGTTCTGGCATTGTACACTCTCGATTGGGCCCCCGAGATAGTGTATACTCTCATCTTAGAGCCCGTAGGAGCATGCTTTCTCGGTTAGGCCTACGAACGAGCATACATTCATGGTTGGGGCTACACTCCGATAATCAACGTGGACAACCTTCTAGGCGAAGTGTTCATTCGTGGCTAGGCCCACAAGGAGCATCATCCACCCTACATTGGAGTAGGCAGCATGACGGACGGAGAAAAGTAATCCCTCAATCCGGCTTAAGTTCAACCGGCAGCCTACGAGTAATCCGTTCGCTTGCCAGGAACATACCACTTGCACCACAGTTGTTGCATAGACGAGCCAAGGCCAGCAGGTCACAACCAGAGGCAGCTGAAAGCTCCACTACCCCAGCAAAGGTAAATTTAGGAAGAAGTAAAGAGGCTCGTGACTAAACGATTGCGCTATTTCCAATGCAACAAAGTCACTAACGAGGTGCTACGATGAGATATCACCAACATAAGCAGGTCACCTTTCATGGACGAGATCGACTAGGTAAAGCCTCCATGCAAGTTCAACATGCCATATTTCACATCCTTCAAAGGAGATGAAGACCTGGAGATGCACCTGAAGCAATACTGCAACGCAATGATCCTTTATCGAAACAACGATGCCCTCATGTGTAAGATATTCGCCACCACTTTACAAGGCGAGACGCAAGATTGGTTCCACACCCTACCACCACAATCCATCTGGAGTTTCGATGAGCTTTCTTTGGTTTTCACCAAAGAGTATTCATCCTATCGCTTGATCAAGAAGAAGTCCGACCACTTGTTCAATGTCAAGAAGAACCCAAAGGAGTAGCTCCACAATTATGTGAAGAGGTTCAAAGCAGAGAAGGCGAAGGTAGTCGGATTCAAAGATTCGATAGCTAGTACAGCCGTCTAAAAAGGACTCCCAGCAAACCACCCGTTATTCGGTGAATTGTTCATGGGAGATGATCTAACTCTGGCATAATCATTCACCCTGGCAGAGAAGCACACACTTCGGGACAAGGCTCAGCGAGTAGACAAGGACCCGAGTAGCCTCGAAAAGAATCGACAGTAGCTCAAAAGAAAAAGGACGGGAAGCAGTACAACACCGAAAGTAGGCAAGAGTCCAAGCACAGGGATCGATCCCTAACTAAAGGAGGCCCGATGCCCAAGAACTATTCGAAGTTCTCGATCCCGATTCACCATATCCTCCGTGACATCAAGAGTGAACCATGGTTTAAGCTACCAAATCAATCAAAGGGAGATACCTCCAAGTTGGACCACACCAAGTACTGCACATTTGATTGAGCTCCTGATCACACAACTGACGACTGCTACACTTGGAGGAACTACTTAGAGAAGCTAGTGAAAGAGGGCAAGGTTGAAAAATGCCAGTTGCACAACCTAGAAAGAATGCATACACCAACGAAGAGCCATAAACCAAGATAATTCGGATCATTGGCATTTTTCGCCGAATCCGAGCACTTGGGGGCCACTAACAACTACAAGAAGAAGAATATCCAGCAGGCTCTATTAGTCTCACAGGTCCAGGCAGTCGACACTTAACCTACACCCATTGTTGGCTTCACCGAGTAGGATGTTGAAGGTGTCGACTTCCCACACGACCACGCACTAGTGATATATGGCCAACTAGCCTATACTATAGTCAACAAAATGTGGTTGATAACAGAAGTGTGATCAATATACTTCAGCTCTCAATAATCCAGAAAAAGGGCCTGGAAAGCACAATTTTACGTCGAGCAGAGGTACTCACCGGATTTAGTAGACACACCTCTACTGCCATTGGCAACATTACACTTAACGTGAGAACATCGCCAGTTGTCTCAAAGAAAATGTTCATCCTAGTACATGACCCGTCTCCCTAAATTGGGATTTTAGGGCGACCTTGGCTGATAAAGCTAGATGTCGTAACCTTCATTAAGTATCAAAAAAATTTGATTATGCATCCCGGGAGGAGGAGGAGGAGAAATCAAGTCTTACCAGGCCACATCTGGAGATGCACTGTGCAAGTACTGAAGGAGTCAAAGAAGAAGACCTTTACCCCCATAGAGACTATCGAAGTTCAAAGGGGCGACAAAGCTACCAAATAACAACTACAACAGACGGGTTAAGAATATGGTGACCAAATCAATGCGCCAGCAGATGAGATGGGATGGAAATCCAAAGAGAACGTCGAGCACATCATTCTTCATCCCCAACAGCCGAAGAAAACGAATAGAATTGGCTCACATCTGAGCTTGAAGGAAAAAGAAGAGCTCATGGTTTTCCATAGGGAAAATCGTGACATCTTCGCATGGTCACCTTCTGAGATGCTCAACATCGACCCCAAGGTAGCTTGCCACAAGCTACACGTCGACCCCACTGCCAAATTGGTGATCCAAAAGAGTGGGGATCATTAAAGCGAAAATCGACAAGTACTGGAGGCCGGATTCATAGAAGAGGGCGCAGCGAGACAAATGGGATGATGAGTGCAAAAGAGCTTTACAAGACCTGAAGAAGTATGTCACATCACCTCCTTTACTATCTAAGCCAGAAGTACCAGATGACTTGTATATCTATTTGGTAGTCATAGAAGTAGCATTGAGCTTTGCCCTCAAATGAGAAGAGTTAGGGGTCCAACTGCCCGTATTCTACATTTCTAAAGCTCTTCTCGATACGAAAACCAGATATCCGAAGATTGGGAAATTGATTTTGGCGCTAGTTGTTGCAGCTCAGAAGCTCAGACCATATTTTCAAGCTCATACAGTCATTGTCATGACTCAATATCCCCTACAATCAATCCTACCTGGTTTAGATATTTCTCAACAAGTAATGAAATGGGCGTTGAAGCTTGGCCAATACAGCTTAGTTTACTAACCCCGCACAATAATAGTCCAAGCCTTGGTAGGTTTCATAGTAGAATTCACACCTAGCCTAGGCGACGCAACAGAGGGGCCCAACAATGCCCCGAAGGCAACCGAGCAAGCCATGGCCAGACCTACCTCACCTGATGGTAACTTCTGGCATTTGCACGTTGACACGTATCCAACTACATGGGCTCAGGGGCAGGCGTGGTCCTAGTCACCCTAGAGGGTTTGATGCTCGAGCAGGCGATCACTCTAGGTTTCAAGGCCTTCAACAACGAAGTATAGTACGAAGCCCTAGTAGCAGGCTTCTGAATGGCAAAAGACTTGGGGGTGAAGAAGTTTGCAATTTATTATGATTTCCAACTAATCACCAGCTAGACTACCGGGGAGTACATTGCAAAACATTCGAAAATGGTGCAATACTTAGAGAAGCTACGAAACTAGCTTGAGGCATTTCAGACTTACACCCTCACTCAAGTTCGGCGATTAGATAACGCCCACGTGAAAGCGCTAGCTGGCCTAGGCTCTACCCTCGACCATCAACTCAAACGCTATATTCCAGGAAAGTATCTGGACAAACCAAGCATAGAGGCGGAGCCAGCAACTGAGGTGTCATAGGTTAGTACAACTTTGAACTTGTAAGATTCCATTATAGACTACCTAGCCAATGGTACACTCCCCACAGAAAAATTGGAGTCTAGAAAACTCTAAAAGAAGGTAGCACGCGACTACATGTGGAACGACATTCTCGTTCGAAGATCCTACATTGGACCACATCTTCCCTGCCTAGCGCCTCTCGATGACCTAAAGGTTCTAAGTTCAATCTATGAAGATGTTTGTGGAAACCATTCCGGAGGCCGATCCTTAGGACATAAGGCTTTTAACATAGGCTACTATTGGCCTACTATGCATCAAGACACTAAGGAGTTAGTACAAAAGTGCGACGCTGCCAACATTACAAGTCGGTACCAGCACTGCCTGCTAGCGAACTACACTCGCAAAAGATTCATTATCTATTCATGCAATGGGAAATTGACCTATGAGGGCCAATGTCGCCTGCTACTGGGGCAGAGGCATGATGATCATGGCAACTGACTACTTCACCAAATGGGTGGAAGCAGAGCCCATGACAACCACAACTCAGACAAACATAGAGTGCTTCATATGGAGGAACATCATCTACCGATTTGGCATCCCTCAATCCATCGTCACAGACAATGGCCTGCAATTCGTAGGCAAAGATTTGGTCAAGTTCTTCCAGAAATATGGCATTAAGCAACACATGTCCACGCCGAGGTATCCCCAAGGCAATAGGCAGGCCAAAGCATCCAATAAGATGATTGTCGATTGCCTCAAGAAATCCCTCTCAGACAAGAAGGGAAAATGGCCAGACGAACTTCCCGGATGTCTATGGGCGTATCGCACACCGAAACGACGAGCAACCGGTGAGACTCCTTTCTTTTTAGCACTTGGTTCAGAAGCAATAATTCCTTCTAATCTTATTGTGCCAAGTATTAGCACTCTACTACCAAGCATCGAGCAGAACAGAAAAGAGATGGCCACAAATTTAGATCTAGCATAGGAGGAACGTGAAAAAGGTCATCACCCGCATTATAGCCTACCAGCATCAGCTCATCTCCAGCTACAACGAATACGCTAAGATCCAGTAGTTCCAGCCCAAAGATCTAGTCCTAAGAAAAGCCTTCATCACTGCCGGCAGAGAAAGCTTCCAAAAGATGGATGCCATCTGGGAAGGTCCATACAAGATTAGCAAAGTAGGTGGCAAGGGTAGCTACACCCTCGCCACCATGAACGACCAAGAGATCGAAAAGCAGTGGAATGCCTAGAATTTGAGGAAGTACCATGTGTGACCTCATGCTACATTAAAGCTCGAAAACTCAAGCAGCTCGACGGGCACAACCTCAGAAGTTGAGGACTATCCAGTTGCTACGCAGTTCCTACCTTAGAACTAAGTTTTCATTCATTTCACTTGTTTTTCAATGAGGAATTTAGAAGTTATTCACAACTTAGTTCAGCTGTATGCTTACAATAATTGATCACTCATGCATTCAAATGAAGATTGCGCCCTTTTTAGGGACTTATCGAGGAAATTGCACCCCCATGTGGACCAACCATACTCTCCAATGCGAGAGGGTAAAGTATACACTCTGAATATCTAGACGTGGATGGGTCGGGTTGCCCTGGTGTTACTAAGAGCACAATGGCTTGCACCGAGATTCTTAGAAGTAGCCACAATGGTCTTTTTCAAGGCTTAGCTAAGTGAAGAATTTTTTATCTTTGGCCTAATCCGTGAAGAGCCGGGTCTTAGAGATGAAGGAGGTACATTGCAAAGTACGCCCTACGGATGGCTGCCCTGGAACCCTAAAGCTGCTACTGAGTGCACTAAGGTAGACTACGGTTTCTAGAAGACTGCGTATGGCTTGCCCTTTGAGCAGTAAACCGCACTAGACTTATACAACTGCATATTTTTGTGAAAGGTTAAACAGTTAGTGTCCATATACAAAGCTCTATCCACTGCCAACATGCTACGCAGTCGATAAGCTTCATCGTTGGCAAGCGCAGGATGATCATTTAGATCTATACTAACTCCTAAAGTGTTGTGATACTTGCTACACAACCCACAAAATTGGTTACATAAAGTGCAAAGTGTTCTCTCGGATCTTTGCCCACGAAATTCCATACAATCACGTACTTTTGATACGAAAGGTTAGCAAATTTCATGCCTCATAAATCTTTAGTATATTACGATGCAGGCCACACAGCTCAAAGGATTATAGAAAGCCATAGCTAATAGCCAAGTGGTCTCGTGGACTTATATGCTTCTGTAAGTAAGGCATCCGGCTGCCGACCCTATGGTTAACAACTTTGCAAAAAGTTCTACACCAAGACCTACGGTTGTATAGGCTACATAGGCCTGTCTACTTATAGAAAAGTAGCACGCCTGCTGCTGGTCTAAAAGTCAAAGGTTAGGTGTAAACAAAAGAAGTGAAGATAAAGAAAAGCGAAGGAAGCAAGTTTATTAAATTTTCTAGCAAAATTGATAAACAAAAAGTAAAGTACAATGGAGTTCAAGCAAAGAAAAAAGCAATAAGGAGAAGAAAGAAAATCCTAAAGGCTACTTATAAGATTACTCCTCAGCAGCTTGGACATCCCACGATCACTCGGCCACCACACCTTCAGCAGATGCCATATTCTCAGCAGCAACATCATTCAGCACTTCACTATCGGCTGCCCTAGCCTAGGCAACAACTTCTTCGACTGCTTCACCAATGGAAGCCTCAAAAGTAAAGGCAAGCAAACCTTTCGGAGAAATAGAGAAGGTCTCGAAGTCTTTCTCGACAAACTCAAAGTCAGATGGCCTATCGAATAGATAATCTACATAACCCAGCTTGTAGAAATTGGCCTGACACTAGACAAGCAAAGCCTCAAGTCCAGCCTTCTCTCTCTTCAGCTGTTTGTTCTCCTCAAGCAGATCAACACAGACGCGCTACAGCTCATCCACTTACCTCTTCAGACTTTTGTGATTTTCAACACACCTAGGAGTTCCAACACTTAGGGTTCAAGCCTATTGATGATCTTCTGGAAGTGGCTCACTTGATTATAAGCAGCAATCAACTCTTCATTATTTGCGTAAGTAGCATAACGAAGCTCAGAAGTGGCTCGTTCAAGATCTTGAATCGGAGGTATGTAAAGACCAATATCCTTCTCTACACTTCCATACTTGGATTGCGTCAAGCCTAGTCTTTAAGTCAACGATCTTCTGGCAAGCGATCCTAAGCTGCAAAGAAGTGGGGGTAGGTATATTGGACCCTTTCAACGCGACGAGCTCAGACTCCAACTTTTCTATCTTCTCGGTAGAAGAATAAGCCTTAGCTACCATAGTGGTTGCCATCTCCTTGGCAGCCTTGGTATCCTCTTGGTCAAGGAGCATAGACTCAGTTGCCTAATCATCGTTTTCTGCACCATGGCAAGCAGAGTAGTCCTTATATATTGGGTCGTATGCTTCGCAAAGGAACTTGAGCAAACAACCTCTATAACGCCATCAACTTGCTTGGCACACGCGTCCATGTCACTCTTCATAGTAGTAAGCCTCTTCAAAGGTGAACTGGACTTAGCTCCCAACAGACATCTTGGTACAGACTTTCGAACTGGGGGCATGGTGGAATACGCTAAGCAATCCTATCAACAATCATACTAGCCATATTTGGCATGACATGCATTGCAAGCTCAGATCTGCCAGCCTCATCTTTCTTCCCTTTGGAAGAAGTACAAGCCTCTCAGCAACAAGCGGACCCTCATAAGTAACGGAAGAAGTCTTCGGTTTTTTCTCAACCGACATCTCTTAAGCAGGCGGTTAAGATCTTTTATTTCCACTTTCATTCGTAACGAGCTCCCCAACAGTGATCAGACGAGCGAATGCCTTTGCCTTGATCGACTTTATCTCTTCTCTCAGGGGCAGCCCACCTTTTTCTCGATGAAGATGACTTAGCAGCCAACGCTATTCACGATACTCAGTAGGGATACCTAAAGCAATGTGCATTTTCTTCATATCTGGAGAAGCCTTGGGAGTTGAGCCAAATTTTGAATCTACATAGACGGATAAGGACAATCAGTAAATCAGATAGCAGCTTAGCAAAAGCACAAAGCAGCCTAAAGACTATGCAGTTTACTTACCGGTGATGAAAATCATCAGAACACTCAACTCAGGGGAAGAAGCAGACTCCCACTCTCCATTTATCTCCAAAGTATCCTTGGCCCAGTCATGATCTCCCTTACTCGAATGATCAAAAAGCTTATGGCAGGATCGCAGCTGCCCAACTCTATTAATACGGCGTATGTCAAAGAAGTACCAGAATTTGTTGACAGTCAGATCCAAGTCAAAGAATTGGCATAGATTGAGGAAGCCCACCATCACACTGATCGCATTTGGAGAACACTGAGCAGGCGCACACTTCATGGAGCAAAGCACTTTTTGGAAGAAACGTAGCATGTGAAAGATGAATCCCAACATGAAGTAGTAAGGGTGAAACTTGATAGCTCTCCGAGCCCTACTACATGGCTCAGGCTGCTACCTTCCTTGACACATTTCACATGCACCCCAGACGGAATGGCATGCCTATATGCTTCAAGGAAATCTCTGAATGAGTCGTCAAAATTAATTTTGAAGTGAGCAGCCTTGAAGTAGCCCACTTTACTCGAAGACCCGCCTTGATGATACAACGGCGATACACCATCATCACTCTTGTGACTTAAAGAAGACATGCTCGAAGAAATTCTACGAAAACGAAAGGAAGAATCATTAGACGGCTGCTAGGCAGCCCAGCACACTAGAATGCCCACCATGCTAAGTAGCCCAACGTGCTAGGTGCTACCATCTTCTCAGCCCAACATGTCTCTCGGTCCAATCCAATTGGAGGTGGCTGACGCCCCTACACCTCCCTCTATTTCTCTTATCTCTCCCACGAGCCAAGCCCATCTACCCGCGAGCCCAACCAAGGAAGGAAGCCTGATTCATCCTTCCTCTCTCCAACACGGGACCAAGCCTAGCAACCCAGACCCAAACGCTGCAGCGCTCCAATCAGCTCGACCAAAGCCGAGTTGCACCTAGCCCAACCAGCCGCCGCAGCACCAAGCCACTCATGGAAGCAGCACCATGGCTTTCAAGCCCCGACGCTCCAAAAAATTAAAAAGACAAGGAAAATTATTTTTTTTTTCTTACCTTCGTGCGACATGAAGACGGAAAAAGCAACGAAAGACAGTCTTTTTCACTAGTAAATGAAGAAGATTGCTAGGGGAGGGGGAACAAATATCCTCTAGCTTTCTCTCTCTTGTAAGGTTGAATAAATTGCTCTCTAAAGTTGATTTAATCTACTACTTAAGGCAGACTTAAATAGACTTTGGAATTGATTTATTTTCCTTTCCTAGAATGATATAATTTCCAATCAAAGTAGGAATCCACATCAAAATAGGAAACAATCTTATGTTTCCTAAAGCAAGGGAATATCTGTACACCTACTGCCCTTTCCTAGGACCAGCCTAGTAGGTGTGGGGGCAATTATGAAGCAAAAAATAATCCAAAAAATTATGAAGGTGACACGTGTACTTTTAGGACATTGGGATTCCCACGCGCATGCAACGGACAATAACGGCTCAATCAAGGAAAAGTCAAATGTGATCAATATGGTATTTATTCAAATCCCTCTCATCACTCCTTATCAATCCCTTATTGATTTTATTCAAAAGATAACTCCCAAAATTTCCTATTTAATTTAGGAATAATTGCCATGTTAATTGCAAGATATTATTTCACATAATATCTTGCACTAAAATGACAAGCCATTTTGCTACCCACAAACTCCAAAATACATTCTTTTTAGAATTCAAACTTTGGCATCAAAGATTCTTTGGCCAAAGCCCCCCCATTAATCATGGGCACGTGAGGTTTTTGGCCTTAGTCTTAGGTGTTATTATTTTGCAGGTTCATTTTCGTCAAAGAAGAAGATGGCGGAAATTTGCATCCACATGACCCAAGGAGAAAATGAAAGTATAAGAAAAGTAATCAGTTAAACATGACAAATAATACAAAAGAAAATGAATATGATGAAAAATTGGAAATCTAACAAACATAATAACAAAAAATGAAGTATTAAGCGAGTCGAATCACAGATTAGGCCTATTTTTTCGTAATATAGTAAGGGTACAAGTGCTAGGCACATTGAAATAAGAGAATGAATTAGATATACATAGGTTGATAGTATTTGGTGTTGTGGAATGAGCATATATACGAGTTTGTAGCTTGATTTTGGTTTGTAACGCACTTAAATTCTCTCACATAGTTGTTACAAGAATAGTGAGTGTCACGAGTGTGTTTGGCTTTATCTTTGCCTCTTGCTGCTTTTTGTTATAAGAAACCTCAGCGGTATGAGGAAAATTTAATTGATATGAAAAAAAAAAGGTTACAATTAGTCAGGGGGACATAATGTCATATCTCGATCCTGACATACATTTATGATCTACACATAATGGTAGGACAGTAGCCGTAGCAGTACAACAACTAATTGTCACACTCCAAAAATTGAATTTCAAGATGTGACTAAATTATGAACTGAATTGCTTAGTACTAATAAATTCCTTTTATTTCATGGCTGCATCTAGCCTTTAGGTTAAACTGCCTATGTACCCTAGGATAGGATCAAGCCATTCATAGTTAACCCTTTGTTAAGCCCCCAAAAAAATCTTATATTTGCAATGACTTCCAAAATTTCCAGTAGGAAAACATAGAGTTCCAGAATCACTCAACGGAACTCCCCATGCATGAATCATTGGATTCTAGATTACTCAACAATACCATAACGGAAGTAGGATTATGGACCAACTCAATGGAACCATAAAGGAAGTAGGATTCCAGACTAACTCAACGAAATCTATCAGATATTGGTTGTAGACCAACTGAATGGAACCACCCTTAGAATGTGTATGGTCCCCTATTACGGATTAACCAAGTAGAACCATATGCATAGAACTAATAGTGTGGTCCCCCAAAGTGCATTAACTAGGCATGTCACATCCCGACCCGGGCTCCACCACATCCTAGGCACGCCTCCACCGTAGCACGATATTGTCTGCTTTGGGCCCCGACCACGCCCTCACGGTTTTTTTTCTGGGAACTCACACGAGAACTTCCCAGTGGGTCACCCATCATGGGAGTGCTCTCACGCGCTACTCGCTTAACTTCGGAGTTCCGATGGAACCCGAAGCCAGTGAGCTCCCAAAAGGCCTCGTGCTAATTAGAGGTGGGAATATACATATAAGGCATATAGGATCCACTCCCCTGGGCAATGTGGGATCTCACAATCCACCCTCCTTTAGGGGCCCGACGTCCTCGTCGGCACACACGAGGCTAGGGTTAGGCTTTGATACCAAATTTTCACATCCCGACCCAGGGTCCACCACATCTCGGGCATGCCTTCACCGTAGCACGATATTGTCCGCTTTAGGCCCCGACCACGCCCTCACGGTTTTGTTTCTGGGAACTCACACGAGAACTTCCCAGTGGGTCACCCATCATAGGAGTGCTCTCACGCGCTACTCGCTTAACTTCGGAGTTCCGATGGAACCCGAAGCCAGTGAGCTCCCAAAAGGCCTCGCACTAATTGGAGGTGGTAATATACATATAAGGCTCATAGGTTCCATTCCCCTGGGCGATGTGGGATCTCACAAGGCATGACCATATTCAATAACCCTAAGTAGTGAGCCCCTAAATGTGGAATAACCAAGTAGAGTCACCTCTAAAATGCGTATGGTTCTCCAATGTTGATTAACCAGGCATAAGGCATATAACTAATAATGTGGTCCCCTAATGCAGATTATGAAGGAAAAATTTTGTCCTAGCTAAGAACATGTGAGAACATTTGAACACATCTGCAAACTAATAACACTTTAAAATAGGCATTCATTCAAAAACAATTCTAAAACCCATGACTTTCAAAGCCTAGTGAATGGTGAACCACAAGACTCTTTAACAACATTAAAGAGAAGAAAGGATTTTGAGATTCATTACCCTTGTTTACACAAGGGATTCACCTAAATGGAGGGCCTTCAAGTCACCTCCTAGGTACTTAGATCTTCCTTTTGATTTTCTTCCTTTTGATACTCCTTTGCTCCTTGAGGATGTGAGGAAAGGATCTCCAAGAACACCAAAGGTTTGGTGTCTCTAAGTCTCCACACCAAGGATGAGGTGTGAAGATGAAATGGATGACTTAGAGGAAGAAAGATTGCTAGCTATCCTTACCCTAGGTGGCTGGCCTCTATAGAGAAAAGTTTATCTTCTTTGCCTCAAGAAAACCCTAATGAGGTAAAAGCTATAAAGATGCTTTTATACGACCTCACATGTGAGTGGCAAACTTACAATTAACCCAAGTTTGCTACCACTCACCCTAGGCCGGTTTTGCCTTTGTTTTTGGGTTAATTTCCATTTAGTTTTAGTTGTCACACAACCTAAACTCAATGGGCCTTGTGGACCAAAAACCCTTTTGGGCCCCAAAACCCAAAACCAACTTAAAAGTTCCATACGAACCTTTCGTAAGATTAATTAACTAATTAATTAATCTTGGCCATTCTCAATTAAACTATTTAATTGCTTATCCATCTCATTTATGTTTCTTCACTTTCATCCTTACTCGGTGTACGATCCATTGGGTTCCAATTAGCGAGGCAGTGGGCGATTGTTACTCTTAATGATCGATTGTGAATTGAAACAACATTTCAATTCTCTCTTTGATGAAGATCAGTGTTTGCTAATCCTCAGGGCTTCCACAAACCATGAGTGACACCTAGCAGTATGTCATGGCTACCCAAGCTAAGTAGAAGTGGTTGGAGAACCTATCCAGTTACAATTACAATGCAATACGGTTCTTCTCTAATACAATACTCTTAATCACATTGTTTGAGTGATAGTTTGTTTCATGCCTACTATCCAATGTGATACTTCTCTATATGATTCAATTGAATATGATTTGGAACATACTTCCTAAATCATATTCGTATGATTTGGCCAAAGACTCCCGAATCATATCTCAGAGTATTCTCCTTCCACCATGGATGGTTAGAGATCCCTTGTTGTGCAGTCACATGCCTACATGACTAGATAGCTTGACCCCAACAATGTCGTGGACACTCTTGATGGAATACCTTTGACATGATCAAAGATCAAGGACCTAACCATTAGACATCTATGGTGCCTCAGGTCAAAGGATTACTTTGCATATTGCAACTAACGAGTTCTTACATGACATGTATGTTCAAACTCTCCTTTGATCGTGGTTCAGTGTACTCGATTACCTTTTGAGCACCTATGTGTTTGTCTCGGTGTCCAACACTAAATGACTTGAGACTAGTCATACTCACGCTTGAGTTAACATAACACAAACTAACCTTAGCGGATTGTCAATGCCTAATTGGCAATCCTACGGCTAGGAAATTTTTAGGAATGAACATAAGAGAAAGGTCTCGTTAATCTAACTTACTTGGATCACTTCTCTCTTAGATTAAATACATTCCTTGGATTCCCTTATTCCTTAAACACTTAATACAATAAATAGTGATTAACAAGGGTTTTTATCACAAATGGTCCCTTATTCCTTGGATTCAAAAACGAAAATCATACTTCTCGACGAGACGAAGAGAATGGTATCTTTCTTGTTGGCTAACTCACAGTAGTTTGGCCGAAAAACGGCTTGAAATTGGCTAACTCGAAAATGGTTATCCAATTTCGAGCCGTTTTCCGACCAAACCACAGTGAATTAGCAGTCAATAAAGGTACCATTCTCATTTGTCTCATCGAGAAGTATGATTTTCATTTTTGAATCACTCAATTTCGTTGAGTATTGAAGAAGTTATGAACGTTTAAAGCTTACCTAGTTTCCGGCGAGTTTTCCAGTTTTTCCGCGGACCAGTCACAGTTGAGGCTATTTTCATGCCATCTCCGGCAACCATTGGGTTTCCAAATGGTATAATCTTGTTCTATACTTTCCTATCTTCATTTTGATATATTATGGGTCGAATTTGGTTAAGAAATGATTGAGTTATGAAGCTTTGAAAATTGCCCGAAGAGTTTTTAACGGAAGTACCATTTGTGATGTGTTTGATCAATCTCAGGGACCATTTCTATTGATTTTCAATGTCAGGGACCAAAATGATGTGTTTGATCAATGTCAAGGACCATTTGTGATAAAAATCCGGTTAACAATAAGCTTTGCCCTTCATTAAACATATAATAGTTTAACACAATAAGTATTCCAAAAGCTATTACATCAAATGAGTGGCTTTGTGGGCATACTTCCAGCAGATTAACCAGGCAAAACCATAGACATACATATAATGGTATCGTCTCCAATGAGGATTAACTAGGCAGTACCACCTATGTACCACATTGCTACATGGTGCAGTCTCATTTTCACACATCATGCATCACATGTCATATGTCAACCCAACATGATTTACATACCATTAATGGTTCCACGTATCAACTAAGTATCTAGTCATACGAAATACGGCACACAAAATACTCTGATATACTAGTTCTACTGAAATTCTAATAGAGTCCTTGACGGGTAAATCATATCATACATCAACCCAACATGATTTACATACCACTAATTGTTCCACGTATCAACTAAGTATCTAGTCATACAAAGTATAGTACACAAAATACTCTGATATACTAGTACTACTGAAATTCTAATAGAGATGTGGCCAGCCATGGGGAGGGATCTTGCATCATATATCATCATCCAATTAGCCAAGGTATCATTCATTGGATGGAGGAGAGAATTACCCCATCATGCATCATCCATCATTCGTTGGATGCACTTTCCCCAGCTACCATGTTCAACCACGAGAAGCGGCAGGGCGGGGCCACATCATGATCTATGTTCTCTGGTTCATGTCCAGCTACGTAGGGAGTATTGTTTGTAATGGTTTTGGAATTTCCAACTATGTTTTCCTTTCTCTAGGGCAAGTGAATCAAGCATTTAAAATTTTAGAGATTCGAAGCACCTAGAAAAATTCAAAGAAGGGAAATTCCAAAATGAATTGCAAGAACTTCTTCGATATTTGAATCAAGCTTTCAATAAAGCACATATTTGGGGTAGCAAAAATCCTCCGTCTTTAGTTTTGACGAATTTGTACCTACAAAACAGTTAGACACAGATGCCTTAGTCAGTTTCTTTGGAAAAAAAGAAGTAGAAAATTTAAGGCTTAATTGCTTAGCAAAAGCTTACAAACATTTGGTGTAGAATGAGTGTTTAAAGGGAGATGTGGCTGGCCATGGAGAAGGGCTCGCGTCATATGTCATCATCAGTTGGCCAAGGTATCATTCGTTGGATGAAGGAGAGAATCACCTCAAAGATATTATTAATTAAATAATATCTTGGAATTATCTTGTAGTATCTTGATTGGATAAGATTGTGATTCTTTGCTTGATTGAGTTGGTCTTCAATAAGGAAAGCTTAAAGATAGGATTAGTTATTAATCTTATCTTTAATTCCTTTTTCTTGTCACCTTGCCATTGGCAGCAGAGCTTGGAGAAATCAAAGTCAACAACTCAAGTTTTCAAAAGGGTTGAACTACGCGTGGAATACATGTGAGCTTCACCAATTTAACAAGGGCATTCTCATTATTTTTTTGCTCCACAATGTCATCTCAACACATGCATGAGCAAAAAATAAATAATCAAATTCAGTACTAGACCACCAAGGCGTCGTTGTGGGGAAAGTATACTTCATCAGAATCCTGCTCCATGAAGCCAAGTATCGTTCCAGAAACAAAGTTAACAACTTGAACTTGGGAAACTGATTTCGCCCACTGGATCTTCCTCTTCTTGAAATTGTTGGTGGCTCCCAAGTGCTCATATTCGATAAAGATGCCATTGATCTGGATCACTTTGGTAGGGGGTTCGACGTTAGCTTTCGCTTCTCACGTGAGTAGTGCCACTGGCTTGTAAAGGTACTTGTCACACCTTCCTTCCCTCACTAGCCTCTTGAGGTAATCCTTCTTTGATGCAGTTGTTTGTTGTATGCTTTGGACCACGATGGAATACACAATATTGCGTGTGGTTCAGCTCAGAGGTGTCTCTATTCGAGGGTGGTGGCAACTTGAACCATGGTTCATCTTGAAGTCGTGGAAGATTTTGTAGACCGAGACTGAGAACTTAGAAAACGTCTTGGGCATTTGAGCTGCCTTTCACCAGGGAACAATCCATGCGCTTGTTGTTATTGACTGCTTCTCTTCCATCTTCTTCTGAACTGCCTCCAAGTCTTTTTGAGATTTCTCAGGTTCTTTTTGGGCATGCTTAGCTTCATCCCAGAGTGCGTGCTTTCCTCTAAAGTATAAGATTTCCCCACAGTTAAGTCTTCACTAATGACCAGTTCTCCAAACAGGGCATTGTAAACACGAATTTTCCTGCGATGAATGGAACAAGAACACGTGTACAAAATATTATTTTGTATTAATTTTGAGGTTACAATGTCTTTTACAATTTGATCCTCTGATTCTATCTTCGTAAGGTGTAGATTTGTGGATGGGCTGTTGATCCAAAAGGTCATCGGGGCTTGATCTGAGGATGAACAAGGATGAAAGGATCTTCAAGGGCCTTTGGGCCCTTGATCTTGATGAACAGTTGTGTGGATTTCTTCAAGGGGCCTTTGGGCTTAATCTTGATGAACGAGGATGAACGGATCTTGAAGGGGCCGTTGGGCTTAATCTTGATGAACGAGGATGAACGGATCTTCAAGGGCCTTCAGGGCTTGATCTTGATGAACAATTATGTGGATTTCTTCAAGGGCTGTTGGGCTTGATCTTGATGAATGAGGATGAACGGATCTTCAAGGGCCTTTGGGGTTTGATCTTGATGAACAATTGTGTGAATTTGTTCAAAGGCCGTTGGGCTTGATCTTGAAGAATGATTGTGTAGATTTCTTCAAGGATTTGACGAAGAACGAAGAGAGCTTTCTTGATCCTTCGGGATTCTTGGGAATTTGGGAGGTTGGATGCTTGAAAGCTTTTGAGTTTCAAAGCTTCAAGGATTTGGGGAATTCTTTTCCAATTTGGGAGTAGAGAAATACATTTGTGAATTGGTCCCCACATATGAAAGGCTTGGCCTTCTATTTATAGAATTTTTTCAAAGCTTAATTTTGAATATAATAATCAGATGAAATAAATCATTTCTGCCAGGTATTGACATGTGTCTTTTTTGATGACTTTTTTTATTTTTGTTTGGTCACACGGTACATGTAAAATTTATGTGACACGTGAATGTTGAAATTTTAATGCATTGGTCTACATTTATTTCACCGAAATTTTGATGTCTACAAAAGCCCCCACTTCAAGGCGCATCGTATACATGTGCTTGTCACGTGTAGAAGATGTGTTTTGAAGTCCGTTAATGTAGACGTCGATCCAAGAGTCGTCGAGGCTTGATCTTGAATTGGGCTGAAAGTTTCTTCAAGGGCAGTCAGGGCTTGATCTTGAAATCGACTGGAAGATTTTCTGGTTTGCTCCAATTGTTCATTTTCCAGACGCTTAATGTTGAACTGGGCTGGAGGGTTTTCTGGTTTCGTCTAAAGGTCTGAACTTACTCCTTTTATCTGGAGCTGAATTTGATTCAAGGGTGGTGGACACTTGATCTTTGAATCAAACTTGTGATTTCTTCAAAGGCCATCGAGGCTTGATCTTGAATTTAAATGGGACTACGAACGGTTTCACCTGGCAAGTAAGATTCAGCTTTGTTGGGGATGAATCAGCACATGCAGTTGTTGTGTTTATTGATTATTCACAAGCTTGATGTTTCATTGTCACTCGCCTTATCAGTTCTCCAGGTAGATGTGGTATCTTCTTTGGAAATACGTCAGTAGTTGAAGATGAGTACTTGAGAGCAATGCTAGGTGAGCAATCAGGGAAGGGGTTCCAAGCAGTCGGTTCCTAATTGGAAGCTTGATTCCAAGTGCCGACTGATTGCTCTCCTTCTCATTGTCCTACAGGTAAGAACCATGACAAATAAAAGGACAGGGAGAAAGCAAGATATGAGATACTTTCGCTTTAGATCCTGATGACATAAGATAGTTTTGCTTTTGAAGAAGCAGTGGTGATTTGATGGCGTTGCACGGCGAGGCTTTGTTTTTTTACGACAGTACCAATGAAAGGCTGTTGACGCTTCTCGAGCTCTTCGATTAGAGCGACGATGCCGGGCTTGGATTAAACTTAGACTCCTTCGTCTGGATTATGCAGTTCTGCAGGGAAGGGCATCGTGCTATAGTGATTTGTTACAGCTCATCACGCTGCATTCTTCTCTGCTTGTTTCTTCTGCAAGCAGAAGTGGTGTGAAACCTTTTACCTTTGAATGGTCCTTCAAAGCATCACTTCTTGGTGACTCATCCATGCTTGGCAGCTTTAATGTAAAGAGCCAATATCATATCAACTGTACTGAGGTATTTGCAAAGGAAATTTGAGACCTAACAACAGCTGAAGATGAGTACTTGAGAGCAACGCAAGGTAAGCAATTAGGCAAAGGTTCTGGGCAATCAGTTCCAGATCGAAAGTTTGATTTCAAGTTCCGACTGATTGCTTTCTTTCTCCTTGTCTTGCAGGTAAGGGCAAGGGCAAAGGAAAGGACAAGGAGATTGCATGATATGAGATACTCTTGCTCTCTACCCTAATGATATGAGATACTTTTGCTCTTGAAGGAAATAGTATAAGATTTTGATGCTGGTGTATACCTTTTCGATCGAAAGGGGTTTCTTGCTGAGGAAATGAGTTGATCATTTTGAATGACTTGATTGAAAAGGTATTCTTAGAGTGGAAGAAAACTGGGTATGTTGAGAGGTTTGGTTGCAGATGCATTTTTTGGCAAGGAAGAAGAGTCAGGAAGCCAAAGAGCAAGAAACCTGGAGGAAGGATACACAAAAGCTGGAGCAAGGATGCACAGAAGCTGGAGCAGTAGGAGGCCAAAGAGCTAAGAGCGCCATCCGTGAGTCCAATGACTGCAACCTACTCCCTTGTCTCAGCCAACAGCAGTGAAAGGTAATCCCAAGGCATCCAAGATGCGGGCAAGCAACACCAACCCAGGTCACAACCTCAAGCCGAGTCAGCGACACCAATCCAAGTGACAACCTTCAAGTCTAGTAACGAGGTTGAAGATGGAAAGCATGAATCCTGCAACACCAACCCAAGTCATAACCTTAAGCCGATACCGTGGCACTTCGTCGATACATTCAACTTCTCTGCATCCTTTCACCAAAGTTTACCATGCTCGCAACGTCCTCACTAGCCAGAGCGTCGCCGTGAAAGTCATTAACAAGAAGAATCACACAGGCGCCAACCTCATGTCCAACATCAACAAGCTCTACGAGGTCATCGACCTGTAAAGTATAGCAACTGTACAAGCATTACACAGCCATTGCACACCCGTTGCACTGCCTGCAATCGATAACTGGCCCAACAACAATGGTGTCGATCAGAGACAAATGAAGCTGCTCTAGACTTTGGGTAAGAGCCTCTTCAAGATGCGTGACATCTGCTGTAACAAACCCAGGCAATCTGTGATGAAGAAGAGGTCTAAAACTCTGCTATCCCGAGTCGGTATCTGAATCAAAATTTTAAGCTCACATAGCACTTTGGTAACATCGTGGAGTGAGCCTCTCTGATCGTGGCATAAAAACTTCAATGGATAGACTGGAGAGGGCGTTAAGAGATGTTAAAGGAGAAGGAATGAGGGGGAGCAACTCTTTACGGAGCCCCTTGAGGTCGAGCTTTGACTTATCCATGACAGAGAAGTTGAGTCGACGGAGAGGCTCCGGAGGTGGGAAGCGATGACGGTGGATTTGGCAGGGGAGGAAGAGAGAAGAGCAAAGAGCAATTGCAGTGCCCCCATTCTCCTGCGCGAAATCTCCATTGTTTTTGCTTCTGCGCTTTGGTGATTTCGAAATAGCATCCTGATGCTCTTCCAGTTGGTCCTATGTAGTTCCTCCATTGTGTAAACAGACAAGGACTCAAAGGCATGCCGAAACCCTCTGGAAGAAAAGGTAGTAAACGACCATAATTTGGTGGTTGAAGACGAGGTCGTGCGGCTGGCTTAGAGGTCTACTTGCTCCGGGTGTGCACTCCATGTGTAGCAGGTAGGGTTTGGGTGGAGTGAGGATAAAGAAGACTGGCGCCGCCGTCGTAATTGCTTCGATTCATGGCGTTTGATCTTGGAGCCCTTGGTGGTAGAGATGGGTTTGAGGTGGAGAGATGAGCTGAGAAGAATGAGACAGACAGCTAGAGATAAGGAAGCTTTGGGAGAGGACTTGGACCAGCTTAGAGTCGAGTGAGGATAGGGCACTGGAGTTGGGCTCATTGCTGGTGGACTAGTTGATGGTGTGAACCATGCTGGACTGAAGCAATTGCAGATATATATATATATATTTACAACCTGTACTTTTTTTTATTATTATTTTTTTCAATAAGCTGTAATTTAATTTTTGTGCAAAGAAAACTTGTATTTTTTTTTTTGGCAATGAAATTGACTTTAATAAAATCCTTATTTTTTATTTTGATGTGACTGAACTCAAAGTTGAATAATTGAGCTGCCTACGTACCCTTCTAAAGAAGAAATCAAGTCATAACGTAGTTCAGATGAATGACGGATATTTTTTTTTTGTTTATTTTACCGTGCATAGTTTATGCTCTTGCGGGCCAGGAGCGTTGAGTGTTTGGTTTAGGGGTAATAGCTCTTTAAGAACCTTTCGTTGATGGGGCCAATCTTGAAGCCATATTCCGCCATGAATAAGTAGGCACCGTTGGTGTAGACCTCTTGTATTACGTAAGGTCTGTCCCACTTTGATGTGAACTTGCTTTTTGTTTTGTGAGTTGTGATGATAGGCCTACGCAATGCAAGGACGAGATCTTCCACTTGAAAAGAACGAGGGCGAACTTTCTTGTTGAAGGCCTTGGAGAGTCATGCATGATAACATTCCAAGTGCTGTTGAGCTTCAAGCCTTCTCTCATCTAGCGCTTCTAACTCTTGAAGATGCAACTTTGCATTCTGTTCATCAGTCAAGCCTTCTTGTATAGCCATCCTTAGTGAGGGGATTTGACTTTCGAGCGGTAGAACAGCTTCCACGCCATATATGAAAGAATAAGACGTAGCTTGGGTATGAGTTCTATGTGTTGTCTTATATGCCCAAAGTGCTTCGCTTATTCTTTCGTGCCAGTCTCTTTTTGTTCGGCCGATCACTTTCTTCAGGAGGTTGCACAGTGTTTTGTTGCATGCTTCTGCAAGATCGTTGGCTGGAGCATGATACATAGAAGACTTATGCTGCTTGAATTTGTATTTCTCGCTGAGTTCATCCACGAGTCGGTTGGAGAACTATTTTCAGTTGTCAGTGATGATGTAGCGAGGCACACTATATTGGTGGATGATATGCTTCTTGATGAAACAGACGACAGTTTCTTTCTTGACTTCCCTTAGGGGTACGGCTTCAGCCCACTTGGAGAAGTAATCAGTTACGGCTAGGATGTAAGCTTCTCCTGGATGTAAGGTTCTCCTGTAGATGACTTTGGCGTGATTGGTCATACGACGTCCAATCCCCATGCATCGAATAGCCATGAAGCAACTGTAGGGTGTAATGGCTTTGGAGGTTGATGTATGAAGTTGGCGTGGAATTGGCAAGCTTGGCATATTTTGGCATGTTCCAAGCAGTCCTTCACTATGCTCGGCCAGTAGTAACCCATTCTCTTGAGCTGGAAGTGTAGCTTTGGTCCATACTGATGTCCCCCGCATACATCTGAGTGTGCTTCTTCCATGGCTTGATTGACATCTTCCTTACCTAGGCATCTCAAAAGTACTCCTTCAAAAGAGAGTCGATAAAGTGTTCATTTGTAGTAAAGAAAATGAGGTGCTCGTCGACGTATTTTAGAGCGGTGTCTAGGATCATCTGGAAGCTTTCCATGCTCCAAGTAGTCGATCAGCGGCTGTCTCCATTCTTCAGCGTCGACTAGAAGTACTGAGATGACATTTGTATCATCTAGTGGCATTTTAGTAATGAGTGGGATCACCCATCTTTGGCAAACTGGCATATCTACAGCTTCATCTTCTCCTAGTGTCATACTCGAGGCTAGGTTAGCGAGAGCGTCTGCCATTTGATTTTCTTTTCTTGGCACGTGTTCTAGTGTCACGGCCTCGAACTTTTGTAGTAGTTGAGTTGCCAGCCGGAAGTACGGGATGAGATCATCTTTCCTCACCTCATATTCAATTAAGAGTTGATTGATTATGAGCTTAGAGACACCATATACCTCAAGGGCTGTGATTTCCATGTTGATCACCATTTGGAGCCCGATGATCAGTGTTTGGTACTCAGCGACGTTGTTGGAGCATAATTCGCTTAGTTGGAAGGAATAAGGTAGTATTTGCCTTTGTGGCGACATGCATACTATTCCTGCCCCTGCTCTGTCTGTTTGTGCGGATCCGTCGAAGAACATCGTCTATGTCGGGAAGATGTCGATGCAAAACACCTCCTCGTCAGCCAAGTCATCTGAGATTTTCCAATCGGCTGGGATTGAATGATCGGTAAGGAAGTCTGCTAGCGCTTGTCCCTTGACGGCTTTAGCTAGGACTTAGATGATCTCGTATTGATTGAGAAGCAACGCCCATTTAGCTAGTCGCCCTGTCAAAACTGGTTTGGACATGACGTATTTGATCGGGTCAGCTTTAGTAACCAAGTGGATGGTGCAAGCATGCATGTAATGTCTAAGCTTCTGAATGGTGAACACCAAGGCAAGGCACATCTTTTCTATCGGGGATTAGTTCAACTCAGCGTCAGTGAGAGTTCGACTGAGGTAGTAAAGTGTTCCTTCTTTCTGGGATTCGTTCTCTTGTGCCAAGAGTGCTCGAACTAAACTTTTCTGAGCGGCGATGTACAATATGAGGGGCTTTCTAGGCATAGGCACCCCCAGGACAGGTGGACTTGATAAATAGGTTTTTATGCTTTCAAAGGCATTGTGGCATGCTTCGTCCCATACAAATGGAACATCCTTCTTCATGAGTCGACTAAACGGTTGACAACGCCCTATAAGGTTGGAGATAAAGCATCTAATGAAGGCTAGCTGTCCTTGTAGACTTTCCAGCTCGTGTAGGTTTCTTGGCTCAAGCATGCTTTGAATGGCCTTGATCTTTGATTGGTCTACTTCAATAACACGGTGATTGACAATGAAGCCAAGGAACTTTGCAGAGGTGACGCCAAATGCACACTTCAATGGGTTCATCTTGAGGTTGTATTTTCGCAGTCTTTCGAACACTATTCGTAAATCATTCAAGTGATCTGATCTCTTTTTTGTCTTGACCACTACATCGTCTACGTAACATTCTAAGTTTTTTGTGTAGCATGTCATTGAAGATTTTCTGCATTGCACGTTGATATGTAGCTCCAACGTTCTTTAGACTAAATGGCATCACATTGTAACAGTAGATACCTTGTGGAGTACGGAAGGCTGTTAGTTCCTCATCTTCGGGAGCCATGCAAATTTAATTGAATCCAGAGGAGCCGTCCATAAATGACAGTGCCTCGTGGCCATTGGTTGCATCCACCATGATTTCGATGATTGGCAAGGGAAAGTTGTCCTTCGGGAAAACATCATTGAGGTCTTGGAAGTCTAGACAAAAACGTATTTGTCCAGATTTCTTAAGGACGATGACGATGTTGGAGATCCACTTGGGGTATTGCACCTCTCGAATGAAACCTACTTCGATTAGTTTGTCAATCTTGACCTCAATTAATGGGATGAGCTCGGATCGATAGCGCCTTTGAGTTTGCTTTATCGGTTGCGTTCTAGGCTTGACTGTGAGATGATGCACAACGATGATAGGGTCAAGGCTGGGCATTTCTTTGTAGGTCCAAGCAAAGACGTCTTTGTACTCTAATAGCAGTTGGTAGTACTCCTCTATCTCATCTGCACTTAGCAACACACTTACGAAGATAGGTTTGGGCTCCTCTTTTGTTCCTAAGTTGAGCTCCTTGAGATCGTCAACCGTGGCTTGCCCCCCATCTTCAAGCTGTGGTGGTGCAGCAGTGACGTCTTCCTTAGGGATTTCGTCTTCTTGGTCTTCTTGGATTGTGATGTGGAAGACGTCTTGGACCTCCCCTTCAGTGTCGTCCTCTTGGGGTTATTGACCTGAAGATTGGCCGATGTGGATGATGGTGCACATTCTTACTTTTAGTGGTCCATTTATGTCAACCTCAAAGGTTGTTTGGCGCTTCATCCTTGAAGGAATAGAGCTTCGAACCTCGAACCTCGCCTTTTTTTGCTAGCCCGCCGAGCTTTTCTTCCTTTGGCGTTGTCTCCATCTTTCTAGAAAGCTTCTTATTATCTTCAAGTCTTTCCAAAGCAAACCATCGCAGAGGAGAGCTAGCTGTGTTGCTTTGTTTCGTAGGTTTCGACAACCTTTCAAAAATAGAGCTTTGGGATGTTGGCTCGTTAAGCCTCTTGAAGATGGAGGTTCGGTCTTGACCACCAATGAGAATAAGTGCCGAAATTCTGGGTCTTGAACGATTCATCTTATCGAAGATTGACGTCCTAGGGGCGGGTTTAGGCTCCTCTTGATCTTGTTTAATGCTCACGCTGATGGGTTGAGTGCTAGTGTTTTTCGCTTTGCTTGAAATCTTCACTGGTGCATTTGGTGTAAAGACAAGTTCAGCCTTGTTGCTGTCAATTCCGTATCCATGCTCCTTCAACTTCTTTTCAGTCTTAGTAAGGTCACGTTCTTTGTCGTTAATGGTGTTTAAAACCTTATTTCTAGGATTTGAAGAGGAAGTGAACCTGGCCTTCGACATGAGTTTGTAGGCGTTTGGATCAAAACCTTCTTCGATCCTCTTGGTTGGAAGAAAGCTTGGTTCTACCCCTTTTGGCAGAGTTTTTATGAAGCCCTGTGGTAATCTTGCAACCTTAGCGTCGCCTAGCTGTGTCAGAGGCAAAACTGCATTCGTCTTCAGCAACTTTACATTATCCTTGTGCCGATGTGTGTCGGTTTTGCTCGCACCAATTTCTAACGGGGATTGACCATTCTTTCGTGTCGACATCGAGGTGTATTGGAAGACGGGTGTGTTCAGTCGTTTTGAAGGCATCCTACTCCCTTTGGTTGTTGCAGGTTTAGCAGGCTCATCATCATTTTTGCTTGAAGATGGCATGGCTTCCCCTTCTTGCTTCTTGGGCATAGCTTGCCACTTCTGCCTTTCAGGTACCGCTTTGCCCTTGGATTTGATCACTTTTGGAAGAGCTTCGGGCACTATGTCTTCATCCATGTAGAACTTGGCGTCCGCGAAGTGTATTCGACTTCGATGAATGGCTTGGTATCACCTTCACTCATTCCGGGTAGAATTTTAAGCTTTGGTAGAAGGCGGTTGATACTACTCCATTCCCGTGGATCTAAGGCCTTCTTAAGAGTAAGCTGTAAGAAGTTCTTGCATCAATCACGTGGAATATCATGCTTGATTTGAGTTCACCAACGGTCATCTCCACTCTGATCATGCCCATCGCTCTTTGTCCTCCTTGGTTAAAACGCTGGATCAGCAGACGGCTTAGGGATAGTTCATCCACCTCGATCCCAATTGTGGTCATTGTTGACTTTGGCATGATGTTTATGGTTGATCCACCATCCACAAGCATGCGGTTGACTTTGTGCTCCCTTACGTACCCCAAGACGAAGAGAGGACAGTTGTGAGGCTTTGATCCTAACAGTAAGGCTTCGTCAGTGAAGTTGATTACGTTATGGGTGGCACAGCATGTGGCACATTCATGTGGCGGAAGCTTCAAGCCTTCATCCTTGCTTTCTTATACCTTATGGTCGTTGGGACTCGCCAACGCCGCTATTAGTGCTTTTCGCATCTCCTTAGGCAATCGTAATGTTTCCTTGATGCTAACATGTGTCGGCAGGCCTTCCTTGGGTGTGAAGGTCTTCTCTTCCTCTACTGTGATAGCTTTGCCTTTCGAGGACTCTTCTATCTCTACGTCAACCATGTGACAGGCAACGATAGTGCACTGTTGGAAGAAGTTCTTCGGGAAGTACTCGTGCAAGGAGACGGGAATACATAGCTCTTGCTCTATAGGTTCCCCAGCGTATGTTGGCTTAGCAGCTCTTACGTTTCCTTTGGGTTCCCTATTGTTGCGGCAGCGGTGCTTTCTCCCTTACTCCACCTTTGGCTTTGTGGCTTGCGGCCTTGGCTTCATTGTCTTTTTGTATGCCACCAACGTCCACCCTTCTTCACCGTCGGTAGGTGTTTCTTGGTTGTTTGCCCCCTGCGATGGTTGTGCAGAAGGTGCCATGTAGCTTGAGCATGAGCGGGAGTAGTCAGGAGTCACTTGGAGAGGCATGGGATCGAAGGATCTAAACGCAATCGTATTAGTGTGTGTTGTGGCCGTGTCTTCAAGGTCAAGCTTGATTTGCCCTTGTTGTGCCAGCTTCATGTTGAGTTCTTTGAGGACGAAGCACTTGCCAACAAGATGGCTCAAAATACGATGGTACTTGCAGTACCTAGGATCGTTCATGCGATTCACCTCTTCGGGACGCTTGCATTCGGGTAGCTCGATCACCTCTTTTTTAGCAAGTCGTCTAACATTGCAGCCATGTCAGAGTCAGGAAATGGGTACGCCTTCTGCTCCAGTTCCCTCAAGGTGTTTATGTACCTGTCTTTGGTGCGAGGAAGCTCACCTCTTTTTATCTCCTTTGCTTTGTTCTTGGAAAAGATCTTGATAGGTGCGGATGAGATCTTGACGGTAAAAGCTTCCTTGGCGGGCTTCTTCCCAGTCTTGTCTACATTTGGGACGAACACCTTATCCTTCTTGAAGTTAGTGATCGGCTCATTCTTCTTGTGATTGGCGATACTCAGCTTCATGTCGTGGGAACGAGTTACCAGCTGCTTAAATGTTCTCGATTTTATGCCTTGGAGGATGTAATGTAACCCCCAATGCATTCCTTGAACACACATCTCAATGGCAGGGGTTTCAAAAAGCCAATCTTTGAAATCCAGACTTAATGAATGCCATCTATTGATGTAGTCGACGACAGGTTCATCATTCCACTGTTTCATACTGGTCAGCTCCAGCATGCTTACGGTGCGGCGAGTGCTGTACAAGCGGTTGAGGAATTCCCTTTCTAGCTGATCCCAACTACTGATAGACTCGAGCTTAAGGTTGGTGTACCAGTCAAAGGCATTGCCTTTCAGCGAGCACACGAACTACTTGATGAGGTAGTCTCCCTCCATCCCAGCATTGTTGCAGGTTTCAATGAAATGGGTGACATGTTACTTTGGGTTTCCCTTTCCATCGAACTGCATAAATTTTGACCGCTGATAACCCCTCGGCATCTTCAAAACGTCAACCTTCTTGGAGTAGGGCTTTGAGTACAGTGCGAAGTCATGTGAGCTTCCTTCGTACTGCGTTTTGATTGTGTTTGCGATCATCTCCTGCAGCTGCTGGATAGAAAGAGATCCCATGAGCGTCGTTGCTTGTTCTACCTCCAAGCTTCTCTTCAACTTTCTCCGCCAAATGCTTCTCTTCTTCGTTGGTTTCTTTCTTTGGTGGATCAACCTTTGGGTCAGCTTTCACATTGTGTTGCACCTCCAATCGATTGATGAGTATGGCAATTTGCAAGTCTTTCTCCCTCACGGTCCTTGTTAGCCTTGCAATTGCTTCACTCATTTGACCTAGCTGCTCGTCTACTGAAATCGCTCTGGTGGTCATGACTTGCATGGCTGAGCTGCCGCTTAAGTCGGCATCGGAAAGCAAGGACTCGGAGTACTTCCTCAGGCTTTCCTCCCTTGGCGCCCTTAGCGAGGTGAGGGTGATCACAGTCTCGTGCCTCGGGTGCTCTTGTTCCTTTGTCAAAGTTGATGCAGGGGTGGAAGAGACAGCAAAAAGAGCTTGTGCCTTGCTTCAAGTTGTGATGCCCAAAGTGACACCACTTGCAACAAGGACGTTCTTGTTCTTCATGTTGGTTACGGGAATAGCTTGAACCTTCCTTGATGCCATTTGTGCTTTTTGCGGATTTGAAGATAGAGATGAGAGGTAGAGATGGTCCCACCGGGCGTGCCAAATCTGTAAACACGAGTTTTCTTGCGATGAATGGAACAAGAACATGTGTACAAAATATTATTTTGTATTAATTTTTGGATTACAATCTCTTTTACAATTTTATCCTCTACTTCTATCTTTATCTTCGTAAGGTGTAGATTTGTGGACGGGCTATTGATCCGAATGGTCGTTGGGGCTTGATCTGGGGATGAACAAGGATGAACAGATCTTCAAGGGCCTTTGGGGATCTTGATGAACAGTTGTGTGGATTTCTTCAAAGGGCCGTTGGGCTTAAACTTGATGAACGAGGATGAACGGTTCTTCAAGGGGCCGTTAGGCTTAATCTTGATGAACGAGGATGAACGGATCTTCAAGGGCCTTCGGGGCTTGATCTTGATGGACAATTGTGTGGATTTCTTCAAGGACCATTGGGCTTGATCGTGATGAACGAAGATGAACAGATCTTCAAAGGCCTTTGGGGTTTGATCTTGATGAACAATTGTGTGGATTTGTTCAAGGGCCGTTGGGCTTGATCTTGATGAACAATCGTGTGGATTTCTTCAAGGATTTGACGAAGAACGAAGAGAGCTTTCTTGATCCTTCGGGATTCTTGGGAATTTGGGAGGTTGGATGCTTGAAAGCTTTAGAGTTTCAAAGCTTCAAGGATTTGGGGAATTCTCTTCCAATTTGGGAGTAGAGAAATGCATTTGTGAATTGGTCCCCTGAAATGAAAGGCTTGGCCTTCTATTTATAGAATTTTTTCAAGGCTTAATTTTGAATATAAGAATCAGATGAAATAAATCATTTCTACCAGGTATTGACATGTGTCTTTTTTTATGACTTTTTCGATTTTTGTTTAGTCACACGCTGTATGTAAAATTTATGTGACATGTGAACGTTGAAAATTTAATGCATTGGTCTACATTTATTTCACCAAAATTTCGATGTCTACATGCATATTCTGCTAGAAGTCCTTTCTTAAATGTTGCTTTAGCTATCGTGTAGTCACATGAAATGATCTTGGCCTTCTCTGCTTTGAACCTCTTGATAGAGTTGCCATGGGGGGAGGTCTCCTTCGGGTCCTTCTTGATGTTGAAGAGATGGTCATACTTCTTCTTGATCGAGCATTTGGACAAATATTTCTTGGTGAAAACCAAAGAAAGTTCGTTGAAGTTTCGGATTGACCGCGGTCACAAGGTGTAGAACCAGTCTTGCACCTTGACCTTCAAAATACCCAAAACGTCCAGAAACGTCAATTTGGGAAAGCTACGCGCTGGGCCTTCTTTTCATAGCCACAGTCAAACGGCTTGGTAGAAAAATCTGGAATTTTGACACAATGATCTTGAAAAAGTCATGAACATCCTCCGATTAGAATCACTCCAAAATTCATCCGTTTAATCATATTTTGTTATGGAGGAAGTCGAATGTCCTACATTGAAAATACATAACAAAGTATCAAAATTCTTCCAAAATAACCAATAAACTGTAGCTAAGAATATAGTAAAATATATGGTATAATATGGACTCATCACACCTCGCCTTGTAGGGTTGTAGCAAAAATCTTGCACATAAGTGCGTCGTTGTTCTTGTAAAGGATCATGGCACTATGGTAGTGCTTGAAGTGCCTTTCCGGATCCCTGTCTCCTTTGAAGAAGGTAAAGTGAGGCATATTGAACTTGTAAAGTGGGTTCGCCCACTCGATCACATCCCTTCAGAGCGCTTCGTTTGTTGTCCCAATGTTGTATGCCTGGAACCAGGTCTTGAGTGTTCATCAGAGCGTGAACCCAATCGTGAATGTACGCATGCTCACGGGCCAAGCCAGAATTGAACTCTTATTTGTGCACTAAGGCGGGAGAAGATGTTGCCCTAAGCGCCAAGGCGGAAGTATACACTGCCTGAATGATCAGTTTGTGGCTGGTTGAGTGGCTGCTTGAAAGGACACCTTTAGAATGAAACATCGTCATCAACCCTCATTCTCTTCGAGATACCACATTAAGAGTGTGTTACGTCTCGATGTGCTCAAGGAGTTGACTCACCAAAGTTGTGTGATGCAGAAGGGGCGTTCGTCAAGTTTGTGACTTGTCGGGATAGAAATTGATCGCCATTTAAGGTGGAGGAACTTGGTCGATAGGTATATCCATGAATGGTGGAAGTCTAATGGATAACGGGTACGAAATTCGATCCAAGATGGGTCAAATCAGCTAAAAACCAGGCGAGAAAACACACTGTTTAGTCATCAGTTCGACGGACTGGCTAGATTAGATATGAAAAGTGGCAGCCGGTTTGACTAAACTAGCCTAGAGCTACAGCCAAGTCAGGCGTGCAAGCGTTGGAACGGTTCAGCCCTCTAGATTGTGGGCTGAGGTGCTCAGCTCGCTCGTGGGAAGCCTGATGCGTGGCTTGTTGGGCCTGGGCTCCCAATGCTAGTTGGACAAGCATTAGTGGCTGCATGGTTTGGGACTGCAAGACTTAATTTTAGGCTCCTACCATAGCTGCATCTTATTGGATTGCAGCCATGGTAACTGTAGCTGGTGGTGCTACAATGGTGGCAGTTCGTCCAGCCGCCATGTTTAACCACAAAAAGAGGCAGCCCAAGGCCACCGTCGTCATGATTTCAGAATTTTCAGCCATGTTTTCCTTTCTCCAGGGCATGCGAATCAAGAAATTAAAAATTTAGAGATTGGAAGCACCCAGAAAATTCAAAGAGGAAATTCCAAAATGAATTGTGAGAGCTTCTTCGATATTTAAATCAGGCTCCCAATGTAAGCACCGATTTTGGGTAGCAAAAATCTTTCGTTTCAGTATTGACAAATTTGTACCTATAAAAGAATTAGACATCGATGCCTAAGTCAATTTCTCTGAAAAGAGAGAAAGTTTAGGGCTTAATTGGGAGAAGTGGTCAGCCATGGGGGAAGGATGTCATGTCATATGTCATCATCCAGTTGGCCAAGGTATCATTCGTTGGATGAAGGAGAGAATTACCCCAAAGATATTATTAATTAAATAGTATCTTGGAATTATCTTGTAGTATCTTGATTGGATATGATTGTGATTTCTTGCTTGATTGAGTTGGTCTTCAATAAGGAAAGCTTAGAGGTAGGATTAGTTATTAATCTTATCCTTAATTCCTTTTTCTTATCTCCTTGCCATGGGCAGCGAAGCTTAGAGAAATCATAGTCAACAGCCCAGGTTTTGAAGAAGGTTGAACTGCGCGTGAAAGAAATGTGAACCTCGCCAATTTAATAAGGGCATTCTCGTTAGTTACATATAAAAGTTCACGTGTCAGCTCCAGAATTTTCGGATTATTTTTTGCTCCACAATGTCGTCTCAGCACATACATGAGCAAAAAATCAATAATTAGATTCAGTACTAGAGCAAACAAATGTTGCGTGCTTTTTAGAACATAAGAATATATGGGCATTCTCAGTAGTTGCATATAAAAGCCCACGTGTCAACTCTAGATTTTTTTGAATTATTTTTTGCTACACAATGTCGTATAAGCACATGCATGAGCAAAAAATCAATAATGAAATTCAGTACTAGAGCGGACAAATGTCGCATGCTTTTTAGAACACAAGACTATAAGGCTTGTGCCAAGATGTTTGTCGTATGTTCTAAAAGCCAATCATATGAAATATTTTAGGAATGTGCATTGTTAAACTTTTGTGTAGTTTAATCGAATGACAAAGTTTATTGTTATTCACTATTATTTTGATTATGTGAAAGAACAAAAATAGAATCAAAAGAATATAATCGACCCAAGAGATAAGCGGAAATGTCTAAATCCAGGACACAATGAGTTGATAAGAATAATAATAGAGTAGTGCTATCTACACACCCATTTCAATTTTCGGCAGTCCGATCGAATGAATTGAAGAAGATCAATAGTCAAAATTAACAAGGGTGTATGGGAGATAAAAATATATGTTCAGTAATACTTTCCTAATTATAAGCACTAGAGCAATCCACTACTTACTAAAGAAAGTATAGACTCCTTAATTTCCACATGAAACTAGTTTACCACCGATTTACCCGTAAGGGTATGTTTTAAGAATTCAAGCAAAAATCATTCTTGTAGAAAAATTAGCCAAACTGTCTAGCATAACAAATTTTAATTAAAAACAAAGCTAATCAATATTCTGAATTCCAAAAGTTGTCCAAATTCAAAGACAACATAATCACAAGGGTAATGCTAGGGAGACTAAATTTGTAAACTAAATATATGGAATTTGATGGTTGGATTATTATTTAAGCGTTAATAAACATGTTCATTCCTATTGATGACACATAATTTAGTTTATAAATTTTGTCAATAAATTTAATATTCCTGTATTTACCCTAATAACAATTGAACGCACAAAAGTGGTGTATTTGACTGGAGATGAAGGGGATTACTGAAAACAACAAACGAAAGAACATTTGGGAGAAAACTACCGGTTTTATGTGTATACTAGCCTTCATGGACGCGCTCACGCACGTGCATGAGGCATTTTTTGAATGTGTGCTACGTGCGACTTACATGTTTTAAATGTATTTATATGCGTAAATTGACAAAAGGAAAGTCAAATATTTGAAGTAAATGAATAATCTTAGATCATGCTAGAAGAAACCCCTCATAAACCAATTAAAACAGCTGAATTCACATAATAACATCGGTTTTTATAGAATTTACATTAAGAATAAAGAAAATAATATTTAATAAACAATTGATTGAATCATATTATTGCTAGCCCACTGTGAAGCTAATATCGTTTATTAAAAAAACAATCATTTGACAACTAATTTAATCACATTATTATCCGAGTGCGAAAGACCTTTTTTATCACCGGCATTACACGCCTCTTAAGATGTTTTGAACGTGTTTAAAAATAGGGAAAATAATATTTAATAAGCAATTGATTGAATCACATTATTGCTAGCCCATTGTGAGGCTAAGCCCACCCCCTCCCCTTAGCATAGATAATATCATTTGTTAAAAAAAAAAAAAAAAAACAATCATTTGACAACTAATTTAATGTAATTTAATCACATTCTTATCCGTGTGTGAAAGACATTTTTTATAACAGGCATTACATGTAACAGTCTGTCCCGAAATAAAGTATTGATAATGTGGAATGACGTTTTTACCCTTGCGTGGTTGTGAGTGTGTGTGAGTTAGGTTGAGTCTTCTTGTGAGGGTTCCCATATTTTTGGATTAATATGAATGTGGGTTGGTAATAGGGTGATTGGTTGAGAACTAAAGACACACACACTCACATGCACACGTGTGCATCCTTCCATTTTCGCCCGTCTCTCTTTCTCTCTCTCTCCTCTTTCTCGACTCTTCTTCCTGCTTCCTGCAAAGTGTACGGACGATACCATACCCTTGATCTGGTCACGGATCGAGGTCCTAATTGTCATATTTAGGACCCTTGTGACCTTGTGAACCCAACCATACCCTTGGTTTTAACTGAAACGCTCGAAAACCCTTGGAACCCGAGAGCACCATTAGAGGTACTGTTCATGTGCACGTAAACCAGGACGTTTTAGATCATTCCAAGATCATAGGGAGCTTTAAAATGATCTTGTGAAGCTCGGAGGACAAAATTGGAGGCTTTTGGACGTTGGGATCACAAGTTCTGAGGTTGGCCGGATTTCATGGTTTTGCTCCGGCGAGTTTCAGTCGAGTTTTGAGTTTTTAAAAGTTGTGTCGCATATAGGTGAGACTTATCCTGAGGACGTGCACAGCCATGCGAGGCTCAGGGGCTACAATCCGTCTACTTATCAGTGAGTGGGCTTTTGTTTTCAGTATATATATACACACACACACACACACACTTGACTGATTCCTAGAAATACGATTTAAATGGTTTTATGAAACTGAATGCCATGTCGAATGCCATATATATTTATTTATTGCTATATTATGTGATCATATGTTAAGGCACTGCGGGCGCCAGGTAAGTATATACTTTTGATATGATGATTGTGGTGATATCGATGAGATTAGTATATGGCTCATTTACCTGCACATCGGGGTTTGTGCTCCGCCAGAGTAGGGCTTAACTTTCACGTGATCATTCACCTCCCACACCGTATGCTCACCTTGGATCCAAGGCAGTTGCCAACCTGTTGTACAGACCACTATAGGTGGTTCCGACTTGTAGGTGACCCGTGACTCGTCGCCAGCCTTCACATGACCGTAGCACAGAGCATCTTTATATACCCAGCTTGTCGTACAGACCACTACAGGTGGTTCCAACATGGGTCAGGTTATTGATTGAGAGATGAACTGAGGATTTGGTTGAGGAGCCATAGATTCAGCTGTACAGGTCACTATAGGTGACTCCGGTTGATTTATATGCATTACCGGCATGTTATGCATTGAGATATCACCTGATTCAATTTGATGATATTTTTTGCATGCTTGACATTGAATATGGTTCATTCGGACATGGCAATATATGAATGATGGTTTTCAGTATTAGTACGTACTTATATATTTTTATGGGAAGTATATATGTTTTTACGGAGAGGGGTTATAACTTTTAAGTTGAAGTGATTTTGGCAAAGCTTTGTTTTTGCCCACTCACACTTTTGTTTTGCGCCCCTCCATGTATTAGATAGAGTTGGTGGCAAGCGAGGTTTCAAGGCATATCTGACAGTGCACTATCCATGTAAATATTATGACTATCCTGTTATATCTTTCTGGACTGCACCTAGGACGCTTGAACTTTGTAAATTATGTTTCTGACCTTCACTCTCTTCTATGATCTTTTATCACTAGTTGTGTTATTCTAGTGCTTATTTTATATATATATATATATATATCATTCCGCACTGCGCTCATGGCTACGTCACGCTCACGTGACGGCCAGCACATCCCGACGTTCGAGTCAGGGTGTGTCATTACACACCTCTTAAGATGTTTTGAACGTGTTTTAAAATAGAGAAATTGAATCACATTATTTCTAGCCTATTGTGAGGTACTAATTAAAAAAAAAAACAGCACAAAAAACTAATTAAAATGACGAAGGCATTTTTTAAATCACGGCGTGCTACGCGCGACTTACACGTTTTAAATGTACTTTTGACACACCTCGACCCGAAACTGGGGCGTGCTGGCCGTCACGTGAGAGTGACGTAACCATGTGCACAGTGTGGAAGCATGATTAAACAGGAAAATATGAACAATTTAAAACCATGCAACTAGCAACCCAAATCAAGATAGTGTGCTAGTGCGAGAATTAAGATGGTTTACACAACCAAAGCATAAATGGTCTACATGCAGTCAAGCAGAAAGTACTAAATAGAGATAACATCCGAAGGTGGTCCTACATAGGTGAATTCTGTCAGAACGTCCGATGAGCTCCTCGTATGCCACCAACGAAAACTGCTTAATACCTGGAGGGGCGAAAAACAAAGTTGAGTGGGTCAGAAACAAATCTTTTCAAAACCTTTCTTTTCTCAAAAGTTATAACCCCTCGCCGTAAAACTTGTGTAATTTCCCAGAAATAAAGTATATACTCATATATATAATTCTCAAAGTCCTGCTGAAAAATATGTATCTATGAATGAATGTATGCCATGCCAAAGTATCATAACTGAATGCCAAATCATAACTATGTGAATGTGATTGAATACTAGATATCATCTCAGCCCTCGGCTGTATATAGCTCAAAACAATCTCATCATCATATAGCTCATAATCATCTCAAACATATCATATATATATATATATATATATATATATATCCTGCACACACATCAATACCACCTCTAGTGGTCTCCGCTCAACATCACTGTATATAAAATCATATGCTCTAGTGCTACAATCACGTGAAGACTGTGCGAATGATTCGCGGGTCACCTATGAGTCGAACCCACTTATAGTGGCCTATTTGACAGGACTGTGCACCTAACTTGGATCCAAGGTGAGCATGCGGTGCGGGAGGTCTCATATCAGTGTGCAGGTTTATGAGCTCTAATCACATCACATCACATCATTCATTCTCATCATAAGTAGAATATAAACTTACCTGTCACTTACTTATGCGTCCGCAACAACAACATTAATATATGCAATCAATTACGCATAATAAAATAAATAGATATTTTGCATGGCATTTCATATCACATTTCACTTAAACTGATTTTTTGGGAAATATCTCATTTATATAGGTATATACGAAAAACAAAAGCCCACTCACTGATAAGTAGCCGGGTTGTAACCCCGGTTCCTAGCCTAGCTACGCTCGTCCTCCAGATAGGTCTTGCCTATATGAGAAGTAACTGAAATAACGTTAATTACGCACATAACCAAAACCTTAGAAATAACTTCTCATACATTGCTCAAATTGGGTATATGAATATACCACATTGATCTACACAATCTCAGGATTATCCCCATATTTTAGAAAAAAATTTCGACCACCCACGCGCCAGCCAAGGCACGGCCAGACGCGCCTCCATGCGCAGCCACGTGATCTGCACACTGATGGCGTCAGTTAACACTGTCAGCAATATTCCTCAGAATATTCTGTTAAAACCCAACGGTAACAGTTAAAGATGACTGACGGCGTCAGCATATTCCGTCATGATTGACGGAATATTCCCTGTCTTCTCCTGCGAGTCGCTAGTCGCCGGCGACTATTCGTCGATTTCTGGAAAAACTTCCAACTATGTTTTCTTCTTCATTTTTGCACCATTTTCTACATACTTTATACCAAAATGAAGATCTCACCAAGATGAACAAAACCACACCTGACTCGACCCCCAACTCGCTTGGGATTCGCCGGAAAAAGCCTCGATAATTCCGGCCAAAATGAAACTCTCCGATCTCGCGATTCCGAATTCCAAAATCTTCCAACAAAGTACTCCGAGCTTCGTAAGGACCTCCTTTAGGTTTCTATGAGCTTAGAATTTCCAAAAACACAACATTTTACGTGAGCATGAATGGTATCCAAATCGGAGCTTATGAGAACTCGGGTTTTCGAAGGTGTTCTTACCAGAAATGGATACCACTGTGTTTTTATGGATCTCAGGAACACAATGGGGTGCTTCACACCTCCGATCTGCAAGGTTTTGCAAGGGTTATGGGTGTGTCCTTACAAAAGCCGAGAGGGAGAGAGTGAGAGAAGGTCGAGAGATAGAGAGAAAGTGCAGGAGTGAGAGAGAGAAAGAGTGTGTGTATGGGGTCCAAATACAACCAAACAAACACTTCCAAACTTAGACACACACATGTACCTTAATTAACGCTCAAGGGCATTTACGTCATTTCACATCCACGTACAAAATTTCTGGCACGGGCTATTTCAATTTATATGCATAAATTGACAAATGGAAAATCAAATATTTGAAGTAAATGAATAATCTTAGATCATGCTAGAAGAAACCCCTCATAAACCAATTAAAACAGCTGAATTTACATAATAAAATCGGTCTCTATAGAATTTATATTAAGAATAAAGAAAATAATATTTAATAAACAATTGATTGAATCAAATTATTGCTAGCCCATTGTGAGGCTAAGCCCATCCCCCTTCCCTCTTAGTGTAGATAATATCATTTGTTAAAAAAAAAAAAAACAATCATTTGAAAACTAATTTAATCACATTATTATTTGAGTGCGAAACACCTTTTTTATAACCGGCATTACACGCCTCTTAAGATGTTTTGAACGTGTTTAAAAATAGAGAAAAAATATTTAATAAACAATTGATTGAATCACATTATTGCAAGTCTATTGTGAGGCTAAGCCCACTCCCTACCCCTTAGTGTAGATAATATTGTTTGCTTAAAAAAAAAAAGACAATCATTTGACAACTAATTTAATGTAATTTAATCACATTATTATTGACACACCCCGACCCGGAATGTCCACTAGGACTAGCTGTGCTGGCCGACACTTGGAAGGTGACGAAGCCATAAAGTGTGATGATGTGGAAAAAAATGTGAATAAATTTAAATCTAAGAGTACCTAAATACCAGAGTGCGCTGGTGAGCGGGAATGAACCCACTTCACACGTGACGTTAGAGCATAAGTAAGTACAGTAGAGTGGATAAGGATTATACCTTTAGAAGTAGCCAACTATCCTGAGATTTGCTAAGAATCCTCGTTGATACGAACTTTCAGCAATTAAAACCTGGAGGGGCGCAAAACAGAAAGTGTGAGTGGGCAAAAACAAAGCTTTTCAAAAACCATTTCAATTATTAAAGGTAGTAACCCCTCGTTGTAAAACCTGTATACTTTCCCAGAAAATAGAATACATACATATATAACAAAATCCAGCTTAAAAGCAGTGTAAATCCGAGTATATGCCATGTCAGGTATCTCAGTAGCAAATATGTAAGCTAGGTGATATAAACCAATGCAAATGATATGTCAACCAGAGTCACATAACATGACCTGTACAACTGAATCTATAGCTCATCCATCTAGCCGGAGTCACCTAATGTGACATGTACGGCTCAACCAATAGTTCAACAAGTATGCTTGCACACGAGTCGGAACCACCTAAAGTGGTCTGTATGACAAGACTGGGTGTAAATAAATACGCTCAAGTGCTACGGTCACGTGAAGATGGTGCGAATACTCGCAGGTCACCTACGAGTCAAAACCACCTATAGTGGTCTGTACGACAAGACTGTGCACCTAACTTGGATCCAAGGTAAGCGTATGGTGCAGGAGGTGAACATCACGTGAAGGATTGTGCCCTGACCACGGGCGGGAGCACTAAGACCGGGCTGCAGGTTTATGAGCTATAAATACATCTCAACATAATCATGCAACTCACATCCACAATCTATAAACTCACCTAGAACTTACCTGAGCGTCCTCGGCGTCAAACATAAATATGTTCAACTACTAAATGCATATTCTAAATATAAAACATTTGGCATGGCATTTTAAAACACAAGTCCATTTACACACGTTTTCTGGGAAAAATACCAAGCTACATATATATATGTATATATATATATATCTATGTATATATATATATCTATGTATATATATACTGAAACCAAAAGCCCACTACCCTGGAGTCCGCACTACAACTCCCCAGCACACACATCGAGGCGTCATGAACGATCGGTGCCTAGAACAATTATCAAACCACATCTCAGAATTCTTATCAATAGAATACAGAATTTACGTAAAGCACACCCCTACGATTCGATCTGGAAGATCCGCATCACGGATTTCTATTCTGTTACTTCCAAAGATCCACATTATGCTTCCAAAACATCATACTAAAGTTTCATTACAATCCAACAGTTGGATCTCGTCCAATTGCCAAAACCAAGTGGCGGTTAACTTTTTTTTTTATGAAGTTACAATTCCAAGTCGGGAAGATTTGTATGTCAGATTCACCATCCGTAAGTTCCTTCAGCCCTCAAATGTTATGCACTATAATGTACTAAATTTTGGTGATGATCTAACAGTCGGATCGTCAATTACTATTCTGATCAAGTGGCGGATCTTAATGGAGCTTCGACGGATTCTGCAGATTTTGCAGATTTTGCAGATTTCCTAGGCAATCTTTAGAACTCCATATCTCACGTGTTTCTCTACCAAATTCGACCTATAATATACCAAAACGAAGCTAAAGAAGTGTAGAACAAGATTATACTGATCGGAGTCCAAATGGTCGTCGAAGATGGCCAGAAAATGGCCTGAAAGACGGCTGTCAGCAAGAAAACAGGGAAATTCGCCAGAATTTCTGGGCAACCTTTCAACGTCCATAACTTTGTCAATACTCAACGAAATCAAGTTATTCAAAAACGGAAATCCTAGTTCTCGACGAGACGAAGAGATTGATACATGATGACTATTGCACCGTGATCTGGCCCAAAAACGCCTCGAAAGTGGCTGAGGTCGTCGAAAACTGTGCAAACTTTAAATCGCTATAACTTTCTCATTTCTCCACCAACTCACATGATCCAAACATGAAAATTCATCTACACAACATGAGGAATCGATTTATACATGTTTTCAATTCAAAAGATGGCTGGGAATTGTCTGAATCACGCCGAAAAGTCTCGGCCCAAAACCTTGTTCTTCGAACTCGAGGTTAGGATTCGTTTTCAATGAAACAAAACTCAAAACTAGGTTTATGGTGGTGAAGACATACAGATAATGGTGGTTTTGATGTTCAACAAGCCGAAATTTTTGGTGATGATGGTGGTGTGTTTCACGGGAGAAAGGGAGAGCCAAGAGAGAGTTAGAGAGTTAGAGAGAAGAGCTACGGAAGAAGAAGAAAAAGAAAGATAGAGAGGGTTCCAGATAAGTGGGGGTGACCCCACGTGGCCCTCATCCTATGGTCAGACAAAATACCACATGTGTTTCAAATGGCAAATTACCAAAATGCCCTCCATGTTCAAATGGCAAATTACATTCCGCTTGCGCCCACGAGTCCATAGTGACGAGTACTACGAGGATACCCTAACGGAAGGAGTCTTACATCGCTTAACCATGGCCAACGTACGCCAAAATCTTTGCCTCTAAGGGCATTTTTGTCAAATCACTATTTTTTAAAATTTATAAAAACGTAAAATCAGGGATGGGTCATCACAATTATCCGCGTGCGAAAGACTTTTTTTATAACCGGCATTACACATGTCTTAAGATGTTTTGAACGTATTTAAAAATGGAGAATATAATATTTAATAAACAACTGATTGAATCACATTATTACTAGCCCATTGTGAGGCTAAGCCCACCCCCTCCCCCTTAGTGTAGATAGTATCGTTTGTTAAAAAAAAGAAAAACAACAATCATTTGACAACTAATTTAATCACATTATTATCCACGTGCGAAAGACTTTTTTTATAACCGCATTCCACGTCTCTCAAGATGTTTTGAACGTGTTTAAAATAGAGAAAATAATATTTAATAAACAACTGATTGAATCACATTATTGCTAGCCCATTGTGAGGCTAAATCCACCCTCCCCCTTAGTGTAGATAATTATCTGCGTGCGAAGGATTTTTTTTATAACCGGCATTACACACCTCTTAAGACGTTTTGAATGTGTTTAAAAATAGAGAAATTGAATCATATTATGGACAGTCAATTATGAGGTACTAATTAAAAAAACACCACAAAAAAATTTAATCATTAAAAAAATACTGTTAAAATGATGAAATTACCCCTGCTTTATTTGATACTTTATTTTGGAATGCCTTCGAAATTTTTTTTCTTGAAGGCATTTTTGTTCAAATATTTTTGTTGAAGCTTGGTGACACTAAAATCACTATTTACCTTTTCCATTAGCTTTATATATAGAAGATTCTATGGGCCAAAATATTTTTATAGAATTATATGCATGTGTAGGCTGTAGCCCACCATATTTGAATAATGGTCAGCCAACCACAGTGGACCATTTACCAGAGATTACTTTTGTCTCTTACTAGTTAGCTAGTAACTTGTTTTTTTTCTTATAATATAGTAAAAGACCCTAGCATTATCCTTTTATGCTGTCAACCATAGTGGACCATTTATAAGAGACCCTTCTGTCTCTCACGAGTTAAATATCTATCTAGCATTTGAAGCTTTCATAGTGCCTTACCCTCGAATATATTATAATCATTCACCTCTAAAAGAAAAGAAATTGAACAAAATATAATTTAGACTATACACTTCTTTGTCCACCAAATAAAACGACTATTGATTGGTGTGCTTTCTTTTTTATTTTACCAGCCTTCAATATGTCCATATGCGTAATATCCAAAATCAAGAGCGTAACACACTTGCTTGCGAAATTAAGGAACAAATAAATAAAGGAAGACTGAATCATGTTATTATTAACCTATTGTGAGGCTTAGTTCACTCTCTATAACCTCAGTGTAGATAATATCGTTCGTTTAAAAATAAAATAATAAAAAAATTAAGGAAGAGTAATTTGCCAAAATCTCCCCTAAACTTGTAACTCGCAATTATATTGTTCCTTGAACTTTAATTTTACCTGTTGGAAACAAATTTGTGCACCGCTGCAGAGGACGGAAACGCTCGAATCCAAGTATAGTAAAAGAACAAATAGCCGTGAGCAAGCCAAAGACCGGAGGGATATGTCGGTCAAAGGCTCTCCGACATTCAAGTTAGTAAGCAATATTAAGACTCAAGTAGTTGGCAAGAAAATAAGTATGCACGAATTGCGTTACCAGAGATGAACCTTAGAAGGGTGTATTTACACCAGTCAAGGAGAAGACCTTTTAGGATAGTAGAATCCTTATTAAACCAGAAGAATCCCAGAGGATATCTAGGAAGTAGATACTGCATTTCCTTAGGAGTGTGATTCCTTACGACGCATGTCAATCCTTAGATTGTAAGGACTCCAAGATTATAGAAAACCCGTTGATTCCTTACTGGATTAGGTTTGCATATCTTGCGAAACAAGCATTGTCAATCTCAGCGAAGTCGTTGGACTTTGCCCACTAATTCTGGAATAGGATGATGGTGGCATCGTTGTTCCGTTTCGTCAGATCTGCAACGGAGGTTGTTGAGTCCATGATCATACTTCTAAGGTAAGCGTATTTTGATTTGCCTCTGACCGTGGAAATTCATGGTCCCACAATTACCCCTAAGTTGTATCTGAAATTACTTGTTCCCCTTGAGGATTGATAGTTATCCAAAGACCATACATTTTGGAGTAAGTCGGAATATGTACCATTTTTGTTCTTCATATGGGTGGCATTTTGCTATGATCCTTGTAAACTTCATGAGTGTTGAGTCGTTCTGTATTCAGGCGCATTACCTCGCAAATTGTGCTATCAATATCATACTAATGAGGATTTTCTCAGTTAGTGCGCAGAGAACGAGATTTTGTCTGTTGTTTTCTCCAATTAAATTCAACTGTCGAATTCATTATCTCGAGATGCGACAACCTGTATTCAACAATAGATTGATTCTGAAATATCTTCTTTAAATATCCTCGAATCTCTTGAAAAATAAAATAAATTGATTACCGAAGTTGAGTCAACACTGAATTCAATACAACTCATCACTAAAGACCCTCTCAAACCCTCTCTTTCTCTTCACTCTCATTGATTTCAATGTAAAGACATACCGCAAAATCTGTTGACTTGTCTAATATTTCCCATTAATTTTGGGATTCCTATAATATTGGGTTTCCTAGTTTAGGTTGTAGATTAATTGTAATCATTCTTTCTTTATTGTACTATGATTGTACATGATTATATATACCTCAGAATGAGAAGAATACAATTAACACATTCAAAGCATTCTCTTCTTGGCACCAGAGCCAAATCGTAAAAAAGGAAAGAAAGTTTCGAACCCTAACAAGGTTTGTTACTGTGTCGTGCCTAGCACCACCGTGGTGCCTCTGACGAACAAGGAGCAACGTGAAGTTGTTGCTGTGTCCCGGATGGTTTTGGATGAGAAGAACTATGATTTATGGGCTCTTCTTATTCAAATTCATATTGCTGGAAGGAAGAAGATCAGATATCTTCGTGGATCCATTAATGCTTATGCAGAGGATGATCCCAAATATGATGATTGGTTGGTTCTCTGAAAATCAGAGATTTAAGAGTTGGCTCTTATCGGCAATGAAGTCGGAGATCATGAAACATTACATTCGTTTGTCAACTTTTGAAGAGATCTGGGATGCTCTTAAGACTGCTTATTTTGATGAGAATAATGAGGCTAGAATTTATTCATTACATCAGAAAGCCTCACGTCATGCAGAATTGGCAGCCTTTAGCTAGTTACTTTGGATAATTGACAGAGATTTTTCAGGAATTAGACCACTTTAATAAAGTGGCCACGGCATGTGAGAAAGATGTTCTGATTTTCTTGAAGACAACTGAGTGACAAAGGTTGTATTTGTTTCTTGGTCGGCTTAATGGTAAGTATGATTAGGTTCGTGGAGATATACTGCGCAAAGACCCACAACCAAGGTCCGCGATGCCTCAAACCGCACCAACCGAGGTGGGTCCGAGAATAAAAGTGGGCAGCCCAGAACCAGCCAACCTGGTTGTGATCGCCCTCAGGGTAAATGTCCCCATTGTGGTATGACGGGACATTCCAAAAGCCGGTGCTTCAAGCTGATTGGGTATCCTGAGATTTTGGGATAAGACATGTGATCCTTGCTTCAACAAACCTGGAGCTTCCATTGCAGAAACCAAGGATGATTCAATGGATGTAGCAAGCAAAGCATCAGCTCTGATTACTACGATAGGTGTCGATGGTAAGGCACTTAATGTCTTCACATGTTATGAATAATACATGGATAATTGATTCTGGAGCTACTGAACGAATGACTTGTGATTCTAGACAGGTTTCCTCACTAAGAAACTCTGCCCACACCGAGGTTAGTGTGGCTAATGGTGATGCCGCCCTAGTCCTTGGGGAAGGCACGGTTTCCCTTTCTGATACCATGAAACTTGATACTGTTCTTGTGGTTCCTTCATTGAATTATAATTTATTATTGGTTGCCCAAATAACCCTTGCCTTACATTGTTTGGTGGTGTTTTGGCCTTATTTTATTATATTTAAGGACATCGGGACGCTGAAGATCATTGGTTATGGTATTAGACGAGGGAAGCTGTACTACCTCGAGTTGAATTCCAGTAGCTCAGGATTGCTCACTCAAGCACTATCAGTGAATGGGACACTAGCTGAGAATAATAAAGGGTCTGATGTGTGGATGTGGCACTGTTATCTTAGCCATGCTTCATTTTGTTATTTGCATAAGTTATTTCCTAGTTTGTTTGCGAAAAATGATGTTTCTTAGTTTAAGCGTGATGTGTGTGAAATGGCTAAAAGCCATCGAACTTCTTTTCCTCCAAGTTTAAATAAGAGTTCTGTTCCTTTTATGATTGTGCACTCGGATGTTTGGGGCCCTTCCAAAATTGCCTCTTTTAGTGGAGCTCATTGGTTTGTCACATTTATTGATGATTGTAAGAGAATGACTTGGGTTACCTTGCTAAAATTGAAAAGTGATGTAAGTGTGGCCTTTCAAAAATTTCACAAAATGGTTTTGATACAATACAATATGAAAATTCAGGTGGCTCGAAGTGATAATGGACGCAAGTATGTTAATACTGAACTCCGTTCTTTCTTTGATACGCACAGTATTGTTCATCAAACCACATGTCTATATACTCCTCAGCAGAATGGGGTGGCTGAACAGAATAATCGACATTTGTTAGAAATGGTTCGTGCTTCTCTTGTTGAGGCACGTCTTCCCTTGTATTATTGGGGTGAGGCCCTCATGTCAGCTGCCTACCTTATTAATCAGCTTCCCTCTCGTACCCTCAAGTTTCAGACACCATTTCAAACTTTTATGTCTCTGCTCAGCTGCCCGCTAGACCTTAACAATTCCCCTCGAGTTCTTGGCTGCGTGGCTTATGTCCACGTGCATCCTTCATAACGGCAAAACAAACTTGAACCTCGAGCTCTTCGATGTGTGCTTATGAGGTACACTACTACTCAGAAGGGCTATCAATGCTATCACCCTCCCACTAAGAAAATGTTTATCACTGTCGATGTCATTTTTCATGAAACGGAGATGTATTTTGGTTCCTCTGAGTCCTCACTTCAGGGGGAGTTTCAAGGCGATAAAGTTCGTATGTTTGATTATGGAACCAAGCAACAAGCTATGATGCAACCACCCACCGCGGAATGGCAGACCATTCCACAACAGCCTACCGTCGAGCAGCAAGCTACAGTGTAGCAGCCGACTGCCGAGCAGCAGACCACTGCGCAGTAACCTACCATCGAATTAGTGTGGACTGCACAACAGCTTCCTGCTGAGTCTGAGATAGCATAAAACATGGCTCATTTGGCCCTCTTGCAGGTGGAACCCGCAGTTGTAGAAGAAACAGTACATGCCGACTCGTCCCCTAGTGATTCTCATAACCAATTGTCTTGTACGCCAGACAAACCACCGCTCTGTAGTTTCCCAGAAAGAATTTATCGAGGTATTCCTAAACCCGCTTATGAGGTAGACCCTAAGTGTAAAATTAAGTATTCGGTGAGCGAACCGAGAGTGAAGTACCCATGAAACAACTATGTGTCCACCTGTCACCTGTCTGAATCAAATAAGTCGTTTGTGAATCAATTGTCTACTGTATATATTCCTAACAGTGGGCTGGAAGCCTTAGCCGATCCTAGATGGAAAGAAGCAATGAATGAGGAACTAAGGTCGCTGAAGAAGAATGCTACCTGGGAACTGTCGGACTTGCCAGCAGGCAAGAAAACCTGTGGGATGGAAATGGGTTTATACAGTGAAATACAAAGCAGATGGAACGGTTGATCGGTTTAAAGCAAGACTAGTAGCAAAGGGGTACACTCAGAAGTTTGGCATAGATTACACGGACACCTTTGCACGAATAACCAAGATCAATATTGTCTGAGTTCTCTTGTCCATGGCAGCAAACCTAGATTGTCCACTTCAGCAGTTCGATGTCAAAAATGCATTCCTACATGGAGATTTAACTGAACAGATTTATATGGAGCTTCCACCGAGATGTACCGTAACATACATGAATAAGGGCAAGGTATGTAAGCTAAAGAAGTCACTATATGAATTAAAGTAGTCACCAAGGGCATGGTTCGGCAGGTTCACTAAATCAATGAAGGCCTTTGGGTATAGCCAGAGCAATTGGGATCACACCATGTTCTTGAAACGAAATAATAAAAAGATTACAGCACTCATTGTATATATGGATGACATGGTGGTTACCGGGAATGACCCAGTGGAACAATCGGCTCTAAAGAAGTATTTGTCTACGGAGTTTGAAATGAAAGATCTTGGATCTCTGAAATACTTTCTTGGGATTGAGGTATCAAGAGGCAAGTTTGGGATATTCTTGCCCCAAAGAAAGTATATCATTGATTTGGTTAAATGACATCGGGATGTCATACGATTTTTACCACTTGCAAAAATAAGGATAAAAACACTTAAAAATACTTGCAAGAGTACAAGGTTATCGTAGTATAGCAGCTCAAGCAAGGTCGTTTTCCACAGGATTGAATGAATAATTTGTATTTAAACTAATCTTTAGCTAATTATTTAGAACAAAGTTTCGAAACGGTTGATTTTGGAATTTAAAATAATAAAAACGAATTTAAATAAAAATAATTAAATAATTGACAAAGTAAAGAAAGCAAAAGAAAAAGGTTTTGGGAAACAATTTAAACACTAGGGTTCTGCCGTCACCGTTAACAATCCTATATAATTTTACCAATTACCTATGAATTTCCACATACATGCTTTGAAGGTTAGGATTTCCTAATGCTTATTTTCCTCGTGATGTTTAAGCAAAAACGTATATCTAACATGCAACCCGTTTGTGATGTTCAGATCAAATATAAACATGCAAGACTCATTAAGCTTTGTGAAAACCCTTTGAAAAACCATGCAACCCTTAAGAGCATAATGTTCGCATTAAGTGAACTTACAATTACTAATCACAAGAAGCCCTCCTCAATTTCAGGGTGATGTTCCAACATAATTTGCATCAAATTACTTGTCTAAAAACCCTCATGGTCGCGAATCACTAAGACAATTAGATAGTTTAATCGCAGTGATTAATAATTCAAAACAAGCATGCATCCATTCATAAGCAAATTAATAAAATCACATATTCATGCTAAGGCTCGTGGCTTTACCCTAGCAAAAGAACTTAGTTACAAACAATCATAATAAAAACTAAAGAAAATATCACTAAATAGAAAAAGGATTGAAAACACCTTGTAGGTAAAAAATCTGAAGTTCTCCAAGCTAATGCGTGCTTTCCTCCCTTCTCTAATGGCTAAATAGCCTTATTTATACTACTGCAAAAAAAAAAAATCTTACCTAGAAAAGGTCTTCTAAAAACTAGGAAACATAATAGAATCAGATAACGAGGAAATAAAAGGTTTCCTATTTGAACTAGAATTCGAACTTCTCAGAAAATCAGACTTTTGACTGACCAAATCAACTCTGATCAATTGCTACTTGCCAAAATTATCAAACCTCGGCCGAGGCATAATATCCCTAAGGTCGAAGAATTGCAAGGAAAAACGTATTGCAGGTACCATAACTCAAACAGGCACATGACAAACAACTGCATCGTGTTTCGAGACACCATCCAAAGCTGGATTGACAATGGCAAACTCAAGTTTCCAGAAAAGAAAATGGGTGTTGACACTAATCCATTTCCTACGACGACAGTGAGAATGGTAGATGCTCTTCTACGTAGGGATAAAGGAAAAGGAAAGGTCGAGTTTGTTCCAATGCGATCCCTCCCAAAACAGAACACTCGGCCACGATTGAAAATTGATTTATTCTCAAACGAGCCACCCCAAGATTTAATTGGACTGGCTGTTGTCGAATCGATGTCGAGCTCCAGCGTCGAGGAAACTAATAGGCCAACAATCCTGTGTAGTCGGTGCAAAGCGGACGTCGTTTTAGCTGAGCCGAAAGAAAAGCCACGTCGGGTACCAATACCACAAATGTCCATGGCCGCAATGACACCCAAAAAAATGCTTGGTACAGGCCAAGGTCATAAGATCTTCAATAGGCTTGGTCCTCAAACGCAAGATACCAAGCCGTCTTCGGCTAGACAACGCCTTGATTTCGACGCGCCATTTTATAACGAAGATTATTATGCGCGCAGCTCTGGTAGTTCATGTTCACCCGTGAACTAACGCACCTTCAAACCCCCTGAGCCACGTGATCAGCGTTGGTATACCTATCATTCCCCCATCGGTGTATACACCGTGCTGTCCAAGTCGTAGAAATGTCGGCGCCAAAGAATGGACTGTATAGCCCGTCGACGAGCAGCCGAAAGAAAATGCCAGCCATGACGATGAACGACAACTTCCAACAATTATGATAGAATTGCTCCAGGGAAAGCAGGTAATCGATCATGATTTTGAAACCACGATTGAGGAATTCAAAAACCGGATCAAACTCCTTCTTCATCCTGGGGAGATAAAAGCTCGCCTCGAGTACTTCCAAAAAGAAGTTGAGAGCAAACTTCCTCCGCTACCCATACAGGAACCATTGGTCAGAGTAACACGAAATCTACATCCACCATTCCTCGGGGAGGCGTTAGAGTACATACGAGAGTTTCACATAAAGCATTCGGCTAATGACCTATACGGTTTCCCGAAAGCATGCCAAGAAACCATTGATGTCATTCTAACTTGTCCAGATACTGAACGAATCATCCAAAAAACTTCAGATCCGGGGTTGAAGGCTAGGTTCCAGCATATACGCGAGGCTCGAGTCCTCAGCTTTGATGTCGATCCATATACTGATATTGACGTGGCTGAGCTTTCCTTTTCTCTCAAGGACCTTCAATATTTGTGATACCATTTTGAAGTCTTTTCAATCGTCTCCCTCTTCGACCTTAAGGCAGACGAAACAGAACGTGTCGCACGATTAGATGCTTACCTTGACACCAGAAATGCATGTATCATATATTAGGAGCAAGCTCATGTCACGACACAAGTCCCAGACCTAATTTTGATTTCAGAAAAACCCAAGGCCAATGAACAGAGAAAGAAGGCTCTTGTAGACATATCGCAGGAACATACTCCGGCGACAGCTGAGGAAGATCAAGCAGATACTACCCATGAAAATCCAGAAGAAGAGGATCTAGAAGAAGAAGAAGATTACAATTCGGTAAATCCAGCAGAAGATCACGACCCGATGGGTCATTCGGTCCTTAACAACATGGATATCAATATGGTCCATGTCTTATCTGCCGATTTTCAGTCGATCGAAACCAACCAAATTCTCTGGACGGTGACGTAGTTGCCGAGGAAGCCACGCAAGTCAACTTTGTGGTTGGCGAAGAAATCGAGCTAGCAACGAAAGAAGATAAGCTCAAAGTAACTCTCACCGAATTATTTCCTCGCTCGTCATCAGTTAATCTCCATCATCTGAAGCTGTTGTATGTTACGGTTCATATTGAAGGACATCCAGTCTCCAAAATTTTCGTCAATTGTGTAGCGACCATCAATATCATGCCCGTGACTATCATGAAGGCGTTACGTCATTCCATCCGTGGTCACCATGACTAGCTTCGACGGTGACAAATCCCAAACCAAGGGAGTGCTTCTGCTAGAAGTAAATATCGCAAGTCGTAATCACATGACTGCATTTTTCATAGTCAATTCGAATACCGAGTATAATGCATTACTTGCTCAAGACTGGATCTATCAAACAAGCTGCATTCCCTCGTCGTTATACCAAGTCCTCATCTTTTGGGATGGCAAATCGGTCACAGTTCATCTGGCCGATAATCAGCCGTTCGAAGCTAACATGATCCAGGCTCGTTACTACGACGACCACGTCGGCTATATCACTTTACAAGGTTTTAATGAACATGGTCGGTCGACTAGGATCTCAGTTTAGAAAGCCATCGAGGTTAGCGCCGAGACTGTTCACCAAGATTCGGCAAGACTCGGGTTGGCTGACCTCATTACCGATCCCTATGTCTAACACCAAACAGGCCGTACGTCGGGACACGATTTCATCTACCATGGAATGACTGCTGACCCACTAGTTTACTATTTCCAAACAACCAAATTCAGGCGTAAACCTCGTGGAGTTTCTCACCGAAGGAGATAATGGTTCCGACCTTTCCCTTGACAAAGTCCAAGCTGCCCCCGTCGAGCTTGAAGATAGTCGACCCCAAGTCAAAGACCCATTAAAGGAAATAAATGTTGGAACGATCAATGACCCTCAACCGTTATTTGTCAGTACTTTGTTACCCCAACCCATGAAAACTGAACTTTGTAAATTACTAAATGAATTTAAAGACTATTTTGCTTGGAGTTACCATGAGATGCCTAGTCTAGATCGAACCCTCGTCGAGCACGAGTTACGCATTAAAGCTGGTTGTAAACCTTTTCGCCAACCCTCTCGACGATTCTCGACCAAAGTATAACTCGACATAAAAAATGAACTGGTTCAACTTTTAAAAGCTGTGTTTATTCGGACCACTCGATACGTCAAATGGTTGATGAATATTGTACCAGTGCTATAAAAAAACGACGCTCTACGCATTTGCATTGACTTTCGTAATTTGAATTTGGCAACTCCCAAAGATGAATATCCGATGCCAATTTTAGATTTGTTAATTGACGCTGCAGCTAATTATGAAATGTTGTACTTCATAGACGGCCATGCTGGCTACAACTAGATCTTTATCGACGAAGCGAATGTTCACAAAACTACCTTTCGTTGCCCAGGGGCACTCGGGGTCATGCCATTCATCCTCAAAAATGCTAGTGCCACATACCAACGTGCTATGAATACCATTTTTCATGACCTGATTGGTACGGTCATAGAAGTGTATATAGACGATATGGTAGTTAAAACGAAGGGCCACCAAATGCATCTAGATGATCTTCGACAAGCTTTCCTTCGTATGGGCCAACATAATCTTAAAATGAACCCGGCCAAATGCGCTTTCAGTGTATCAGCCAGCAATTTCTTGGGTTTTCTTGTACACCATCGTGGCATCGAGGTGGACGAAAATAAAGCTCGCATGATCATTGACGCTCCACCTCCTATGACCAATAAGCAACTCTAGTCTACACTGGGAAAGATAAATTTTCTCCGCCGTTTCATAGCTAATTCGGCGGGAAAAATGAAAACGTTCTCTACGCTTTTGAAACTCGAGGACTCAGATGGGTTTGAGTGGCGTGAAGAACATCAGGCGGCTTTTACACAAATCAAGGTCTCCCTTACAACCCCACGTGTCCTCGTACCGCTTCGGCATGGTAAACCTCTTAAGCTATACATCTCGGCGGTCGAAGAGTCAATCGGTTGCCTCTTTGCAGAAGATAACGATATCGGACGTGCACATGCCATCTTTTACCTCAGTCGAAATCTTAGTTCACTTGAAATCAATTATTTAGCCTTCAAAAAACTCTACCTAGCTTTGTTTTTCGCTGTGTCTAAACTATGGCATTACATGCTCCATTTCGTCACTCAGGTCATCGCCCAGACATATATTATTCGGTATATGCTCACTCGGCCAATGGTCGAAGGCCAAATTGGGAAATGGACAATGGCCTTGTTTGAATTCAACTTGTAATACGTGCCATAGAAAGCCATCAAAGGATAAGCGCTAGCTGATTTCTTAGCTCACCATCCTTCTCCATATGGTCTCGGGGGCAGTGACATCAAAATCGGCATGATGGAAACACGTGATAATTATTAGACTATGTATTTTGATGGCTCTAGTACTTCAGCCTCAGCTGGTGTTGGGATTGTCGTCCAATCCCTAGATCAGCACCACTGGTATTTCTCTCTCATGCTTGATTTTGATTATACAAATAATCAGGCTGAATACGAAGCCCTTATCATTGGCCTTAACGTCCTTCACAACTTGAGGGCAGCTCGCATACTCGTCCTTGGAGATTCAGAACTTGTGATTAACCAACTCAATGGAACTTTCCGTTGCATGAGTTGTACTCTAGCGCCCTAACATATAGTTGCCAGTTATTTCGTTGAGTCGTTTGACGGTATCACATTCAAACACATCTCCCGGGTTCAAAACACCGACGCAGATGAACTGGCTCAAATAGCCTCTGGAGCACAACTCCTAGAGGGCGAGCTAAAAGGGGCAATACCTGAAGTACGATGATCGTACCCAACCTTGGTTAACCAGTAAGTTCTCCAAAGGCTGCCCAAGCAATTGCAGAAGTACACGAAGGAATTTACGGAGCTCATCAATCTGGACGTAAAACACGTTGGCCGCTTCGCCGACACGTCTATTTCTGCCTGAGTATATTAAAGGATTGTATCGAGTACGCACGGGGATGTGTACAGTGTCAAATTCATGGGCCTATACAGAGAGTCTTAGCCGAATTACTCCACTCGGTCACCAAACCTTGGCCGTTTAGAGGATAGGCCATGGACGTAATCGAAAAAATTACATCGTCTTTCGAATCAGTAAAGCATGCATGGATACTTGTAGCAACCGATTATTTCACCAAATGGGTGGAGGCAAAGTCATACGCCAAGTTAACCTCAAGAGAGGTTTTTAGGTTCGTGGAGGAAAATATTATGACAAGATTCAGCGTACCAGAAACGATTATAACGGACAATGGCACAATTTTCACAGCCGACCAGTTTAGAGAATACACGGTAAGTTTAAAAATTCAGCTCGAACAGTCCATGCCGTATTACCCACAAGCAAATGGACAGGCCGAAGCAAGTAATAAAGTTTTGATCGGCATTCTTGAAAAAATGATAAAACAAAAGCCTAGTATGTGGCATTTGAAGTTAAACGAGGCTTTATGGGCATGTCAGACTTCACTCCGATCATCAACGGGGACGACCCCATATGTGTTGACTTACGGGCACGACGCGATGCTACCAGTCGAGCTAAGTATAAACTCGTTGTGAGTAATCAAACAAAGCAATTTGATTAGTGCCGAGTACAATTAAACCATGAGGCAGGAGTTAGAAGACTTAGAGGAGGTTCGTCTTGATGCCTATAATTTATTAGTGGCACATAAAAAGATTGCCGAAGGGGAACTAGTTTGGCAAAACATTCAGCGAAGGGGAACTAGTTTGGCAAACCATACTGCCAATAGGAATTAAAGACCCCAGATTCCAAAACTGGTCGTCGAATTGGGAAGGACCATTCATCATCCACAAAGTTCTCGGCAAGGGGGCATACCACCTTAAAGATAGAACCGGTTCGATTCATAAACTACCAATTAATGGGAAATTTTTAAAGAAATATTATCCAGTCACATGGGAAATGCGAGAATAAAAGTTCATTTCATTAATTTCAAAAAAAGGTGTACAAACAAAGCTGGTCAACCAGTTTATCAGCTAAAACAGTCCTAAGAAGATGAAGGAATGAAAGCTTAAAAGGTGGCCTTCAATTCTAACCACCTTACTTCGCCCATTGTAACCTCAGCCTGTTGAGTCTTCTTATCCATCTTCAACTGCTCGATCCGCTTTGCGCCAGCTGCGTATTCGGTCAAGCAAGGTTGGCTCGGCTCGAAATCCTTTGCATGTTCATAAGCAATTGCCGACCTTCGATTTTGGAGTTCAGCAATTTGACAGTCGAGGTCAGCCAGTTGGTCTTTCTTCACCTTTATCACCTCGACCTTTGGACGAAGAGCTTCTTGAGGGACCATTGTAGCCTTAAAGTAATCTTCTGCCCGAAGATATCAAAATATTATAGGGTTCGTTCCAGGATAGAAGACAGACGAGTGACAGTTTCATTGCTCAGTAGGTCGTCGGCTGCAAGGTCATTCAAACATTCTCCTACTGAGTCAATGTCTTTGCGCCTGAGGATTTGAGAAGCTGAGAGACACAAGAGCTCATGTAGCTTGACTTGGGCATTTGGTTAGGTTGTAGTGGTAGAAGGACCGGCCATCCCCGAACAACTGGAAAGAATGACGTCGAGCTCGACTTCCCATGAAGGCTGCACATGAAAAGATTTTAGGAAAAGGAAAATCTTAAAGAAGATAGCAGAGCGAATTTGTTTTAGACTTGCCGAGAGGAAACTTCAGCCATGTCCCCTGGTTCATTGCTCGAACTTAAAGAGCTTAATGGCAGAGCCTAATGTTTAAGACTGCTTCTTAATTCACGCGGCCGATGAAGGTTATCTATGTTCAATGGCCACTGAGGTGGCCAGGAAATATAGATAACACCCTTCGGCGTATAGAATTTTTGGTGAAACGAGTAACTGGGCACCTTACATTTAATATTTTCTTGGTTTAGAATTCTAAAGCAGAAAGTTAATAAAAGGATAGTGAAGGTACTTACGAAGGTCAAAGTAACCTCCTGTGGAAGAATGCTGAGATTCTGTTTCTACAGGAGGTACCACTTCATGCCTCGCGTTTGCTTCAGGAACAGGAGGGTTAACTTAGCAAGCCGCTGCGACGACCAGTTGAGGAATGGTGGGTGGCAGCTCGGCCGGTTGAGGGCACTTCATCAACAAAGGTTCTTCGCTCTCGTCCTCCTAGACAGAAAATGGTTGTTCATTAGTTGGGATATCCAGTTAAGTAGAGAAGGAAAATTGCTAACAAAAATGGTTGTACCTCTTCTTCCATGACGATTATTGATTTCTTTTTTGGATTTGGGGGATTGCTTTTCTCTACCAGAGTGATCGCCTCCTCCATGACAGCAGCTACTAGACCGACAGCAGGAGAAACGACCACCCCCGGAGCTGTAGGACCCTCGAGCAATGCAGTGATGACTGGTTCAATCATGGTCAAAAAAGTGGGGTGAACTTTAGTCGCCTGATCCAAGGGAGGATTTTGGAATCTTCTCGTTGAAGCCTCGACGACAGGAGGAATGAGAGAAACATTAAGAGCAGTTGCTTCTGTGGTTTGACTTGAGATCACAAGAATCTCTCACTCCCCCTTCTTTGCCTTCTTTTTTATGCATTTTTTTGGCGGGGCAACGTTACCAGCCGTTCCTGTCTCTGGGCAAAGTCATTTGCTCGGTGTGACTGGCACAGTAAGTCGCCACTGGAGTAGGAGAGGCTGCGGGAGCTTGAACAGTTGCAGCCTTCTTTGGAAGAACAGGCTTCTTTCTGGCTGCGGCCGTCGCGGTCGTGTCGGCCTGTTTTGTTGGACGACCTATTGAAAATAAACTCAAGTCAAGATGATAGTTTTAAGCGAGAAATAGGTATAAATAAAAGACCTATACCTTGGGCCGCTTCTTTGGATTTTGGGGTGATCCAAAATCCTCGACCGGTGTGCCAAAGAATTCTTGGACAATCGCCGAAAGTCTTTTTGACAACATCCTCGACTGGTGTGCCAAAGAATTCTTGGATGTATGCGTCCCACAAATCAGCAAAGGTGCTGGTGCTGTGAGTTTCAGGCATGTTTGCTGAAGGCAGAATTTCGTGCACCTCTCTTGAAATTCTCGCTCGGCTTCTTTACACTCTCTCTCAGACGAACCAGAGAAACGTTCTCGACTTAGAAGAGAGTGGAAGGTGAGTAGAGGCATATACCAGCCTTGGAGGAAGCCAAGTTGTCGAGTGGTAAAGTGGGGGTGGTAGACATCCCAACTTGCGCGTCGAGCATCACAACCGAGAGAAAGGTCACGAGTTAGCACGAACGCCCCCCCAGTTTTGTCGAAGGTTGGCGTCTTCGATTTTGTCCCATGCCGAGGATGGAAGCTTGATGGAAGAGGGGTATTCCTGACGACCGCAGATCAGGAATTTGTCGTTAAAAAGATCGTCTAGGCCGAAGAAGTACTTGAAGACATTTTCGACCGAGTGAAGAGGAGTTGGTCTAGAGGCCAATTGAAGACCTAGCGCTTCAGAGGACTTGAAGCTGGGAATTTATGGCCTTAAGGTGGTGAAGTAGACTTGTAGCCAGAGCTGGAAAACCTAGAGTAGGCCTTTCTAGTGTGGGTTAATTTTGGTGACGATCGCTTCGGCCAGGCAACGCGTGAGGTTGGCGAGGATGGCCGAACTAAGAGTTAAGGTGTGACCATTGGCTAGGGCTTCGGCCACTGGCATATTTTTGATCAAACATTTATTTGACTTGGTACGAACAATAAATTTGTTGTACCAGTAGAATAGGAAGGCTTCATGTTCCCCTTTCCGTAGGTTTTCCTCCCCTAAGCCAGCAAAGTGGTGGATGAGAGTGTTATAGTTGAAGAAGTTCTTATGCAGCATCTGGATTTCTTATTTTGGGGGTTCTTGGTCTTTTTTCTTTAGGGCCTTGATGGTATGTTCGTCGAATAAAGATTTAGGGTCTAAGTCGAATTGATACCCAGGAAGGATGGTATCAACTGGAAGACCAAATGGAGAAGTGCCAAGGATGGCCGATTTGTCTAGCATAGTCGAACTAATGGGGCCAAAAGGGAGTACCATTGCGTTGGTGGCCGAGCACCAAGAACTCAAGGCTGCCATGAGAAGTTCCTGGTCTATGACAATCTCAACAGTTAAGAGCTTGATGGCATCATGAATGCCAAGAGATTTCCACTTCGTCCTAAAGAACTTTTCCATTCGTTCGACCCAAGCTACCTAGGATGCAAGGGTCGAGGGCCAGGCTCCTTGAGGCCTGGCCAAATCCCACTTCGACCAATCATACCCTTGGAGCAAGGGTGTCAAGTAGTGGACCTTGAGCATTTCGGTGATGGCATGTGGGATAACATCTTTGAAAAGTTGTCCTAAGATTTGGTGGGTAGCATTTGAATCACCTTCAAACCATAGGGTCTTGATAGCATTTCGGTCAATGAAGTCCTTGCACTTGGTGCACTCCTCATAAAGCTTGGTAATAAAGGCGTTGGAAGCCATTGTTGAAGACTTGAGGGATTTTATGGGTTTGGGAGTTTTCTGGGTTTGAGATTTTCTGGGTTGTGAGAGTAAATGGCAAGAGTTTCAAGAGTTTTGAAAGCGTAAAATATGAATGAAGAAGAGTCGGGTATTTATAGGCATTTTAGGAGGAAGATCAACCGTTTTGCTTTAAATAGGGGGTAGAATCGACCGAAGAACCGGATAATCATGATGAAAATCCAGGTGAAGGGACCGGAGATTTCATGGTTTGAGGATGCACGTTTGCGTGTGATGGCAGATTTAATGGTGAAGAGACATTTTGATGGTCGCATGTTTTGAGGGTCATTATTAGAGGCAAACGAGTAAGATGAGGAATTGCCACGTGGAAAAGCATTTGACAAAATTAAGATTGTGCAATCGTGCTTCATAAATGCACCTGAGTGGAGGGAATATTCGAGACTTTTCGTTGTCTTTAGAAGATACATTAAGGGTTTGATTTCACTTCTTTAAGGCTGAAACTCGGCCAAAGAGTTATAGGCTGAAGACCTCAGAAGCGAGGGGGCAATGTTTGGGCCCAAAATGACAATATGGACTGAAACTCTCGGCCCAGCAGTCTTCCAGGGGTATCATGGGCCGGCTAGGTCACTATGGGTTGTCCAGTCAGGTTCGGCCAAGTCATTTTGTGAAAAGGATTGATTTGGATAAAGGTGGGGGTTAAGTCCTAACACCACAAGGGGATTTAAAGCTGAAGGAGCTGAGAAGTAGGGATTGAATCTGGTTTATTATAGAGCCTAGTTCAGAAACCTATTGGAACTAAGATTGGCCGAATCATAATTAGATTGCGGTAAGGAGTTCTAGTCTGAGTACATCTCTGATTCGGCAAGGGGTAGGTTCACTACTATAAATAGAGGAAGAAGTGCATCATTCAACCCTTTCCAATTCAACACACACACTGCCTTGCGCAAACTCTCGCTCTACGCGAAACCTCTCAACAACCTTGAGATTTTTATTTTCTTTTTCTGCCAACTTATCTTCAGTTTTGATAAACAGCACTGTGAAGGCAACCGGTGGCATCTTCAGTTTGGATAAACAACACTGTTACTGTAGAATCAGCTGACTACGAAACACCTTCAATTTGGATAAACAGCACTGCGTCGAGGCCGACTGATTATCTATCCAAGTCTCAGTCAAGAAGGATTTTTGAATCTTTATCATCTCATTACCCTTCTCGGTGAAGTATTGAAAGCCAAATTCGATATTGAACTTCGTAGAACTAGCAGCCTTGTCTTCAGGCTCTAGAACCCGAAGGCTGAGACGTGTTCCTTCCTCGGCCGCGGTCGCAAGATCAAGAAGTCAGTAGTGCGCCCAACGCGACATCAACACATTTTACTCCGCGGCCGAGGTCGACCGGCGAGTTGGCATGCCTCGCACACAACCGAAGGACGTAGTTAGCTTATTAATTACTCGGCATGCGTGCCACGTAGGTTTGGTAGTTTTTAGGGTCAACAATACCTCAAAATGAGAAGAATACAATTAACACATTCAAAGCATTCTCTTCTAAATCAAGTAACCTTCCAAATTACCTTTATGCATTAATGTATAATTTGGAGATTAATTAGAAGAGATCAAGTAAATATAGTTCTGATGGGGGCCATCATGCTCAAGGGCAAACTTAAGCTCCCGAAGGACGTCAAGCATGCCTTCACAAACCGGCTTGGCAACTTGCCCAAAGGGCACGACTCGGGTAGAGAACAAGATTAATGAAGAGGATGAAGATTGTAATGATGACAAGATAGATAAAGAAAATATATGAGGGTCCGGTAGAGACTCGAAAACGAAAGGTCAAATTCAGTGTTGGTGTTGGCGGCATTGAAGTGGATGATAAAAGGTCCGAATTTGAATATGAGGTGAGAATCAATGAGTGAGAAAGAACAGAGAGATAGTGCAATTTTGTTTCGAAAATGATGATTTTCAGCTAAACTAACAGAATCATCGATGAAATGTAGAGTACAAGTATAGAAGGGAATTCCGCAAATTACTCCTAAGGTAAAAGGTTGGTACAGTTATATATATATATATATGAAGAAATTAGGTTTTTATCTTTTCTTTTGCTACTCCTATGATTAAAACCTTATTGCTTTTCATTTTTTTATCAAGGTCCTTGGTATTAATAACATCATTAATTATTTCAATAATAAAATATTTTTTTATTTCTAAATATATTCATTTAATGTTAAAATTGTTACAAATAGTATATTTATATTTATGGCTAAATTTTTTATCATATATTTTGATTTTTAGTTTGTACCCATTTTTAATTTGCAACCCTTTTTTAATTTGTACCAATTTTCTTTTCAGTTTTAATTTGTACCCATATATTAATATTTTTTTTGTGCCCATATTTCATAAAGTTTTATTTGTATTTGTGCCCATATTTTTTTATTTATTTGTACTCATTTTTAATTTTGCTAAATGTACCCATGCTAATTATATGTACCATTCATGTAATTTTTTTCAAATTTTTAATCTTAAAATGTACTCATTCTTAAATGTTACACCCCGACTTGAAAGTGGGGCGTGCTGGACGTCACGTGAGAGTGACATAGCCATGTGCATAGTGCGGAAGCAAGATTAATCAAAAAGATACGAACAATTTAAAACCATGCAACCAGCAACCCAAATCAAGATAGTGTGCTAGTGCGAAAATTAAGTTGGTTTACACAACCAGAGCATAAATGGTCTACGTGCAGTCAACCAGAAAGTACTAAATAGAGATAACACCTGAAGGTGGTCTTACATAAGTGAATTCTGTCAGAACGTCCGATGAGCTCCTCGTATACCACCAACGAACACTACCTAATACCTGGAGGTGCGAAAAACAAAGTTGAGTGGGTCAGAAACAAAACTTTTCAAAACCTTTTCTTTTCTCAAAAGTTAAAACCCCTCGCCGTAAAACCTGTATAATTTCCCAGAAATAAAGTATATACTCATATATACAATTCTCAAAATCCTGCTGGAAAATATGTATGTATGAATATATGTATGCCATGCCAAAGTATCATAACTGAATGCCAAATCATAACTCTGTGAATGTGATGGAATACTAGATAATCAAATCAGCCCTCGGCTGTATATAGCTCATAACAATCTCATCATATCATATAGCTCATAGTCAACTCAATCATATCATATATCTTATAATCATCTCAATCATATAGTATATCCTGCACACACATCAATACCACCTCTAGTGGTCTGCACAACATCACTGTATATAGAATAATATGCTCTAGTGCTACAATCACGTGAAGACTGTGCGAATGATTCGCGGGTCACCTACGAGTCGAACCCACTTATAGTGGCTTATTCGACAGAACTATGCACCTAACTTGGATCCAAGGCGAGCATGCGGTGCAGGAGGTGAACATCACGTGAAAGACTGAGCCCCTAATATCAGTGTGCAGGTTTATGAGCTCTAATCACATCACATCACATCATTCATTCTCATCAACTGGTATGTAAACTTACATGCCACTTACTGTGCGTCTGCAGCATCAACATTACTCTATGCAATCACTAATGCATAATAAAATAAATAGATACTTTGCATGGCATTTCAAATCATACTATTCTTTAAATTCACTTTCTGGGAAAAGCAAGTATATAGGTATATACGGAAAACAAAAGCCCACTCACTGATAAGTAGCCGGGTCGTAACCCCCGTGCCTAGCCTGGCTACGCTCATCCTCCGGATAGGTCTCGCCTATATGACAAGTAACTGAAATAACGTTAATTAACGCACATAATCGAACCTTACAAATAACTTCTCATACATTGCTCAAATTGGGTATATGAATATACCACCATGATCTGCACAATCTTAGGATCATCCCCATATTTTTAAAATAATTTTTCTAGACTCCACGTGCCGCCACGCGCCCGCCACGTGCCGCCACGTGTAACGGAACAGTGACACCCTTAGGAATATTTCGTTAAAACGTAACAGAAATCGTTAAAGATACCTGACGGCATCAAAATATTCTGTCAGACTTGACAGAAAATTCTCTCTTCTTCTCCGGCGAACCTCGCTGGTCATCGCCGTCCACCGCCGTCCACACCGCCGTCTGAAACTCAAATTCTCACCGGTTTGTGGAAAATTTTCAAATCTTCATAACTTCTTCATTTTTGCACCATTTTCTACGTACTTTATACCAAAATGAAGATCTCACAAAGATGACCACAACCATACCTAACTCGACCCCCAACTCGCCGGGTATTCACCGGAAAAATCCTCGATAATTCTGGTCAAATTTAAACTCTCTGATCTCGCGATTCCAACGTCCAAATTCTTCCAACGAAGCACTCCGAGCTTCGTAAGGACCTCCTTAAGCTTCCTATGAACTTAGAATCCCCTAAAAATCAAGCATGAAAAATTGCATGAATAGTGCATGTACGGAGGGTGAGGTTTCTACATGTGAATTTGAAGTAGTTCTTACCTGAAAATGGTATGAATATGTTCATATGGACCTCAGGAACACAATGGTGTCCTCAACACCCACGATCTGCAAGGTTTTGGAATGGGTTATGGGTGTGTCCGTACGTACAGAATGAGAAAGAGAGAAATAGAGAGGGTATGGGAGTGAGAGAGAAAAAAAGTGTGTGTGGGGTCCAAATACAGCCAACCAAACACCCCCAAATTTAAACACACACATACCTTAATTAACGTCCAAGGGCATTTTAGTCTTTTCACACCTTTGAGAATAATTTTCCGGGACAGGCTGTTACATTAAATATACCAATTTGTTATATGTAAAATGCACCCTTTTTTATATAAAATCTATTCAATTTTTTCTAATCCATTTTTTAACTTTTATGGGTACATTCTTTTTTCGTTGATTCGAGAATGTATCCATGTTAAGTTTAATCGAATAAATTTACTAATTTTATCAAGCCTAATATTTTTTATTTTTTTTGTTGTGATTTTGAAGAATGTACCCATGTTTTGATACAATAGTTTTTTGGTTAATTTTGATGAATGTACCCATGTTTATATATACACACACACAATAGTATATTTATATTTTAATATTTTTAATCCCACAAATTATTGACACACCCCGACCAAGATCGAGGCGTGCTGGCCGTCACGTGAGCGTGATGTAGCCATGTGCGTAGTGCGGAAAATATATAAAGATAATAAGTACTAAAATAACATAACCAACGATAAAAGATCATTGTAAAGTGTGAAGGACAAAAGCATAATTTACAAGGTTCGAGTATCCTAGGTGCAGTCCATAATGACTTAACAGAACAACCAGAATATTTACATGGATAGTGCACTGTCAGATTTGCCTTGAAACCTCGCTTGCCACCAATGCTATCTAATACCTGGAGGGGCGCAAAACAAAAGCGTGAGTGGGCAAAAATAAAGCTTTTCCAAAATCACTTCGATATAAAAGTTATAACCCCACTCCGTAAAATATATATACTTCCCAGAAAATATATACGTACTCATACTAAAAACCAACATTCAAATATTGCCATGTCCGAATAACCATATCCAATATCAAAGCATGCAACAAATATCATCAAAGTCAATCAGGTGATATCTTAATGCATAACATGCCGGCAATGCATATAAGTCAGCCGGAGTCACCTATCGTGACCTATACGGCTGAATCTATGGCTCTTCAAATAAATCCTTAATCCAAACTCTCAATCAATAACCTGCACCCAAGTCGGAACCACCTGTAGTGGTCTGTACGACAAGTTGGGTATATAAAGACGCTCTGTGCTATGGTCACGTGAAGGCTGGCGACGAATCGCGGGTCACCTACAAGTCGAAACCACCTATAGTGGTCTGTACGACAGGCTGGCACCTGCCTTGGATCCAAGGTGAGCGTACGGTGCGAGAGGTGAACGATCACGTGAAAGTTAAGCCTTACTCTGGCGGAGCACAAACCCCGATATGCAGGTAAATGAGCCATATGCTAATCTCATCAATATCACCATAATCATCATAACAAAAATACATACTCACCTAACTTACCTGGCGTCCGCAGTGCCTCAACATATAATCGCATAAACATAGCAATAAATATATATGGCATTCGACATGGCATTCAATTTCATAAAATCATTCAAAACGTATTTCTGGGAATCAGCCAAGTATATATATACTGAAAACAAAAGCCCACTCACTGATAAGTAGACGGATCGTAGCCCCCAAGCGTGGCCGTGCTCATCCTTAGGATAATTCTCACCTATATGCGAAACAACTATACAATCGTTAATTACGCACATAACCAAACTTAGGTAATAACTTCTCATACATTGCTCAATTGGGGTGTTTGAATATACCAACATGCTCCACTCAATCCCACAAACACCCCCATATTTTTAGAAATTTTTTTTGAAGCCCCACGCGCCCTCACAAGCCGCCCACGCGCGGCCACATGCCGTGCATGCTGACGGAAACCTTAACACCCTTAGGGAATATTCCGTTAAATCTCCACAACATTCTGTTAAGGTTAACCGATGCCGTTAACTTCATTAGGAATATTCCGTCAAAGTTGACGGAATATTCCGTCATCTTCTTCGCCAATTCACCGGCGACCGGTGCTGGCGCCGCTGCGTAGCCGGAAACTGGGTAAAACTTCCAACCTTGATTTCTCACTCATTTTTCCACCAAATTTCACGAAATTAACACCAAAATGAAGCTGAGGACTAGAGGAACAAGTCTATACCTCATTTAAACCCAAAACACAACGGAAAATCGTCGGAGCAAAATCACGAATTTCGGCATAACTTAGAACTCACGATCCCGACGGCCAAAAACCTCCAATTTTGTCCTCTGAGCTTCACAAGAACATTCTAAGGCTCCCTGTGATCTTAGAATGTCCTAAAACTCCCTAGATTAAAAGTACATGAACAATACCATTAGATCTACTCACGGGAAACCTTTGTTTTCGAAGGTTTCAAGTTAAACCAAAGGTATAGAGGTGATTGTGAACTTACTAGGGTCACGAATCCAGCAAGAACGACTTCAATCTGTGCCAAAATCACCCACAACCACGGCGTCCGTACATTTAAGGCTAAACGGAAGAAAACTCTGGGAGAGGAGAGAGAAAGGGAGCGAGAGATATGGTGTATGTGTGTATGTGTGTACGTGTACCATATTATGGCCACACCACCAAGCCCAATTTCCAAAACAAGCCCCAAAATACAAGCACACGTCACCACCGATGCAGGGATAAAAATGTCATTTCACGTCCCTGATACAAACATCTCAGAATGGGCTGTTACATTATGGTTTTTTTATTTAAAATCTAATTAATAGAAACAACTATAAATTTCAATTTTTTAATTTAAAAAACTATAGTAACGTACATAGAAATAAATTATCACATTAATTTCAGGGACTTGGATCAAAAATTGAAAACCAACAAAGTTTCAATAAAAGAGTATTCATAATTAGGGATCACATCTAAAGTCTCTCTATATTTATTCTCTTGCTTGTTTGGTGTATAAAACAAAAATGATAGAAAAAAGGATAAAACATGTTGACATATTAAATTAGGAACTATGTACACACGCATATAGGTGTGCAATTGAGAGTGGACTAGTTCTTGTTCCTTTTGGCACAAAAATAAAGAAAATAATAATAATTGGCAGTGTGACATCACATTCATCATCATGCCCCAATGCCCTTTAGCTAGCTCACCAAAACATAATTCAACAAGTAAGAGCCAGCTTAATTTGACTTTGATATAGCCACACTCTCTCTCTCTCTCTCTCCACCCCATTGGCACATTACACAAAATCTGCCTATATAAACGGCTCACAACACATCCACTTCCATCAAACAAACTCAAGGCACGTTCCTCACTTCTTAAACAACAACAAAATGGAGCACTTCTATCTGACCCTCCTCTTAGGGTTTGTCTCCTTCATCACTCTTTCTCTCTCCGTGCTCTTTTACCGGCACAGAGCGCAGTTCGTCGGCACCAACCTGCCGCCTGGCAAAGTTGGCTACCCAGTGATCGGCGAGACCTACCAGTTCCTAGCCACAGGATGGAAAGGTCACCCGGAGAAGTTCATCTTCGACCGCATGACCAAGTACTCCTCCGAAGTGTTCAAGACCTCACTCATGGGCGAGAAGGCCGCCATCTTCTGCGGTGCAGCCTGCAACAAGTTCTTGTTCTCCAACGAGAACAAGCTCGTCACTGCATGGTGGCCCAGCTCCGTCAACAAGGTCTTCCCTTCTTCTTTGGAGACTTCTGCCAAGGAGGAGGCCAAGAAGATGAGAAAAATGCTTCCCAACTTCATGAAGCCCGAGGCTCTCCAGCGATACATCGGCATCATGGACACCGTCGCCCGACGCCACTTCGCTGAGGGTTGGGAAAACAAGAAGGAAGTTGAAGTCTTTCCCCTCGCCAAGAAGTAAGTCCCCGTCTACTATTTTATTATTAGAAAAGCGATTTATGTTAACATATGTAGCGTATCACTATATTGATTCTGATCATATATGGATATCTTGTATATGTATGTTTAAACAAACAGCTACACCTTTTGGCTTGCTGCACGGTTGTTTGTGAGCCTGGAGGACTCGGTTGAGATCGCCAAGCTAGGCGATCCGTTCGCAGTTTTGGCCTCGGGAATCATATCGATGCCTCTGGATTTCCCGGGGACTCCGTTTTACAAAGCGATCAAGGCGTCCAACTTCATCAGGGAGGAGCTGACGAAGATCATCAAGCAGAGGAAGATAGACCTGGCGGAGGGCAAAGCGTCGCCGACGCAAGACATATTGTCTCACATGTTGTTGTTGTGCGACGAGCACGGAAGTCACATGAAGGAACACGATATCGCGGATAAGATTTTGGGGCTGCTGATCGGTGGCCATGACACCGCTAGCGCTACCTGCACTTTTATTGTCAAGTATCTTGCTGAGCTTCCTCACATTTATGACGAAGTCTACAAGGGTAATTATAAATTAACCCCCTAACCCTATCTAATTAGTTTTTTTTTTCCTTTCTGTCTATGGTAAAATTAATGATATTGACATTTTTTGTCTAATAAATTAATAATTATTAAGGCCTGTCGGTTAAAATTGATATCTAGCGGATCAACCCTACACTAAATTGTACGTTCACACTCACCAACCTTTGTGTTGTATTTTCTGATGCATCGTTTTGTTGTTAGCACATAGGGATGAATAATTGACTAAAAAATACTTAATTAATCTATATCTTTGGCCGCCTTGGAATCTTGGATAACAACCTACCCATGACCATTGGAATCTTGGATAAGACCCTACCCATGACCACATACGTCTCTTTCCGAAATGTATGATAAAAAGTGAAAATTTAATAGACCTGATTAGTCAAACAAGGTTGGCCGGGCTGGTTCCCCTCTCGAAATTACCTATTTACCCTTGTTGATTTCAATAATTAATAATAATAATATTTTTCTTCGATTTTATCTGGCGCCGATTACTAACGACGATAATATCAATTACCTAATTTACCCTCACTTCTAGTTGTCGTTTTGGCCTGTTTGCCTTGTAGGCTTTCTTGCCCTCTGTGTGGTTTTCCTCTGATTTTATTTAATCAGGTTTCCAAATAATAATAATAATAATAATAATAATATAATGAACAGAGCAAATGGAGGTCCTAAGCGCAAAAGCACCAGGGGAGTTGTTGAACTGGGATGACCTACAGAAGATGAAATACTCATGGAACGTAGCTCAGGAAGTTCTCAGATTGGCTCCACCTCTTCAAGGAGCTTTCAGGGAAGCCTTGTCCGACTTTGTCTTCAATGGATTCACCATTCCAAAAGGCTGGAAGGTATACATTTACAACATATAACCTTTTTTTTTCTTTTTTTATTCAATAACTATCATCCATGAGATCTGTATTGAAATTTAATATTTAATTTGGTGTGGTGTGGATTCACCATTCCAAAAGGCTGGAAGGTATACATTTACAACATATAACCTTTTTTTCTTTTTTTTATTCAATAACTGTCGTTCATGAGATCTATATTGAAATTTAATATTTAATTTGGTGTGGTGCATTGTAGTTGTATTGGAGTGCAAATTCAACACACAAGAACGCAGCTTACTTCCCGGAACCATTCAAATTCGACCCTACAAGATTCGAAGGAAATGGTCCAGCACCATACACATTTGTGCCCTTTGGAGGAGGTCCTAGGATGTGCCCCGGCAAAGAGTACGCCCGATTGGAAATCCTAGTGTTCATGCACAACTTGGTGAAGAGGTTCAAATGGGAAAAAGTTCTTCCCGACGAGCAGATCGTAGTTGACCCACTGCCCATGCCCGCCAAGGGACTCCCCGTCCGCCTTTTCCCTCACCCTAAGACAGCCACAGCTTAATTATGTAGCTAAGCTTATACTTAAAAGTAAAAAAAAAAAAAAAAAAAAAAACGAAAAACCGTTAAGCAAGGCCTTATTTCTTGGCTATTGTATTCGTTCTTCGTGTTCGATCTCTGTACGCCCATAGTTTTTTTTAATGCAATCACTTCGACTGTATCAAAATCTAGACTTGTACCTGGCCACTTGATGTTCATGTTTCAAGACATGAAAATTGTATAATTGAGAAATTAAGAATAAACATAGTATATTGTTTACTAGTTCACTGTGTTGAGGGGACGCAACTTCCTATCTAGAATAAGAGTATGAATGATGTTAGTTCCATATAATTTGTTTACTAGTTTACTTTATTCGGAATTAAAACTAGCTTGACTATTAAACTGTGTTTATTTAAAGGGTAATGCTAGGATGACCAAATTTTCAAACTAAATTTTGTAAACAAAGCGATGTGATTATTGATAATTTGATTATTAATAAGTTTCGATTAACGTGCGTCGTTCTTATTGGTGACACATCATTTGTTTTCTAAATGTGGTTAAAAATTTGATATTCCTAACATTATCCTAAAAATAAATTATTTTTCATGCTATTTACATAAATTTATGGGAAACTTTAGTTCCAATCCTTAGTTGACCAAAATTTCATACTGAAACTTTATTAATTTGAATTATTTGATTTAAAGGGAAAATATTGAATTTCAGTTTTAATTAAGAATTTTAATAATGAAAATTAATAATTTCTCTCTAAAATCATACAAAGTGTTGTAAACTTTCCTAATTTAAGTGTGATTGTGTAAATCCTAGATTAGATTTGATTTTAGTTATCCTTTCCTATTACAACTTGTAGTCCTTGGGGATGAAGGAATTTCTTCTCTCCTTTTACTACTATAAATAAATGCAGGAGGGATAACACACACATTCCCCTACAATTCTACAAACATATCTCTCTCAATCTCTCTTCTCCTTGCCGTCGACCCCCTTAACCTTGTCAAATAAAATAGGCTACAACACGTTATTAGCACGCTCTTACCACTGCGCTTAGGAATTTGACAAGGAGATTTTCTGCATCAAACCAGTTCATCCATATCATCACGTAATCAGGTTCTTTCAAAACAATGGTTTTTATCTCGATATTTTTGCAGCCCTAATAGCATGAACATTCACCATAATGCATGACTCAACTTTATGTTTTTCGAATTTTAGATTCTACATAAATTGTGTATGCATTATATTCATAATTGTTGAATTATGTGAATTTGATGTTTGCCATGAATTGCATCAAATATATGTACATGCATTAAAATTATTGAATTGCATATGCATCAAATTGAATTATATATGAATTGAAAAAAAAGAAGGAAAAATTGCAAATTGGGAAACCTAAGGTTCTTCGAACCCCCGACCTTGCACTGTGCAAGCCGTTAGCACCAGGCCAGCAACCTGCAATGGCCTGGCGAGCCCAGCCCAATATCGAAACCCAGGACGCAAGCCTTGAACCGAAACGGTGCGTCTGATGCACCACTGTCCCAACCCATGGCCTGAAGCCCAGGTCTCCCACGTTGGTTTTTCGACGAAACACGTGATGAGTCGATTTTATATTATAATTTTTACCCTATTCTTAGTTATAATTTATTAGTTTATTTTGGTAGAATTTTGATACTTTGATTTATATTCTTAATGTAGGACTTTCGACTTCCTCTGGAGCAAAAAGTGATCAAACAGAAGAATTTTGGACTGATTCCAATTGGAGGATGTTCTTGTGCCTTTCAAGATGATTGTATCAAACTTCCAGACTTTTTTACGAAGCCGTTTGATCATGGCGATGAAATTAAGGCCCAGCGCACAGCTTTTCTAGATTGACGTTTCTGGACGTTTTGGGTATTTTGGTGGTCAAGAAGGAATATTTTGAGGAAGATTCCTTCTGAGGATTTGTAGGGGATGACTTCAGATTTCAAAACAGACCTTTTGGAACCAAATCGGAGTTGATTTGGTCGGTCAAAAGACTAATTTTCTGAGAACTCCGAATTTTAGTTCAAATAGGAAACCTTTTATTTTCTGTTTTATTATTTTATTTTGTTTCCCAGTTTTATTCTAAGGCATTTTCTAGGTAGGGTTTTATTTTGTAATAGTATAAATAAGGCTTTTTAGCCATTAGGGTTAGAGGGAGAGGCAACATAGGAGAAACGCACGCACTACTTTAGAGGATTTTTTATGTTTATTTTCAAGGTGTTTTCTATCCTTGTTTTTAATAATATTTCGTTGTATGATTGCTAGTAACTAATTTCTGTTTGCTAGGGCGAAGCCTTGAGTCTTAGCATGAATTTGTAGTTTTTATTTAATTGCTTATGAGATTATGCATGTTTACTTTGAATTATTAATCACTGTGCTTAAACTTTCTCTATGTCTTAATGCTTAGCTACCATTAGAATGTTTAGATAAGTAATTGGATGCAATTCGGTCGGAATATCACCAGAGGATTGAGTATTGCTTCTTGTGATTGATAATTGTAATTTCACCTAAGGCGAATATCACGCTCTTAGGGGTTGCATGGTTTTTCAAAGGGTTTTCACAAAAGTTAATGAGTCTTGCATGTTCATATTTGATCTGAATATCACAGACGGATTGCATGTTAGATATACATTCTTGCTTGAATATCACGAGGAGAATATGCATAAGGAAAACCTAACCTTCAAAGTTGCATGTGTAATTCATAAGTAATTGGTAAATCTACATAGGATTGTTAAGGGGACGGCGGAACCCTAGGCTTTTAACTTTATTTTCAAAACTATTTTCTTTAGTTTTTCTTTGTCAATTTATTTAGTTGTTTTTATTAAATTCGTTTTTATTATTTTAAATTCCAAATCAATATTTTCCAAATCTTGTTTTAAATAGTTAATTAAGAATTAGTTTAAATACAAATTATTCATTCAATCCTTGTGGAAAACAACCTTGCTTGAGCTGCTATACTACGACTACCTTGTTCTCTTGCAAGTATTTTTTAAGCGTTTTTATCCCTACTTTTGCTGGTGGTAAAAATCCCTATCAACACGAACAATAGTCGTGACAATTAGACGACACCCATCAGTTTTACCAACGATTTCTTGAAATTCCAGAAGAATTTCTTAGGTTTTTCATTCGAATTCGATTGAATTCCTTTGGTTCTCCCTCCCCCGACGTTGAGATATCATCTCTGCCAACAATTATTTGGTTCTCCGACGAACCATGGCTTGCCCCCGACCTTGGAAACGCCGCCTAAAGCGGCGCCGTTGACTATTTCCGGCTAATCCCCATTCCCAGCGCCGCTGGGGTGGCTTGGAGGTTCCAACCCGAGCCTTAACGGGGCTTGACTTCCAGTGGGCTCATTCGCACAGCACCCACGTCGTTGGGCCTTGCCTATGTTGCTCGTTTTTGATAGGCATCACCAGCCCGTTGGGCTTTGGTGATGACCCGGCCCGCAGGCACAGTCGAGCCCTTTGGGCTCCTACCGTCCCTCCCATGCGCCGCAAGCCATCAATGCCCCTCATGGGCTCTCACTTTGGACCTACACATGCACCTTTTTTGGGCCTTGGAGCTACCCTCGACCAAATTGGTTTCCCCTGGCCTGCAAAGAAAAAAAAAAAAAAATTGTTTTGGGCTTTCCTGCAGTAACCCATGTCCCTGACCAGTTTTCACCGTGGGCCTGCAGTCCCACCTAAGACCAAACGCAGCCCTTCTTGGGCCTAGGATGCACGACACCCATTTTAATAAGTCACCCGTGGGTTTAGACCTTCTTTAGGGCCCTGAGTTTATTGGCCTAATTATTTTAGGCCCAATGGGTTTTATCTTTTTCACTCACTGTTGACCCTAAAAACTACCAAGCCTACGTGGCGCACATGCCGAGTAACTAATAAGCTAACTACGTCATTCAGTTGTGTGTGGGGCGTGCCAACTCGTCCGTCAAGCTCGGTCGGGGAGTAGAATGTGTTGATGTCGCGTTGGGCGCGCTGCTGACTTCTCGATCTTGCAACTGCGGCTGAGGAAGGAACACGTCTCGGCCTTAAGGTTCTAGAGCCTGAAAACAAGGCTGCTAGTCTTGCGAAGTTCATGGATCATTGGCGCCGGGTTTGGTCACAGTGATTATATTCATAAGAGTATAAGCACGCCAAACTGGCACCAAACTATACGGACACAAGTACTCGAAAGAGATGTACGTCTTCATGGTAAATGTGGTTCGGCCGTGCTCTGTGGTCGGCTAATTCTAGAGCAACAGTGTTGTTTATCCAAATTGAAGGTGTCACCAGTTGCGTTCACAGTGCTGTTTATCCAAGCTGAAGATGTGTTGGTGGAAAAGAAAATAAAAAATCTCAAGGTTGTTGAGAGGTTTCGCGTAGAGCGAGAGTTTGCCCAGGGCAGTTTGTGTGTTGAATTGAATGATGTCTCGAATGATGCATGGTGTCTTGTATTTATAGGGACGAGTAGGCGGCTGATAAGCTCTGAGGTTCCACCACGCTACTAAAACTCTTCCACCGTTCAAGCTTCTGTCAAATCCTGAACTCTTTAGTGTAATATGCATGCATGGACTAACAAACAATGCTCATCCAATCCAATCACCAATTCACGTGCAGCCCCATAGCTAATCAGAACATAGACATTTGACCAAAATGTCTTTCATCCAAATCACTTCACTTCCATGCATGCATAGAATTCCACCTTTATCTCACTTGCTGCATAGTTCTTGATCTGATGCCGTGCAAATCCCAATATTACCTCATTATTCAAATCAATTGGGATTTAGATAAATATCAGGTTTAAATAATTTAATATATTACTAAGAAATAATATCATGATTAAAATCACAATATAATTTCTCAATGATAAAAATTATCTTAACCACTTTGTCATTCAACGGTCTTGATTACTCGAGCTGATAGTGTAAAATCGGGTCCAAACATTGACTCCCATTTTCTTTGAGCTTCGGCTCATAAGCCGAATGGTCAAGGAAATTACTCGTCGACGCACATCAAAATTTTCCTCAACTTCGGCTAAATGGCTTTGAAACTCGTAACTCCACCCAATGACTGAGAAAAACATATGGCTGAGAAATACTGAGAAACCACCGCCGAATAAAAATTTATTCAGCAAAAGCTAATTTAAAATTCCATTCTTTGGACCAAAATTTGAGATGAGGTGGTCCACCGAGATTCTAATGAAACAAATCCCCCATTTTCAGGCAGGCTTTCATGGGCACGAACTCCAAAGTTGGCCTCAATTTCCTTTTATTCGCAAACCTCCATTATGGGGATCCCAGCCGAATTGCAAAAGCACCACTAGACCATGTGGCCTTGTTGAATTAGGCAAGCAGCAAGACATCAAATATTCTTTTTTGGCGAGGTTAAAAAAAAGGATAAATATTAGTTTACTACCTTCAAGTTTCATGGTTTTCAACATTTAGTAGATGAAGTTTTTTTCATCCCAGAGTCATACCTAAAGTGTTAATTTTGGGACAGTCTCATATATCCGTTAGTCTGGCTGTTAAGTCTCTCGTTAAGTGATGACGTGATGTCCATGTGAACAATGATTGGGCCCCACGTGTCAATAAAGGTCCCACGTGAATATTAAAAATTAAAAAAAATAATTAAACATTAAAAAATTAAAGAATTACAAAAAAAAAAAAGGTCTTTTTCCTCAAACCCCCAACCCCCCTCCCTTTTCCCTCCCTTCTCTCCTCTGCACGTACCCAACCTCTGCACATCCATCCTTCTCCCTCCCTTTTCGACTCCACCTACTCAACCCTCATCCTCTTCAACGGCCCCGTAAGCTCGAGGGAGCGGTGATCGGCTGTGCGCGGTGATACTCTCAGATCTCGGGGCTGAGATCTCGAAACTATGGGGGTGACGATACTCCTAGATCTCAAGGTGAAGATTTTGATTCCGCTGTGGGTGGAGATTCTGAACCCTTCCCCATCGCCCAGACCCCTTCTTCCTCCTTCATCTTCGCCGACTCAGTCTCCCTCCTCCGTCCCTCTCCCAACTCGCACTCGTCGCTAAACCCATCCCTCCCCTAGTCCCTCCATACCCAACCCAACCCATTCCTCCCCTAATCCTTCCATACCCAACCCAACCCGACTCGGTCTCCTTGTGTTCGAAATCGAGAAGGCCCTGACCTCGGTGAAGAAGATCATGCAGGTCAAAAAACTAAGAACAAGCAAATCAGAATCACAAATTTCACTATGTCATTGTCAATTATCCATATTAATTAACATTCCAAATTAGAACATCCCCTAATTCATTAGAAACAGCTAAATCAATTCACAACCCCACAAACCCAATTCACCCAATTGAAAAACCAATCCAAACATCACAACTTTAAGGTCAAAAAGTTCAAAAACCAATGAAATTTGACCTGGGTTCTACCTTAGTTTTTGTAACAGTTTGCATAGATTTATGCTTGGAATCAGCTACATGCTTGCTTGAAGAGCTTTCAATCTTGTTCTTGGTAACAGAATATCCAATATTTCCCTTTGAAGAACCATCCTGAAGGTTGCCACCACTCTTCACCTTCACCAAAGTAGCCACGGATTCCCACCACCAATCTTTATAAATTAATTTAATTTAATATCTTACTGCGTGATCTTCCTCGGCGAGGTCTGATTCGTTGGGGTCAACGACGTCGTGGTGGTTAAGGTTGAAATTGAGGGTGGTGGTGGTTGAGGTTGAAATTGAGGGTGGCGGTAGGGGTATGGAAATGGGTGGGGGACATGGGGAAGACGAAGGGTGGCGTTTTTTTTTTTTTTTTTTTTAAATTATTTATTTATTTAACTAATTATTTTATTATTTTAATATTTTTAATTTCCATGTGGACCCCTTAATGACACGTGCCACCCAGTCATTGTCCACATAGGTGCCATGTCATCAGTTAACGGGAGACTTAATAGCTAGACTAACAGATGTATGAGACTGTCCCAAAATTAGCACTTTAGGTATGACTCTGGGACGAAAAAAACTTCATGTACTAAATGTTGAAAACCACGAAACTTGAGGGTAGTAAACTGATATTTACCCTAAAAAAAATGAATAAGCCTCATGCCCAGCTTGGCAACTTCCACTTAATATCTGTTTTTGACAAGTAAGCATTGTATTTTCTCGGTCGAGAAGGACACAAGACTGAAAATATTGTCGAGCTTAACGAACACCCATCAAGTCACAAACACACATCAAGCTTTTGATTCGTCTTCTTTTATAGGCAGCGCATCAAAAACCATGACCACTAAGTGATCTCTGTTTTTTTTTCTTTTTCTATTGATGACCAGAGCCACAAAACCACTTTGGCTAGACTTTACTGTTGATATGACATACATGGAAACATTATGATTTATTCTTGTTGATGATCACCGCAACGACAACAGCGAAATAAATAATGGGTGTTGAGCAGATTTTTGACACACAAATAGGGTTGACGGAAAACATATGGCCGAGAAAAAAATAGCAAAGCCATCACCATATAACAATCATTCCGTGGAACCCAGCCATCAAACCTCATGTTCTTCATTGAATTAAACATACAGTAATGCAGCAAATAATCTCTCTTGGCGAGGTTTAAAAATAAAACTTGACCGCCGATTATACCAATGTTGCCTCCTTATTTTTTTATGCATCGGCCTGAAAGGCCGAATGGTTAAGAAAATAATTTTTTTTTCAGCAAAAGAAAATGAAAACGGCTGAACCATAATCAGGAGGAGGCCAACGATGCTTTATTCGAAGCCAAGATCTTTTTATATCAAAATTTTCAATCAGATTTTGCACCGAGCCGAATAAAAAATAATCAAATCTTTTTGACTTGGCGAAATATTTTTCATTTTCGGTTGCCAAATGCATTGAAAAATTAAGCTCCCCGAGCAAAATTATTTCGCCAATTTCGGCTTTCAACTCGAACAACTTAGCCGAATGGGTTTTCTCCATGTTGACTTTATCGCCAATAACCATATCGACTGTCATGGTTTCGATGTCTAAGATCACGTCTCCAATTACCAGATCAATTGATGTGGTTTTTTCTTCTGAAGCCGTGTATCGGCCTTGTTCGTCATTGAAACAGTCATTTGACAAATCATTTTCTTAGTCGATTTTTTGCTCAGAAACTTGAACTTTTTCTTCTAGGCTTACCAAACTTTCAGTCTCGACCGAAAAAATGGGTGGCATAACATTTTCTTCTTGGCCGACCATATTTTCAATCTCGACTGAAAAAATAGGTGGCCTATCTTTTTCTTCGACCAAATTAACAATTCTTAGGCCGACGTCTGATTGAGGTTGGTGCGAAAAATTTCCCCCCGGTCTTTTGAGCCAATCATTCTTCAAATGGAATTGATTTGAACCTAAGAGCAAAATGCGTTTTCTTATCAAGCCACTCATAAAATCGAGCTCTATCTTCATTTAACCATTGATCTTGTAGGCTGTGATGAACTTTCACCTTTATCATTGAGAGAAAGATTTTTGCCTTTCTTCACATGCTTTAAGGATCTGTTCTACATCAAGTTGAACTAGGAATGTGTCCAATCGGCTAAGTGGAGCTGGATTGGAGTCTTGATATATCATATGAACTTCATAATTTTAGCAATGGGTCCTACTAGGTGTGCCAAAATGTTGACCCTAAAAACTACAAGCCTACGTGGCCCGCATGCCGAGTAATTAATAAGCTAACTACGTCCTTCAATTGAATGTGGGGTGTGCCAACTCGTCAGTGGAGCTCGGCTAGGGATATGTTGATGTGGCATTGAGCGAGCTGCTGACTTCTTGATCTCGCGACTGCGGCTGAGGAAGGAATACATCTCGGCCTTCGGGTTCTAGAGCCTGAAGACAAGGCTGCTAGTTTGCGAAGTTCAATATCAAATTCGGCTTTCAATGTGCCAAATGTAGTAACCTGGTAACACCTCACTTCCCCGAGAAGGCTGATGAGATGACCTCTACCAACAAAGACTCAAAAATCCTTATCGACCGAGACTTGGATAGATAACCAGTCGGCCTCGACACAGTGCTGTTTATCAAAACTGAAGGTGCTCCGTGGTCGGCTGATTCTACGGCAACAGTGTTGTTTATCCAAACTGAAGATGTCACCGGTTGCCTTCACACTGTTGTTTATCCAAACTGAAGATGTGTTGGCGGAAAAAGAAAATAAAAATCTCATGGTTGTTGAGAGGTTTCGCGTAGAGTGAGAGTTTGGGCAAGGCAGTTTGTGTGTTGAATTGGAGAGGGTTGAATGATGCACTCCCTTCTCTATTTATAGCAACAAACTCTCTCATGGCCGAGCTAGAACCACATTCGGATTAGGATTCCTTAACCTTATCCAACTAGTACTCAGCCAATCCTAATTCAATTTGGGACTTTGAACGCACGTTTTTAACCAGCCAAATTCATTTCCCAAGTCTCCACATCCCTAGGACTCCTTACCATACTAGATCATAACTACTTCACCTTTACCCGAAATAATCCTATTCGTAGCAGGATTCGGCCAACCTTGACAGCGTTGACCCATGACAAGATTCTAAACACCATTGGGCCGAAAATATTTCTGAGCTCATCCAAAAATAACATTTTGGGTCCAAACACCCACACTTTAAATTTGGCCCGAAGTCCAAATAATTAATTTAATTATAATTGTAGACCTGAATCTTGTTGCATATTTCTGTGTATATATTTGTGTTTGCCTGCAGGAATATATGAACTTGAAGTTCATAATTATTTTGAAACCTGAAGTTTCTTAAAAACATTCCTTATTTGAAAACTTGAAGTTTTCATTTAAAAACATCACCCATGAAAACCCGAAGTTTTTTTCATGCAACATTAAACAAATAAATGTCTATTCGAACCTGTGTGATCTACTCCTATGTGAATGGATTGATTTTTCTCGGGTAAAGTACAAAAAACTACCTCAACTATTGGTGTCACGACACTTTCATACCTCATCTTTTTAAAATGACAATGTCATACCTCATCTTATGAATTTGTGCCAATGTCATACCTCCGTCAGTTTTTCTATTAATTTCTCAGTTAAATACTGACGTGGCTTGATTCGGGACCCACTTTCTATTAAAAAATTAATAAAAAAATATTAAAAACTAAAAAAAATCATTTAATATTTTTAAATATTAAAATAAAAAAAAAGTTATAAAAAAAATAAAAAAAAATAAAAACCAAACAAAACTTCCCCTGCGCACCCTCTCTTCTCCCCCATCTTCATCTCCCTTCCTCTTCTTCCTATACCTACTGCAAACCAGAAAAAAGAAACCCCCCCTCCGCGCCCTCTCTCTTCTCCCCCATCTTCATCTTCTTTCCTCTTCTTCCCCCGATTTGCTGCAACCCAGAAAAAAAAAAAAAAAAAAAAAGAAAAAAACAAAACTCCCCCCTTGCGCGCCCTCTATCTTCTCCCCCATCTTCATCTCCTTTCCTATTCTTCCTACCTGCTGCAACCCAGGAAAAAGAAAGAAAAAAAAAATATAAACAAAACTTTGTCCCTTCTTCCCCCCCCCGCACCCTCTCTCTTCTCCCCCATCTTCACCTTCTTTCCTCTTCTTCCCCCTATCTGCTGCAACCCAGAAAAAAGAAAAGAAAAAAAAAAGAAAAAAAAACTAATTGTCTTCCCCGCACCCACCCTCTACACCCAACCTCGCACCCACCCTCTTCCCTCCTCTACACACCCCACTCCTTAAATCCATACCCATTCCCCCCATTTTCTCTGCCCCAGGTTCTCCACCCGCGGAATTGGCCTGGCGAACGGGATCTGGGTTTTTTTTTTAATTTTGATTTATTTTTATGGGTTGCAGGTAGTGGGTGTGTGGGTGGGCAGAGGGTTTAGGGAAGACATGAGGGGGGAAGAAAGGGATGAGTTGCAAGGAAGGGGGTGTCGGGGAAGATGAAGATAGGTTTTGTGGTTTTTTTTTTTTTTTTTTTCTCTTTCTTTTTCTGGGTTGCAGCATATAGGGGGAAGAAGAGGAAAAAAGATAACGATGGGGGAGAAGAGAGAGGGCGCGGGGGGGGGGGGGAGGAAGGCACAAAGTTTTTTTTTTGTTTTCTTTCTTTTTTTTTGGGTTGCAGTAGGTATAGGAAGAAGAGGAAGGGAGATGAAGATGGGGGAGAAAAGAGAGGGGGCAGGGGGAAGTTTTGTTTGGTTTTTTTTTTTTTTTTTTTTTTCTCTTTCTTTTTCTGGGTTGCAGCATATAGGGGGAAGAAGAGGAAAGAAGATGAAGATGGGGGAGAAGAGAGAGGGCGCGGGGGGGGGGGGGAAGGGACAAAGTTTTTTTTTTTTTATTTTCTTTCTTTTTTCTGGGTTGCAGTAGGTATAGGAAGAAGAGGAATGTAGATGAAGATGGGGGAGAAGAGAGAGGGCGCAGGGGGAAGTTTTGTTTGGTTTTTTTTTTTTTTATAACTTTTTTTCATTATTTTAATATTTAAAAAATATTAAATGATTTTTTTTAGTTTTTAATAAATTTTTAATAGAAAGTGGGTCCCAAATCAAAGCCATGTCAGCATTTAACTGAGAAATTAACAGAAAAACTAACGGAGGTATGACATTGGCACAAATTCGTAAGATGAGGTATGACATTGTCATTTTAAAAAGATGAGGTATGAAAGTGTCGTGACACCAATAGTTGAGGTAGTTTTTTGTACTTTACCCATTTTTCTCCATTACACTAACCACATCTTGTCCATCTATCTTGTGATAGGAACATGTCGAATTTGAACAAACTCGACTTCACCATTTTGGAGGTCTCTAGAAGGAACTACCTTAAGTGGGTCCAAGATGTGAAGCTCCACCTCACTGCAAAGAACTTGCGTTTCGCCATTGAAGAAGAGACGGACAATCCTGTTGGCGAAGCTAAAAAAGCCATTGCTATGATCGTCATTTGAAGACATATCCATGACGCCTTGCAAATTGAGTACCTTGCTGAGGCGGATCCACGTGCACTATGGGCCACTTTGGTTGATTGTTTTGATCACCAAAAGGACATAATCTTGCCTGAAGCAAGACATGACTGGCAACATTTGTGCTTCCAAGACTTTAAGTCTGTGAATGAATATAATTATGAAGTTTGTTGAATCCGATCACTTCTCAAGTTTTGTAACAAAATTTTGATCGAAAATTATCTCCTGGAGAAGACATATTTGACCTTCTCTGCTTCTAATATTGTCATGCAGCAACAATATAGAGCTCAAAGGTTCACTAAGTTCTCGGATTTGATCTCTGTTTTACTTTTTGCTAAAAAGAAGAACCAATTGTTGATGAAGAATCATCAAGCTCGACCTACTGGGGCGACTGCTGTGCCTGAAGCACATTATAGCACAAATCAACGCCCAAAACACCAAAAGAGGCATGGTAGGGGTGGCCAGAAGCCACCCTGCGAAGGTCAATAGAGTCAAGGCCCATCCAAGGGAGGAAACAAAGCCCAGAAGCGCTCAAACCTCGCTCTTAAGGCCCAAGCTTCAAGAATAAGGGCAAAGCATCTGAAACCATGGATGCGGATATGTGCTATCGATGTGGTTTAAAGAACCATTGGTCCCATGTTTGCCGAGCTCCCCAGAAAGTTGTAGCTGAATATCATTCTCGTCGTAAGAAGTTTGAATCAAACTTCGTGCAAGTGGACGAACCAGAGACTACAAAGATGGAGGTTTTTGACTTTCAAGAGGATACCACCCCTATGCAAGATTAGAATCTTAGACATAAACAATTTTAGTTAGTATAAAATTGTACAATTGGGCCGAATTCCTCCTAGTGGCCGAACCCCCCCCTCATTTTTGTTTTTGGTTGATTTTTGAACAATTTTCCTTTATGTTTGGATTATTTGTTGGTGATTTATTTTTTAGATAATAAGTTTTAATTAATTACCATCCTTGAATAAATGAAATAATTTTGAATTCATATTTGTTTTTAGAACTTTTATGCATGTGACCGATTCAAATTAATTTTTCATTCTAGGTATGACTAGTGGGGAAGTTAGTTGTCTGGCAGATAGTGACACCACGCACACCATTTTGCGCGAACGCATCTATTTCACTAACTTCATACCTAAGAATGCACCTCTAACAACCCTCTCAGGCCCATCCAACCTGATAGAAGGATACGGTAAGGCACGTATAATGTTGTCCAATGGTACAATCTTGACCATTGCTAAGGCACTCTATTCTCCATGTTCCGGAAGAACATTGTTAAGTTTCAAGGATATTAAAGATAACAATTACCATGCTAAAACCCACGTAGAAAATGGAGTTGAATTTCTGTGCATAACTTCCTACGAATATGGCCAGAAGCGCATTCTAGAAAAGATGGAGCGTATCACGAGTGGTCTGTATACTACGACCATACGCCCCATAGAATGCCACTATGTGGCCGGCCCTACTACTAGGACCGCACACGAAATTACACTTTGGCATAATCGTTTGGGACATCCTGGATGAATAGCAATGCACTGTATCCTCAAATCATCACAGAGGCATCCATTAACCCGAAGTTTAGGTTCAATCCAAGGAATCGCATGTCAAACATGTTCTATGGGAAAGCTTATTACTACACCATCTTATGACAAGATTCGTTCGAATCCTCCGATTTTTCTAAAATGGATTCAGAGGGACATATGTGGACCAATTCACCCTCCTTGGGGACCATTTAGATACTTTATGGTTTTGGTTGACACTTCCACACGTTGGTCACACGTGTTGTCCACAAGGAATGCTGCATTCTCCAAACTGTTGGCTCAGGTTATCAAGCTCAGGGCTCACCACACTGATTATTCGATCAAATCTATTCGATTGGATAATGCAAGAGAATTCACATCTAAAACTTTTGATGACTATTGCATGTCGGTTGGGGTTGAAGTTGAACATCCCATAGCCCATGTTCATACCAAAAATTGCCTGGCAAAGGCTTTCATTAAGCGCTTACAAATGATTGCTAGATCGTTGGTCATACGTACCAAGCTCCTGATCACTGCTTGGGGCCATGCAATATTGCACGCAGTAAAGTTGGTCCGCCTGAGGCCTGTTGCGACACAACCATTTAGTGCCCTTCAGTTGGTTACTGGATACGAACCTGACATATCGCATCTACGCATTTTTGGTTGTGCGGTCTATGTGTTGATCTCGCCGCCCTTACGTACACAAATGGGGCCTCAGCCAAGGATGGGAATCTATGTCGGATATGATTCTCCTTCGATTACTCGTTACTTAGAACCTTTGATAGGCGATCTGTTTACCGATCGTTTTGCGGATTATCACTTCTATGAGATAGTCTTCCCGTCATTAGGGGGAGATAAGAACGTCAACGTTCTTGAAGAATTATGCAAATTATTGTGGACGACCCCCACTTTGTCTCATTTAGATCCTCGCACTGCTCAGTCTGAAACTGAAGTGCAGCGTATATTAGATCTCCATAGCATAGCTTAGACATGCCAGATGCTTTCACCATTCTAGCGCAAGTGACAAGATCACATATTCCATCTACGAATACGCCTGCAAAGATGGATGTACTAAATGTACGACAGACTTCCCTCTTGGTGGCCCGGGATTCCAATCTTGGTGATCCACGTACATTAGCGGCTAGCCAATCATTTGCCCCTATACAAAAGCGTGGCAGAGGTCTTGGTTCAAAGGATTCACACCCTCGAAAGAGGAAATCCACAACACAAGGTCCCGAAGAGCCTACCGTGAATTCGACTATCGCTTACTCATTCTTTCCAACTCATGAGGAAATTCTATATTATGGAAGAGTCCTTGAAGAGACGAATCTTCCTCCCTAGAATCGTGAGATTTCGGTCTATTATGCTAGCTTAGATGATGTGTGGTATAGAAATGAGATGATTGTCGACAATGCATTAACATATACAGTAGCTACTAAGATCATGTTGAGTGATGACATTGAACCACGTTCCATTGATGAATGTCGATGTATAACTGATTGGTAAATTGGAAACAAGCAATCCAAGTTGAACTCGATTCGCTTGTGAAACTGTTGACCCTAAAAACTACCAAACCTACGTGGCACGCAGACCGAGCAATTAATAAGCTAACTACGTCATTTAATTGTGTGCGGGGCGTGCTAACTCGTCAGCCAACCTCGGTCGGGGAGTAAAATGTGTTGATGTCGCGTTGGGCGCACTGCTGACTTCTTGATCTTGGGACTGCGACCAAGGAAGGAACACGTCTCGACCTTCAGGTTCTAGAGCATGAAGGCAAGGCTGCTAATTCTGCGAAGTTCAATATCAAATTCGAATTTCAATGTGTCGAATGTAGTAACTTGTAACACCTCACTTCCCCGAGAAGGCTAATGAGATGACCTCTGCCAATAAGGTTTCAAAAATCCTTCTCGACCGAGACTTAGATAGATAATCAGTCGGGCTCAACACAGTGCTGTTTATCCAAACTAAAGGTGCTCCGTGGTCGGCTGATTCTGCGGCAACAATGTTGTTTATCCAAACTGAAGATGTCATCGGTTGCCTTCACAGTGCTGTTTATCCAAACTAAAGATCTATTGGTGGAAAAAGAAAATAAAAATCTCAAGGTTGTTGAGAGGTTTTGCGTAGAGCAAGAGTTTGCGCAATAGAGAGGGTTGAATTAGAGAGGGTTGAATGATGCATTTCTTCCTTTATTTATTGTAGTGAACCTACCCCTAGCCGAATAAGAGATGTACTCAGACTAGAATTCCTTACCCCAATCTGATTATGATTCGGCCAATCCTAGTTCCAATAGGTTTCTGAACTAGGCTTTATAAACCAGATTTAGTCCCTAATTCTTAGCGCCTTCAGCTTTAAATCCCCTTGTGGTATCAGGACTCAACCCCTGCCTTTATCTAAACCAATCCTTCTCACAAAAGGACTTGGTCAAACCTGACTGGACAACCCATAGTGACCTAACCGGCCCATGATACCCCCGGAAGACCGCTAGGCCAAGACTTTTGGCCCATATTGTCATTTTGGGCCCAAACAAAAATGTAAGGTGTTTCGACCTGTAGCTCCTACTCCTCCACATGTGAAGCCCGTTGGCTACAAGTGAGTTTTCGTTCGGAACCGTAATGAGAAGAACGAAATTGTGCGTTACAAAGCTCGTCATGTTGCACAAGGCTTCTCATAACGCCTTAGGATTGACTATGATGAAACTTATTCACCCTTTCTGGATGTGATTACTTTTTGCTACCTTATCAGTTGGTAGTTTCCAAAAAATTGAGTATGCAGCTGATGGACGTAGTAACTGCATATCTCTGTAGGGATCTTGATACGAAAATTTACATGAAAGTTCCCAAAAGACTTACGTTAACTCGTTCAAATATTTCCAAACCCCAGAACACGCTCTCAATTCGGCTGAGGCGCTCACTCTACGGCTTGAAGCAACCCGGAAGAATGTGGTATAACTGTCTGAGTGAGTATTTGACTAGTTAGGGATATGTGAACAACGAACTATGCCCTTGCGTGTTCATTAAGAGATCACATTCCAGATTTAAAATTGTTGAAGCATATGTCGATGACATGAACCTCATCAGAACTCCTGAAGAGCTCGCGAGAACTACCGCGCACCTGAAGTTGGAATTTGAGATGAGAAATCTAGGAAAAACTTGATACTGTCTCGGTCTCGAGATAGAGCATTGTTCGGATGGAATCCTAGTACATCAATTGAACTATACCCAGAAGGTGTTGCGCCGCTTTAATGAGGATAAAGCGAAGCCTTCGAGTACCCCTATGGTCGTTCGATCACCTAGATGTAAAACTAGACCCCTTCTGTCCAAAGGAGGATGATGAAGAGATTTTGGAGCTTGAAGTTCCTTATCTAAGTGCGATAGGCGCTTTATTATACTTAGCTCAATGCACTAGACCCGACATCTCATTCGCTATTAATCTTTTGGCAAGATGCAATAATGCACTAACACGCAAACACTGGACTGGCGTGAAAGACATCTTCCGTTACCTTAAGGATACTACGGATTTGGGCTTGTTTTATCCCTATGGATCCTCGATTGATGCCGCACCCCCAACTTCTCGAGTCAATTCTCGCCTTGTTGGTTATGCTGACGCAGGATACTTATCTGATTTGCACAAGGTGCATTCTCAAACAAGTTGTGTCTTTACCATTGGAGGCATCACAATTTCTTGGAGAGCAACTAAACAGACCTTAGTTGCCACTTCGTCTAACCATGCTGAAATTCTCACCTTACATGAAGCAACTCGGGAATGCTTTTGGTTGAGAGCAGCAGTGGGCCATATTCAAAGCTCTTGCAATCTTTATCCTGTCATTGATGTCCCAATGACGATCTTCAAAGAAGACAACACCAATCACATTGCGCCGAAGTTCTTCTTTTCACATCAACAACAAGAGCATCAGAAGATTGAAGTCACGCAAATCCGTTCACAAGACAAGCTGGCCGACCTCTTCACCAAATCACTGCCGAAGACGACGTTTCAGAAGCATGTTCATGGAATTGGTATGCATAAACTTTCTGAGTTGTAACATTGTTATTTCTCTTTGGAATTGTATCAAACTCAAAGGGAGTATCCTGAAAAATACTTGCTTGATCTTAATGTACTCTTTTTCCTACGATTAGGAGCATTTTTCCCACTGGGTTTTTGCTACCTAACTAGGTTTTAATGAGGCACCCACCTTGGGCTGGTCATATCCCTGATGACGTCCCGTAGACGTTTCTTTTGACTTTGCATTTCTCATACATTTTTCCTTAGACTATGGATTTTGTCCCTACTCGGGTTTTTGTCATAGCCTTAGGGTATTTTTTTTTAATGAGACTTACTATTTATGCAAGTTCCTACCTTAATGAGAATAAGCGTTGTTCCTTAGAATCAGTGCCGACGAGTCGACTTCCTCAACTTCTGCATGATGCTGAATCTACCTTGAGTATTTACACACTCAAGGGGGAGTGTTGTAAATTTTCCTAGTTTAAGTGTGATTGTGTAAATCCTGGATTAGATTTGATTCTAGCTATCCTTTTCTATTACAACTTGTATTCCTTGGGGATGAAGGAATTTCTTCTCTCCTTTTACTACTATAAATAAAGGCACTATGTAGGAGGGATAACACACACATTCCCCTACAATTCTACAAACACATCTCTCTCAATCTCTCTTCTCCTTGCTGCCGGCCCCCTTAACCTTGTCAGATAAAATAGGCTACAACACAAAGAGGAATGTTTTATTTTTTCCTCAAGTTTAAATTGTTTGAAGTTTGATCAGATTTTTTATTTTTATTTTTAAATATGGGTTACATTAAAAAAATTGGTACATTATACATATAACAAAGTGGCACTACTACATTTAACAGTTTTCGTGACGAAGGACATTTTGTTGCGCAAAGACAAATTGCGTCACACAAAGGTTTAAGCGGCGAATATTTTGTTGCGCACAAGTTGTCACGCAAAGGTCATGAAAAAAGACATTGCGTGACGAAAACTTGAATTTCATTGCTGTCACGCCCCAAACCTGACATACATCCAGGATTGACACGTGACGTTACCATGTACTCGTACATATATCATGCTCCGCCTTCGTGATGTGGACAAAACACCACTCAAGGTCCAATTGTGTAGTAATTTTTTTTTGTAAACTTTATGGCTGCATCTAACCTCCTCGTTAGACTGCCTACGTTCCCTCATATGGGATCAAGCCATTTGAAGTTCACCATTCATTAGACATCGACGTTTATCACAGTACGTTCTAACAGAAAAACATAGCTTTCCTCAATCAATTATTAGAACTTGACAAGCATGAAATTACTAGATTCAGGGCTACATAACAAACCCACAAGACATTCAAGATTTTCATTTCATCCATCATATAAATCACTATGTTTCAACATAATACCGCAATCCATAGCATGTAACATATCAAACAACCAACGACGCCTATTATTATTCTCTAGCCACATTGGTCAACTAATCTAATCATAATAATAACAATCATATCGAACATCATTCCACAATCACTCTAATTAATCAATTCCATGAATCACAAATGCACGATATTAACATTTAACTACATTAATCAATCAACAAGATCACATATCAATACACGAAATTTAATAAAGGAATTCAACATAATTCCCTACCTGGATTCCAAGTAATAACATGAGAAATCCAATTTATAAACACAATGTCTACTGTGAGCAATTCCTATTCAATCAAATCTAGGGGCCGGACTAACTTTACGGAAGTGAGCAAGAGTAGGGATTTCGGACCACTCAACGGAATCCAACTAAACTATGGTCGCCTATCGAAATGTACCAAGTACAACTAATACTCATCGCCCCTAAAATGCATATGGTCCCCCATTACGGATATACCAAGCAGAACCATAGGCATAATCTAATTGTGTAGGCAATGATCACCCATCGCGAATATACTAAACATGATCACCCTTGAAATATGTATGGTCCCCTATCGAGGATATACCAAGTAGGACCACATCCTAATGTAGGTAGTGATCAGCCATCGGGGATATACCAAGCATGATTACTCCAAGAATGCGTATGGTCCCCCATTGCGGATAAACCAAGTAGAACCATATGCATAGTCTTATAACGTAGGCAGTGATCACCCATTGCAGATATACCAAGCATGATCACCCTTAATAGTCCCCCATCGCGGATATACCAAGCAGAACTGTATCCTATAACTCTAGGTAGTGATCACCCATTGCAGATATACCAAGCATGGTCACTCCTAGAATGCGTATGGTCCCCCATTGCAGATATGCCAAGCAGAACCATAAGCATAGTCTAATCGTGCAGGCAGTGAGCACCCATCGTGGATATATCAAGCATGATTACCACTTAAATACGTATGGTCCCCTATCGCGGATATACCAAGCAGGACCATCCATGTACCACTGCTACATGGTGCAGCTAGATCAACACACAAACTATCCCTACCTCAACCCCTATGATTTACAACGTAAGCACCAGCACTAACAATTTTTGCATTTCCCATATCTACGTTCCAAAGCATTGTTTCAAGTTATTAAAACATGAAACCACCACCTTGATCAACTCCTATTCACAAGTGTACGCAATTACTAAAGGCATCACTTTCAACTCTAGTCTTAATTGGATTACTTGGGACTACTAATTCACACCATCAGATCCAAGTATTATATTGATTAACTTGAAATAGCATGATCAAAATTAATGAAACATTTGAATGAAAACACTTTTAGACAATAAGTGAAGATGCTGTTCACAAATATAGATGTACCTGTATATACAAGCTGTGGCGATTAGTACGTACGTATTTCCAGAGATATAAGTAAGTTCATTGGAATATACATACATAGATATATGTACACGGTTACTAAACAAGAAAACAATTCCATTCCTTTCAGATTTTATATGTATATATAAGTGTTCGTTCAACTTCAGACATAGGCAAAAGTTCTGATAATGTTAAACCAATGAGACCTTAATTAGATATTCAATACATATAACAATTACAATTTCTGCTTACAACATTTATATCCATAAGCAACAAGGCCATTACAAACAAAAATGTCTAAATCCAACAGCAACAATCTAAAAAAAGCCATACATGCAAACAGAAACGGTACATACATGTCACACCATCACAGAACATGCACACCAGATCAAAGAAGGCAACAGACTCTTAGCACAATTATTACAACTAGCACATGGTATGATTTTGTAAAAATACAACAATAATATTATGAGAGTGACAGTTAAAAGAAAGTCAAGCATCCCTTAATAAAAGAGCCTCCCATATAAATGTTGAGTGCAACCGTATATATCTATGCCCCTATTTCTCTCATTGCATGCCCGATTACACAGTATAGTCTCTCTAGCAGGAACATTCGCAAAATCAATACTATTAGAGGCTATATTACCAGGTACAACAAAAGAACACACAAAAGGAGAGAAAATAGATACCATTACATATTGGAATGCTATTGGTATGACGGCTTTGTGGTATTTTTCTCAAACCCTTTATAACATCAGATATTATAAACTTTTGGGAGGGCTTTTAGCTTATCAAATAAGCCTATCAGAGTCATAATTCAGCTCCACTTTTCATCATAATTACCAAATTTATTGTGGAGTCAAAAATAATCAAGAGGTGACACGTGCATTTTTGGGTGAAAAGGACAAAATTACCCTCGAAGCACACCGAGATTTCTATGCACGAGCAGCAGACAATCATCCCTCAACCAAATCAAAAGTGCCCAAAATAGGTATTAATTCAAAACCTATTTCATCCATCCTCTTCAAATCTTCTCCACAAGGTAACCCCAAAATCATTCCTTTTTAATTATATTAATTAGCTAATTAATTGATTTATTATTCAATTAATTTGCTAATTAACCACAAATCATGAACTTCACCCATAAAGCCATCCAAGTGGCCGGTCCATCTCCACCCAAAGGGGCCAGCCACACCTCTATATAAAAACTCAAATCCAATTCTCTTCCTAAATTCTCTAAATTTTCCAAACAATTTTCCCTCAAAATTCTAACTTTGGCATCGGAGGTTCTTCAGCCAAAGCCCTCCCATCCATCGTGGGCGTGTGAGACTCTTGGCCTTGACCTAAGGTGTGATTTGTTTTATAGCTGTAATTTTGTCCAAGAACAAGGAGGAAGAAATTTGCATCCACATTTATGATTAAGAAAAATACATTAAAAGCATAATCATATATTCCATATTTTTACTAAAAACTTGGACCTGGTGTTTGGGTTAATATTTGAACTTTGGGGCTAAAGAAGGAAAGGAAGAAAGGAAGGCCCAGAAGGATTAAAGTGAGGAGATTCACCCAAGGTCCACCACCCGGCCTAGACTAACTCTCTCAAGACAATGTGGCGGCTTCTCATTAATGCATAGGCTATGTGCCTATAATCTAAATATGAAAAGTGATAAGACCAGCCACCTATCAGCCAAAAAGTACGATTCGATGGCAATACAAGTAAATAGCTGGTGAGTCATTACCTTCCAGTTGCTTTCGGACGAGAACAAAGCTACAGCAGTTGGGCAAATTCGCCTATAAAAGAGGGAAGAAGGCACCGAGACAAAGACACTCAACCAAACAAACAAAAATACAACTTGCCTCTCAGTCAAGCAAATACCCAGAAAGCTGTGTTTTGTCCAGATTCTGCCCCCTTTTGGCCTTAGATTTCCTTAGAAAGACATTTCTTGTCTGTGTAAAAGCTCTGCTACCTTTTCCTAAATGTTGTAGTATCGATTCTCTTATGTAAACCTATTTTACCACACATCTCTCTCTAGTATTCAACCCTTTGTAACCGCAAAGAGAAGAGACTGCAAGACGTTTAACCTTGCCCGACAAGGTGAAAATCTTGCCCGACTCTCTTTGTTTTGTCTTTCAGTTTATAGATCTGGTGTTATAATGTATTCTCCAGTATATATTCAAGTCATTTCCAGTCTTTTGATGACCCAAATTTCCATCAGCTCTTAGATCTGGTTCACTTAGTGGTTTTACTATCATAAAGAGGACTAAACCAGAATTAAACTAATGACTTAACCAAATCTGGACCTTCACTCTTTAAGCATACAAGACAAATAAAAGCTCTTGATCTCAAGGCATAGAAAAGAACCTAATGTAGACTTAACCCATCTACGACAATCCTTTGATAACAAGAAGTCAGAATAACTTGGGGCGCAAGTAATCGGCTTAAACGCACTTGTTCTACATCTACCATATAGAGATGGCAGTAGCACGCCTATGCACTTAGTTGGTTTTGATTATGAGCCTCAAAGCCTATACCTAAGGCCCCACAAAGGCACTTTTTAGAACTAACTTTGTCCTCCTCTTGCAGCATCCCTACAAGCAGGAGCCCGACAACCAACCAAAGTGCCAACTCCTCAGGGAACTGTGTGCTCAAGCCAAGGACGCCAGCCAGTGAGATTTCCTGCCCGAACATCTGGGGTATAAATGGCAAGGTCAGGCCACCCATTGGCCCCATTCCAGCAGCTTGAGGTTAAAGAATCACCATTTAGCAACACCATACAAATCCCTGGATCCCCATTGCTCTGATCATGCTCTGAGATTTTCGATTCCCTTCTCTCCCTGGGACTTGGAGTTGATGAGATAATGCAGGAGTAGAAACAGAGAGAGTTCGTGCGAAAGAGAGTGAGGGTTTCTTTCCCCCTTCCCCCTGAGCTGAGAGAGAACTCGAAACAAAAGAGGGGCGTGGGCCCCAATGAACCCAAATAACCAATAGATTTATCTAGAAATGGAGGGTTTTTACCAAAAATGTCGTTGACTTCAAAGTCCTGTAAAAACTTCGTTCTAAAACCAAATCTCGTTCCGTTTGCGCCTTTGAGTTCTTAGCGATGAGTACTAAAACATTATACATAGTGTGACTTCGTAAAGTCTACACATTTTGTTTTTAACGACCAAAATTCAAACTTCGTAATTAGTTTAAGTAAAATCTAAAATTAATAAAATTAGAATATATTCCAGAAAATAATATAAAGTCCTGCTACTACATAATACGTCAATTACAATAGTGAAATTCAGGAACGGGATTTCACAGTCGCACTTCGTCGCGCGAAAAAAAGATCACACGACAAAATTTTGCTTCGTCGCACAAAATTTATTGGAACGAAAAGCTTCATCTCGCAAAAAATAAAGCTACAAACACTTTTCATTGCGGTATACAAATTTGGACACGAAGTCTTCGTTTGAAAAAACTTCGCGCAATGAACTTTTTTCATCCATTAACTATTAATGCAACAAAAATGGATTAGTTCCAACATAAATAAATTGTTAAAACATTGTCTTTAAAATGATTGCGCGACAAAAGTTTGCTTTGCTTTAGGTTGTGTGTGACGAAAGTTTTCGTCACGCAAGGTTCAATTTTTTATTAATTTTCTTTATTCTTGGTTCTAGTTACATATTTTATTTAAATTAATAATTAAAAAATTTAATAAAATTGTAACCATAATAAATAGAGAAAAAAAATAATGTATTTACATAATCAAAGAAAAATGTGCGTACAAGTCGAAAGTTTTTAACGTCAGCATGAAAAAGAAAAACTACAAAAAAATGTACTAAAAATCAATTAGGTCAAGGCGGGATGTTGGCCGGGCCGGGCTGCAGCAAATGCTGCACCATGTCCTGGAAGATATTTACCCTCCTCTCAAGAGAGAGGTATTGTGGATGCAAATTTCTTCCTCCTTGTTCTTGGACAAAATTGCACCTACAAAACAAACAACACCTTAGGTCAAGGCCAAAAGCCTCACGCGGCCACGATGAATTTGGGGGGGGGGGGGGGCTTTGGCCGAAGAACCTCCAATGCCAAAGTTAGAATTTTGAGGGAAAAGTGTTTGGAGAATTTAGCAAGAGAATTGGAATTAAGTTTTGGAGAGAATGAGGTAGTATTTATAGGGGTGTGGCCGGCCCATCTAGGAGGAGGAGGACCGGCCACTTGGTTGATATTTTGGGTGAGGTTCATGATTTGTAGCTAATTAGGAATAATTGAATAATAAATCAATTAATTAGCTAATTAATAGAATAATTTCCTAATTGATTAGCTAATTAATATAATAAAAGAGGAATGATTGGGGAGTTACCTTGTGGAGGGGATTTGATGAGGATGGATGAAATAGGTTTTGAAGTGTTACCTATTTTAGGCACTTTTGACTTGGTTGAAGGATGATTGCCCACTGCTCGTGCATAGGAATCCCGGTGTGCCTCGAGGGTAATTTTGTCCTTTTCACCCAAAAATCCACATGTCGCCTTGTGATTATTTTTGGCTCCACAAATGCCCCCACACTTGTTGGGCTGCTCGCAGGAAAGGGCAGCAGGTGTAGAGACCTTCGTGCTTTAGGAAACATAGGCTTGTTTCCTATTTTGATGTAGATTCCCTCTTTAATGGGAAATTAGGTCCTTTTAGGAAAAGGAAATAAATTTCTCTCAAAGCCTATTTAAGTCCACCTTAAGTGGGTTATTAAATCAACTTTGGAGAGCGATTTATTCTACCTTACAAGAGAGAGAGAGCTTAGAGGATATTTGTTCCCCCTCCTCTAGCAATCTTCTACATCTTACCCGTGCAAAGGACCGTCTTTTGTTGCTTGCTTCCTCTTCTCCATGCCGCACCAGGGTAAGAAAAATTTAATTTTCCTTGTCTTCTTCTTGGATAGTGCTGTCACGGGGCAACCATCGGGGTGGTGCAGCACATCGACTGGCAGGGGCTAGGAGTCGGCTCGGCATGGGCCGATGAGGTGTTATGGCAGGGACCACTACTTGACTTGGCTAGAGCCAAGGGCAGCTTGCACAGCTAGGGCCGCGAATTAAGGCGCTAGGGCGCAGTGCTATGCAAAACGTATGGCTCATGTCCTTTGGGCTTTTGGACCTGACGCGGGCCAGGCCGGCGATTGAGAGAAATAAGGAGGTCGCAGGCCTCATGGGCTACTGGAATGCTGGGCATGCAGGCCTCCTGCCTGTTGGAATGCTGGGTTGAGCTCCCCAGCTGAGTACCATCAATGTCGTTGGCTGCTTAGTTATCTTCACTCGGAGAAAGGTGGGCTGTTCCCGAAAGAGGAGGTAAAGAGGATCAAGGCGGATGCATTGGCTTGTCTGATCGCTATCGTGGAGCTTACTATGAATGAAGGTGGAAAGAAGAGATCTTCCACGCCTGCTCAAGAGATGCTGGTTGAGAAAATACTGAAGACTTCTTCCGCTGTTCGTGAGGGTCCGCCTGCTGTCGAGAGGTTTGTGATTGGCATAACTTCTTCCAATGGGAAGAAAAATGAGGCTGCTAGATCTGACCCTGTGGCACCTGCCATGTTGAGAATGGTTAGTGCGATTGCTGATATGATTGCTCAACTTAGAGGTCCTGTCATGCCTTCAGTGTCGAAGTCTGTACCAAGACGTCCGTTGGGATCTAAGTTCGATTCACCTTTGGAGAGGCTTGCTATTATGAAAAGTGATAAGGTAGACTCTGCTGCTAAAGTGGTTCCAAGGCCCATTCCCCATGCTGCTGAGATTGATTCGCCTGCTGGGAATGAAGAGACTGCTCGCGTGGGCAGCTGTGAGAAATCCATTAAGCTTGCTTTTGGGGAGGCTGATGAGATCTGTGTGCTTTTGAAACCAGATCTGCTTGAAGAAATGGACAATTATGCCAAGTTTGTTGATGGCGTTAGAAAGGTTATTTGCCCAAGTTCCTTTGTGAAGCATACCACCCAATATAGAAGGACTACTCTACTTGCTATGATACGGATATAGCAAAGCTGCCAAGGAGGTGGTGAAGACTACGGCAGCTGAAGCTTATTCCTCGGCCGATGTGATCAAGAGGTTGGATTCTGAGCTCGTTTCTTTGAAGGGGTCTAATATTTCTGCCCCCACCTCTTTGTAACTTGAGACCGCTCGCCAAGAGATCGTTGACTTGAAAGGTAGGCTTGACGCAATCTAAGTTAAGTATGAAAGTGCAAAGAATGAGATTGGATGTTACATACCTCATATTCAAGATCTTAAGTTTGTAGTTTCTGAGCTTCGTTTCGCTGCTTATGCAAAGGATGAAGAGTTGATTGCTGCTTATAACTAAGTTATCCACTTCAAAAAGGTCATTGATAGGCTTGAACCCCAAGTGTTGGAACTCCAAGGTGCGCTGAAGATCAACAAAAGTCTGAAGAAGGAAGTGGATGAGCTGCAGTGCCTTTGTGTTGGTCTACTCGGGGAGAATGAGTAGCTGAAGGGTGAGAAGTATGGGTTTGAGGTTTCGAGACCTTCTCTATTTCTCCAGAAGACTTGTTTGCCTTTACTTTTGAGGCTTCCATTGGCCAAGTAGTGGGAAAAGTTGGTGCCCAGGCTGGGGCAGCCAAAGGTGAAGCACTGGATAATGCTGCTGCTAAGAACGTCGCGGCTGCCGAATGTGTGGCGACCGAGTAGTCGTGGGATGTCCAAGCTGTTGTAGTCTTCTAGGTAACCTTTAGGATTTTCTTTGTTTTTCCTTGTAGCTTTTGTTTTGCTTGAACTCCTTCGACCTTTGCTAGTTGTTTATAAACATGTTTCCTTCATTTTTCTTCATCTTCGCTTCTTTTGTTTATGCGCTAACCTTTAAAGTTTATAGACCAGTGGCAGGCGTGCTACTTTTCTATAAGCAGACAGGCCCGCGTAGCCTGTACAGCCGGAGGTGTTAGTGTAGAACTTTGCAAAGTTGTTAACCATAAGGTTGGCAGCCGGATGCCTTACTTACAAAAGCAGACAAGTCTGCGTAACCACTAGGCTATTAACTTTGGCTTTCTCCAATTTCGTAGGTTGTGTAGCAAGTATCACAACACTTTAGGACTTGGTGTAGGTTGTTCCGCGCTTGGCAGAAGTGAAACTTATCGACTAAGTAGCATGTCGGCAATGGATAAAGCTTCGTATATGCACGCTAGCTTGTTTAACCTTTCATAAAAATGTGCAATTGTATAAGTCTAGCGTGGCTTTACTGCTCGAAGGGCAAGCCGTGGGCAGTATTCTAGAAATCGTAGGCTACCTTAGTGCACTCGGTAGCAGCTTTAGGGTTCCAGGGCAGCCGTCCATCGGATGTACTGCGTAATGTGCCCCCTCCATCTCTAGGGCCCGGTTCCCCATGGATTAGGCCAAGAGACCCAAAATCCTTCAGTTAGCTAAGCCTTGAGAAAGAGCATTGTGGCTACTTCTAAAAATCCCGGCGCAAGCCATCGTGCATCTAGTTATACTAGGGTAGCCCGGCTTATCCACGTCCAGATATTCGGAGTGTAGAGTTTATCCTTCTATCTTGGAAAGATGACCTATCTGGGTGTCGGGGAATAGGTTTACCCTTTCGCACTAGAGAGCATGATTGGTCCCTCGGGGGGCGCAATTCCTACGATGAGTCCCTAAGAAGGGCGCGGTCTTCTTTTGAAGTGCATGAGTGATCAGTTGTTGTAAGCATGCAGCCAAGCCAAGTTGTGATTACTTCTGAATTCCTCATTAAAAAAACAAGTGAAACGATTGAGAACTTAGCTGTAAAGTAGGAACTGCATAACAACTGGATAGTCGTCGACTTGTGAGGTGGTGCCCATCGAGCTGCTTTAGTCTTCGGGCCTTGATGTAGCAAAAGGTCACACATGGTACTTCCTCAGATTGTAGGCATTCCACTACTTTTCGATCTTTTTATCATTTAATGGCGGCGAGGGTGTAATTACTCTTGCCGCCTACTCTGCTGATCTTGTACTAAATTTCCCAGATGGGATCCATCTTTTTGGAGCCTTCTTTGTGGGCAGTGATGAAGGCTTTTCTTAGGACTAGATCTTCGGGCTAGAACTGCCGGATCTTGGCCCTTTTGTTGTAGCTGGAGAGGAGTTGCTGCTGGTAGGCTACGATGCGGGTGATGGTCTGCTCGCGCTTCTCATCTGCCAGATCTAAGCTTATGGCCATCTCCTTATTGTTCTGCTCAGTGCTTGGTAGTAAAGCGGTGATACTTGGCTTGATGACATTAGGATGAATGATTGCTTCTGAGCCAAATGCCAAAGAGAAAGGAGTTTCACCAGTTGCTCGTCTTTTGGTGGTGCGATATGCCCATAGACATCCGGGGAGTTCTGGCCATTTTCCCTTCTTGTTGGTGAGTTATTTCTTGAGGCAGTCGAGGATCATCTTGTTGGATGCTTCGACCCGCCTATTGCCTTAAGGATATATTGGTGTGGACATGTGCTGCTTGATGCCATATCTTTGGAAGAAGTTTGCCAAATCTTTGCCCACGAATTGAGAGCTGTTGTTGGTGATGATGGATTGAGGGATGCCAAATCGGCCAATGATGTTCCTTCATATGAAGCGTTCTATGTCCGTCTGTGTCGTGGTAGTCATAGGCTCTGCTTCTACCCATCGGTTGTTGCGATCGCCATGCATTTACCCCTAGTAGCGGGCAGCATTGGCCCTACGAAATTGATTGCCCACTGCATGAACGGCCAATGACTCGTATGCGGGTATGATTTACTGGCAGACGGTGCTGGTACCGGCTTGTAACGTTGGCAGCGGTCATACTTTTGTACTAACTCCTTAGCGTCCTTGTGCATGGTAAGCCAGTAGTAGCCTGCATTTAGAACCTTATGTGCTAAGGATTGGCCTCAGGAGTGATTTTGACAAACGCCTTCATGGAATGAGCTTAGAACCTTTAGGTCATTAGGAGGCGCTAGGTAGCAGAGATGTGGTCCAGTGTAGGATCTTTGGACGAGAATTTCGTTCCACATGTAGTAGCGTGCTGCCTTTATTTGGAGCTATCTAGACTCCAACCTTTCTGTGGGGAATGTGTCATTGACTAGGTAGTTTATAATAAAACTTTGCCAGTTTGGAGTTGTACTAACATGTGACACTTTAGCTGCTGGCTTCGCCTCTATCCTTCGCTTGACTCCACTGGAATAGAGCGTTTAAGTTGGTGGTCGAAAGCGGAGCCTAGGCCAGCTAGTGCGTTCGCGTGAGCATTGTCTGCCCGTGGAACTTAAGTGAGGGTGTAAGTCTAAAACGCCTCAAGTAGTCTGGCTAGTGATTAGCTGGGAATCAGAATGAATTGCGAGCTTTTTCACCGCCAAGTCTTTTGCCATTTGGAGGCCTACTAGTAGGGCCTCGTACTCTGCTTCGTTGTTGGATGCTTTGAAGCCTAGAGTGATAGCCTGCTCGCGCATCGAACCATCTAGGGTGACAAGGACTACACCTGCTCCTGAATCTTTGTAGTTGGATGTGCCGTCAACATGCAAATGCCAGTAGTCTCCATCGGGTGGAGCAGGCGCGACTAGGGTGTGCTCAGCTACCTCCTGGGCGTCGTTGGGCTGCTCTGTTGCATCGCCTAGGCTAGGTGTGAAGGTGCAGTAAGGAGTCGTGGAGCCGTTGTTGGGTCGTCCTGTTACGTAGTGAATGCATGGTAGGAAGCCGTGGAGCTAGGGCCATGTTACACGTAGCAGGAGATGCTTAACTGTCGGTATTGTGCCACTCTAGAGTTGAACTATGAAGTAAGGGTCGGCTGGGGCTGTGTGACACGTAGCAAGATGTGGTGTTCGACAGTTGCTACATGTTGCTCCTATGTAGAATCTTTTAGGGCGACGAGGTCAAAACTTGCTTTTGAGTGTCCGTCTAGTGTTCGTCTGCCCTTGGCAGGCCTTTGGGCCAAGTTGTTGCGTTCGTCAGAAATTTTTGCATCCGCTAGTGTCTACGCCTTTATCGTCGTGCGTCTAGATTGGGCATAATAGTGCATCATGAAGATGACTGCGTGCAACTGAAGGTAAAACTTGAGCTTCCAGGTTGCAACAACTATCGCCAAAGTTATCTTTTGAATTTTTGGTAGTATCGAGGAGAGCTTTTAAACTGTGAAATACAGGTAGTCGGGCCCCCAGCTCTTCTCGTATGATGGTAGAGCTTATTGCTGCTTCAGATACCGTCAAACATGTGAATAGGTCCTTCACTGCTTCCGGTTTGGATAGTAGGGAGGTGATGTCAGGTTCTTTTTCAAGTCCTTGCATCTTGATCTGCGAGCCTTGTCCCAAAGCGCATGCTTGTCTGCTAGAGCGAAAGAGTCTGCTAGAGTTAGATCTTTTTCATGATCAATTTTTCGAACAACGGGGGGTTTGTTGGAAGTCATTTTTGGAAGGCTGCTCTGGCTGCTCTGCTTTTTGGAAATTATGCAATCGCTCGGTCAAGAGTCTCTTTACTTCTTCATGAATTTGCCTTTATTAGGGTAGCGAAGCTCTCGGCTGCCCCCAATCGTGACCTATTGGTCTAGGCTGCTCTTCTATATGCTTGGCTCGTCTATGCTGCGGCTGCGGTGCATGTGGTTTGTTCTTAGCAGGCGAGGGAATTCTTCACAGGCTGCTGGTTGAGCTTGAGCTAGATTGAGTGACTCATTCTCTCCGTCCGTCGTGCTGCCTACTCCGATGTGAGGTAGAGGTTGTTCATTGCAGGCCTAGCCGCGAATGAACACTTCGCATGGAAGGTTGTCCATGTTGTTCATTGAAGTGTGGTCCCAACCGCGAATGTATGCTCGTTCGTGGGCCTAACCGAGAGTGCACTATAACATTCCAAGAATTAATTATCGAATAAGAGAAATATTTGGAAAAATATGTTGTACTTATTTATTCAAAAGGTTTTCATATGAAGGTAGTGAACATCATTGCGAGTTCATATAATCTTTCAGATGATTTTTCGGAGCTTAGATGAATTTTTAATTGAATTTACAAGCTGGACTAATGACGTATCGCCACGTGGCAGAAAAAGGTGTGGCTGGCAAGCCACGTGACATCTCCTGGAGGTGATAGCAAAAGGATATGAAACGGGTTCTTAAATAAGTGCCAAGTCTACCACTCGGCAGGTTTTAGTTGGACCTTAAAAAGAAGATAGAATTAAGTTGAAAAGTGGCGAGAGCACATTGGACCACAAATGAAGAAAACGGTGCAGGTGCACCTATATATTGGATCGAAAGACCTGCTGGTCTTTCTTCTTCTCTTCACGGAATGATGCAAAGAGAAAGCAAGGAGCTTCATCTCCTTGTCTCAACCAAACACCATTTTTCTCTTAACTTTTGATTTGGAAGTCCAAATTTGATTCCTTTTTCGTGGGGAAGAGTACTACAAATCTCAGGTAATAATTTATGGATTTACTGCTGATTTTGAAAGCTGCCATTTTTGGGATTTATTCCTACACAAGCTTTAATCTTCAAATTTAAATGTTGTTTATGGTGGATTAAGCTTATTGGGAGCTTAACTGAATGAATTGAGGTTAATTTCTACATGGGCTACCTGCTGCAAACCCTAGAATTATTTCATGGTTATTAAACCTTGGTATCTTGTGGTTGTTACGAAATTAAGGGAATTTGGTGAACTTGAATGGTGATTTGGTACTTAGAAATCATGATAAATGGGTTTGGACATGTTTTGGATTGAAAGACAGGAGGAACCAATCTGCAAAATAGCCATGAACATCATTATTCAAGCTGCAGGGACCAAACTGAAATATAAGTTTCAGATTTGGGGCCATTTTACAGTTCTCTGAAAGTTTGGGGCAGTTTTGTTTTTACCCGAAGGCTTGGGACAAAACTGTGATTTTAGAATTGTTTTGGAGGCAGATGCTAGCTGCTTTTCCAGCAAGGCAACATGTATATAATTGAGAAATTTTTGAGGAGCCAAATAGGAAAGAAAAATGTTTTAAGGGTCCAACTAAGATAAGGTGATGTTAAGCCTAATATCGGAATTCTAAAATAAAGGAGTTTATATTGGTTGCTAGATATAGGGATTATATAGTGATATAGTTTATTTGTTGGATTAGGGACTCCAGTTACCGCGGAAGTTGTGTTTAATCGAGGAGGTAGGAGAAATACAACAGACCTTTACGGAGATTGGCTTTATTAAATTTCATGAAGTGTGATATTATCATTATCGATCTTATTGGTTGATTAATGTGATTCGATGCTCATTGAATAAATGTTTATCTTGGGTGCGTTTACTTGTTATTGGTTATGGAATTATTGGTGAAACGCTATTCGCTGAGAATATGTTGTGGCACATGTGAATGATGAAATGAAATTATTTGTGCATCACTCATGTGTGAGAATAGTTGGAAGTTCAGTGTTGAGGAAGGAATTCTGGAAATGAGGGTAGTTGGAAATATCTTTTGTGTAGTTGAGCCAAACTCTTAGCAGGTACCAGGTCTCAGGCGAGCCCACAGTGCACAGATTCTTTATGGGTAATTCAGGACTGGCGACAAAGAGTTTAGGCAAGATGACTAACAAAAGGGGAAATTGGGATGATTGAGTTACAGGGGGTTAATTTGTATATTAGAACATTCGAACCACCATTGTAGAGGTAAAATGCACGGTATGGGACGTGCAGGTTCGCGTGTTTTATTATATGAATTAACGAGTAAAGATGAAGAGTATTTCATTGCATTCATGCATTGTTATCAATAATGATTTGGTACTTCATTACATGATTTTGTGACACATAATTTAGTATTGTCAATTACTGTGATAAGGTTATGTCCTTACTGAGCTTTGGAAAAGCTTACCTCTCTCTTGTTATGCAGGTTTACGAACTAAACAGTCTAAGAGGGTAAATGGGATGAGAACGAATTAGATGTGAGGCTAGAATTGTATTTATTTATTTTTAGTCTTGTAAAGAATTATGGATTTCTTTTTATAACAGGAATTTAATTTTTCACTCTGTTATTTTGGTTTTATTTTATTTATTGAGTTTTAACTCAGGTTTCGGATTTGGGTTCGAGTTTTTCCTACTGACCCTGGGTCCGAGGCGTGACATGCACGCTCCTCCGCATGCTAAGATGAGAGTATACGCTATCTTGGGGACCCAATCGGGAGTGTACTCTGTCAAAACGCTCGATTTGTGGCTGGTCGAGTGGCTACTTGCCGGGACGCTGCTAGAAAGGTTTTTCGTCTGCCCTTGTCCTACTTCAGGACACCTCATCTGGGGCACTTTGCATCACGGTGCGCTGGAAGAGCTGATTCACCAAGGTCGTCTGCTAGGCGAGAGCGCTCGTCTACTCTACGACTTGTTGGGACAAGTGTTGTTCGTCATTCGGATTGGAAGAGCTTGGAAGGAATGCATCTCCTTGAGCAGTGGAAGTGCGGTAGACCTCGGGTGTGAGATTTGAATTGGGAAATGTCAAATCCGCAGAGAAATGTGGTGAAAATGCCCATGGCTCAATGGTAGGTCCGGATGGTTGAGATAGTCTTGGGCCGACTTGGGCTGCTTGGGAAGCCACGGGAGCAGGCTGCTCGGCGGGAGAAGGCTGGGCCACGGGAGCAGGCTGGGCCGTGGGATTAGGCTGGGCCACAGGAGTGGGCTGCTCAGCCGGAGCAGGCTGGGCCACGAGAATGGGCTACTCGGCGTATGGAGCATATGGGTGCAAGGCTAGGGCTTGGCTTGGCAACGCATTGGGTTCGCTTCGAGCTTGAGTGGCTCGGCTTGGGCTGTGGCCTTAGTGCCGTGGGCCTTGGATGGCACGGCTTGGGCTTGCTTAGATGGCACGGCTCGGGCCGTGGTGCTGGCACCATGGACCTCGCCGCGGGTGGGTACCGTGGTGGCCATTGCGGTGGTTGCCGTGGTGAAACCTCATGGTGGTGGTGCCGCTCCATGGTCCTAATCCTTAAACGTTGGAATTTCTGTTCGTCGAGGTTTCCAAATCTCTTGCCATTTGTACTTTTCTTTTACGTTTTATCAAAGGATTTTTAGAAGTGAAAAATTCCTAGAATAAGAACGTACGAAAAATCTACAAATAAGCAAGGAAACACACCTTAGATGCGAGAGACTTCTTCGAGTGTATGACTCTTCTCTCAAGGCCAAAAGCCTCACGCACCCACGATGAATGGGGGGGGCTTTGGCCGAAGAACCTCCGATGCCAAAGTTAGAATTTTGAGGGAAAAGTGTTTGGAGAATTTAGAGAATTTAGCAAGAGAATTGGAATTGAGTTTTGGAGAGAATGAGGTAGTATTTATAGGGGTGTGGCCAACCCTTTTAGGAGGAGGAGGACCGGCTACTTGGTTGGTATTTTGGGTGAGGTTCATGATTTGTAGCTAATTAGGAATAATTGAATAATAAATCAATTAATTAGCTAATTAATAGAATAATTTCCTAATTGATTAGCTAATTAATATAATAAAAGAGGAATGATTTGGGAGTTACCTTGTGGAGAGGATTTGATGAGGATGGATGAAATAGGTTTTGAATTGTTACCTATTTTGGGCACTTTTGACTTGGTTGAAGGATGATTGCCCACTGCTCGCGCGTAGGAATCTCGGTGTGCCTCGAGGGTAATTTTGTCATTTTCACCCAAAAATCCACGTGTCGCCTTATGATTATTTTTGGCTCCACATGTATGATACCTTAAATATTGTGCAGTCTTTTGGTGTTTATCTCTGTATTTTACAAAATGGTTAATCTAATGAATAGATTTTTTACCGCTTAATTTCTTTTCTTCAATTTCTTTCAAGGTTGTGGCCATTGCAAGTGGGAGCATTTTTGCTTACCATCATTTAGTGTGGTGTATGCTCACCACCCTTTTAATTACCGTTAAATGAGTTTGAATTTCGAGATTCGTGTAGTAGATAAGCACAAATCTCAAAATTCAAACTCATCTAACAATGATAACTAGGGTGGTGAGCAAAAATGCACTCCTTGCAAGTGCTGCATTAGATGCCATTTCAAGGTTGTTTTAATTTCAGATTAATTCCGTTAGTGTTAAGGCTGGTTTGGTATTACTGTGCCTTGAAAAAAAACTGCTTCTGTTGTACTGTGAGAATAAGCTCATTTTTGCTACTTCACGTTTTCTTTTTTTTTTTCACCAAAAACTGTGAAAATAAGCTGTTTTTAAGTGTTTACCAAACAACTTTTTGAGCTCAGCTTTTTTTTGTACCCATTTTTTATAAAAGCACCTCAGTACCAAACCAGTACTTAAACTAATCGAATGTTAGAAGACTGCAACCAATGGTGGTCGAAAGAGGCTAGTTATTCCATATATTCATTTATGCCATTTTAGTTGTTTGAATGCGTTTTCCATAATTTAAATGAAACTAAATTGAATAGCTGTCTTTGTATGCTGTATTTGCTTTGTTAAATTGGTTCTTTTTTGCTAAAAAAAATATAAATGATCACATGTAACAAATTTACAAGTTAAGCACTAACATTAATAATTTAATGAACGTTTAATAGATACATCACAATTTTGTTCATAACAAGCTCATTCAATCAGCTATTATAAGAACATGAATTGAATTCTTTAGAGATGCTTGTATTGATTTTTGATTTTGTTGTATTTGTTGTAGTAAAATGTGTTTATCTACATTGGTTCATTGTAGGGTGTAACTCCGTTCGCGTCACCTTTGCACTGAATCTTTCTGTGCAAATTATTCACGCCTGTTGCATAACAGTTTCAAAATCCACAACAAGGTGCGGACAATATTTCTAGTGTTCTCAAAGAAAGAACAGTACACCAAAATAGATGCATGACAATTTTTTTACACAGCCAGAATGACAAGCTCTCGTGGGTATTCCGCGCTAAAGAAGGGTGAACCGACAACGAATCTCTCTGCGATTGATGTGCATATCTATATATCAATATATAGCACAAACAGAGGGACTTGAGGTTTATGTTCAATCAATTTCAATTTTCAAACCTAACTAGGGCAATACCACGTGTACCTTCACAAACAAAAAGAACTTACATGACACGAGTATATTTTTACAGTAGTATTCAGTGCCAATAAAGCTAAGAGATTCTTTAATTAAGGTAAGAATCCGCACAAATCAGATTCATTAGCGCGTCAATAGAAAAAAGATATATTTAAATTTTGGTCAAAATATCTTTAATTTATTTCCACGAAACACTGCAAAACGCGTGCTATATAAGTAATCTCCTCACAAACAATTAGATGCAATCGTAATTAAATGCGCACTTCCTTAACTGGTGGATATATATATATATATATATATATATATATGGTTGTGTTGACCTTAAAAACTACCAAACCTACGTGGCATGCAGGTCAAGTAATTAATAAGCTAACTACGTTGTGCGGGGCGTGCCAACTCGTCGGCCAAGCTCGGCCGGGGAGTAAAATGTGTTGATGTCGCGTTGGGCAAGCTGCTGACTTCTTGATCTTGCGACTGCGGCTGAGCAAGGAACACGTCTCGGCCTTGGGGTTCTAGAGCTTGAACACAATGTTGCTAGTTATGCGAAGTTCAATATCAAATTTGGCTTTGAATGTGCCGAATGTTGTAACCTGTAACACCTCACTTTGCCAAGAAGGCTAATGAGATGACCTCTGCCAATAAGGATTCGAAAATCCTTCTCGACCGAGACTTGGATAGATAATCAGTCGGCCTCGATGCAGTGCTATTTATCCAAACTGAAGGTGCTCCGCGGTCGGCTAATTATACGGCAACAGTGTTGTTTATCCAAACTGAAGATGTCACCAGTTGCCTTCACAATGCTGTTTATCCAAACTGAAGATGTGTTGGCGGAAAAAGAAAATAAAAATCTCAAGGTTGTTGAGAGGTTTCACGTAGAGCGAGAGTTTCCACAAGGCAGTTTGTGTGTTGAATTGGAGAGGGTTGAATGATTCACTTCTTCCACTATTTATAGTAGTGAACCTACCCCTAGCCGAATCAGAGATGTACTTAGACTAGAACTCCTTACCCCTATTTGATTATGATTCGGCCAATCCTAGTTCCAATAGGTTTCTGAACTAGGCTCTATAATAAACCAGATTCAGTCCCTGATTCTCAGTGCCTTTAGCTTGAAATCCCCTTGTGGTATTAGGACTCAACCCCTGCCTTTGTCCAAATCAATCCTTCTCACAAAAGGACTTGGCCGAACCCAACTGGATAACCCATAGTGACCTAGCCGGCCCATGATACCCCCCGAAGGCGGCTAAGCAGAGAGTCTCGGCCCATATTGTCATTTTGGGCCGATAGTGTCAACATTTTGGCATGCCCAATGGGACCTAGTGCTAAAACTACAAAGTTCATGACCATTGAGACACGATCGGTTAAAAAGAAAACAGTCATAAGAAAGTCCACGGCCAACCCAAGACAAGATGACTCATCACAGGCACAGAACCCTCATGTTGCCGTGACATCTGAGGCCACAAGCGTGACACCTGGAGAAAATGAAGTTTGTCTCGGCGGTCAGCCTCACAATGCAGAAACCCCTAACAAAACCAAAGGTGTTTTAATTGAAGGGACAATAGATGATTACGATGAAGATGGTTCTGATCCACCGACTAGATTGTTTCTCCGGAGAAGACTTGAAGGGCAATCTCAGCAAGTTGATCAGGTGTTTAACCGAGTACTTAAGGAAATACGTAATAATGGTGACGCACACACCAGAGTGCTCAAACTATTGGTTAGTAAAGCCTACGAAGGTGGACCAGCCGATCATTCCCGACCATTTCCACCTAGGAATAAACTGTTACCAACAGTATAGGCCTAGGCAGGATCTACTCGGTTCAAAACGATTGACTTGGAGAAAAGAAGGGGATCAAGCAATAAATCAGATGGATCCAACCAGAGCACAAAAAAAACATCCGTCGATAGAGGTCCAAAGAATGATCGATTCATCCTTAAAGATGGGGCTGAAGTTTCCAAAGTTCATTTATCCATACCCAGCGTTCATGGAAAAGATCGAGTATCTTAAGGGTTTCAAAATTTCAGACTTCAGTCTTTTCGCTGGAGAGTCATCCCTATCATCATTAGAACACGTAGCTCGATTCACAGCTCAATGTGGGGACTGTAACAGCAATTTCCACAAGTTACGATTGTTCAACTTCTCGTTAACAGGCTCAGCTTTCGCGTGGTATATCAATCTCCCACCCAACTCCATCCAGAGTTGGGAGGAATTGGTCGAGAAATTTCATGAGCAATTCTATCGCCCAGGGATAGACGTACCAGTGTCTTCCTTAGCCAGGATTGAAGGAAAAATTTTGTCCTAGCTAAGAACATGTGAGAATATTTGAACACATATGCAAACTATTAACACTTTAAAGTAGGCATGCATTCAAAAACAATTCTAAAACCCATGACTTTCAAATCCTAGTGAATGGTGAACCACAAGACTCTTTAACAATATTAAAGAGAAGAAGAATTCATTACCCTTGAAGCTCATCCTTGTTTACACAAGGGATTCACCCAAGTGGAGGGCCTTCAAGTCACCTCCTAGCTCCTTGGATCTTCCTTGTGATTTTCTCCTTATGATGCTCCTTTGCTCCTTGATGATGTGAGGAAAGGATCTCCAAGAACACCAAAGATTTGGTGTCTCTAAGTCTCCACACCAAGGGTGAGGTGTGAAGATGAAATGGATGACTTAGAGAGGAAAAGATTGCTAGCTAAATCCTCCCTAAGTGGCCGGCCTCTCTTAGAGAAAAAGGGAGAAAGTGTTTCTCTTCTTTGCCTCAAGAAAACCCTAATGAGGTAAAAGTTATAAAGATGCTTTTATATCTCTTTCTTTGGTGAGTGGCAAACTTGCAATTAAGCAAAACTCACCACTTCCGTCACTATGGCCGGCAATCTTAAGTGATTGGGCTATTTGCCCATTTTTGTTTTAGTTGCCATACAACTTAAACATAATGGGCCTAGTGGACCAAACCTTTTTGGGCCCCGAAGCCCAAAACTAACTTAAAAGCCTAATACGAACCTTTCGTATAATTAATTAACTAATTAATTAATCTTGACCAATTTTTCAATTAAACTATTTAATTGCTTATCCATCTCATTTATATTTCTTCACTTTCATCCTTACTCGGTGTACGATCCATTAGGTTCCAATTAGCGAGGTAGTGGGCGATTGTTACTCTTAACGATCGATTGTGAATTGAAACTACATTTCAATTCTCCCTTTGATGAAGATTAGTGTTTGCTAATCCTCAAGGCTTCCACAAACCATGAGTGACACCTAGCAGTATGTCATGGCTACCCAAGCTAAGTAGAAGTGGTTGGAGAACCTATCCAGTTACAATTACAATGCAATACGGTCCTTCTCTAATACAATACTCTTGATCACATTGTTGGTGTGATAGTTTGTTTCATGTTTACTATCCAATGCGATACTTCTCTATATGAATCAATTGAATATGATTTGGAACATGCTTCCTAAATCATATTCGTATGATTTGGCCAAAGATTCTCGAATCATATCTCAGAGTATTCACCTTCCACCATGGAAGGTTAGAGATCCCTTGTTGTGCATTCACATGCCTACATGACTAGATAGCTTGACCCCAACAATGTTGTGGACACTCTCAATGGAATGCCTTTGACATTATCAAAGTTCAAGGACCTAACCATTAGACATCAATGATGCCCCAGGTCAAAGAACTACTTTGCATATTGCAACTTATGAGTTCTTACATGACATGTATGTTCGAACTCTCTTTTGATCGTTGTTCAATGTACTCAATTACCTTTTGAGCACCTATGTGTTTGTCTCAGTGTCCAACACTAAATGACTTGAGACTAGTCATATTCACGCTTGAGTTAACATAACACATACTAACCTTAGTGGATTGTCAATGCCCAATTGGCAATCCTATGGCTAGGAACGTTTTAGGAATGTTCATAAGAGAAAGGCCTCGTTAATCTAACTTACTTAGATCACTTCTCTCTTAGATTAAATACATTCCTTGGATTCCCTTATTGCTTAAACACATGATACACTAAATAGTGATTAACAATAAGCTTTGCCCTTCATTAAACATATAATAGTTTAATACAATAAGTATTCCAAAAGCTATTACATCAAATGAGTGGCTTTGTGGGCATACTTCTAACAATCTCCCACTTGCACTCAAAGCCACATTCCCATGTATCTAATACCCATCTTTTCCATATGGCGGTCAAGTTGGATTTGAGACATTGGCTTCGTCAGTGGATCTGCTACGTTATCGGCTCAGGTAACCTTGAGGATGTTGACTTTCCCCTCGGCAGCATATCTTCTAATGATATTAAAGCATCTGTCAAAATGCTTGTTCTTTTGATGAGCCATGGGTTCCTTGGCTTGACCTATCGCCCCACTATTATCACAGTACAAAGTTACTGGTGATGTAATGGGTGGAACCACTCCAAGTTCAGTGATGAACTTTTTCACCCAGAAAGCTTCTTTGCTGGCTTCAGCTACAGCGACATATTCAGCCTCTGTCATGGAATCAGCAAGTACAGATTGTTTCTTGCTTTTCCAGCTGACAGCCCCACCATTCAGAGTGAACACATATCCGGAGTTGGAACTTCTATCGTCGATGTCAGATTGGAAATCTGCGTCTGTATAGGCTTCTACTCGCAACTTTGTCGCTCCTCCATAAACGAGGAACATGTCCTTAGTTCTTCTTAAGTACTTAAGGACCGTCTTGACAGCTGTCCAGTGTTCTGATCCTAGGTTAGATTGATATCGACTAGTAATGCTCACAGCATATGCGATATCAGGCCTTGTGCATATCATGGCATACATGAGACTTCCTATGGCGGAAGCATAAGGAATAACACTCATCTGCTGTATTTCTTCAGGAGTCTTATGTTCCATGGACTTAGAAAGGTGAATTCCATGTCTCACAGGAAGAAAACCTTTCTTAGATTGTTCCATGTGGAACCTACTTAGCACCCTATCTATGTACATAGATTGAGATAATCCAATTAATTTTCTAGATCTATCACGATAGAGCTTTATCCTAAGCACATAAGATGCATCTCCCAAATCTTTCATGTGGAAGGTTTTGGACAACCATACTTTTACAGAAAAAAGTAGTGCAGTGTCATTCTCGAATAGTAATATGTCATCTACATATAACACTAGGAATACAACTGCATGCCCAACGACCTTTTGATAAACACAATTGTCGTCTTCATTTTGAGTAAAGCCAAACGATTTGATTTCAGTGTCAAAACGAATATTCCAGCTTCTGGAGGCTTGCTTAAGTCCATAAATGGACCTCTGAAGCTTACATACCTTAGTTTTTTCAAACTTGGACACGAAACCTTCAGGTTGAGTCATATAGAGCGCTTCCTCTAGGTAGCCATTTAGAAAGGCCGTATTCACGTCCATTTGCCATATCTCATAATCGTGGTATGCAGCTATAGCAAGAAAAATCTGAATGGACTTAATCATGGCTACAGGAGAGAAGGTTTTTTCATAGTCAATCCCTTCTCATTGCCTGTAACCCTTGGCTACTAATTTAGCCTTATAAATCTCCACGTTCCCATCAATGCCTATCTTCCTCTTGAATACTCATTTGTTTCCAACAAGTACTATACCTTCTGGAGTGTCTACAAGAGTCCAGACCTGATTTTGATACATGGAATCCATCTCGGATTTCATGGCCTTTTGCCATCTCTTTAAATCAATGTCAGACATTGCTTCAGTGTAGTCTCTAGGGTTCTCCTTTGTGTCATTGTCACCTAGAAGGTGCAATTCCCCAAAGTCAGTACCCAAGCCATACCTTTGAGGTGGCCTGCTGACCCTTTCAGATCTACGTGGAGCTAGGGATTCAAGAACAGGGTTGTCTATCTGTTGATTGCTTGTTTGTGGCGCATCAGGAATTTCTTTCAATTCTATCGTTCTTTTGCTAGTTCCATTGAGAACGAATTCATCCTCAAGGAATATAGCAGTTCTGGCAACAAAGACTTTCTGGTCGTCAGGGTGATAAAATTCGTATCCATAGATTTGTTTAGGATACCCCACAAAATAGGATTTAACAGATCTTGCTTCAAGCTTTCCTGCATCTTGTTTCTTAACGTATGCAGGACAACCCCAAATCTTAAGATGTTTAAGACTTGGCTTCTTCCCATACCATATCTCATATGGTGTTTGTGGAACAGATTTAGAAGGCACTGCATTTAGCAAATAAGTTGTTGTGTGTAGTGCATATCCCCAGAATGATATTGGTAGATCAGCGGAACTCATCATAGAACGAACCATGTTCATCAAGGTTCGGTTTCTCCTATCAGAAACTCCGTTATGTTGAGGAGTTCCTGGTGGAGTTCACTGTGATACTATTCCACACTCTTTGAGATAATCTAGGAATTCAGTACTCAGATACTCACCCCCTCGATCTGATCTTAGGGTCTTTATTTGTTTCCCAGTTTGCTTCTCTACTTCATTCTTGAATTCTTTGAACTTTTCAAAGGATTCTGACTTGTACTTCATAAGATACACATAGCCAAACCGAGAGTGATTGTCGGTGAATGTGATATAGTAGGAGAAGCTTCCCCTTGGTGTGGTGGACATAGGTCCACATATATCTGTGTGGATTAACTCTAGTATATCTTTGGCCCGCTCTCATTTCCTAGCGAATAGAGATTTAGACATCTTCCCTAGTAGACAAGGTTCACAAGTGCCCATGTCGTCATTACCCAATGGACTAAGATATCCATGTTTCGACATTTTGCGAATCTTGTCCTGGTTTATATGTCCAAGTTTAAGATGCCAAAGTCTAACTTGGTTAACTCTTTCTCTAGCCCTTTTGGGTTTTTGAGGTATTCTCGCTTTCAATGCAGTGCATCCCACTACTTATCTGTAGGTGAAAAAGTCCCTCTATCATATTACCATGAGAGATAATACGACCGTTCAAGTATAAAGTGCAACTCATTTTGTCAAACAATACTGAGTGCCCATCTCGTAAAAGCATAGAGATAGAAATCAAATTCTTTATACATGAAGGAAAATATAAACAATTTTAAGTTCCAAGACTTCCCCAGAGGGTAGTTTAAGCATGGAGGTGCCTACTGCTTTTCCAGAAATCTTAGTGTCGTTCCTAACTCGCACAACCATCTCCCCATTGCGCAGTGTCTTGCTCCCTGTTAGTCCCTGCAACGAATTACAGATATGTTGACTAGCGCCTGAATCAAATATCCAGGAATTGGAGCTTACTGTAAAAGCACTCTCTATGACAAAAATAGTCCCTTCAAAAGTTCTTGTCATAAGGCTCACAATGCGCACCCTGCATTTCTTCTTCCAACGTTCATCCTTTCCACAATAAAGCATGTTCCTTTGGATTTTATTGCCTTCTTCTTATGCAACCTTTTCTTTATGATTGCATTCTCACTCCCACTGCCCTTTTTGAAACTTTGTTCAAACTTACAGCACATGTCAATCATGTCGGTAAAAGTATGATTGAATCTATTCACTTTATAGTTTACTATAAACTTAGTGAAATCATCCGAGAGAGATGCAAGGAAAAAGTCTTGGGCCATTTTCCCATCGATGGAAGTTCCTAAACTCTCAAGATCTTGAAAGATCCTTTCCATCTTTTGTCCATGTTTTTGGACCGATGTCCCCTTTGCCATTTTGGCATTTAATAGACTACAAGCATTTGAGAATCGTACGTTACTTGTCTCAATGTCATGTATCTTATGCAAACTATCAACCATGGCACAAGAAGTGTCCATGTGCTCATATAGCTTCTTAAGCTCCTCACTAAGTAAAGTGAGGATTAAGCATTTGGCTTGTAAGTCATCCTCATAGTGTCTAGCATAATTTTGACACTCTTCCTTTGAAGCTAGTTTCGTAGGAGGTACATGAGGAGGGGATTGCTTGAGCACATAAGTTCTGTCATTCATCTTTGAGACATTCTCAATGTGATGAAACCAAGCAAGGAAACGTTGGCCCCTAAGGCCCTTTTTGTCAAGTACAATGGTAGGTGTTATTTTAGGCATGTCGTTAACTACATAACATAACAGAAATCGTATTCGATTGTTGATTTTAAAACTACTTGATTGGGTCTTAAATCAAATAGTACCACCCACTATTTTTGGCAAATTCCACATCCCTCAATGGAATCCGAGAGTTATGTTGAACTCTTAGTGGGGTATGGGAGACTCACCATTACCAAGCTCACCTCAGAATTATATCATTTTGGCTAGCAACAATAATGATGAGAGGATAACTCTTTAGCCATTTACAACTTTTGTAATTACCCATCTATTTTGGCCTCTAGAGAATGATTGCCTCAGAATTATATCATGTTGGCGTCATTGCACTTAGTTAAGTCTTTCCCACCATGCTAGTTTATGTAGGGGTTCAAGCACAACCTCATAATTATATCATGTTGGTCACACTCGTTGTCTACACTCACTTCATCATATGTGTTAATGGACTCCTCCTGAGTGTAAGCACGTACTTTGAACTTCCCCATTATAGGGTGAAGCTGGTGTATGAGTCACAAACGATTGGAGCCCACCACGGTGGAAGGCCTACAAAGAGATGTTCAAAGCATCTCTCGCTTATCAACTTAATATTCGTTTTTTCGAGGGAGTAGTGTTGGGCTACATCAAATTCATTTTAATCTTATTAAAAGGACTTAGGATGATTATGAACCGTTTGATTTGATCCAACACGAGCCTTGTGTTGGACCTTGGGTCTAAGGTAGGTAGTTGTTGATTTTAGTCACGCGTTTAATCTAATTAAACCATCATTTCCTATTGGGCGTTGGACCCAACTATTCCAATTTGCATACAAATAAACAAAAAAGGAATGCTTGAAAAAAAGAGAAGGGCTTATGCCCTTTTACAACAAATTGGAAGGACTTATGCCCTTTTACAACACACTTGAACTAATCAAATTACATTCAAATCTAAACTACTTAACCCAAACATTCATAATGTAAAACGGCCAATTACATAGCTCAATTATCGAGGCCTTTGGTTCATAATCACCCTTTTCTTAATCAATCACATTAACTAGGAAAGCAACTTAAACAATTGGTTTTTGGATTCATAGAATTGATTCAAATGGAACTAAATGAAATGAAAATCCAATTCTCATTAAAGAGACAAAACCATTTTGTTCCCATCATATTTTGGGCCGAAAAACAGTGACCTCAACTATTGGGCCACTAAGCAAAACACAACCCTTTTGGGGTCACTTTGTAAAAACACCCATAACTTCATGTATTTACAACTAGAACCCAAAAATTTTAACAATTACAAAAACTTCATTAAAGGAGCTATACAATTTGTCCTTTAGTGATTTTGGGCCTTTACGTAAAAACGTAAACTTTTGGGTCAAAGTGCAAATACACAAAAGTATCAAAACTTTATGTAATTGCATAAAAGCCCAAAAGTACCCCCACTAAGGGGTGGCCGGTTTTAGGTAGTGGAGGATGGGTTGGTTTTTGTTGAAAATTCAAAATTTCACAAAGTGTGTTGAAAAGGTGAAAGGTTTGGGTTGAATAGTTGATTGGCATGGTTGAAAAGCTTGACTGGTATTGGTTGTAAGAGGTAAGTTTGTCAAATAATAATGATACAAATCATCCATCACCAACCAATAACAAACCAAAACTTTATGAAAAACATCAAACACTTCGAATCAAAACACCAAACCTTTTTGTTCTTGGTAAGAACATCAAGAACATTGAAGAACACACATGAAAACTCATAAGAGCTCCATGAATGTTTTCACTCAATAAAACTCAAATTTTCACTACTCAAAAGAGGGTTAACATCCTAGGGTACATAGGGGTTCCAAAAGTCACTTTAAAACACTTTTAACAAGACAAACATGAACCCAAAAAACCACTCTTTAGATTTGGCCGAATTTCCCCACATACATGGCATCAAATTTTAGTTCCAATATTCATGCTTAAATGAACTACATCTACAACGTTTGAGATGCTAAATTTTCAAGCAAAAGTTATATTCAAAAAGCAAGAACAAAGCTTGTAACATTTACAACATTTAAATCACAAACCATGAAAAACACAAAACCCAAAAGGATTCACCATACTCTAGACCTAGGCTCTGATACCACTTGAAGGAAAAATTTTGTCCTAGCTAAGAACATGTGAGAATATTTGAACACATATGCAAACTATTAACACTTTAAAGTAGGCATGCATTAAAAAACAATTCTAAAACCCATGACTTTCAAAGCCTAGTGAATGGTGAACCACAAGACTCTTTAACAATATTAAAGAGAAGAAGAATTTTGAGATTCATTACCCTTGAAGCTCATCCTTGTTTACACAAGGGATTCACCCAAGTGGAGGGCCTTCAAGTCACCTCCTAGCTCCTTGGATCTTCCTTGTGATTTTCTCCTTATGATGCTCCCTTGCTCCTTGATGATGTGAGGAAAGGATCTCCAAGAACACCAAAGATTTGGTGTCTCTAAGTCTCCACACCAAGGATGAGGTGTGAAGATGAAATGTATGACTTAGAGAGGAAAAGATTGCTAGCTAAATCCTCCCTAAGTGGCCGGCCTCTCTTAGAGAAAAAGGAAGAAAGTGTTTCTCTTCTTTGCCTTAAGAAAACCCTAATGAGGTAAAAGCTATAAAGATGCTTTTATATCTCTTTCTTTGGTGAGTGGCAAACTTGCAATTAAGCAAAACTCACCACTTCCGTCACTATGGCAGGCCATCTTAAGTGATTGGGCTATTTGCCCATTTTTGTTTTAGTTGTCATACAACTTAAACATAATGGGCCTAGTGGACCAAACCTTTTTGGGCCCCGAAGCCCAAAACTAACTTAAAAGCCTAATACGAACCTTTCGTATAATTAATTAACTAATTAATTAATCTTGACCAATTTTTCAATTAAACTATTTAATTGCTTATCCATCTCATTTATATTTCTTCACTTTCATCCTTACTCGGTGTATGATCCATTAGGTTCCAATTAGCGAGGTAGTGGGCGATTGTTACTCTTAACGATCGATTGTGAATTGAAACTACATTTCAATTCTCCCTTTGATGAAGATTAGTGTTTGCTAATCTTCAGGGCTTCCACAAACCATGAGTGACATCTAGCAGTATGTCATGGCTACCCAAGCTAAGTAGAAGTGGTTGGAGAACCTATCCAGTTACAATTACAATGCAATACGGTCCTTCTCTAATACAATACTCTTGATCACATTGTTGGTGTGATAGTTTGTTTCATGTCTACTATCCAATGTGATACTTCTCTATATGAATCAATTGAATATGATTTGGAACATGGTTCCTAAATCATATTCGTATGCTTTGGCCAAAGACTCTCGAATCATATCTCAGAGTATTCACCTTCCCTAATGGAAGGTTAGAGATCCCTTGTTGTGCATTCACATGCCTACATGACTAGATAGCTTGACCCCAACAATGTCGTGGACACTCTCAATGGAATGCCTTTAACATTATCAAAGATCAAGGACCTAACCATTAGACATCAATGATGCCTCAGGTCAAAGGACTACTTTGCATATTGCAACTTATGAGTTCTTACATGACATGTATGTTCGAACTCTCTTTTGATCGTTGTTCAGTGTACTCGATTACCTTTTGAGCACCTATGTGTTTGTCTCAGTGTCCAACACTAATTGACTCGAGACTAGTCATATTCACGCTTGAGTTAACATAACACATACTAACCTTAGTGGATTGTCAACGCCCAATTGGCAATCTTATGGCTAGGAACGTTTTAGGAATGTTCATAAAAGAAATGCCTCGTTAATCTAACTTACTTAGATCACTTCTCTCTTAGATTAAATACATTCCTTGGATTCCCTTATTGCTTAAACACATGATACAATAAATAATGATTAACAATAAGCTTTGCCCTTCATTAAACATATAATAGTTTAATACAATAAGTATTCCAAAAGCTATTACATCAAATGAGTGGCTTTGTGGGCATACTTCCAACAAGGATGGCCCAGGCCTCTAACGAATCACCGATGGAATACCTTACAAGGTTTAAATTAGCCAGAAATTGGGGCCGAGTACCTCTTCTTGAGGTTGAGTTCGTTAGGATCACTCTAAACGGCCTAGATGTAGAATATAAAAAGAAATTCCTAGGGGTGAACATCCGTGACATGTACGAAGAAGCTCAAGATGTTGAGCAATACGACTATTGACTCCGAGAAGAGAAGGTCTCGAAGTCCCCCGTCCCCAGAAACAATCTACCAAAACCCCACGGCCAATTATGCGTCGATCGAAGGTTAAGAATATGCCAGTATAGATGCGGCAGAGATGGTAATCGACAAACCATATATATGTAAGGCGTTGGCTCATGCCAATCCCAAAAATGCCAAAACTTGCTCAGCCCCTGAAGAGTCTACCGTCAAAACATCAAAAAGTTTATACTTTTGACATTACTAAGGCCGACGCCATCTTCGATCAATTGCTACTTGCCAAAATTATCAAACATTGGTTGGGGCATAATATCCCCAAGGTCGAAGAATTGAAAGGAAAAACATATTGCAGGTACCATAACTCAAACAAGCACATGACAAACAACTGCGTCGTGTTTCGTGACGCCATCCAAAGTTGGATTGACAACGAAAAACTCAAGTTTCCAGAAAAGAAAATGGGTGTCGACACCGATCCATTTCCTACGACGACAGTGAGCATGGTAGATGCTCATTTACCTGGGGATAAAGGAAAAGGACCCCAAAACAGAACTCTCGACCACGATTGAAAATTGATTTATTCTTAAACGAGCCACCCCAAGATTTAATTGGACCGGCTGTTGTTGAATCGATGTCAGGCTCCAGCACCGAGGAAACTAACAAGCCAACAATCCTGTGTAGTCGATGCAAAGCGGACATCGTTTTAGCTGAGCCGAAAGAAAAGCCACGTTGGGTAGCAATACCATAAACGTCCATAGCCGCAATGACACCCCAAAAAATGTTTGGTGCGGGCCAACGTCATAAGGTTTTCAAGAGGCTTGGTCCTCAAATGCAAGATACTAAGATGTCCTCGGCTAGACAACGCCTTGATTTCAATGCGCTATTTTATAATGAAGATTATTATGCGTGCAGCTCTGGTAGTTGAAGTTCACCTGTGAACCAGCGCACCTTCAAAACCCTTGAGCCACGTGATCAACGTTGGTATGCCTATCATTCCCCTAATAGTGTATACACCGCGCTGTCCAAATCGCAGAAATATCGGTGCCAAAGAATGGACTGTATGGCCCACCGACGAGCAGCCCAGGAGATTTCGACCCCTAAGTGGCAGCCGAAAGAAAAGGCCAGCAATGACGATAAACGACAACTTCCGACAATTTTGACATAATTGCTTCAGGGAAAGTAGGTAATCGATCGTGATTTTGAAACCACGAATGAGGAATTCGAAAAGCGGATCAAACTCCTTCTTCGGCCCGAGGAGATAAAAGCTCGCCTCGAGTACTTCCAGAAGGAAGCCGAGAGCAAACTTCCCCCGCTACCCATACAGGAAACGTTGGTTAGAGTCAGACGAAATCTACATCCATTGTTCCTCGGGGAGGTGTTAGAGTACATGCAAGAGTTTCAGATAAAGCATTCGGCTAATGACCTATATGGTTTGCCGAAAGCATGCCAAGATACCATTGATCTCATTCTAACTTGTCCAGATGCTGAACGAATCATCCAAAAAACTTCAGATCCACGGTTGAAAGCTAGGTTCCAGCATATACGCGAGGCTCGAGCCCTCGACTTTGATGTCGATCCATATAATGATATTGACGCGGCCGAGCTTCCCTTCTCTCTCAAGGACCTTCCATATTTGCAATACCATTTCGAAGTTTTTTCAGCCGTCTCCCTCTTCGGCCTCACGGCCTACGAAACAAAATGTGTCGCATGATTAGATGCTTACCTTGACACCAGAGATATCCGTATCATAAATCAGGAGCAAGCTCGTGTCACGACACAAGTCCCGGACTCAATTTTGATTTCAGATGAACCCAAGGCCAATGAACAGAGCGAGAAGGCTCTTGTAGACATATCGTCGGAACATACTCCAGTGACAGCCGAGGAAGATCAAGCGGATACTCCCCAATCAAATCCAGAAGAAGAAAAAGATCGCGATTCAGTAAATCCAGAAGAAGATCGCGACCCGATGGGTCATTCAGTCCTTGACAACATGAAAATCAGTATGGTTCATGTCTTATCTGCTGATTTTCAGCCGACCGCATCCCAACCAAATTCCCTGGACAACGACGTAGTTGCCAAGGAAGCCACGCAAGTCGACTTTATGGCTGCTGAAGAAATCAAGCTAGCAACGAAAGAAGATCAGCTCAAAGCAGCTCTTGCCGAATTATTTCCTCACTCGTCATCAGTTAATCTCTATCATCTGAAGCTATTGTATGTAAGGGCTCATATTGAAGGATATCCAGTCTCCAAAATTTTTGTTAATTATGGACCGATCGTCAATATCATGCCCGTGACTATTATGAAGGCGTTACGTCTCTGCAATGACGAACTTATTCCATCAGAGATCACCTTGAGCAGCTTCGTCGGTGACAATCCCAAACCAAGGGAGTGCTTTCGCTAGAAGTAAATACCACAGGTCGTAATCACATGATTGCATTTTTCATAGTCGATTCGAAGATCGAGTATAATGCATTACTTCGTCGAGACTGGATCCATCAAACAAGCTATATTCCTTTGTCATTATATCAAGTCATCATCTTTTGGGACGGTAAATCAATCATAGTTCATCCGGCTGATAATCAGCTGTTCGAGAAGCTAACATGATCCAGGCTCGTTACTACGACGACCACATCAGCTATATCACTTTACAAGGTTTTAACGAAGATGGTCGGCCGACTAGGATCTCAGTTCAGAAAGCCATCGAGGTTGGCGACGAGACTGTTCACCAAGATTCGGTGAGACTCAAGTTGGCTGACCTCATTACCGATCCCGATGTCTAACAACAAACTGGCCTAACGTCGGGCCGCGGTTTCATCTACCATGGAACGACTGTTGGCCCATTGGTTTACTATTTCCAAATAACCGAATTCAGGTGTAAACCTCATGGAGTTTCTCACCGAATGAGATAATGGTTCTAACCTTTCCCTTGACAAAGTCCAAGTTGCCCCGGCCGAGCTTGAAGACAGTTGGCCCCAAGTCAAAGACCCATTAGAGGAAATAAATGTTGGAACGACCAATGACCCTCGACCCTTACTTATAAGTACTTTGTTACCTCAACCCATGAAAACTGAACTTCGTAAATTACTAAATGAATTTAAAGACTGTTTTACTTAAAGTTACCATGAGATGCCCAGTCTAGATTGAACCTCGTCGAGCACGAGTTACGCATTAAAGTTGGTTGTAAACCTTTTCACCAACCCCCTTGATGGTTCTCGACCGAAGTACAACTCGGCATAAAAAATAAACTGGTTCGACTTTAAAAGCCGGGTTTATTCAGACCGCTCGATACGTCCAATGGTTGGCGAACATCATACCAGTGCTAAAGAAAAGTGGCGCTCTACTCATTTGCATTGACTTCCGTAATTTGAATTTGGCAACTCCCAAAGATGAATATCTGATGCCAATTTCAAATTTGTTAATTGACGCTGCAGCTAATCATGAAATATTGTCCTTCATGGATGGCCATGTTGGCTACAACCAGATATTTATCGTCGAAGTCGATGTTCACAAAATTGCCTTTCGTTGCATGGGGGCACTCGGGACTTATGAGTGGGTAGTCATGCCATTTGGCCTTAAAAATGCTGGTGCCACATACCAACATGCTATGAATACCATCTTTCATGACCTAATTGGTACAATCATAGAAGTGTATATAGACAATGTGGTAGTTAAATCGAAGGGCTGCCAAACGCATCTAGACGATCTTCAGCAAGCTTTCCTTCGTATGCGCCAACATAATCTTAAAATGAACCCGGCCAAATGCTCATTCAGTGTATCGATCGGCAATTTCTTAGGTTTTCTTGTACACCATCGTGGCATCGAGGTAGACGAAAATAAAGCTCACGCGATCATTGATGCTCCACCTCTGATGACTAAAAAGCAACTCCAGTCTCTACTCAGAAAGATAAATTCTCTCTGCCATTTCATAGCTAATTCGGCGAGAAAAATGAAAGCGTTTTTTACGCTTTTGAAACTCAAGGACTCGGATAGGTTCGAATGGCATGAAGAACACAGGCGGCTTTCACACAAATCAAGGTCTCCCTTATAACCCCACCCGTCCTCGTACCGCCTCGGCATGGTAAACCTTTTAAGCTATACATCTCGGTGGCCGAAGAGTCCATCGGTTCCCTCCTTGCACAAGACAACAATATCGGACGTGAACATGCCATCTTTTACCTCAGTCGAAATCTTAGTTCACCTGAAATCAGTTATTCAGCTGTCAAAAAACTCTGCCTGGCTGTGTTTTTCGTTGTGTCTAAACTACGACATTACATGCTCCCTTCCGTTACTCAGGTCATCGCCCAGACCGATGTTATTTGGTATATGCTCACTCAGCCAATGGTCGAAGGCCGAATTGGGAAATGGACAATGGCCTTGTCTGAATTTAGCTTGCAATACGTGCCACAGAAAGCCGTCAAATGACAAGCGCTAGCTGAGTTCTTAGCTCACCATCCTTCTCCATATGGTCTCGGGGGCAGCGACGTCGAAATTGGCATGGTGGAAACATGTGATAATTATTGGACTAGGTATTTTGATGGCTCTAGTACTTCAGCCTCAATTGGTGTTGGGATCGTCATCCAATTCCCTGATCAACATTGCTGGTATTTCTTTCTCAAGCTTGATTTTGATGGTACAAATAATCAGGCCGAAAACAAAGCCCTTATCATCGGCCTTAGCGTCCTTCACAACTTGAGGCCAGCCCGCATACTCATCCTTGGCGATTCAGAACTTGTGATTTACCAACTCAATGGAAGTTTCCTTTGCATGAGTTGTACTATAGCGCCCTATCATATGGTCGTCAACTATTTGGCTGAGTCGTTCGACGGTATCACGTTCAAACATGTCTCTCGTGTTCGAAACAACGACGCAAATGAACTGGCTCAAATAGCCTTTGGGGCACAACTCCTGGGGGGCGAGCTAGGCCAGGCAATACCTGGGGTACAACGATTGTACGCGACCTTGGTTAACCAACAAGTTCTCCAGCACGATCACGTGATCCGTACACGAGTGATGTCCTTACCTTCGTTGTTAAAACGAGGCGATCCTGTAGACGTGTGTGCTGTCAAGACATTACCAAATGACTGGAGAAGGTCAATCATGCGGTATCTCGATAACCCCAGTGATAAACACGACCACAAGATAAGGGTCCATGCCACAAATTATGTAATATATCAAAATGAGTTGTACCGAAAAAGTGAAGACGACCTATTGTTATTGTGCCTCGGTCCACAAGAAGCTGCCCAAGCAATTGCAGAAGTACACGAAAGAATTTGCAGAACTCATCAATCTGGATGTAAGATGCGTTGGCTGCTTCATCGACACGGCTATTTCTGGCAGAGTATATTAAAGGATTGTATCGAGTACGCATGAGGATGTGTACAGTGTCAAATTCATGGGCCTGTAGCAGAATTACTCCATGCGATCACCAAACCTTGGCCGTTCAGACGATGGGCCATGGACGTAATCGGCAAAATTATGCCGCCTTCTGGATCAACAAAGCATGCCTGGATACTTGTAGCAAACAATTATTTCACCAAATGGGTCGAGGCAAAGTCATACGCCGAGTTAACCTCAAGAGAGGTTTGTAGTTTCGTGGAGGAAAATATTGTGACAAGATTTAGCGTACCAGAAATGATTGTAACGAACAATTACACAATTTTCACAGCCGAGCGGTTTAGAGAATACACGGCAAGTTTAAAAATTCGGCTCGAACAGTCCATGCCATATTACCCACAAGCAAATGGACAGGCTGAAGCAAGTAATAAAGTTTTGATCGGCATTCTTGTGGCATTTGAAGTTAAACGAGGCTTTATGGGCATATCGGACTTCACTCCGTTTAACAACAAGGACGACCTCATATGCGTTGACTTACGAGCATGACACGATGCTACTAGTCGAGCTAAGTATAAACTCATTGCGAGTAATCTACCAAAGTAGTTTGAATAGTACTGAGTACAATCAAGCCATAAGGCAGGAGTTAGAGGACTTAGAGGAGGTTCGTCTTGATGCCTATAATTTATTAGTGGCACAGAAAAAGATTGCCAAGCGGGCTTATAATCGACGGGTCAAACAAAAAACATTCGATGAAGGGGAACTAGTTTGGCAAACCATACTGCTAGTAGCAATTAAAGACCCCAAATTCAGAAAATGGTCGCCGAATTGGGAATGACCATTCATCGTCCACAAAGTTCTCGTCAAGGGCGCATAGCACCTTAAAGATAGATACCGTTCGATTCACAAACTGCCAATCAATGGGAAATTTTTAAAGAAATACTATCCAGTCATATGGGAAATGCAAGAATAAAAGTTCATTTCATTAATTTCAAAAAAAAGGTGTACAAACAGAGCTGGTCAACCAGTTTATCAGTCATAAGGAGATGAAGGAAGGAAAGCTTCAAGGGCGGCCTTGAATTCTAACCACCTTACTTCGCCCATTGTAACCTCAGCCTGCCGAGTCCTCTTATCCATCTTCAACAACTCGATCCGCTTCGCTCTAGCAGCATATTTGGTCAAGCAAGGTTTGCTCGACTTGAAATCCTTTGCAAGCTCAGAAGCAACTGCCGACCTTTGATTTTGGAGTTCAGCAATTCGACCGTCGAGGTTGGCCAGTTTGTCTTTCCTCACCTTTATCGCCTCGACCTTTAGACGAAGAGCTTCTTGAGCGAGCAGCCTTAAAGTCATCTTCTGCCCGAAGAGCTATCTCGAAGATATCAAAATATTCTCGGGTTCATTCCAGGATAGAAGACAGACGAGTGACAGTTTCATTGCTCAGTAGGCCATTGGCTGCAAGGTTGGTCAAACATTCTCCTACTGAGTCGAGGCCTTTACGCCCAAGGATTTGAGAAGCTAAGAGAGACAAGAGCTCCTGCAACTTGACAAGGGCACTTGGTTCGGTCGTTGATGTTGAAGGTCCGGTTGTAGTGGCAGAAGGACCGGCCGTCCCCGAAGAATTGGAAAGGAGGGCGTCGAGCTTGACTTCCTATGAAGGCTGCAAATGAAAAGATTTTAGGAAAAGGAAAATCTTAAAGAAGATAGCAGAGAGAATTTGTTTTAGACCTGCCGAGAGGAGACTTCGGCCATATCCCTGATGCAAAATATATAAGCACACAAATTAAACCCTTTTTTGACAATTGTAGTATATGTATAAGTAGGGATCGTTCTAGACCAGGGATTAGGAGGGATTGCTAAAACACTTGAAACTGACTCAAAAACGTAAAACTAAGTTTAAAACACTAAACTAGACTTAAAGAATGCAAAACTAAACTCTAAAACACTAAAACAACTCAAAAGACTCAAAACAGCACAAAACAAGCTAAAAGACTCAAATCTGCCATTAAGAGTAAATTTGGACGAAAATAGGTTTTGACTAGACTCAAAACACTTAAAAACATAAACTAAATCAGTTTCTAACTAATATGACTCAACAAAGTAAAGGGAGATTTGGTTTTGACGAATTTGAAAACAAAACAAGTAAATTAAAGAACTAATGAAATCTGCACGAATTTGGGTAAAACTATGGATGATGGGCTAGCTAGGAGGTTCTTCTCCACACATGACACACTTGCAAACAAAACGATTTCCAGTTGCTTTTTAATAAACCATGAATTCCCAACACCCCAGATTAACCGTGAATTGCACTAATTAACCCTCAGATTTTCCTAATTTCATTGAATTGGATGATTGCACACAACAACCCAATGCATTCTCCACAAGTTCCCTACATGAATTGCATAATAGAGATACAAGCAAAGATCATTAAGTTCTATGAAAATCATAAGCATTGACGAGGCACTTGTAACTATGAATGGCATGAAACTTATGCCAAGAATTTTCTTAACACGACTGTGACTAGCAACCTCCACTACTTATGAATATAAATTCATAACGATTAGGTGAAACTCCCTTATATCCTAGCATCAGATTTATGCATGAAAATTAAGCATGCACTCTCAACCAACACACACAAATCAGTTTAAATACAAACAGATAAGTAAATTGAATTCACAACTTATGAATCACAACTGGATGTAATCAAATCATATTGCAAGTATAACCATGGTTTCGAATTTCCCCCTAGCTAAGAGGGGTTTAGTTCCTCATACTCACAAAACAAAGATTATTGAATTGAAACATTGAAAACAAAAGAAAGATTACACCTAAAACGTTCCAGCAATCCTAACTCGAATGGCAAGCACGTCCAAGGGCTCTCCTTCTTCCTCTTTGCTGCGGCACAAGGTTTGGTGGTGAGTTTTGGGGGTTATGAATGGCGTAGAAGGCTGGGTTTATGGTTAAGATAGGTGTATGGTACGACACGGGGTGAATAAGGTCAGAAACTATGAGAATGGTGAAAGATGGATGCGGCAGAGAGTGGGGGTGTGTTTCTGGCGTGAATGAATGGATGGATCTCTACAGCACAACCCTAAAATATGTATATATATGCATCTCAAAACCCTAGAGAAATCAGATTGGTACTTGGGCTTAACAAAAATTAAGGAATAAAGGCCTAGGGTGCGGCATTAAATTTGGAAAAGGAAAATATGGTCCAATTAATCTCTGAAAAGGATTTGTAGAACCCAAATCCACAAGGAAAAGGGCCTAACAAATCAAAATCCAAGAGGGAAAGGGCTTGAGAGGTGCGGCTGAAAGGATAAGGGCAAGGGAATTGAGTGCAAGGCAAGGCAAAGGCCTTCTAGAAAGGAAGGAGGCGCCAGATTTTTAGGGTTCTAGAAAGAATATGTTTTATGACAGATTTTGGGACTTCTAGAAGAGTTTGGGGCGCCACTTTTGTAGGACAAGGGATAGAACATCTAGAAAGAGTGTTTTGTGGCTGATTTCAAGCCTTTTTATCTTCAAATTCGTCCATCAACATGCCTCCATGCTTGCACTACCTAATCTTGGCCCAAAAATGCTCTAGAATGCTCCAAAATGCACCTTCATGCATACTTTGTCCTTAGAACCTGAAAACACCCGAATTTGGCTTAAAAGACTAAAATAACTAAGAAATAACAACGTAAATGCACAAAAACAAGCTAACTAAGTCGCATAAATATGCTCCTATCAATCCCCTGGTTTATTGCTCGAACCTAGAGAGCTCAATGGTCGAGCCCAGAGTTGAAGACTGCTTCTTAATTCACGCGGCCGATGAAGGTTATCTGTGTTCGACGGCCACTAAGGTGGCCAGGAAATATAGATAACACCCTTCGGCGTATAGAATTTTTGGTGAAACGAGTAACTGGGCACCTGACATTTAATATTTTCTTGGTTTAGAATTCTAAAGCAGAAAGTTAATAAAATGATAGTGAAGGTTCTTACGAAGGCCAATGCAACCTCCTGTGGAGGAATGCTGAGATTCTTATCTTAGGGATGAATCGGACTCTCTGCTGTCGCTTCTGTTTCGACATGAGGTACTGCTTCATGCCCCGCGTTTGCTTCAACAGCAAGAGGGTTGACTTAGCCAGCCTCTTCGACCATCGGCTGAGGAATGGTGGGTGGCAGCTCGGCCGGTTGGGGGCACTTCATCAACAAAGGTTCTTCACTCTCGTCCTCCTAGACAGAAAAGGGTTGTTCATTAGTTGGGACATCCAGTTAAGTAGAGAAGGAAAATTGCAAACAAAAATTGTCGTACCTCTTCTTCCACGATTATTATTGATTTCTTTTTTGGATTTGGGGGAGGGCTTTTCTTGACCAGAGTGGCCGCCTCCCCCATGGTAGCATCTACTGAACCGATAGCAGGAGAAACAGTTGCCCCTAGAGCTGCAGGATCCTCGACCAATGGAGCGATGACTGGTTCGATCACGGCCAAAAAAATGGGGTAAACTTTAGTCACCTGATCCAAGGGAGGATTTTGCAGTCCTCTCGCCGAAGCCTCGACGACAGGATGAGGGAGAGAAACGCTAGGAGCAGTTACTCGTGTGGTTTGACTTGAGATCACAAGAATCTGTCACTCCTCCTTCTTTTCCTTCTTGTTGATGCATTTTTGGGGCGGGGTAACGTTACCAGCCGTTCCTGTCTCTGGGCAAGGCCGTTTGCTTGGTGTGACTGGCACAGTAGGAGCCGCCACTGGAGTAGGAGAGGCCGTGATAGGTTGAACAGTTATCGCCTTTTTTGGAGGTGCAGGCTTTTTTTTGCTGCAGCCGTCACGGCCGTGTCGGCCCGCTTTGTTGGATGACCCACTGACAATAAACTCAAGTCAGGATGACAGTTTTGAGTGAGAAATAGGAATAAATAAAAGACATATACCTTGGGCCTCTTCTTTGGATTTTGGGGCAGGAGCTTTCTTTGGACGATCGCCGAAAGTCTTTTGGACAACATCCTCGACCGGTGTGCAAAAGAATACTTGGATATATACGTCCCACCAATTAGCAAAGGCGTTGGTGTTGGTGCTGTGAGTTTCAGGGACGTTCTGCCTAAGGTAGAATTTCATGCACCTCTCTTGAAATTCTCACTCGACTTCTTTACACTCTTTCTCAGATGAACCAGAGAGACATTCTCGACTTAGAAGAGAGTGGGAGGTGAGTAGTGGCACAAGGCAGCCTTGGAGGAAGCCAAGTTGCCGAGCGGTAAAGTGGGGGTGGTAGACTTCCCAACTCGCGAGTCGAGCATGGTAACCGAGAAGAAGGTTGCGAGTTAGCACAAACGCCCCTGATTTTGTCGAAGGTTGGCATCTTCGGTCTCGTCCCATGCCGAGGAAGGAAGCTTGATGGAAGAGGGGTATTTCTGATAACGGCAGATCAAGAATTCGTCGTTAGAAAGATCGTCTTGGCCGAAGAAGTACTTGAAGACTTCTTCGACCGAGTGATGAGGAGTTGGTCAAGAGGCCAATTGAAGACCTAGCGCTTCAGATGACTTGAAGTTGGGAATTTCTGGCCTCAAGGTGGCAAAGTAGACCTACAGCCAGAGCTGGAAAACCCAGAGTGGGTCGTTCTAGTGCCGGTCAATTTTGGCGACGGTCGCTTTGGCCAAGCAACACTTAAAGTTGGCAAGGATGGTCGAACTAAGAGCTAAGGTGTGACAACTGGCCAGCATTTCGGCCACTGGCATATTTTTTATTAAACATTTATTTGACTTGGTACAAACAATAAATTTGTTATACCAGTAGAATAGGAAGGCTTCATGTTCCCTTTTCCGTAGGTTTTCCTCCCCTCGGCCAGCAAAGCGGTAGATGAGAGTGTTATAGTTGAAGAAGTTCTTATGCAGCTTCTGGACTTCTTCTTTTGGGGGTTCTTGGTCTTTTTTCTTTAGGGCATCGATGGCACGTTTGTCGAATAAAGATTTAAGGTTTAAGTCGAATTGATACCCAGGAAGGACGGTATCAACTGGAAGACTAGATGGAGAAGTGCCAAGGATGGCCGATATGTCAGCACAGTCGAACCAATGAGGCCGAGGGGGAGTACCATTGTGTTGGTGGCCGAGCACCAAAAACTCAGCGCCGTCATGAGAAGTTCCCGGTCCATGATAATCTCAACAGTCAAGAGCTTGATGGCATCATAAATGCCAAGAGATTTCCACTCCGTGATGAGGAACTTTTCCATTCGTTCGACCCAAGCTGCCCAGGATGCAGAGGTCGAGGGCCAGGCTCCTTGAGGCCTGGCCAAATCCCACTTCGACCAATCACACCCTTGGAGCAAGGGTGTTAAGTAGTGGACCTTGAGCATTTCGGTGATGGCCTGTGGGATGACATCTTTGAAAAGTGGTCCTAAGATCTGGTGTGTAGCATTTGATTCGCCTTCAAACCGTATGGTCTTGATAGCATTCTGGTCGATGAAGTCCTTGCACTTAGTGCACTCCTCAGAAAGCTTGGTAATAAAGGCATTGGAAGCCATTGTTGAAGACTCGAGGGATTTTCTGGGTTGTGAGAGCAAATGGCAAGAGTTTCAAGAGTTCTAAAAGCGTAAAATATGAATGAAGAAAAGTCGGGTATTTATAGGCATTCTAGGAGGAAGATCAACCGTTTGGTTTTAAATAGAGGGTAGAATCGACTGAAGAACCGGATAATCATGATGAAAATCCAAGTGAAGGGACCTAAGATTTCGTGGTTTGAAGATGCACGTTTGCGTGCGACGGCGGATTTAATAGTGGTCACATGTTTCGAGGGTCATTATTAAAGGCAAAAGAGTAAGCTGAGAAATTGCCACATGGCAGAGCATCTGATAAAATTAAGATCGTGTAATCGTGCTTCATGAATGCACCTGAGTGGAGGGAATATTCAAGACTTTTCGTTGTCTTTCAAAGATACATTAAGGGTTTGATTTCACTTCATCAAGGTCGAAACTCGGCCAAAGAGTTATAGGCCGAAGACCTCAGAAGCGAAGGGGCAATGTTTGGGCCCAAAATGACAATATAGGCCGAGAGTCTTGGCCCAGCAGTCTTCCAGGGGTATCATGGGCCAGCTAGGTCACTATGGGTTGTTCAGTCAGGTTCGGCCAAGTCCTTTTGTGAGAAGGATTGATTTGGATAAAGGTGGGGGTTGAGTCCTGATACCACAAAGGGATTTAAAGCTGAAGGAGCTGAGAATCAGGGACTGAATCTGGTTTATTATAGAGCCTAGTTCAGAAACCTATCAGAACTAGGATTGGCCGAATCATAATCAGATAAGGGTGAGGATTTCTAGTCTGAGTACATCTCTGATTCAGCTAGGGGTAGGTTCACTATTATAAATAGAGGAAGAAGTGCATCATTCAACCCTCTCCAATTCAACACACAAACTGCCTTGCGCAAACTCTCGCTCTACGCGAAACCTCTCAACAACCTTGACATTTTTATTTTCTTTTTCCGGCAACACATCTTCAGTTTGTATAAACAGCACTGTGAAGGCAACCGGTGACATTTTCAGTTTGGATAAACAACACTGTTGCCGTAGAATCAATCGACCACAAAGCACCTTCAGTTTGGATAAACAGCACTGCGTCGAGATCGACTGATTATCTATCCAAGTCTCAGTCGAGAAGGATTTTCGAATCCTTATTGGCAGATGTCATCTCATTAGCCTTCTCGGCGAACTGAGGTGTTACAGGTTACTACATTTGGCACATTGAAAGCCGAATTTGATATTGAACTTCGCAGAACTAGCAGCCTTGTCTTCAGGCTCTAGAACGCAAAGGCCGAGACGTGTTCCTTCCTCAGCCGCAGTCGCAAGATCAAGAAGACAGTAGCGCGCCCAACGCGACATCAACATATTTTACTCCCCGGCCAAGCTCGGCCGACGAGTTGGCACGCCCTACACACAACCGAATGACGTGGTTAGCTTATTAATTACTCGGCCTGCGTGCCACGTAGGTTTGGTAGTTTTTAGGGTCAACAGTCACCAATAGATTTTATTAGATGAACCAATCATAAACTTCTGTGTCTTAAATTTCTAAAATTTAATTCTTAAATTTAGTCTCCCTAGCATTATCTTTTTTTATGAGATTAATTAGGCATAATCAACTTCATGCCATGCAAGCAAGCTGTGACCTCTAACTCCTGAAAAAATTTGTCAAACGATAGATTTTATTAGATGAAATGTTAGATTAGTCCAAAAAGTTCATACCCACGCAATTATATAAAAGACAACTGTAGTAAAGAGTTACTCGCATCTCTAACTCTTAAATTAAATACCATCTTATCTAACCTGATTAAGATCGAGATCGATTTCGCTGCACCAGTTAAGAACGTTAGCCAGTACTACTGCACGAATAAGATCGAGATCCATTTCGCTGCACCAGTTAAAAATGTCGTTTCAATCATCAAGCCAGCCGCGACCACGTGCTCAACTTTTTAGGCTTCCAATCATTGACTATATATTAATAACTGCAAGCCTGCAAGTGCAAGACAAATATTTATATTTTCTTCTTTTTATTTTTTATTTTTAAAAAAAATCATCATACCAAGGAAATTGAGAATAAGGATGCAGAATTTTATATACTTAATATATATTGCCAGCAGCCATTTGAGGTCACGGACTTCACCAAAAATAATGAAACAAAAATGTTTTCTAAGCAAAGAAGCTCAAAAGCAGCTCAAAATAATGTATGAAATAGTGCAGGGTAATTTTGTCATGAAAAAAGTTTTTTCCTTTTCTTTATGTCATAATTTTTTTTTTTTAAATTAGTATCTCGCTATTACGTGGAATATCCATGAGTTTCTTCTAGTATGATTTAATATTATTCATTTAGTCCAAATATTTGACTTTTTTTTTTATTGGTTGAATTTATAAGAGCTATGACCTATTATGTAAAGTTGCAATTGTTGTATCGAATCATTATACAATCAATTATTCAACTTGGATAAATAACTAATCGGTCTCGAAGTAGTGCTGTTTATCCAAACTGAAGATGTTGCCGGTTGCCGTCACAGTGCTGTTTATCCAAACTGAAGATGTGTTGGCGGAAGAAAGGAGAGAAGGATAAAATCTCAAGGGTTGTTGAGACGCTTTGCGCAAGGCAATTTGTGTGTTGAATGTTGGATTTATTCCGATGTAAACCAACCTTAAATGGTCTACAACATATAATAGGAATGTAATATTGGAGATTAATGTAGATATTGTCATTTGATTTCCTAAAGATATCAATCTTATGTTAGGTGTCTTGTAATACAAATAAGATTGATGGAGTCCTTGATTTTATGTGATTATGATACCTAACTGATAGGCTAAAAAAGTGGGAATTGGGATTCCTTTATGGACGGAACCTTAATACCTTAGCCAATATAAATACTAAGGTCCCTGCAAACCCTAGATACACAACAAACGCTTCCCATAAAGTAGTTGTATCCGGCTAGGTGCTTTGTAAAAGACTTTGGTGTTGCCGCATCCTATATCATTCAACTTGGTATCCAATGGCTATTGCTTCACGATCAGGTCAGCCAACTCCTTGTTTGTGTTTTAATTATATAACCACATAAAGTTTACATGTGGTATCAGAGCCACTGGTTATATAATTAAAACCTATTAGGTTTAATGTTGGATTACATAATATTCTCATGAACTGCGTGTGTTTAATCCAAGTTGTGATTGCATATGCTTGGCAACACCACCATGCCGGACCTCCTTGAAAACGGGATCAGTACGTTTCCGCATGTAATTGGCATATTAATATGATATGCACATCGCATATTTTGCATCAGTTCCTATTTGGTCTTAGAGACCGAAATTATCAGTTAAATAAAACTACTACATAATTGGATAATCTGTTTCTGCGAGTGGTGTCTCTTGAGTTCAAGTTTTGCTTCCACCGCCACCACCCTTCAAACCCAAACGTGGGCCTTTATTTTAATTGAAGCGCTTAATGATGATATTGAATTAACTATAATAAAGAAAGATTGAAATAGTTAGTTCATTATTTTATTGAATTAGTTTTAATTGGAAGACCTGGTGCTTTAGGCTTCCTATTTCAATGTTCATGTTGATGTTTTGGTTCAATTGAAATAGTCATGTGTTCTAACTTTGCACTGGAGAATTTTTGAGATGATCAGTGAGCCCAATGAGGAGGTTCATATATGCATCGGCATATGAGATCCTGTATGATTTTTTCCTTTTGATCTTATGATTAGAAAGGGTTAGTTAAATATAAAAGAGAACAGAATCAGATGGAGGTCGGTTAAAGAGCGGATAAAGCCAACGAAACGTGCCGAGGCATAACGACACCGTCGTCCAACGGAAGACAAGTCATGGACGTCACCTCCCCAGGCATGTGCAGCCTTGCGGAGAATCACATATTCTGCTATCAGATATATCACTCTTAAATTGGTACACTAATAATTGTTGAATGGTATGTTTTCAAGCACTTCAAGCTTTCTTTCTCGTATTCAGTTCTCATAAAGAAAGATTGGAACAGTTTGTTCATCTTTACTAGATTAATCGTGACTGGAAGAATATGGCATGCTTTAAGTTTTTTATTTCGACATTCATGCTAATGGTTTTGGTTGAATAAATTTAGTGACAGATACAACCATTTTCGGCTAATGTCGTTGTCAATTTTGTAAGCATATGCAAATATATACTTTTGTTCTGACCTTGCCAAGGAATACTGACGAAGCGTCTCAACTCAGCAAGCTCGGTAAAGTCCTCTATCAAAGCAAACGGTGTTGATCATTATATATGTCAAATACGAATTAGTCGATCATACATATGGTTAGTTTTGATTATTAAGTTTTAACTTGATAATTATAACAAAGAAAATATATGTTTTGAACATGATACATTCTTATATGCATATGAAAGGCATACTGAGAAGCATATGTAAATATGCATAAATTATTTTACTTGTTTTTTAGACTATATTCTGTCAAAATAGTATGGGTGTTTCGGCACTAGTACATGAGTAAGTCTATTGCTCTGTTTTTCATGGGTAATATAAATTCATGGAAATATTTTCAATCAGTTGTGTTACATGATAATGGGTAGAAAATATATATAGAGCGAATGTAATAGCCATGTCATTGGTTGTTGTTGAAAAAAATCAATATGGATTAAAATTTTAAGTTTTGCAAACATGTAGCAAAATGACATATGACATATTTCTTTTTAAGGGGATTGGGTTGTCCTATATTGCTTGAGATGATCCTATGCAAAGACACAAATATATGATAAATCTGGCAGATTAGCACTAATAATGCGGTAAAATTATTGTTATGTCCAGAATATATACACTATGTACTCGTACTTGACTATGACTGGGGATTAATTCAAGTAATGTTTGAAGTCATATTAACTCCATAAGGAATCTGCATGACTAATCAAAATTAGTTTTGTCTACAATTTTGCTTTCCTATCTCAGTATAGTCATTTAATTGTACATGACTAGTTAACTATGAGATTGATGCATAACTTGTGGATTGAACAAGAGTGACAGAAAACATCCGGTGGCAAGAACAAGAACTTTATACAAATGGATGAGGTTTGCAGTAATTATGTGTCAATTCTCATTTGTATTTTCTCTATTTATATGAGAATTGTGGTTTGTCATGTGATTATATATATGTTTATAAAGAAGTGGTGAACATATGAAGGCATGAGGTATGTATGACACACCCCGTCCCAAGGAGGCCGTGCTGGCCATCACGTGAGAGTGACGTAATCATGTGCACAATGCGGAAGCTAAGAAGATAAATGTAAATACACATTCAGAGCAATAAGAACGCCTAGTTGCAGTCCAGGACAATTACTAAGATATAACACCCGAAGGTGAATCCTACTTTTTTGAATTCTGTCAGAACACCATTGGATCCCTCGTGGCCACCAAAGCATTGCTACCTAGAACTTGGAGGGGCGAAAAACAAAATGCGTGAGTAGGCAAAAACAAATCTTTTCAAAACCTTTTCTCTTTTCAAAGGTTCTAACCCGTCGCCGTAAAACCTGTATAATTTCCCAGAAAAATAGCATATATACATATATACTCATCTCAACTCATAACTCAAAATCATGCCAAAAGTAGTGATATGCAAGGTATATGCCATGCCAAATATATGTCATCAAATCACATAACTATATCAAGTGAAAACTCATCATAGATAGTAACATGTTCACCGAGTGATTAGCTCGGCAGAACTATAGCTCATAATCAATCTCATCATATCTCATCATCACATATATATATATATACACACACACACACATCCTGCACACGAGTCGGAACCACCTCATGTGGTCTCACCGGCAAGACTGGATGTAAATAATTATGCTCTAGTGCTACGATCACGTGAAGACTGAGCGCTAATCGCGGGTCACCTACGAGTCGAACCCACCTAAAGCTCTCTATGAGCTTAAAAACTCCTAAAAACCACGGATTAATTAGTTAGTGAACAGAACTCAAGATCGGGGTTATGGTTTCTCGGGTTCTCAACGTCCAAATCACTTCAAAACTTTTCAAAAACTTAAATAAAGTTGTTCAAAACTTTTCTTAAGCATTAAAACACGTTAAAACAACCACGATCAAAATCAAGGTACTGTACCTCACACCGGAGCTTCTGGTTCCTCGAGTTTCCGTGAACTTCTCCTCGAACTAAAGGTACCACTCGACTCGTGGAGTCACCAGGAAGACGATAGTGACCTTAAATCCCTCGATCTGTGAATGGTAGATGGCATTTGAGAGTTGTCCGTACAGTTGTACGGACAATGGCAGAAAATCCGAGAGGGAGGAGAGAGAGAGAAGGCACGAGTGTGTGTGTGGTCCAAAGTTGTCCACTCCAACCACCCAAAACAACAAAACAACTTAATTCAATTTAGTTCCAATACTTAGGAATAATAGTGAATTAATCCAACTTAAATATAAGTCACACACACAACACAACTTGACGACCAAGGGCATATTCATCTTTTCACGTCCTCGAAATTAAAATATTCCAACTTTTCGGGACGGGTTGTGGCAATGTATTTCATTCAAAGCATATGACTAAATTGATAAGCATAAGTTTTCAAACTTGTACATAGTTTGTTAATTTCTCCTATGCCTAAAGAATTTAAACAATGTTTTGATCAGTCAATTTTGTTTTGGAGATGAAAAGAAATTATTCAAGGTTAATGTATGGCATGTATTGGAGATGTTTCTTTTGGAAGAAAAGAATTTTGATTGTTCTTTTATTTAATTTGGTATTTACAAGGCTAATGCACGATTTTGATGCTAATGTTTTAGGAGTCTTGTACTATGGAAAGAAAGGAACAAAAGGAAAGGAACTCGCTTGACTTAAGATAGCATTTAGGGAATATCACAATTTGGCTTTTGAATTAAAGCGACTGTATTGTTTAAAGTGTTTCTATTTTGAATCTATTAGCTCCATCATGTTCTCTCATACATGTTGACATCCTTGTGGTGAAAGATTGATATTACAATTCTTATACAACTTGTTCTATGTGTGATTAATCTCTTTCAAGTATGTTGTCAGGTTTCTTGAGATTAATTGAATATCGAAGGGAGTCATGAAGGAGATTATTAAATAAAGGCCATTTGTTGGCAAAGACTCGAAGTTTTAATCAGGTTATCATAATTTTGTCACTTACAGCTAATTAATCCATGTGACGTTTGTATTGTTTCAGGCTGGAGATGATCAATGCCTTGTCAACTAAGCAAGCCGTAGCGGCTTAGTTGATGCTGGGACTGTGGTTTCAAGTTACTTCGATCAACATTGCATCTTAATTAGAATAAAAGGGATAATCTTCTTGCTCGTAGGTGTGGATTGTTTCCTTTGTTTTAATTAAGATGGCATAGTATGGGTTTTATTTCACAGGAGTTTGTGAAAGCTTCATCTTGCCCGTAGGTGGTTTTTTATGAAGGTAAATCTTGTGACATATAATCTAGTACTAGAAACTAATTAATTTGCTTGCCCGTAGGTGTAAATTAATCTAGTAAAGTTTATTGGGGATAAAGTTCCATGCCATCAGTTACAAAATCCCACTATGAGCCTCATAATAGGTTGTGGTTTTAAGGCATGGAAATCAGTTGCATCATGATGTATTTTGTGTCTCTCCATGAGACTTGTTGATGCAAAGTATTGGACCCATGAAGGTTAATCAAGGATTGCTAAGGTACGCATTGTTCAAGTCTTATGCTTGTAAATCTTTTCAATTTGAACTATGATGTCGGTTTAGAGGATGAAATTTGACTACTAGTGTTTCCCTTGGACATCAAAATTGAAATGATATGAAATTGAATTTGTTATGGATATATAAATTCATGATAGATGCACATAATTGTTTCTGGCAGATTGCGTGTCTTGATTTAAATCGGGTGAATGACACGTCTAATGGTTACCAAATGACCTGAATTTTTTATATGTTCAACATATATATGTCTACTATGTGTCTGAAAATTTTCGTAAACGTTTGCCATTTAGTGTAATTATGGTGAATTTACTAGTAACCCATGCTCGTACAGACAATTTTGCTGGCAGATTGTTTTTGTCTTTTGAGACATCACTTTAGACAACTATTTTGACCTAAAATGGCTCTATATTTTTATTTTATGAAGATTAGTAAGTCTATTTTGATCTGAAAATTTTGGTAGCAATTAAGCTTATAAATTAATTATGATAAATTCTAAAGTAAGTGTAACTCATTGCTGAAATTCTGTTTGATAACTTTATGTTGGTTGTGATGTCTATTTAATTATGTCTAAAATATGAAGCAATTTTGTTTAGGTACATCCTTGAAAGAGTATATGAATGAGTGTTTGCCCAAGTGGGAGAACTAGTGAAAGAAAATTGGGCTTCTCACTCATTAACTTATTTGCAATAAGTGTATAAACTCTAAAAGTTTAGTGGGAGTTGTTCTAAAGTTTTGAGCATTAAGTGGACTTGCATAAATATATTAAAATGTTATTCTATCTTCCATGAATATGTGTTTTGGTTGATGAAATTAGAATTATGCCATGACTCGAATGACAATAATATGTTTAAGTTGTAGAATGAGTACTTGGTGTGTATGTGTATATTATTACTTGCAATCATTTGGATGCCTTGATTGATTATTTGTTAAATCTTTAGAAAGAATTTTAAGGCTCATGGGGACTTAACACAAATATGGAATGATTAATGCTAATAAGATGGTTGTGGGATGCATAATTTTGTATAAACAACGGTGAATGTCTTAGTTTTACCTTTCATTGAGATTATGCTATATAAGGTGTTAAGAAAAGGTTAAAGAAAGACAATTTTGTAGTGATATGCATTCATTGACTAAGTAAGGGTGTTCCCACAATCATATTTCAGAAGGTATGATTTAAGTATGGATTTGCAAATTAAGTGACGATGTTGCAGATCAGTGGGAGCTTGAGTTTCATGTTAGTAATGCCTTACATTTGCAGATGACCTATAAGTGATGTATGGTTTTTTGAATCCATGTATTCAGTTTAATCTCCGGTTGGAATCATTGAGTCACATGTTTATGTGTTAGTCAATTATCAGATGACGATATATCTGATATCCAGTTAAGCAAATTGCATTTTAAATCATAAAGGAATGGTTAATCTTCTTGCTCGTAAGTGTGGATTAATTCTTTTGGTTCAACTTAAAATGGCATGATATGACTTATATGTTGCATTAGTTGTGAGGGGCGGATATTGTCACATCCCAGCCCGGGGCGGATCACTTCCCGGGCCCGCTCCACCATCGTAGCATGATATTATCCACTTTGGGCTTACCATTCCTTCACAGTTTTGTTTCTGGGAACTCACGAGCAACTTCCCAGTGGATCACCCATCCTGGGAGTGCTCTAGCCCCTTTCTCGCTTAACTTCGGAGTTCCTACGGAACCCGAAGCTAGTGAGCTCCCAAAAGGTCTCGTGCTAGGTAGGGATAAGAATATACATTTAAGGATCACTCTCTTGGGCGATGTGGGATGTTACAGTTATAATAAGCGACAGAATTGCCAGCGTCAAGAAATGAATTTTTCGACAGAAAATACTCTAAAACCGATAGAAATTGTGTCGGATATAACCAATAAAGAATATATTAATAATGAATAAATGACACACCCCGACCTGAAAGTGGGGCGTTCTGGCCGTCACGTGAGAGTGACGTAACCATGTGCACAATGCGGAAGCAAGATTAATCAGAAAGATACGAACAATTTAAAACTAGCAACCCAAATGAAGATAGTGTGCTAATGCGAGAATTAAGATGGCTTACACAACCAGAGCATAAATGGTCTACATGCAGTCAAGCAGAAAGTACTAAATGGAGATAACACCTGAAGGTGGTCCTACATAAGTGAGTTCTGTCAGAACGTCTGATGAGCTCCTCGTATGCCACCAACGAACACTACCAAATACCTGGAGGGGCATAAAACATAAAGCGTGTGTGGGCAAAAACAAATCTTTTCAAAACCATTCTTTTCTCAAAAGTTATAACCCCTCTCCGTAAAACTTGTATAATTTCGTAGAAATAAAGTATATACTCATATATAATTCTCAAAATCCTGCTGGAAAATATGTAAGTATGAATGTATGTATGCCATGCCAAAGTATCACAATTGAATGACAAATCATAATACTGTGAATGTGATTGAATACCAGATGATCAACTCAGCCCTCGGCTGTATATAGCTCATAACAATCTCATCATATCATATAGCTCATAATCAACTCAATCATATCGTATATCCTCCACACACATCAATACCACCTCTCGTGGTCTGCACAACATCATTGTATATAGAATAATATGCTTTAATGCTACAATCACGTGAAGACTGTGCGAATGATTCGTGGGTCACCTACGAGTCGAACCCATCTATAGTGGTCTATTCGATAGGACTACGCACCTAACTTGGATCCAAGGCGAGCATGCGGTGCGGGACGTGAACATCACTCGAAAGATTGTGCCCCTAACTCTGGGCAGGAGCACTAATAGCAAGGTGCAGGTTTATGAGCTCAAATCACATCACATCACATCACATCACATCATTCACTCTCATCATAACCAGTATATAAACTTACCTGCCACTTACCTATGCATCTGTAGCACCATCATTATTATATGCAATCACTAATGCATAAATAAAATAAATAGATACTTTGCATGGCATTTCAAATCATATAATTCTTTAAATTCATTTTATGGGAAAAGCAAGTATATAGGTATATATGGAAAACAAAACGCCGTCAGGAATATTCCTCATAATATTCCATTAAAACCCAACGGAATCCGTCCAAACTAACTGATGGCGTTAGCATATTCCATCAAAACTGACGGAATATTCTTTATCTTCTTCAGCGAGTCACCGGTTGCCGGCGATTGTTCGCTGGTTTCTGGAAAAACTTCCAACTATGGTTTCCTCTTCATTTTTGCACCATTTTCTACGTACTTTATACCAAAATGAAGATCTCACAAAGATGAACACAACCATACCTGACTCGTCCCCCAACTTGCCAGGGATTCGTCGGAAAAAGCCTCGAAAATTCCTGCCGAAATTAAAACTCTCCGATCTAGCGATTTCGATGTCCAAATTCTTCCAACGAAGCACTCCAAGCTTCGTAAGGACCTCAATAAGCTTCCTATAAACTTCAAATTCCCTGAAAAACAATATTTCACGTGTGCATGAACAGTGCACAAATCGGAGGTTAGGTTTCATGGGGTTTTCGAAGGTTTCAGGTTCTAAAACTGGTACCAATGGATTCCTGAGATCACAAGGAACACAAATATACTTACCTTAGTCTCAATCTGCAAGGTTTGTAAGCGTTCCCCGTACAAAAAAGCCGAGAAGGAGAGAGAGAGTGTATATGTTGGTTTGTGTGTGTGGTCCAAAAGCCACCAATCAAAAACCAAAACAACTTTTTGTTCTAATTGGGTCCAATTATTTAGGACTTGATATAATTGGCCCAATTTCTTAACCCGAAACACAAACACTCACCCAACGTTCAAGGGTATTTTCGACATTTCACATTAACTGTACAAAATTTCCGGGACGGGCTGTGACAATAAATAAGAGCATTCTCTATCGGATAAAATCGACAGAAAATACTCCAAAATCAACAGAATTTGTGTCGGATATAACCGACAGAGAATTTATTAATAATGAATAAATAAGAGTATTCTTTGTCGGATAAAACCGACAGAAATTATATTAATAATAAAAAAAATATATAAACCACTTTCTAAATCATTTTTATCCCTTTCAAGTTGGCCTCCCCTGCATTCATTGCATTTTCCAGCTTTGAGATGTCAAACGTTCCTCTAAGGTACACCATATTCTTCAATTCTTCAAGACAGAAGATACTCTGGATGAATCGATCTTTTTGATAACTTTTAAGGATCACACCAAATGAACATATAATAAGAAGATGGACTTTCATAAATTATGAAGGTGCAACTTCCCAGTTGAATCTGATAGAAAAGAATGGGCAAAAGCTGCATGTATGGCGGCCCCAATGGGAAACACATCCTCATCGAGGAAGAAGTGAAGACTATGCGATGCACGACACACCCCCCCCCCCCCCCCCCCGATCGAGATCGAGGCATGCTGGCCGTCACGTGAGCGTGACGTAAGCCATGTGCGCGAAGCGGAAGTGTTAAGATATGGAAATTTCGAATGAATAAAACTAAACATCCAGAATGGCTAGAAAGGAAATAAGTGTTAATACACTTTCAAAGCATAATTAAGTCTAAGTCCAGTCAAGGATAGAAATTACTAAATCAAATAGTATCCAATATTCCTACATGGATGATGTACTGTTAGAACTTCCACCAGGATCCTCGTGAGCCACCACAAAAGCTACCTAATACCTGGAGGGGCGCAAAACAAAGCTGAGTGGGTCAGTAAAACAACGCTTATATAAAAACTTTATTTTCCTTTGAATATACTAACCCCTCATCGTAAAACAAGTATAACTTTCCCAGAAAATAGAATACGTAAATATAAGTCAAATCATGCTCAATATATCAAGATTCATTTTGAATGTATGCCATGTATATGCTATGCCCAATATCACAATATAATAAATAATAAGCCAGGTGATGCAATGCAATATAAATCATCTGCTAGCCGAAGTCACCTGACGTGATCTATACGGCAGAAACTAGAGCTCAATTCAATCATATCTCAATCTCGTATCTCAACATATTTATACATATCTACACACAAGTTGGTACCACCTCACGTGGTCTGACCGACAGGCTAGGTGTATAATGAATACGCTCAAGTGCTACAATCACATGAAAGCTGTGCACTAATCGCGGGTTACCTACAAGTCGAACACACTGAAAGTGGTCTATACGACAGGCTATGCACCTATCTTGGATCCAAGGTGAGTGTGTGGTGCAAAAGGTGAACGATCATGTGAAGCTATGCCCTGACTCTGGCGGGAGCACTAACACCGGGGTGCGGATTAATGAGCTCAATATGCATCACAATATCACCAACTATTTCATAATCATTACCAGCACAATATACTCACATGGGGCTTACCTGGGCCTCCGCAGCACCATGCAACAATATGCATAATTATGATAATGTATATGCTAAAAATGCAGGCATAACATGGCATTTAAATCACATTCCATTAAATACGTTTTCTGGGAAAAACGTCAAGTATATACATATATATACTGAAAATAACTGCCCACTCACTAGTATGTAGTCGGGTCATAACCCCCACGTCTAGCCTGGCTACGCTCGTCCTCCGGATAGTTCTCGCCTATATGAGAAATAACTATAACAATGTTATTTTAAGCACATACACAATTCTAGCTAATAACTTCTCATACTTTGCTCAATTTGGGTATATAAATATACCACAGTGATCTACACAAACTCAGGATCATCCCCATAATTTTAAAATAATTTTTTCGACCTCCACGCGCCCTCATGCGCCAGCAGGGGCACGGCACCACGCGTCCCCACGCGCATCATCTTCAACCTCCAGACGCCGGAACAGTGTCACCGGTGCCGGATTCTGGGCGGACCTGCAACTGCCATTTTCTCGCTCGTTTTTGCACCATTTTCCATGAAATTTTTACCAAAATGCCACAAATCACGAGAGGAAGAAGATTATACCTCTTTGGAGCTTCAAATCTTTCGAAATCTCGTCGGGAAATTTATACCAAAACCGGCCACTTTCGAACCTCGTGATCCCGATATTAAAACTGAGCCAATGAAGCACTCCAAGCTTCGTGGGGACCTCCTAAAGCTCGTTGTAAGCTTGGATTGTCCTAAAACACAACCATTCAAAAGTTCATGAATAGTGCTCAACTCGGAGCTCGAGTTTTCAACGGGTTTTCAAGAGCTTTCTTACCTGAAACAAGTACCAATGTGTTCATAGGGATGAGATGAACACAATGGTGGTCTTCACGTCCACGATCTGTTAAATTTAGGGAGGTTTTGAGTCTTGTCCGTACAAGAGAGAAGAGAGAGGGAGTGAGTCTGCGAGAGAAAGAGAGAAAGCACAGGAGAGGAGAGAGAATGAGGTATAAGGTTTTGGATTGGTCAATAACCCCAAAATACACAAAACCTAATCCTAATTGGTTCCACATAATGAGGACTTCATTTAATTGGCCCAAAGCATGCCCAACTAATAATACAACTTAATTTCCAAAGGCATTTTCGTCAATTCATATATGTCGTACAAAATCTCCGGGACGGGCTGTTACAGTGCATGTATGGCTCTTATCTTCTCATTTCTTGCACCTAAAAACAGCATGAATCCAGGCACCTTGTCTAAGTAAAAAGCAAAATCCTCGCTCCCCATAAAGGTATGATGTTCCTTCCTAAAGAATTCAACCTCAGCAGAGCACCGGTGGACGGCTGCCTGCCCTTTTACAACTTGTCAGCAAGATTTACAACTTGTCAGCAAGAAGAATTTCAGTTGTATGTTTACGCTTAGCTAGACGTGGTTACAATTTACTAAACAAACAATAAGTTGCATAAATCAGGGTTTAGCGTTCATATGCAATTTTGTTTTTGATAAAAAATATATAATGAACAAATAAATCCCTAAATATCTATGAAATCCCAATAAGATGGAGCCTTTACTGATATCTTCCAAAATATGAATTATTCATATCCAACAAAAACAAAAATTAAATCATACGTGGAAGCATGTGGAAGGACTTACAGCGCTTTGCTTGTCTCTGTGCTCAAGGGCTTGCGTAGCTTCTGCCTTGTTCATCCATGTTGATTGAAGCGAGAAGGAGAAGGGGAGAAGAGAAGGAGAAGGAAATGAGGAGAGGAGAAAAGGGGGAAGGGAGAAGGCACCGGCGCAAGGAAGAGATGGAGGGGTTTTATTTTGGAAAATTTTCATTACTGTCGGTTAAAACTGACAAAAACATTTTTTAAAATAAAAACTGACATAAAATTTTCATTACTATCGGTTATAACCGACAGAAAAAAAAAATGGTGGCAAAAATCTTCCGAAAATTTTAAATTCCCCCTGCAAAATTTTGTTACGATTTTAAAAAATAAAATAATAATTGTTTGATTTAATAAATAAATAAATAATACGTATTTAAATAGAATACATTTTTAAAAATTAAATAAATAATTTTTTGGTTTAATAGATAATTTTTACACTTTTGGTTTAATAGATAATAACCCATGTAAAATATGCGATAAAGAAACAAAAAGAGAATTGTAGAATGAAAATGTCATCACACAAACTAAATATTGTCTAATCAATACTTGAAAAACATAAATAAAAATTTAGCACAACTTACTTTTCCCACTTCAAAATTTAGGCAAATTTAACGGAGATATGCATTCTACGAAACTAGTTTCCATTTTCTAACCGTCAAACTTGTTTGTCAATACTACAAGATCGCATACGTAAAAAATCACAAAAAAAAAAAAAAAACACTTAGAAACTAGGTAACGGGACAAAAGTTTTCAACGGATATAAACGAAAAATCACAATTTAACGGTTATTTTAGCTCCAGTTTTGATGATTTTTTTACAGCTACACTCCTCGACCCTATAAGAATGCAATAAACGAATTCGATGTTCAATTTAAAATATTTACACTAGTGGATACCACAAAATCTCATTTTATACTTAACAGAAGTATAATATTAACTCTAAGTGTTTGTTTAATCTACCATTTTGACGCGATATGCATTCTACGAAACTTTTTTCAACGATCCAACCGTCAAACTTATTTGTACACACTCTGAGATTGCATACGTAAAAATTGTAAAAACAAACATTTAGAGATTACGTAATGAAACAAAAGTTTTCGATGGTTATAAATGAAAAATCACAATTTAACGGTTATTTTAGCTCCGATTTTAATGATTTTTTATAGCTACTGACACACCCCGACCCGAGAATCAGGGCGTGCTGGCCATCACATAAGCATGACGTAACCATAAATGCAATGCGGAAGCGATAAGGTAAGAGAATTATGAATGACTAAAAACCGAAATAATAGCAGTACTATCCAAATGACATGCTAGAGAGAATTTAAGTGTGAAATACACACAATCAGAGCATAAGATTCTAAGTGCAGTCAAGTAGGACAGTTACTAAATTACAACACCCGAAGGTGAGTCCTACATTCGTGAAGTCTGTCAGAACAATCGTGGGAATCCTCGTGAGCCACCAAGCACTTCTAACTATAACCTGGAGGGGCGTAAAACAAAGTTGAGTCAGTAAAACAAAGCTTTTCGAAAATATCTCATTTATCAACATTTATAACCTCTCACTGTAAAACCTGTATACTTTCCCAGAAAATAGCATATAAGCATATGTATATCATCAAATTCTCAAATCATAGTTCAAAATCAGTATTATGAAAGTATGCCATGCTATATGCGTCAATAACATAATAAAGATACGTAAATATATCAGGTGAAAAAATAAATCAACTGGAGACCCCGTAGTGGTCCTGTACGGCTAATCATATAGCTCGCTACCTATGCCTGCACACGAGTCGAAACCACTAAAACGGTCTGTACGATAGGACTTGGTGTAACAATATGCTCTAGTGCAATTCTCATCAAATAGCAGTGCGAATAATCGCAGGTCACCTACGAGTCAGAACCACAGAAGTGGTCTGTACAATAGGACTTACACCTACTTGGATCCAAGGGAGCGTGCGGTGCGGGAGGTGAATATCAACATAAACACAAACATCGGGGGTGCAGGTTATGAGCTTTCAACACAATTCACATCATCAACACAATATAACTCACCTGATACTTACCTGTGCGTCCACTGCACCATTTCGTACATATGCATCATATACCAATTCATACATTTCATATCGATTCTATGCATGGCATTTTAAAACATACTTTCATTGAAATTCGATTTCTGGGAAAATCAGTAAGTATATAGGTATATAACGAAAACAACTGCCCACTCACTGGTATGTCGAAGGGTCGTAACCCCTGCATCGCCCTTGATTGCGCTCGTCCTCGGGATAGATCTCACCTATATGCGAAACAACTATAATAACATTATTTAGAGCACATAACCAACAATACAAAATAACATCTCTTACGATGCTCAATTGGGGTGTTTGAATATACCAACGTGATCTACACAATCTCGCGAACATCCCCAAATTTTTAGAATTATTTTTGGACCTGTCACGCGCCCCCACGCACCAGAAATGGCATGGACCTACGCGCCCCCGCGTGTGGCCACGTGCCAAGCACACTGACAGATTCTTAAACGGCGTTAGGAATATTCCGTCAACTCCTAACGGAAATAGTTAAACTTAACTAACGACGTCAGCATATTCCGTGCAAACTGACAGAATTTACTCCTTTCTTCTCTGACAACTTGCCGGTAGTCGGAAAACTGGGGAAAATTTCCAACTTTGATAACTCAGCCATTTTTGCACCATTTTTCATGATCTTTATATCAAAATGAAGCTCCTAACTTCCAGAATCATGCTATACTAATTTTAAGCTCTAAAAGTCACGGAATCTTTAAACTACTGTTTTGGTGCGATACACATTCTACGAAACATTTTTCAACGGTCCAACTGTTAAACTTGTTTGTACACACTCCGAGCTCGCATACGTAAAAAATTGCAAAAAACAAACATTCAGAGATTACGTAACGGAACAAAAGTTTTCGACGGTTATAAACAAAAAATCACAATTTAACGGTTATTTTAGCTCCGATTTTAATGATTTTTTACAGCTACACTCCTCGACGCTATAAGAATGTAATGAATAAATTTGATCTTCAATTTAAAATATTTACACTAGTAGATACGACAAAATATTATTTTATACTTAATGGAAGTATAACATTAACTCTTAAGTGTTTATTTAATCTACCATTTTGATGCGATACACATTCTACGAAACTTTTTTCAATGATCTAACCGTCAAACTTGTTTGTACACACTCCGAGATCATTACGTAAAAAGTCACAAAAAACAAACATTCAGAGATTAGGTAATAGAACAAAAGTTTTCGACGATTATAAACGAAAAATCACTATTTAACGGTTAGTTTATCTACGATTTTGATGATTTTTTACAGCTACACTCCTCGACCCTATAAGAATGCATTGAACGAATTCGATATGCAATTTAAAATATTTACACTAGTGGATACCACAAAATCTTATTTTATACTTGATGGGGAAGTGTAACATTAACTCTAAGTGTTTGTTTAATCTACCATTTTGATGCGATACGCATTCTACGAAACGTTTTTCAACGATCTAACCGTCAAACTTGGTTGTACACATTCCAAGATCGCATACGTAAAAAATCACAAAGAACAAAGATTCAGAGATTAGGTAACGGAACAAAAGTTTTCGATGGTTATATACGAAAAATCACAATTTAACGGTTATTTTAGTTCTGATTTTGATGATTTTTTTATAGCTACACTCCTCGATCCTATAAGAATGAATTGAACGAATTCGATCTTCAATTTAAAAAATTTACACTAGTGGATTCCACAAAATTTTATTTTATACTTGATGGGGAAGTATAACATTAACTCTAAGCGTTTGTTTAATCTACCGTTTTGATGCGATACACATTCTACGAAACATTTTTTGACGATCCAACCGTCAAACTTGTTTGTACATAGTCCGAGATCGCATAAGTAAAATATCGCAAAAAACAAACATTCAAAGATTATGTAACGAAACAAAAGATTTCGATGGTTATAAACGAAAAATCACAATTTAACAGCTATTTTAGCTTTAATTTTGATGATTTTTTACAGCTACACTCCTCGACCCTATAAGAATGCAATGAATGAATTCGATCTTCAATTTAAAATATTTACACTAGTGGATAAATCTTATTTTATACTTAATGAAAGTGTAACATTAACTGTTAATTGTTTGTTAAAATATTTAAACCATGTGTTTATTTATTTATTTTTTTATCAATATATCATTTTAAAATAATAAAATAGTCAATTTCTGTTGGTTATAACTGCCACCATTAACTAAAAACCTCCGGAATATGTTAAAAATAAATTTCTGTCGGTTATGACCGTCAGAATACTAATATACTGACCGCTAGAAACTAAAATAATAAGATAGTCAATTTATGTAGGTTATAACCGCCACCATTAACTAAAAACCGCTGGAATATGTTAAAAATATTTTTAAAAAAAGAATTCAAAAATACTGGCATTATAACCGACATGATTTTATTGTTATCCGACACTAACTGAATGTTGTGTCGGATATCTTTTATCCGACATAATGGCTTATTAAACCGCCGCCATCATCCGACACCTAAAGCTAATATTGTAGTAGTCAGATGATAAAAGTTGAGACACATTCAGGTAATTAAAGTTCATCTCTGCAATCATAATTTGACGGTGTTTCATGTGAATGGGGATTTTAGCATGTGTGATTATGATGTTTTTGGGTTGTGTCAACCTTACAACCTTGTTAGTTCCATGTTGAAAGACTTATTTGACAGAAACTTGTATCAAGGATAGGATGTTATCACAACTACATGGCCATTAAAGTGACATTAATTTCCAATTTCAACTATAAACATAAATATTATATGTGTAGACCAGTGAGAGAATGTTGGATTTATTACGATGTAAATCAACCTTAAATGGTCTACAACATATAATAGGAATGTAATATTGGATATTAATGTTGATATTGTGATTTGATTTCCTAAAGATATCAATCTTATATTAGGTGTCTTGTAATACAAGTAAGATTGATGGAGTCCTTGATTTTATGTGATTATGATACATAACTGATAGGCTAAAAAAGTGGGATTTGGGATTCCTTTATGGACGGAACCTTAATACCTTAGCCAATATAAATACTAAGGTCCCTGCAAACCCTAGATACACAACAAACGCTTCCCATAAAGTAGTTGTATCTGGCTAGGTGCTTTGTAGAAGACTTTGGCGTTGCTGCATCCTACATCATTCCGCTTGGTATCCAATGGCTATTGCTTCATGATCAGGTCAACCAACTCCTTGTTTGTGTTTTAATTATATAACCACATAAAGTTTACATTGAATTGGAGGGACTTTCCTGTTGCCACTGACTCTGTATTTATAGGTTTCAGTTCTTGCTTGGCACGGCCTGGTAACTTTGTAGAGTTCAATTGGGATTCTACCATCTTCTCCACATAATATTCTACCATCCTAAACCTTAATATTTAAATGCCTAAACCGCAATTTACGTGGATCTCTATCGTCCAAATTCCCATGCACCAATGACATTCCAATTTGCATCATTATCCCAAAACCATGCATCCTGACTATTCAAACCTCATCTTAATATACCATGCTGCTCCAATCTGATAACAAGAATTTCAAGTCCATTTGAACTGTACTACTTGCTTGGAAATATAATTTGCATCTTATCTATCCCGTTTAAGAATATGCCAAGACAATTCATATTAAAAGATAATTATTATGATAAAAACCATAATATTATCCTTTAATAACAAAATTATGTTCACTTTTCCATCCGACGGTTGGGAGCTATGCTCACTCAATGGCCTTGATTGTACAGGCCGATGATGTAATTTAGGGTCCAAACAGGTGTGTAGTGCCAGTGATAAAAAAAGGCTTTTCGCACACGCATTGTATCGAATCATCATACAATCAGTTGTTTATTTATTTATTTATTTATTTTATAATTAGTATCTCACTATTACGTGGAATATCCATGGGTTTCTTCTAGCATGGTCTAATATTATTCATTTAGTCCATATATTTGACTTTCTTTTTCTTGGTGGTGATAAAAAAAAAGGCCTTTTCACACGCCCCGACCTGAGAATCAGGGTGTGCTGGCCATCACATAAGCGTGACATAACCATAAATGCAATGCCAAAGCGATAAGGTAAGCGAATTAAGAATGACTAAAAAACCGAATAATAGCAGTACTATCCAAACGACATGCTAGAGAGAATTTAAGTGCAAAATACACACAATCAAAGCATAAGATTCTAAGTGCAGTCAAGTAGGACAGTTACTAAATTACAACACCCGAAGGTGAGTCCTACATTTGTGAAGTCTGTTAGAACAACCGTGGGAATCCTCGTGAACCACCAAGCACTTCTAACTACAAACTGCAGGAGCGTAAAACAAAGTTGAGTGGGTCAGTACAACAAGGCTTTTCGAAAACATCTCATTTATCAACATTTATAACCCCTCACTGTAAAACCTGTATACTTTCCCAGAAAATAGCATATAACATATGTATATCATCAAATTCTCAGATCATAGTTCAAAATTAGTCTTATGAAAGTATGCCATGCTATATGCATTAATAACATAATGGAGATACGTAAATATATAATAGGTGAAATAATAAATCAATCGGAGACCTTGCAGTGGTCCTGTACAGTTAACCATATAGCTCAATACCTATGCCTGCACATGAGTCGGAACCATTAAAATGGTCTGTACGACAGGACTCGGTGTAATAATACGTTCTAGTGCAATTCTCATCAAACAGCTGTGCGAATAATCGCAGGTCACCTACGAGTCGGAACCACAGAAGTGGTTTGTACGACAGGACTTACACCTACTTGGATCCAAGGGAGCATGCGGTGCGGGAGGTGAATATCAACATAAGCACTAATACCGGGGTGCAGGTTATGAGCTCTCAACACAATTCATAATTTTACACAATATAACTCACTTGATACTTACCTGTGCGTCCACCGCACCATTTCAAACATATGCATTATATACCAATTCATACATTTCATATCAATTCTATGCATTAAGTATATAGGTATATAACGAAAACAACTGCCCACTCACTGGTATGTCGAAGGGTTGTAACCCCCGAGTCGCCTTTGATTGCGCTCGTCCTCGGGATAGATCTCACCTAAATGCACAACAACTATAATAACATTATTTAGAGCACATAACCATCAATACAAAATAACTTCTCATACGATGCTCAATTGGGGTGTTTGAATATACCAACGTGATCTACACAACCTCACGAACATCCCCAAATTTTTAGAATTATTTTTTGGATCTATCACACGCGCCCACGTGCGGTGACGTGCCAGTCACACTGACAGTTTTTTAAACGGTGTCAGGAATATTCCTCGGAATATTTCGTCAACTCTTAACGGAAACCGTTAAACTTAACTAACGGCGTCAGCATATTCCGTCCAAACTAACGGAATATACTTCTTTCTTCTCCGGCGAGTCGCCGGTCACCGGAAAACAAGGGAAATTTTCCAACTTCGATATCTCGGCCATTTTTGCACCAATTTTCATGATCTTTACATCAAAATGAAGCTCCTAACTTATAGAATCACGCTATATCAATTTAAAGCTCCAAAAGTCATGAAATCTTACTGGGTAATTTCCACAAAATCCGGCCAAGCTTCAAACCCACAATTCCTACGTCCAATTCTATCAAACGAAGCACTCCGAGCTTGCTTGGGACCTTACTAAGCTTCTTATAAGCTTGGAATTCCCTGAAAACCAACATTTCACGTGTGCATGAACAGTGATATCAAACGGGGTTATGGTTCCGACTTGGTTTCGAGGGTTATAAGTTCCAAAACTTGTACCAATGGACTAAGGGGAAGATAGGGAACAAGAATATTACCTTAAAACCTTCGATCTGTGAAGTTTGAGGTGATTTTGGTGCTCGTCCGTACGTGTACAGTACAGGGGTGTAGAAAAAAATTCGAGAGAGAAGGGAGAGGAAGTTCACGGGAGAGAGAGAGAGGGCAGGTTGTGTGTATGTGTGGTCCACTAATCGCCTAACCACACAAATAAAAAAATACAACTAAGTTCCAAATAAATTCTTCCAAAAACTTAGGAAGAAGAATATTAACCAAATGTATAAATTACACACACCTTAGTAGTCTTTAGGAATAATTTCGCCATTTCACGTCCTCGATAGAAAGATTTCGGGACGGCTGTGACACCTTTCGCATTCGCATTGTATCGAATCACCATACAATCACTTGGTTATTAAATCTTTTTTTCCCTCTATTTTAAACACGTTCCTCACCCAAATTTTACTTTAGAAATCCTAATAAATAGAAGAAAAAAAAAGAAAAAAAAAAGAAACCTGATCGTGGAGGGACTTGAACTAAAGAAAGTAAATGTGTGAGTAACCCTTTCCAGATCAAGTTCTAAATTTTACTTTATAAATCCTAATTGTTTATAGAAATTTCACTTTTTCGCTTTGCGGAAATGGGTATAATGAGTAGATAGGAGACAAGAGTTGACCAAAAAGCCTTCATTTGTGTATGTTGTGGCCCTTTCAAATATTAGAATAAAGTGTTTATCACTGTTAAAAGTAAAAATACTTCTCTCGGACCTCTTTGTTTTTTCGTCCATTTACGATTTTTAACACATTTTGTTACTGTCAAACAGGTATTGGACATTGAAACTCGACCCTTTGTGTCAATCAAAGTCATTGCTACTAGGTTAGCAGAAGTATTTGTGTCAATCGAAGTCATTACTACTAGGTTAGCAGTAGTATGATGTATAACGACCTTTCTTTCTTGGTGCGATTCAAAATGTACTTAGTTGGTAGTGATGATGACCGCGTTTCTTTTATGTTTCTACTTTGACTCATAAAAAAAGAAAATAATGAAATAAAAAAATATTGAAGCAATTCACGCATATAAATACATTTAAAATACGTGAGTCGCTTGTAGCATGCTATGATTCAATCACACGCGTGTAGAAAGCCTAGTTATATATAAAGCTAGCAGCCCCAATTTGGGGTCACGGCTTTGCCAAAAGTTTTGGACAAAAATGCCCCCAACACAAAAAAGTTCAAAAGCAGCCCAAAATAATGCAGGGGTATTTTCGTCATATAAACAATGTTTTTTTTAAACTTAATTTTTTTGTACAGTGTTTTTTTTTAAATTTTTATAATTAGTATCTCACACTAAGCTATCAATAATGTGATTCACTTAGTTGTTTATTAAATATTATTTTCTCTATTTTTAAACATGTTTAAAACGTCGTAAGAGGCACGTAATGCCGGTTATAAAAATGGTCTTCTGCACGTGCATAATAATGTGATTCAATTAGTTGTCAAATGATTGTATTTTATTTTTAACAAACGATATTATCTACACTAAGGGGGAGGGGGTGGACTTATCCTCACAATGGGCTAGCAATAATGTGATTCAATCAATTGTTTATATATATATATATATATATATATATATTATTTTTTCCTATTTTTAAACACGCTCAAAACATCTTAAGAGGCGCATAGTGCCTGACACACCCCCGACCCAAAAGTGGGGCGTGCTGGCCGTCACGTGAGAGTGACGTAACTATGTGCATAGTGCGGAAGCGATAAAGAATAGAATTTACGGATCAATTAAAACCAAAACGCTAGCAATACTAATGTAAAAGAAGTGTGAATTCCACTAATACAAAGCATAAAAGTCTACGTCCAGTCAAGCAGAAGTACTAAAATAGAGATAATACCCGAAGGTGGTCCTACATAAGTGAATTCTGTCAAAACGTTCGATGAGCTCCTTGTATGCCGCCAACGAACACTACCTAATACCTGGAGGGGCAAAAAACAAAGCTGAGTGGGTCAGAAACAAATCTTTTCAAAACCTTTCTTTTCTCAAAAGTTATAACCCCTCGCCGTAAAACCTGTATAATTTCCCAGAAATAAAGTATATACTCAGATATATAACTCTCAAAATCCTGCTAGAAAATATGTATGTATGAATATATGTATGCCATGCCAAAGTGTAACTCTGTGAATGTGATTGAATACTAGATAATCAACTCAGCCCTCGGCAGTATATAGCTTGTAACAATCTCATCATATCATATAGCTCATAATCATCTCAATCATATCATATATATCATGCACACACATCAATACCACCTCTAGTGGTCTGCAAAACATCACTGAATATAAACTAATATGCTCTAGTGCTACGATCACGTGAACATTGTGCGATAAATCGCGGGTCACCTACGAGTCAAACCCACCTATAGTGGTCTATTTGAAAAGACTGAGCACCTAACTTGGATCCAAGGCGTGCATGCGGTGCGGGAGGTGAACATCATGTGAAAGACTGAGCCCCTATCTCTGGGCGAGAGCACTAATATCAGTGTGCCGGTTTATGAGCTCTAATCATATCACATCACATCACATCACATCACATCACATCACATCATATCATTCGTTCACATCAAAACTAGTATATAAACTTACCTGCCACTTACCTGTGCATCCGCAGCACCATCAGTAATATATACAACCAATAACGTATAATAAAATAAAATAGATACTTTGCATGGAATTTCATATCACATTTCATATCACATTTCACTTAATTGATTTTCTGGGAAAAATCTCATTTATATAGGTATATACGGAAAACAAAAGCCTACTCACTGATAAGTAGCCGAGTCGTAACCCCCGTGCCTAGCCTGGCTACGCTCGTCCTCCAGATAGGTCTCGCCTATATGAGAAGTAACTGAAATAACGTTAATTAACGCACATAATCGAAACCTTAGAAATAACTTCTCATACATTGCTCAAATTGGGTATATGAATATACCATCGTGATCTACACAACTTCACGAACATCCCCATATTTTTAGAAAAATTTTCCTTCCAATCAAGTATCGTCACTGGCTCCTCATCGTAAGTCAAATCTGAACTAATCTCTAAGGGTTGATGAGGTATCACATGTGAAGGATCTGCCACGTAATGTCGAAGCATCGATACATGAAACACATTATGTACCTTAGACAGCTCTGACGGCAACTCAAGTCTGTAAGCAACTTCACCAACTCGCTCGGTGATTTGATAAGGTCCGATGAACCTAGGACTTAGCTTGCCTTTTTTCCGAATCGTACTACACCTCGCCATGGCGATAACTTCAGAAATACCCAATCACCAACCATGTACACTTGATCAGTGGGATGTCTATTTGCTAAACTCTTTTGGCGATCTTAGGCCGCTTTCATATTATACTTAATTACCTGAATGTTCTGAGTAGTCTCATCCACTAACTCAGGGCCCACTAAAACTCGTTCACCAACCTCTGACCAACAAAAAGGTGTATGACAAGGCTTGCCATATAATGCCTCGAATGGCGCCATACCAATACTTGAGTGAAAGCTGTTGTTATAGGCGAATTCCATTAAATCCAACCGCTTATGCCAAGCGTCGCCAAACTGCAACACCGAAGATCTTAGCATATCCTCCAAAGTTTGAATCGTCCTCTCAGATTGTCCGTCTGTCTGAGGATGGTATGTCATGTTGTACAGTAATCTCGAACCCAAAGCTTCCTGGAATGCTATCCAAAACTTAGAAGTAAATCTAAGATCTCGATCTGAAATAATACTCACAGGAACTCCATGATACTTCACAATCTTCGTGATGAACAACTCGGCTAACTTGTTTAAAGAATGCTTTTCCCTCACAGGAACGAAATGCGCTGACTTAGTAAGCCGATCAACAACCACCCAAATTCCATCATAGCCGTTTTGTGTACGAGGTAACTTGTACACAAAATCCATTGTGATATTTTCCCATTTCCACTGTGGAACGGGAAGTGGCTGTGACAACCCAAATGGCTTCTTTCTTTCAGCTTTGACCTGCTGACATACGACACATCTGCTTACATACTCAACAATTTCCCTTTTCATACCTGGCCAATAATAAAATGGCCTAATGGTATGATACATTTTTGTTCCTCCTGGATGCATCGCATGAGCTGAAATATGTGCCTCATCAAGAATTGGCTTCTTTACTTCCTCATTATTTGGCACGTACATCCTATTTCCTTACATAAGCATGTCATCTGTCTCTTTAACTCTTAGATTTTTCTTTTTCCCTTGATTCCTCAAATGAATTAGCTCTTGAATCTCTTCATTATTCATCTGAGTCTCGAGTATACGATCAATTAGAATAGGCCTAACTTGGAAACTAGCAAGTAAGGCTCTTTCTTGCTTTGCCACAACTCTTTCTTCTCGTTTTTCCAATTCCAATTTCACTCCAGTAGACCTCAAATCTACAAGAAGAGGAACACGAGAAGCATACAAAGCATTAACCCGACTTTGAGATTTCCTACTCAAAGCATCAGCCACTACATTAGCACGTCCAGGGTGATACTCAATCGTGCAATCGTAGTCACTTAGCAACTCAATCCATCTCTGCTGACGAAGGTTCAAATCCTTCTGAGTGAACAGGTACTGAAGACTCTTGAGATCTGAGAAAATCCTACACTTCTCACCATAGAGATAGTGTCTCCAAATCTTCAAAGCGAAAATAATGGCTGCCAATTACGAATCATGTGTAGGGTAATTCATCTCGTGAGGCTTTAACTGACGTGAAGCGTAAGCAATTACCATACCATGCTGCATCAACATGCATCCCAAGCCATTCAAAGAAGCGTCGCTGTAAATCTCCAAATTACCACTATCATCAGGAAGAGTTAAAACAGGTGCATGAGTGAGATAATACTTCAACTACTGGAAACTCTGCTCACAATTATCATCCCACTCGAATTTAACTTCCTTCCTGGTCAACCTCGTTAGTGGTAAAGCCATAACTAAGAAATCCTTAACAAATCATCGATAATAACTTGCTAAACCAAGAAAACTCCGTACCTGGGTGACGTTTCGTGGCTGCTCCCAATTCTCCACAGCTGCTATCTTCTGAGGGTCTACCTGAATACCCTGAGCTGCAACAACATGCCCCAAGAAAGCAACTTGATCTAACCAGAATTGGCACCTACTGAACTTAGCATATAACTAATGTTCCCTCAGCTTTTTCAACATCAAAGTAAGATGTTGGACGTGGTCTGCCTTCGACTTAGAATACACCAGAATGTCATCAATGAAGACAATGATGAATCTATACAAATACTGCTGAAACACCTTATTCATCAAACCCATAAAAGCTGCTGGTGCATTCGACAATCCAAATGGCATCACCAGAAACTCATAATGACCATAACGAGTCTTGAAAGTAGTTTTAGGAACATCGTCGCTCCTGAACTTCAACTGATAATAACCAGACCTTAGATCAATATTAGAAAATACGCAGGCACCTCTGAGTTGATAAAAAAGATCGTCAATACGAGGCAAATGATAACGGTTTTTAATCGTCATTCGATTCAATTGCCTGTAATCAATGCAAAGCCTCAAAGTACCGTCCTTCTTCCGAACAAACAAAACTGGAGCTCCCCAAGGTGAAGTACTAGGTTGAATGAAACCTTTATCAACCAATTCCTGTAACTGAATCTTCAATTCTCTAAACTCCGCAGGAGCCATACGATAAGGAGTTAAAGAAATAGGATTAGTACCTGGAAGTAAATCAATAACAAACTCCACATCTTTGTCTAGCGGCAATCCAGGTAAATCATCAGGGAAAACGTCAGATTAGTGTCTGACCACCTTGACATTCTCCACGCTAACCGGAGCATCATCATTTAGTACCACGTGAGCCAAGTACCCTTGACAACCTTTCTTTAGTAACTTTTTGGCTCTCACGGCTGAAATAATCCCATGTCTCAATCCACTAGGTTCACCAAAGAATGTAACCTCAGGTAATCCAGGACGATGTAAGGTCACCGATTTCCCGTAATAGTCAATCTTAGCACAATTGTAATGCAACCAATCTGTGCCTAAGATAACGTCAAAATCCACAATGTCTAGCGGAGTGAGGTTAGCAGGCATAACCATATTCTCCACTAATACGGGACAACCTGGGTAAACATAATCTACATAACACTTCTCCCCTCTAGGCATAACAAACTCCAACTTATACCCAAGAGGTGAAGATTAAGGTTGTGTCAATTGAACAAACGTATGAGAAATCATAGAATGAGTAGCACCACAATCAATCAACACTTTAGCATAATGACCAAGACTATTTAACGTACCCATGATCAAGTTTGGATTGTTTTGAGCATCCTGTAGCGAAAGGTTATTGATACGTCCCTGGGTCTGCTGTTTTCCTTTGCTTCTGCTGGCATGAACTCCTCGCCCCTGAGGATTACCCCCTTGTCCTGACTGACTATACTGTCCCGAAGACCCAACTCCATTGGTAGTCGCATCAACCTACTGAGACTATCATTCAAAATGCCATTGTGATCCACCAGCTGAATACTGCTGCTGAGGCATATATCCTCTAGAATACTGCTGTGGAGGCATATATCCTCTTGAATACTGTCTATAACTACCTTGCTGATAAGGATCCTGGGGGTACTGGTACTGTCCCGAAGAATAAGGAACGGAATCCCCCTGATAGTGGTATGCATCACCACGACCCGTCTGGATATAACCACCCTGTCTTGAAAACTACTGAGCTGGAGCTGGCGGTGGTAAAGGAGGCTGCTGAGGCCTCTACTAGCCTTGAGGACAAAACTTAGCCAGATGTCCCTCCTGACCACAAGTGTAACATCCACTGCTACCTCTTCGACATTCCCCTAAATGTCGACTACTGCACCTACGGCACCATGGTGCATTTCCTCTACCAAAATTCCCCTGCCTCTGGGATCTGGAATCTCTGAAGAACCTACCACCTCCTCTCTGACCTGTGGAACTGAAACCTCTACTGGAAGAACTAGAACTACTCCCATTGCGCTTAAAGCTCTGAGTCTGGCGAGGCCCTTGTAAGAATGACATTTAGCCTTATCCTTATTCTGATTCCCATTTTTCTCTTCCTCTTCACTGTCGCTAGGCAAATTCTCAGAATCCTCAATCTGAAGTAAAGCTTCATAAAACTCATGATAAGCAGTACAGGGAATCGTAGTCGCGACGGTACGCCATTTCTTCTTAGTGCCCAATTTAAAACGACGTAGCATCTTAACCAGATTAGCAGCAACTTCCAGATGATAATGAGAGAGATCAGTAAATTTCCTGTAGTACTCGTTAGCTGACAGCTTCTTCTGCCTCAAACTAGTGAACTCCTGTTTCTTACGAACGATGTATGCAGGAGGAATGAATCTCTTATAGAATAACTGCTTAAATACCTCCCAATCTCTAGATTCTTCCTGGGGTAACTCATCAGCCAACTGTCCCTACCAGGAAGCTGGTTCCTTACCCAAAAACACAAAAACCTTGAAGTCGTCTCGACCCATCTGTCCGGAGGTAGACTTCCTTGACTCTGCATCAGCCTAAAAGTCTTTCCAATATGCATCAACCATTTCTCTGAACCCTCGGGACCTTCATTCCCCACAAAAGTGGTTATTTTCAAATTATGAACCGACTCCAAAAGGGTTCGTTAAGGCGAGCGAATAACTGACTGAATAGCATTCACCATAGCTTCCCCTAACTGAGCTATATCAGGGAAATTAGGTTCAGCTGAACGACGTGGCTCTCTATGAGGCGACATAGTTCTGACAGAAACATCAAGATAATTAGAATATTAGAAAGATATGCAGGACTGCCAAACCTATGCTCTGATACCAAACCGACACACCCCCGACCCAAAAGTGGGGCGTGCTGGCCGTCACGTGAGAGTGACGTAACCATATGCACAGTGCGGAAGCGATAAAAAATAGAATTTACTAAAATAGAGATAACACCCGAAGGTGGTCCTACATAAGTGAATTATGTCAGAACGTCCGATGAGCTCCTCGTATGCCGCCAACGAACACTACCAAATACCTGGAGGGGCGAAAAACAAAGTTGAGTGGGTTAGAAGCAAATCTTTTCAAAACCTTTCTTTTCTCAAATGTTATAATCCCTCACCGTAAAACCTGTATAATTTCCCAGAAATAAAGTATATACTTATATATATAACCCTCAAAATCCTGCTGGAAAATATGTATGTATGAATATATATATGCCATGCCAAAGTATAACTCTGTGAATGTGATTGAATACTAGATAATCAACTCAGCCCTCGGCTGTATATAGCCCATAACAATCTCATTATACCATATAGCTCATAATCATCTCAATCATGTCATATATATCCTGCACACACATCAATACCACCTCTAGTGGTCTGCACAACATCATTGAATATAAACTAATATGCTCTAGTGCTACGATCACGTGAAGATTATGCGATAAATTGCGGGTCACCTACGAGTCGAACCCACCTATTGTGGTCTATTCGGCAGGACTGAGCACCTAACTTGGATCCAAGGCGAGCATGCGGTGCGGGAGGTGAACATCATGTGAAAGACTAAGCCCCTATCTCTGGGCGGGAGCACTAATATCTGTTTGCAGGTTTATGAGCTCTAATCATATCACATCACATCACATCACATCATATCATTTGTTCACATCAAAACTAGTATATAAACTTACCTGCCACTTACCTGTGCATCCGCATCACCATCATTAATATATGCAACCAATAACGTATAATAAAATAAAATAGATACTTTGCTTGGCATTTCATATCACATTTCACTTAATTGATTTTCTGGGAAAAATCTTATTTATATGGGCATATACGGAAAACAAAAGCCCACTCACTGATTAGTAGCCGGGTCGTAACCCCCATGCCTAGCCTGGCTACGCTCGTCCTCCAGATAGGTCTCGCCTATATGAGAAGTAATTGAAATAACGTTAATTAACGCACATAATTGAAACCTTAGAAATAACTTCTCATACATTGCTCAAATTGGGTATATGAATATACCACCGTGATCTACACAACTTAACGAACATCCCTATAGTTTTAGAAAAATTTTCTGACCACCCACGCGTCGGCCAAGGCACGGCCAGACGCGCCCCCACGCGTGGCCACGTGATCTGCACACTGACGGCGTCAGTTAACACCGTCAGGAATATTCCTCAGAATATTTCGTTAAAACCCAATGATAACAGTTAAAGATGACTGACAACGTCAGCAAATTCCGTCAAGACTGACGGAATATTCCCTGTCTTCTCCGGCGAGTCGCCGGTTTCTGGAAAAAATTTCATCTACGGTTTCTCCTTCATTTTTACACCATTTTCTACGTACTTTATACGAAAATGAAGATCTCACAAAGATGAACACATCCATACCTGACTTGACCCCCAACTTGCCGGGGATTTGCCGGAAAAAGCCTCGATAATTCCGGCCAAAAAGAAACTCTCTGATCTCGCGGTTTCGACGTCCAAATTCTTTCAACGAAGAACTCCGAGCTTCGTAAGGACCTCCTTAAGCTTCCTATGAACTTAGAATTCTCTGAAAAACAACATTTTACGTGTGCATAAACAGTGCACAAATCGGAGGTTACGGTTTCATGATGAATCGAAGGTTTCCAATTCTAAAACTTGCACTAATGGCTTCCTAGTATCACAAGGAACATGGGTTTGGGATGGGTTTGGGTGCCGTCCGTACGAAACCGAGAAGAAGAGAGAGAGAGAATGTCTGAAAGATAGAGAGAGAGTGCGGGAGTGAGAGAGAAAGAGTGTGAATGTGTGTGTGTGTGTGTGGTCCAAATACCACCAACCAAAACTCCCAAACTTAGATACACACACATACCATAATTTATGCCTAGGGGCATTTTCGTCAATTCACATTCGTCGTACGAAATCTCTGGGACGGGCTGTTACAGTGCCGATTATAAAAAAGGTCTTTCGCACGTGCATAATAATGTGATTCAATTAGTTATCAAATGATTTTCTTTTTTTGAACGAACAATATTATCTACACTCAAGGTTCTAAAAAACGCTAGGGACTAGTTGGGCGGTGAGCTGGGGCCTAGCGCCTAGGCGGCCTAGGTGATTTAAGTATATTTATTATAAATTAATTAAATTTACTATATGATATAAAAACAAACATGAAAAATATGTTTTTTTCAAAAAAAAAAAAAGGAATGGTATATGTGATGTTAGAGTTTTAAGCATAGTACGGTTTGGTCTTAAAGAGTGGAAAGTCTCAAAAAATCCCCCTCTCTATTTAGGATTTCCAAAACAAAACCAAAAAGTTAATTTTTAAGAATAAAATAATAAAATAAGATATTTTGAATAAAATTAGTATTTAATGTTTTTTTAAACCCCTCCATGTAACAGCCTGTCCCGGAGATTTCGTACAACGGATGTGAAATGACGAAAATGCTCCTAGGCATAAATTAAGGTATGTGTGTGTATCTAAGTTTGGGAATTTTGGTTGGTGGTATTTGGACCACACACACACACACATTCACACTCTTTCTCTCACTCCCGTACTCTCTCTATCTCTTAGACTTTCTCTCTCTTTCCCTCTCGATTTTTGTACGGACACACCCATAACCCTTGTAAACCTTGCAGATCGAAGTTGTGAAGCACCCCATTGTGTTCCTGAGGTCCAGACGAACACATTGGAACCCATTTCTGGTAAGGATACCTTCGAAAACCCTAGTTCTCATAACCTCCGATTTATGCACTATTCATGCTCACGTGAAATGTTGTGTTTTTGGAGATTCTAAGTTCATAGGAAGCTTAAAGAGGTCCTTACAAAGCTCGGAGTGCTTCGTTGGAAGAATTTGGACGTCGAAATCGCGAGATCGGAGAGTTTCTTTTTGGCCGGAATTATCGAGGCTTTTTCCAGCGAATCCCCGACGAGTTGGGGGTTGAGTCAGGTATGGTTATGTTCATCTTTGTGAGATCTTCATTTTGGTAAAAAGTACGTAGAAAATGGTGCAAAAATGAAGAAGTTATGAAGATTTGAAAATTTTCCAGAAACCGGCGAGAATCAGAGTTTCAGACGGCGGCGGACGGCGGCGACATGCGAGGTTTGCCGGAGAAGAAGAGCGAATATTCCGTCAAGTTTGACAGAATATTTTAACGCAGTCAGGTATCTTTAACAGTTTCTGTTACGTTTTAATGGAATATTCCTAACGGTGTTACTGTTCCGTTACACGTGGCCGGCGCGTCTGGCCGTGCCTTGGGCGGCGCGTGGGTGGTCGGAAATTTTTTTTTTAAATATGGGGATGTTCGTGAGGTTGTGTAGATCCCGGTGGTATATTCATATACCCAGTTTGAGCAATGTATGGGAAGTTATTTCTAAGGTTTCGATTATGTGCGTTAATTAACTTTACTTCAGTTACTTCTCATGTAGGCGAGACTTATCCGGAGGACAAGCGTAGCCAGGCTAGGCACAGGGGTTACGACCTGGCTACTTATCAGTGAGTGGGCATTTGTTTTCCGTATATACCTATATAAATGAGATTTTTCCCAGAAAATCAGTTTAAGTGAAATGTGATATGAAATATGATATGAAATGCCATGCAGAGTGTCTATTTATTTTATTATGCATTATTGATTGCATATATTAATGTTGGTGTTGCGGACGCACAGGTAAGTGACATGCAAGTTTATATTCTAGTTATGATGAGAATGAATGATGTGATGTGATGTGATGTGGTGTGATTAGAGCTCATAAACCTACACACTCATATTAGTGCTCCCGCCCAGAGATAGGGGCTCAGTCCTTCATGTGATGTTCACCTCCAGCACCGTATGCTCGCCTTGGATCCAAGTTAGGTGCCCAGTCCTGTCAAATAAACCACTATAGGTGGGTTCGACTCGTAGGTGACCCGTGATTTATCGCTCAGTCTTCACGTGATCGTAGCACTAGAGCATATTAGTTTATATTCAGTGATGTTGTGCAGACCACTAGAGGTGGTATTGATGTGTGTGCAGGATATATATGATATGATTGAGATGATTATAAGCTATATACAGCCGAGGGTTGAGTTGATTATCTAGTATTCAATCACATTCACAGAGTTATGTTTTGGCATTCAGTTATGATACTTTGGCATGGCATACATACATTCATAAATACATATTTTCCAGCAGGATTTTGAGAATTATATATATGAGTATATACTTTAGTTCTGGGAAATTATACAGGTTTTACGGCGAGGGATTATAACTTTTGTGAAAAAAAAGGTTTTCAAAAGATTTGTTTCTGACCCACTCACCTTTGTTTTTTCGCCCCTCCAGGTATTAGGTAGTGTTCGTTGGTGGCATACAAGGAGCTCATCGGACGTTCTGACAGAATTCACTTATGTAGGACCACCTTTGGGTGTTATTTCTATTTAGTACTTCTGCTTGACTGCACGTAGACTTTTATGCTCTGTATTAGTGGAATTCACACTTCTTTTACACTAGTATTGCTAGTGTTTCAGTTTTAATTGGTTCGTAAATTCTATTCTTTTTTGCTTCCGCACTGTGCACATGGTTACGTCACTCTTACGTGACGGCCAGCATGCCCCACTTTTGGGTCGGGGTGTGTCACTCCACCCCACCTCCTTCACATCATCCAAGGTTCCAATCTGTGGAGGCACACCAAAGGATTCATCACACGATTGCCACCCATCTCACATAACCCAAGGCCCTAATCTATGTCAGACTTATGTAAAAAAAATTAAAAAAAATAGAATGATAAGAGTCGGGACACACACACCAACATATTTGACGCATTCAAAAGCTGAATGCCTTTATTTGGGGTTTTTTTTACATTTCTTCTTCCTCCTCTCTCACCTCTTCATCTTCTATTTTGCTTTTGCTCTGTAAATTTCCTCCTCTGATGTAGTGCAAGTTTGCAATCTTAACTATTCTCTCTCCCATCCTCCCTCTTCTCTTTAGATCTTTCATTTTCTGCTAAAGATACAACAACAATTGGAAACAAAAAATCTGACATGCCAACAACAACCAAAGATCAAAGAAACGATTTGTTAGAAGAAAAAATAAATAAAATAAAATAAAATAAAACTACCGCCTAGGTTGCCGTCTAGGCTGCCTAGACCGCTTATAGAGTGTCTAGGTAGCGCCTAACTCCTACCCGATTTAATCGGACGATTTGGCCCCAATAGCGATGCTCCATCGCCTAGCGCCTAAGCGCCGCCTGGCTTAGCCTCACATTGGGCTAGCAATAATGTGATTCAATCATTTGTTTATTAAGTATTATTTTCTCTATTTTTAAACACTTAAGAAGCACGTAGTGCCAGTTATAAAAAAGGCATTTTGCACGCGCATAATAATGTGACTCAATTAGTTGTCAAATGATCGTTGTTTTTTTTTAACAAACGATGTTATCTACACTATGGGAGAGGGGGGTGGCCTTAGCCTAGCAATGGGCTAACAATAATGTGGTTCACTTAGTTGTTTATTAAATATTATTTTCTCTATTTTTAATGTAAATTCAATAGACTATAGATGGAAATTGAAATACAGATTTTATTATGTGGATTCTGCTGCTTTCATTGGTTTATGTGGGGTTTTTTTTTTTGGCATGGTCTTATATTATTCATTTAGTCCAAATATTTGACTTTCTTTTTGTCATAAAAAAATATTGAAGCAATTCACGCATATAAATACATTTCAAATGTGTAAGTCGCGCATAGCATGCCGTGATCCAAAAAATAATGGGACAAAAATGCCCCCAAACAAAAAAGTTCAAAAGCAACCAAAAAGAATGCAAGTGTAATTTGGTAGTTTTGTCATAAAAAGATTTTTTAAATATTTATAGTTAGTATCTCACTATTACGTAGAATATCCATAGGTTTCTTCTAGCATGGTCTAATATTATTCATTTAGTCCAACTGTACAACTCTTTGAATTTATAAGGGCTATGACTTATTATGTAAAGTTGCAATTGTTGTATCGAATCATCACACAATTAGTTGTTTATTAAATATATTTTCTCTATTTTTAAACACATTCAAAATATCTTAAGTGGTGCGTAGCGCCGATGATAAAAAAGAAAATAAAAAAGCTATTGAAGCAATTCACGCATATAACCATATTTAAAATGTGTAAGTCGCGAGTAATGAGCCGTGATTCAAAAAATACCTTTTGCACGCGCGTGAACGCGTGGATGAAGGCTAGTTAGAGGTAACCAAATGCACTAGTTTTGGTTCCAAAATTTTACCCAAGAGCGCCCCTTTTAATAATACCAAGGAAATGGATGCTTTTGTCCACCTATTATTTTATTTGTCTTCTTTGGACCATATTTTCTAATTTGTAAACCAGATCCCCGAATTGGTTTAACATTTTCATAAAGCATATAATTTACAACTCTAGGTTCTAGATTATCTCTTTCCCACAATGGATCTTAGAGGAAAATTGTTACTAAATTTATTCATCCGCTATTTCATATATGATTACGAGTCGAACCAAAACAAAACACTTTTTGTTGGTGGGTGTGATCCGTTGGACATAAATTTAATTTTTCAATTTTTTTGATTCCTTAGAATTTAAATGATTATGTGCTTTCTCTACATATAGTCAATTGGTTTTCGGTTCATATACACATTCTAAATAAATGTATCTCAACTCATTGCCAATCACAGATGTATTGGATGCTAAAATTTTAACATTAGTATCAAAGTATGTTGTCCATCATGCCTAATGGTTACATGTAACAGCCCGTTCTTGAAATTTCATGCGACGGACGTGAAAAGACTAAAATGGCCTTGGACGTTAACTAAGGTACGTGTGTGTTTAAGTTTGGAAGTGGGTCCAATTATTTTGGTTGGTTGTACTTGGACCACACACACACACACATTCACCTCACTTCTCTTTCTCTTTCTCACTCCCGTACTCGCTCTCTCTCTCTCTATCTTTCAGACTTTCTCTCTCTCTCTTCCTCCTTCATACGGACGCACCCAGAAACCTCCCCAAACCTAGCAGATCGAAGGAACCAAGGACACCATCGTGTTCGTCGTGGTGTGGTGAGTTCAAAGGTACCATTTTCAGGTTCAATACGTTTGTTTTCACTTAGAAACCTCACCCTCCGATTTGTGCACTGTTCATATACACATGAAATATTGTTTTTCATGGAATTTGAAGGTTGTAGGAAGCTTTATGAGGTCCTAAGGAAGCTCGGAGTAGTTCGTTTGAAGATTTTGGACGTCAGAATAGCGAGATTGGGGAGTTTTCATTTTGGCCGAAATTATCGAGGCTTTTTCCGGCGAATCCCCGGTGAGTTAGGGGTCGAGTTAGGTATGGTTGTTTTCATCTTTGTGAGATCTTCATTTTGGTATAAAGTACGTAGAAAATGGTGCAAAAATGAAGGAGAAACCATAGTTGGAAGTTTTTCTAGAAACCAGCGAACAGTCGCCGGCGACCGGCTGCTCGCTGAAGAAGACGAGGATTATTCCGTCAGTCTTGACGGAATATGCTGACGCCGTCAGTTATCTTTAACACTTTATGTTAGTTAATTAACATAATATTCCTAACAGCGTTACTGTACCGTTACACGTGCTAAGCACGTGGCCGGGCGGGGTCGGCGCGTCTGGCCATGCCTTGGCCGGTGTGTGGAGGCGCGTGGGTGGTCGGAAAATTTTTCTAAAAATATGGGGATGATCCTGAGATTGTGTAGATCACAGTGGTATATTCATATACCCAAATTGAGCAATGTATGAGAAGTTGTTTATAAGGTTTCGTTTATGTGCGTTAATTAACGTTATTTCAGTTACTTTTCATATAGGCAAGACCTACCCGTAGGACGAGCGTAGCCAAGCTAGGCACGGGGGTTACGACCCATCTACTTATCAGTGAGTGGGCATTTGTTTTCTATGTATACCTATATAAATGAGTTTTTCCCAGAAAATCAGTTTAAATGAAATGTGATATGAAATGCGATATGCAATGCCATGCAAAGTATCTATTTAGTTTATTCTGCGTTATTGATTGCTTATATTAATGTTGGTGCTGAGGATGCACAGGTAAGTGGCAGGTAAGTTTATATACTAGTTGATGTGAACGAATGATGTGATGTGATGTGATGTGATATGATTAGAGCTCATAAACATGCACACTGATATTAGTGCTCCCGCCCAGAGAGGGGCTCAGTCCTTCATGTGATGTTCACCTCCCGCACTATATGCTCACCTTGGATCAAAGTTAGGTGCTTAGTTATGTCGAATAGGCCACTATAGGTGGGTTCGACTCGTAGGTGACCCGCGATTTATCGCTCAGTCTTTACGTGATCGTAGCACTAAAGCATATTAGTTTATATTCAGTGATGTTGTGCAGACCACTAGAGGTGGTATTGATGTGTGTGCAGGGTATATATATGATAATATGATTGAGATGAGTATGAGCTATATGATATGATGTTTGTTATGAGCTATATACAGCTGATGGCTGAGTTGATTATTTAGTATTCAATCACATTCACAGAATTATGCTTTGGCATTCAGTTATGATACTTTAGCATGGCATATACATATTTTCAGCGGGATTTTGAGAATTATATATATGAGTATATACTTTATTTCTGGGAAATTATACAGGTTTTACGGCGAGGGGTTATAATGTTTTAGAAAAGAGAGGTTTTGAAAAGATTTGTTTCTGACCCACTCAACTTTGTTTTTCGCCCCTCCAGGTATTAAGTAGCGTTCGTTGATGGCATACGAGGAGCTCATCAGACGTTCTAACAGAATTCACTTATGTAGGACCACCTTCGGGTGTTATTTCTATTTAGTATTTCTGCTTGACTGCACGTAGACTTTTATGCTCTGTATTAGTGGAACTCACACTTCTTTTACACTAGTATTGCTAGTGTTTTGGTTTTAATTAATTCGGAAATTCTATTCTCTATTGCTTCCGTAGTGTGCACATAGTTACGTCACGCTCGCGTGACGGCCAGCACGTCTCACTTTCGGGTCGGGGTGTGTCAGATTGGTATCAGAGCCTAGGTTTGGCAGTCCTGCATATCTTGTCAATATTCTAATTATCTTGGAGTTTTTGTCAAATCTATGCCGCCTCGTAGAGAGCCACATCGTTAGATGAACCTAGTTTCCCTGATATAGCTCAGTTAGGGGAAGCTATAACGAATGCTATTCGGTCAGTTATTCGCCCGCCTCAGCGGACCTCTCTGGAGTCGGTTCATAATTTGAAAATAACCACTTTTGTGGGGAATGAAGACCTCAAGGGTTCAGAGAAATGGTTAATGCATATTGAGAAGACTTTCAGGCTGATGTAGAGTCAAGGGAGTCTATCTCTGGACAGATGGGTCGAGACAACTTCATGGTTTTTGGGTAAGGAACCAGCTTCTTGGTGGGGGCAGTTCGCTGATGAGTTACCCCAGGAAGAATCTAGAGATTGGGAGGTATTTAAGCAGTTGTTCTATAAGAGATTCATTCCTCCTGCATACATCGATCGTAAGAAACAAGAGTTTACTAGTTGAGGCAGAAGAAGCTGTCAGCCAATGAGTACTACAGGAAATTTACTGATTTATCTCGTTGTCATCCGGAAGTTGCTGCTAATCCGGTTGAGATGCTACGTCGTTTTAAGTTGGGCACTAAGAAGAAATGGCGTACCATTGCGACTGTGATTCCCTGTACTACTTATCATGAGTTTTATGAGGCTTTACTTCAGATTGAGGATTCTGAGAATTTACCCAGTGACAGTGAAGAGGAAGAGAAAAATGGGAATCAGAATAAGGATAAGGGTAAAGGTCATTTCTTGCAAAGGCCTTGCCAGACTCAGAGCTTTAAGCGCAGTGGGACTAGTTCTAGTTCTTCCAGTGGAGGTTTCAGTTCCACAAGTCAGAGAAGAGGTGGTAGGTTCTTCAGAGATTCAAGATCCCAGAGGCAGGGGAACTTTGGTAAAGGAGATGCACCCTGGTGCCGTAGGTGCAGTAGTCGACATTTAGGGGAATGTCGAAGAGGTAGCAGTGGTTGTTTTACTTGTGGTCAGGAGGGACATCAAGCTAAGTTTTGTCCTCAAGGCCAGCAGAGACCTCAGTAGCCTCCGTTACCACCGCCAGCTTCAGCTCAACATTTCTCAGGACAGGCTGGTTATACCCAGATAGGTCGTGGTGGTGCATACCACTATCAAGGGGATTCCGTGCCCTATTCTTCAGGACAGTACCAGTACCCCCAGGATCCCTATCAGCAAGGTAGTCATGGTCAGTATTCTGGAGGATATATGCCTCCACAGCAGTACTCTGGAGGATATATGCCTTAGCAACAGTTTTCAGCTGGTGGATCCTAGTGGCATTCTGCAGGACAGTCTCAGCAGGTTAATGCTACTACCAATGGAGTTGGGTCTTCCAGACAGTATAGTCAGTCAAGACAGGGGCGTAATCCTCAGGGGCGAGGAGTTCATGCCAGCAGAGGCAGAGGAAGGCAGCAAAACCAGGGACGTATCAACAACCTTTCGCTGCAGGATGCTTAGAACAATCCGGATTTGATCATGGGTACGTTAAATATTCATGGTCATTATGCTAAAGTGTTGATTGACTGTGGTGCTACTCATTCTGTGATTTCTCATACGTTTGCTCAATTGACACAACCTCAATCTTCACCTCTTGGGTATGAGTTGGAGTTTGCTATGCCTAGAGGGCAGAAGTGTTATGTAGATTATGTTTACCCAGGTTGTCCCATAGTAGTGGAAAATGTGGTTATGCCTGCTAACCTCACTCCGCTAGACATTGTGGATTTTGACGTTATCTTAGGAACAGATTGGTTGCATTGCAATCATGCTAAGATTGATTGTTACGGGAAATCAGTGACCTTTCATCGTCCTGGATTACCTGAGGTTACATTCTTTGGTGAGCCTAGTGTATTGAGGCATGGAATCATTTCAGCCGTGAGAGCCAAAAAGTTACTAAAGGTTGTTAAGGGTACTTGGCTCACGTGATACTAAATGATGATGCTCTGGTTAGCGTGAAGAATGTCAAGGTGGTTAGATTATTTTTTGATTTTTTCCCTAATGATTTACTTAGATTGCCACCAGACAGAGATGTGGAGTTGGCCATTGACTTACTACCAGGTACTGATCCTATTTCTTTAACTCTTTATCGTATGGCTCCTGCGGAGTTAAGAGAATTGAAGATTCAGTTACAAGAGTTGGTTGACAAAGGTTTCATTCAACCTAGTACTTCACCTTGGGGAGCTCCAGTTTTGCTTGTTCGGAAGAAAGATGGTACTTTGAGGCTTTGCATTGATTACAGGCAATTGAATCGGATGACGATTAAAAATCGTTATCCTTTGCCTCGCATTGATGATCTTTTTGATCAACTCAGAAGTGCCTGTGTATTTTCTAAGATTGATCTAAGGTCTGGTTATTATCAGTTAATGATCAGGTGCGACGATGTTCCTAAAACTGCTTTCAGGACTTGTTATGGTCATTATGAGTTTCTGGTAATGCCATTTGGATTGATGAATGCACCAGCAACTTTTATGGGATTGATGAATAAGGTGTTTCAGAAGTATTTGGATAGATTCGTCATTGTCTTCATCAATGACATTCTGGTGTATTCTGAGTCAAAAGCAGACCATGTCCGACATCTCACCTTGGTGTTGAAGAGGCTGAGGGAACATCAGTTATATGCTAAATTCAGTAAGTGCCAATTCTAGTTAGACCAAGTTGCCTTCTTGGGGCATGTTGTTTCAGCTCACGGTATTCAGGTAGACCCTTAGAAGATAGCAGCTGTGGAGAATTGGGAACAGCCACGAATCGTCATCGTGGTTCAAAGTTTTCTTGGTTTAACGGGTTATTATCAGCGATTTATTAAGGATTTCTCAGTTATGGCTTTACCACTAACGAGGTTGACCAGGAAGTAAGTTAAATTTGAGTGGGATGATAATTGTGAGCAGAGTTTCCAGCAGTTGAAGTATTATCTCACTCATGCACCTGTTTTGACTCTTCTTGATGACAGTGGAAATTTTAAGGTTTACAGTGATGCTTCTTTGAATGGCTTGGGATGCGTATTGATGCAGCATGGTAGAGTAATTACTTACGCTTCGCATCAGTTAAAGCCTCATGAGATGAATTACCCTACACATGATTTGGAATTGGCAGCCATTATTTTCGCTTTGAAGATTTGGAGACACTATCTCTATGGTGAGAAGTGTAGGATTTTCTCAGATCACAAGAGTCTCCAGTACCTGTTCACGCAGAAAGATTTGAATCTTCGTAAGCGAAGATGGATTGAGTTGCTAAGTGACTATGATTGCACGATTGGGTATCATCCTGGACGTGCTAATGTAGTGGCTGATGCCTTGAGTAGGAAATCTCAAGGTCGGGTTAATGCTTTGTATGCTTCTCGTGTTCCTCTTCTTGTAGATTTGAGGTCTACTGGAGTGAAATTGGAATTGGAAGAACGAGAAGAAAGAGCTGTGGCAGAGTAAGAAAGAGCCTTACTTGCTAGTTTCCAAATTAAGCCTATTCTAATTGATCGTATACTCGAGACTCAAATAAATAACGAAGAGGTTCAAGAGTTAATTCATTTGAGGAATCAAGGGAAAAAGAAAGATCTCAGAGTTCGAGAGATGGATGGCATGCTTATGCAAGGAAATAAGATGTACGTGCCAAATAATGAGGAATTAAAGAAGGCAATTCTTGATGAGGCATATATTTCAGCTTATGTGATGCATCTAGGAAGAACTAAAATGTATCATACCATTAGGCCATTTTATTATTGGCTAGGTATGAAAAGGGAAATTGCTAAGTATGTAAGTAGGTGTATCGTGTGCCAGCAGGTTAAAGCCGAAATAAAGAAGCCATTTGGGTTGTCACAGCCACTTCCCGTTCCACAATGGAAATGGGAAAATATTACTATGGATTTTGTGTACAAGTTACCTCGTACACAAAATGGCTATGATGGAATTTGGGTGGTTGTTGATCGGCTTACTAAGTCATCTCATTTCATTCATGTGAGGGAAAAGTATTCTTTGAACAAGTTAGCCGAGTTGTTCATCACGAAGATTGTGAAGTATCATGGAGTTCCTGTGAGTATTATTTCAGATTGAGATCCAAGATTTACTTTTAAGTTTTGGATAGCGTTTCAGGAAGCTTTGGGTTCGAGATTAATGTACAGCACAGCATATCATCCTCAGACAGATGGACAATCTGAGAGGACGATTCAGACCTTGGAAGATATGCTAAGATCTTCGGTGTTGCAGTTTGGCGACGCTTGGCATAAACGGTTGGATTTGATGGAATTCGCCTACAACAACAGCTTTCACTCAAGTATTGGTATGGCGCCATTCGAGGCATTATATGGCAAGCCTTGTCGTACACCTTTATGTTGGTCAGAGGTTGGCGAACGAGTTTTAGTGGATCTTGAGTTAGTGGAGGAGACTATTCAGAACATTCAGGTTATTAAGTCTAATATGAAAGCGGCCCAAGATCGCCAAAAGAGTTTACCAGATAGACACGCCATTGATCGAGTGTACAAGGTTGGTGATTGGGTATTTTTGAAGTTATCGCCGTGGCGAGGTGTAGTAAGATTCGGGAAGAAATGCAAGCTAAGTCCTAGATTCATCAGACCTTACCAGATCACCGAACGAGTTGGTGAAGTTGCTTACAGACTTGAGTTGCCGTCAGAGCTGTCTAAGGTACATAATGTGTTTCATGTATCGATGCTTCGTCACTATGTTGCAGATCCTTCTCACGTCATACCTCATCAACCCTTAAAGATCAGTTCAGATTTGACTTATGATGAGGAGCCGGTGATGATACTTGATTGGAAAGAAAAGGTTCTAAGGAACAAGACAGTACATTTGGTTAAAGTTTTGTGGATGAACCATTCAGTGGAAGAAAGGACGTGGGAGACAGAGGATCGGATGAGAGAGATGTACCCGAGGTTGTTTTATGAGTCCTAGTGGATGGTTCTGGTTATGTAAATTTCGAGGACGAAATTTTTATAAGGTGGGTAGATTGTAACAACCCGTCCCTGAAATATCGTGCCACGGACATGAAAAGACTAAAATGCCCTTGGACGTTAACTAAGGTACGTGTGTGTTTAAGTTTGGAAGTGGGTCCAATTATTTTGGTTGGTTGTACTTGGACCACACACACACACACATTCACCTCACTTCTCTTTCTCTTCCTCCTTCGTACGGACTCACCCAGAAACCTCCTCAAACCTAGCAGATCGAAGGAACCACAGACACCATCGTGTTCCTCGTGGTGTGGTGAGTTCAAAAGGTACCATTTTCAGGTTCAATACATTCGTTTTCACATAGAAACCTCACCATCCGATTTGTGCACTGTTCATGCACACGTGAAATATTGTTTTGCAGGGAATTTGAAGCTTATAGAAGCTTAATGAGGTCCTAAGGAAGCTCGGAGTAGTTCGTTTGAAGATTTTGGACGTCAGAATAGCGAGATCGGGGAGTTTTCATTTTGGCCGGAATTATCGAGGCTTTTTCTGGCCAATCCTGCTTTTTCCGGCGAATCCCTGGCGAGTTGGGGGTCGAGTCCAGTATGGTTGTGTTCATCTTTGTGAGATCTTCATTTTGCTATAAAGTATGTAGAAAATGGTGCAAAAATGAAGTAGAAACCATAGTTGGAAGTTTTTCCAGAAACCAACGAACTGTCGTCGGCGACCGGCGACTCGCCGAAGAAGACGAGGAATATTCCGTCAGTCTTGACGGAATATGCTTACGCTGTCAGTTATCTTTAACAGTTTCCATTAGTTAATTAATAGAATATTCCACGAAATATTCCTAACGGCGTGACTATACCGTTACATGTGCCAGGCGCGTGGCCACGCGTGGCCAGGCGCGTGGCCACGCGTGGCCAGGCGCGTGGCCAGCCCGTCTGGCCGTGCCTTGGCCGGCGCGTAGATGGTCAGAAAATTTTTCTAAAAATATGGGGATGATCCTGAGATTGTGTAGAGCATAATGGTATATTCATATACCCAAATTGGGCAATGTATGAGAAGTTATTTCTAAGGTTTCGTTTATGTGCGTTAATTAACTTTATTTCAGTTACTTCTCATATAGGCGAGACCTATCGGAAGAACGAGCGTAGCCAGGCTAGGCATGGGGGTTACAACCCATCTACTTATCAGTGAGTGGGCATTTGTTTTCTGTATATACCTATATAAATGAGTTTTTCCTAGAAAATTAGTTTAAATGAAATGTGATATGAAATGCGATATGAAATGCCATGCAAAGTATCTATTTAGTTTATTATGCGTTATTGATTGCTTATATTAATGTTGGTGCTGACGACGCACAGGTAAGTGGCAGGTAAGTTTATATGCTAGTTGATGTGAACGAATGACGTGATGTGATGTGATGTGATATGATTAGAGCTCATAAACCTGCACACTGATATTAGTGTTCTCGCCCAGAGAAGGGCTCAGTCCTTCACGTGATGTTCACCTCCCGCACCGTATGCTCGCCTTGGATCCAAATTAGGTGCTCAGTCCTATCGAATAGGCCACTATAGGTGGGTTCGACTCGTAGGTGACTCGCGATTTATCGCTCAGTCTTCACGTGATCGTAGCACTAGAGCATATTAGTTTATATTCAGTGATGTTGTGCAGACCACTAGAGGTGGTATTGATGTGTGTGTAGGGTATATATATGATGACATGATTGAGATGAGTATAAGCTATATGATATGATGATTGTTATGAGCTATATACAGCCGAGGGCTGAGTTGATTATTTAGTATTCAATCACATTCACAGAGTTATGCTTTGGCATTCAGTTATGATACTTTAGCATGGCATACACATACTTTCATACATACATATTTTCAGCAGGATTTTGAGAATTATATATATGAGTATATACTTTATTTCTGGGAAATTATACAGGTTTTACAGCGAAGGGTTATAAGTTTTGAGAAAAGAAAGGTTTTGAAAAGATTTGTTTCTGACCCACTCAACTTTGTTCTTCGCCCCTCCAGGTATTAAGTAGCGTTCGTTGGTGGCATACGAGGAGCTCATCGGACGTTCTGACAGAATTCACTTATGTAGGACCACCTTCGGGTGTTATTTCTATTTAGTACTTCTGCTTGACTGCACGTAGACTTTTATGCTCTATATTAGTGGAACTCACACTTCTTTTACACTAGTATTGCTAGTGTTTTGGTTTTAATTAATTCGTAAATTCTATTCTCTATTGCTTCCGCATTGTGTACATGGTTACGTCACGCTCACGTGACGGCCAGCACGTCCCATTTTCGGGTCGGGGTGTGTCATTACATACGCTCCCACTTTACATAATAAAAAGTTGTGCATATATGTCATGGGAAGGCTTCTTTACACTAATGACACATTTAAGTGCTTAAAATCATGGGCTCTCCACCTATTTTAATTTCACTTAAAAAATCACTTGCCAAATGAAAAACATTCATCTCATAAAGAAGGAGTTTGTCTAAGATTTTGGGCGACGGATATCCGTCGGGCAAAGTTCATCGCTAGACATTTTACCTGATGACCATTAGTATCCGTTGGTCAACTATACCTTCTCCGACGAACATGCCGACAAACTTTCATTAGGCATTCCTGCATTGACCAAAGAAACCCGACGAAAAATTGTTGCCCGACGAATATATTTCTAGGGCAAAATGTAAATTAAAAAGAAAAAATAACCTAAATTTTTCCCAATGAATATGTCGTCACACAGACTTTATTAGCAAAAAAAATTAAAAATTAAAAACCTTAATCTGGCAATTTATGTTGTCAGGCAACGCTTATTTTCTAAAAAATATATTAAATATGTTTAAATTTAATTAATTAATTTAATTATATTAATATCATAATATTAAACAAATTTATTTTATTAATAAAAATTACAATGTTCGTATAATCATATTGAAATTGAAAAACAAATTTATTCTTGATCAAAAACTGCTTCACTCGTCCAACTGCTTCACCCCAGAAGACGTCCATTTCCAAAATTTAAAAATTCTGAAAATAACCGCAGAACCAATACCACTTGTCCATCATATGCTCAAATTCTGGCGATGGATTGACACACCCTAACCCGGAATGTCCACTTGGACCCCGAATCGAGCTGTCATGGCCGACACCGTGAGGGAGACGAAGCCATAAAGTGTAGTGATGTGGAAAATGTGAATAAATTTAAACCTAAAAGTGCCTAAATATAAGAGTGCGCATGGGAGAGGGAATGAACCCATTTCACACGTGATGTCAGAGCATAAGTAAAGTACAGTAAAGGTAAAAGAGGAATTATACTGTCGATAGTATTCCCACAACAACATTTTGCCAGAAATCCTCGTCGACACAAAAGCTCTGCCACTAATACTTGGAGGTGCGAAAAATAAGGGTAAGTGGGCCTAAAAATAAAGTTTTGTAAAAACCTTTTCAAAAACATAACCCTTCGCTGTAAAACAAGTACAGTTTCCAAAATATACATACTACGTATGGTATGAAAAATACTTACCGTAGCTTGCAATATCTCAAGACTTCAATACGTCACAAATTCGTAAATAAGCATATAACTTCTAGTAATCACAATATCTCACAGAAATAAATAAATCAGATTGAGTACTCATCGACACATGCTGACACATGAGTTCATGCAGAGGTATTATGACATGAACATGACTGGGTGTAATAATGATTTACGCACTAGTACTACAATCACGTGAAGACTGGCGATATGTGCATCACATATGAGTTCGAATTGCCTATAGCAATCTAGGACAGGACTGGCACCTACAACGGATCCAAAAAAGGCGTACGGTGCAATGTGAACATACACGTGAAAGACTGGCCCTGGCCGGGGCGAGTACTAACACAGTGATAGGAGCATATTTATGCACCTTAGTTAGCTTGTTCTTGTGCATTTATGTTGTTTTTCCTTAGTTAAAGTAGTCTTTTAATCTAGTTTGATGTATTTTCAGATTCTAAGGGCAAGTATGCAAAAAGAAGTAATTTGGAGCATTCTAGAGCATTTTTGGGCCAAGATTGGGTAGTGCAAGCATGGAGGCAAGTTGATGGACGAAATTGAAGATATAAAGGCTTGAAATCAGCTAAGAAGATGGAAGAAAGAAGTCAAAGATAAAGAAGATAAGGAATCAGCTCAAAAGAAAGAGAATTATCCAAAACATTATCTAAAACAACCTTATCTTATCTTATCTTATCCAATCCTTATCTTATCCAATCTTATCCTAATCATATCCTAACCTGTTTTCTTCAGTTTAGGGGACTTAAAACCTGATTTCTAGAAGTCCTATCCCTTGTCCTATAAAAGCGGCGCTCCAAATCCTTCTAGAAACCCCAAAATCTGCCACAAAACACATTCATTCTAGAACCTTGAAAATCTGGCGCCTCCTTCCCTTCTAGAATCCTTTTTCCTTGCCTTGCAAGGCATTCCCTGCCCTTATCCTATTGTGCCGCACCTCTCAGGCCTTTTTCCCTCTTGGATTCTGATTGTTAGGCCTTTTCCTTGTGGATTTGGGTTCTACAAATCCTTTTCAGAAATCAATTGGGCCACAATCCTCTTTCCTAATGGATTCACAATTTCTGCCGTACCTAGGGCCCTAATTCCTTGTGCAATGCTGAGTCCAAGCCCTAATCTGATTACCCTAGGGTTTGTGGTGCCTATATATATAAGTTTAAAGGGTTGCCGCAGGTTACACCACCTCCATACACACCATTCTCGCCAGAAACTCTTCACCACTCTCTGCCGCACCCTTCCTACACCATTCTCCATAGTTTCTGACCCAATTCACTCTCTGCCGCACCATACATCCATCCTAGCCAATAACCCAGCCTTCTACACCATTCATAACCCCCAAAATCTGTCCCTAGACCTTGTGCCACAGCAAAGAGGAGGAGAAGGAGCCATGGGACGTGCATGCCATTCAAGTTTGAATTGCTGGAAGTTTTAGGTGTTTTCTTTCCTTTGATTTCAATGTTTAAATTCAATACTCTTTGTTTTGTACGTATGAGGAACTAAACCCCCTCTGGCTAGGGGGGGATTCGAAACCATGTTTATGCTTGCTATATGACTTGATTACCTCTAATTGCGTTTCATAAGTTGTGAATTCAATTTACTTATCTATTTTGAATTAAACTGATTTGTGTGTGTTGGTTGAGAGTGCACGCTTAATTGTCATGCATAAATCTAATGCTAGGATATAAGGAAGTTTCACCTAATCGTTACAGAATTATATTCACAAGTAGTAAAGGTTGATGATCTCAATTGTGTTAAGTAAATTCTTGGCATAAGTATCATGCGCTTTCATAGTTACAAGTGCCTCGTCAATACTTATGATTTCCATTGAACGTAATGATCTTTGATTGTATCTCTAGTATGCGCTTTCATATAGAGAACTCTTGAAGAATAATTTGATTGTGATGCGCAGTTTCCATCCAATTCATTGACATAAGGGAAATCTGAGAGTTAATTTAAGCGGACCTAATTAACTTGGAGTGTTGAGAATTCGTGGTTTATTGAATTGCAATTAGAAATCGTTTTGTATGCAAGTATGACATGTGTGGAGAAGAACCCCTTAGCTAGCCTTCCATCCATTAATTTAAACCAATTTCGTTTTACAATCTGTTTTGTTTTACAAAGTTTTTGTTTTGTTTCCAAACTCGTCAAAACCAATTCCCCCTTTATTTTGAAGTGTCAAATTAGTTAGAAATCAATTTAGTTTGTGTTTTTAAGTGTCTTGAGTCCAGTTATAAACTGTTTTCGTCCAAATTCTTCCTTAGTGTTCAAAACTGCCCAGAAAGTGGTTTTAAGGCAGTTTTGAGCGTTTGTTTGCTGTTTTGAGTCTTTTGGTTTGTTTGTGTTTTAGAGTATAGTTTTGCATTCTTTGAGTCTAATTTAGTGTTTTAACTTTGTTTTAAGTTTTTGAGTCAGTTTTCAAGTGGTTTAGCAATCCCTCCTAATCCCCGGCCTAGAACGATCCCTGCTTACATACTTTGCTACAATTGATAAAAAGAGGGTTTAATTTGTGTGCTTATATATTTTGCATCACACAGGTGCAACAACGATGAGCAGATAACATAAATAAAATCATACCGCGGTAAATCAATAATTTACGTCGACATAATACTATTCAATAAATATTAATCATGGCATAATTAAAATCCCACAAAAGTACACATACATGTGCATCCCGTAGGATTTAGGATAATTTCATAAATTCCGTCGTTTTGCTAATTTTTATAACCATTAGACTAATCTAGGCATACGTAAGAAATTCCTTTTCAAATATATAAATGGAAAAAGTCACATCCATTCGAGGTGGGAAAGCTGGAGTCTCCGATAGTAATCGCACTTAAGCATAATATTGGGACCCATTAGTAAAACTTAACTCAAACGACTAATGTTGGGAAAACGGAGTGCGGATTCGGAATCAGAGCATCGAAATACGCTAAGAGGGGTCCTAGGCAATCTTCATGAAAGGTCAACAAAAAGTCAACGGTCAACCCTAAAAAGTCAACTGAGACGCCCCGGCGGTGAACTACGTTAAAACCTTGTAATTTCACTAAATCGATGTAAAAAACAGACTCGAGACGTCGAAATTAGCCTAGGAGGGTTTTCGAGAAAATTTCAAAAAAGTCAACAAAAGTCAACTAATGGTCAACAGTTAACTTTAACGGAATATTCCATTAACTGGTAATGTGGTGTTGGTTTAGTGGTCAGAGAGATCCCCGGAGTGACGAGGTGGTGTGGCAGTGTTACTATTGCACCCTCTCGGTGCAAGCAGATGAAGATGGAAGACTTTGAGGTGAGAGAGTTTGAGAGTGTAGGGAGTAAGGTGAGGTGGTGATCTGGATTTTTGACGCTCGTCGGAGTGGCCACCATCATAAGTGTTTGGTAGTGGTGGGTCGATGCTTATCGTTTTGGTGAGGGTGGTATGGTGTGGTGTGGGCTCTCTGCATTTGTAGAAAGAGAGAGATGAGAAGAAGCTAAGAGATGAGAGATAGTGAAATGAGGGAATGAGAGATGAGGTGGCTACAAATGAGTGGAGAGTGGAGAAAAAATAAGGATTTTTGGGGATTGGGAGACATGGAAGAGAGGGAAAGAATAGGGTGTGGGCCCCATGTGGTACACAGCCCAAGGCCAAAAACAAAATCAAATTATCTCCCATAAACGTGAAATTACTAAACATCTTTTACGATCGTAGTTTAGTACAATTTTAACCGTAGCTCCGATTTTGATTTCGTTTACGCCTACGTGTTCATTCCATCGAGTACTTTGAGAATAGGGAAAATAGTAGCTCGTACGTATCACGAAATGACAGTAAAGAAAAGTCAACAATCTCGCCACTAGGGGCATTTTCGTCAATTCACTCTTTTAAAATTAATAAAAACATAAAATTAGGGACGGGTTGCTACATGGATGGTGTTGGAAATGTGCCCTAAAGGCAATCATAAGATGATACTTTACAAACATTTGACATATTAAACTAATCTAGTTTAATGTAAGGGCAAAAATTATTGTTAAAGCTGTCTCATTAAATGTTTGTGTAATTAAGAAAATGTGATATAAAGAAGTTAGATTCATGAGACCTTTCTCTTTCATACACATATCCTAAACGTTCCTAATCATAGGATTGGCAATTGGGCATTGACGATTCTGATAGATCAATAGATGTATGTCTTCTTTCACTGGAGAGTGATCAGTCTCAAGTCATTAATGTGAATGACACCAAAACAAGTATTTAGGTGCTCAATAGAGAATGAGTCCACTGAATGCAATCAATAAAAAGTTCTCATACTCATATCACATGAAAACTCATGGTTACGTTAACGCAAAATAGTTCTTTTGACCTAAGACATCATAGTTGTCTTGTGGTTAGGTCCTTAGTCTTTTGGCTATGTTAAAGGCTTTACATTTAAAGGTGTCCATAATATAGTTAGGGCTAAGCTACTTAGTCATGTGAGTATGTGAATGTACAACAAGGGATCTTTAACCTTCAAACCGTTGAGGGATAATACTCTATGATATTGTTGACCCTAAAAACTACTTAGCCTACGTGGCGCATAGGCCGAGTAATTAATAAGTTAACTACATCATTCGGTCAAATGTGGGGCGTGCCAACTCTGAAGGAAAATTTGTGAAAAACATGTTCATTTGAGCAACATCTATGGCATGCAATTAACATTTAAAGGCGGAATCATGCTTGTATGCACTCAAAACAAAACATTACCCATGAAATTCAAAGCCTAGTAGTTATGGTGAACCAAGACTCAACTCAAATCTTAAAGAAAAGAGTTGAGAAACTTTTATACCTTTGAAGCACCTCTTTGCTTAGCAAAGGTTAATCACCCATGTGAAGGCCTTCTTTCCTTTGTCTCCTTGCTTCTTGGCTCCATGGATATGGATGGAACAATTGATTCTCCAAAAGTCCCCAAGGTAGGAGACCTCGAATTTTCGACACCAAGGATGGTGAAGGAAGAAGATGAGTGACCTTGGAGGAGGAAGGATTGCTAGCTAATCCCCTCCAAGGGGGCCGGCCTCCTAGAGAGAAAGGGAGAGACATGTTCTCTCCAATTTTTCTCCAAAAGAAACCCTAAATGAATTTTGGCTATAAAGTTCTTTATATAGTCACTTCACTTCAGTGACTAAAAGAACAAAACCCTATTTTTCATCACATGGCCGGCCTACCATAGGCATTGGGCTGTTTGGGCCCTTTTAAATCTCAAGTCATAAAAGTTGTCATACAAAAGTTAATGGGCTTGACATTCGAAGCCCATTGGGCCATGAGACCCAAAACTAACCCGAGGTCTAAAACGAACTTATTCATTTGATTAATTAACATATTAATTAATCCTAGCCATAAATAATTAAACCATTTAATTATCCTTACTCATCTTCGTTATATCCTTCAATCATTACCTTACACGGTGTGCGATCCATTAGGTTCCTTTTAGCGAGGCAGTGGGCGATTAGAACTCTTACTAATCGATTGTGAATTGAAACTTACTTTCAATTCTCCTTTTAGTGATTATACATCTTCAGGGCTTCCACAAGCCATGAGTGACACCTAGCAGTATGTCATGGCTACCCAAGCTAATCAGAAGAGGTTGGAGAACCTATTCAGTTTGGGATTACAATGCAATACGGTCTTTCTCTAATACAATACTCTTGACCACATTGTTTGGTTTAATAGTTTATTCATGTCTACTATCCAATGTGATTCTCTTACTTATATGATTACCTTGAATGTGATTTGGAACAACTTCCTAAATCTCGTTCATACTCTGGCCAGAGATTCTAAATCATATCATAGAGTATTCTCCCTCAACGTTTGAAGGTTAGAGATTCCTTGTTGCGCATTCACTTGCCTCCATGGCTAAGTGGCTTAACCCCAACTATGCCGTGGACACCTTCTGATGGAGTGACTTTGACATAGCCAAAGATCAAGGACCTAACCACAAGACAACTATGATGCCTCAGGTCAAAGGACTACTTTGCATTATCCCAACCAGGAGTTCTCATGTGACATGAGTATGAGAACTCCTCGTTGATCGCGTTCAGTGGACTCATTCTCTATTGAGCACCTACGTACTTGTCTTGGTGTCAGTCACACCATTGACTCGAGACCAGTCACTCTCCCTTAGAGAAGACATAGGACGTACTGATCTTAACGGACTGTCAATGCCCAATTGGCAATCCTATGATCAGGAACTTTTAGGATATGTATTCGAAAGAGAATGGTCTCATGAATCTAACTTCTTTAGATCACATTCTCCTTATTACATATTCCTTGGACTTATCGTTTAAGCATATAACATTTATATGAGACGGCTTAAAACAATAATCTTTGCCCTTTATATTAAACTAGATTAGTTTAACATGTGAAGTGTCCGTAAAGTATCATCATATGATTGGTTTTAGGGCATATTTCCAACAATCTCCCACTTGCACTAGAGCCAATCAGCTTGGTCATCAGTGATGATACCTCTTCTATAGTCATTTCAAAAATGGCTGAGTAGTAGGCCTAGACAATGGATATCTATATGTTATCCATAGAAGCAACCTTGAGGATAATGACGTCACCATTATACATGATTCTCAATCATGTGGTTCAGTCTCTCATTTGAGTTCGGATCTTGATGAGACCTTGATTCCCTGGCTTGAGCTATCGTCCCATTAGTGTCGGCACACTAGAGACACTTTCTGGTTGGAACCGAATGGAGAGTTCATAAATGAACTTTCCCATCCAAACAACATTGTTGTAAACTTCTATATGGTGATATATTTTGCATTCATGATGGAACACACTAAAGTCATTACTTTTAATGTTTCCACCCAAATATCTCTTTAGTCATAATAAAGACATATCCTATTATCTCTTCATTCAAAATGAAGAGACATCCAATGATGGATACGATATTAGATTCATAATCTAATACTTTTACGCTTCCATTGCGTTACTCTAATTCTTCCTCGTTCTTGAGGAATATATCTTTTAGTATTTCTTAAATACATAAGGACTCACTTGACAGTTGCCTTGGTTCTGATCCTGGGCTTGCATTGATATCGTCTTGTACCAATCTTGGTACAACTCATATCAACGCTTTTCATACAATATGAAATACGTAAATCACCTTTCTGCGTACGCATAAAGGATTTTATTTACGCATTATGTTTCTTTGGGAGTCAAAAGGGTACATTCCCTTTTAGAAGAGCAATTTCCCAATTTAATTGGAATTGTCCTTTCATTTGAAGTTTATCTTTCAAGAAACTTCCTACATCTATCGTCTATCAATAGGGATTGAGATAATCCAATTATATCTTAAAATCTGTCATTATAGATTTGCATCCTATGTATATAGACTATGTCCCCCATATACATTCTATCATTATAGAACGTTTAAAGTCATAACCTTTAACGAAGAAGAATTCCTTTCATTTCTAAAATTAATATATCATATATATGTTCAAATTTAGGAATACTATTAACTCCCACTAATCTTTTGTAAACCTAGTAAACAAAAGATTCATTTACATCTTTATGAGAAATCAAATGATTTGATCTTTCTCTCATAAGACGCCTACAGCTCCCACTAGCTTGCTAAGATTCATAATGGATGGATCTTTACAACTTACATGTCTTGTGATTCTTAGTTTTAGACATATATTATCAAGACTATCTTGGTAATGGTTTCGGAAACCCATATTATGTCCAAACATTCAATCACCGTTTAGTTGTAGTTAGCAATCCTCGAATTAATGGAAACCAAGACTACGTCAAAGATGGTTTCTTCCAAGTCAACCAATCTCTTTGATTGTAGTCACCTTAAGCTACCAATTAGCTACGAAGGTTTCATTATTTCGGGTCAAATGGTACTATACCATTTCCTTGAGTATATGTCGTATATACACTCAATGTAGTCATAAGGATTTTCATTCTTATTTCTTTCGAATTAAGAGGTGTAACTCTATGACATAGTCATAAAGTTCAAACCTTTCAACTGAGACGGTTTATAAATCCTTCTCGACTACCTTAGAGCTAGTGGTGTAGGAACTAGGTTGTTATATTTGTTGATTATCATCTTGTCTCTCAAAGAACCCATTCTTTGAGTTCTATCTCTCGTTCATTTGCCCTATCTTAGGTAAATCCTAGTGTAGGATTATAATGAAAGACCCAACAAACAACATTTGTCAGTTGGTTTATAAAAGTGATATCCAAAGGTTAATTTAAGGATATCCCACAAGATTGTTCTCAAACAAATATTGCTTATTAGCACACAACCCCAAATCTTAACACGATTAAGACTTGTCTTTCTTTCCAACTACATCCTATGGAGTTATGAAAATTTTGGAAGATCTTCTAATTGACAATCATACTGTCTTAGAAGTATATATATCATATATATATGGGTAATTTGATAACATCTAACGAACTACATCCTTTTAGGGTTCGTTATTCTCCTAATGGAGAAATCCGTTATCTTATGATGCTACTTTCCTTGATTTCTATCAAGGAAACTCTTCTAAAGTGTTATATTTCCTTGGATCAAATCTAAGGAGGTAAATACTTTAGACGTCATACTCATCAACTTTCATTCTTGAATTCTTTGAAACCTTTTACAAAGTATTTGGACTTTTGTTTATTCAAAATAAACGATAGTCCAATCGAGAGCGATCTTCGGTGAATGTCATACAACACGAGTAGTATTATGTTTTGGACAAGTACCACTAACATCTAAGTGAATTAACCTCAACAACTTTGTGATTCTTTCTTCTTTCCAAAAGAATAAAGATTCGAACATTTCGCCTCTATACAATTTTAACAAGAAGGCATTGGATCCGGACCTAACGATCCAAAGTATCCATCTATGACCAACTCATAATTTATGTTTTTAGAGGTGTCACAACTAAGTTGGGATTAGTCACTACCTTGCAACCATTTGGGTTTTAAGCATCGTCATATTCTAAACAGCCACATCATCTCTACTATAGAGACAATCAATTAGATTACAATAATCCAATCATTGATTAATAAAGAACAATGTTTTGTCAAACAAAACATTCATCCATCTCTTATAGTGACGGAATTAAGTTCCTTTATTCAAACTGGAATGTAAAGACAATCTTTGTTTTTCCAATTCCTTTGGTAGTTCATATGAGGAAGTAAGTACTATTTGCTTTCGCAGAGATCTATATTTGATTCACGTTCTGAATGTGAAGTACTTTCTCTTCTCTCATCAATCTTCTACTTCTTATTAGACACACTTTTACAACGATTGTAAAACATAGTTACTAATACGGAATCAAGCATTCAAGTAGAAGAACCAACTATTTTGAACTTTTCAAGAACAATTTACAACACCTTCAAAAGGTGTGTTCTTGACACTTGCAAAACATTTCTTGCATATACCCCTTCCAATGTCCATCCTTTCATAAAGAAAGTTTGTTCCCTTGGAGTTATTTTGCCTTCTTCATTTGACTTCTCCCTTAACTACAATAGTCATGGTCCCTAAACTCCCACTGTCTCTCTTGAAACTTATTTCAATTGTGTTAAACACATCAAACGATTTGGAGAGCGTACGGCTATTGTTCACTATATAGTTTACTATAAACTTAGTGAACCATTTGGTTAGGGACTCATAGGTGAAGTCCTTGTCTAGTTTCCGTCTCGTGAAGTGGTTTAACACTTCAACACTCAATGATTCAAAATCATCATAAGTCCATATTGATGGACTATTTTTGTCAACCAACCATCTTGTTCTAAACAAGATTACAAACTTTCAAGAGTTGTTCAAGGCAACTCTCATTTCTTCATACAACAATTTGTAAGTGAAGAATCATGGCACATTAAGTGTCCATGCCCTTGTGCTTACTTCTCAAGTTCCTTGTTCATTTAACAAAGAAACAAGCACTAGTGTTTGCATAAACTAAGGGTTGTTCTAAGCAACTCTTATTTCTTCATACAACGATTTGTAAGTGAAGAACTATGACACAAAAAGTGTTCATGTCTTTGTGCTAATCTTCATAAGTTCCTTTGTTCATACAACAAAGGAATAAGCATTGGTTGTTTGTGTTGTCCTCTTTATGATAGACTTATCTAACATGTTCTTCCAATGATACATTATCAATAGGAAAATTGTGAGGATGAGACTACATAGGCACATATACAATCCATTCAAGACAATCTATGGGATTGTGGTACCAAGTCCGGAAACTAAAGCCTTTGGCTTTTCTTTGTCAAGTTTTGGATAGCGTTTGCAAATATATTGGTAAATAAATACATAACAAATATAAATTGATTGATTTTAAGCCATTTGATCCAGGTCTTTAAATCAAATAGCACCACCCACTATTTTCGGCAAATTCCATATCCCTCATCGGAATTCGAGAGTTTTGGAGAAAACTCTTAGTAGGGTATGGGAGGCTCACTATTACCAAGCCCACCTCACAATGATATGATGTTGGCTAGCAACAATAATAATGAGAGAGTACGCTTACTCATTTACATCTAATGTTAGTACCCATCTTATTTGGCCTCTAGAGAATGAAGCCTCACAATGATATGATGTTGGCTCCATTGCACTTAGTTAAGTCATTCCCACCATGCAAGTTCGAGTAGGGGTTCAAGAACAACCTCACAATGATATGATGTTGATCATTCTCATTGCCTACCTTCACAACATCATGTATGCGTATAGGACTCTTCCTGAGTGTAAGCACGCACTTTGTACTCCCCCATGATAGGGTGAAGTCGGTGTACGAGTCACAAACGATCGGAGCCTACCACAGTGGAAGGCCACGAAAGAGTGTTCAAAGCACTCTCACGCTTATCAACTTAATAATGGTTTAGTTGAGGGTTTTAGGTCTCATCACATATAAGCATTTATTTTAATCTTATTAAAACAATTTGGTCCTATTACAACTATTGGTCGATTTGATTGATTTAGTAGTATATGATACTCCCACTAAGCTTGTAAAACGGTTTTTAAAGCAAGAGTATATGGTACTACTAACATAAGCTTTGCATTCATTGATGGACTATATAGTTACCTTAGGGCCTTAGGATGACTATGAACCTTTGATCCGATCCAACACGAGCCTAGTGTTGGACCTCGGTCTAGGGATGGAGATTGATTTTAGTTACGCATTTAATCATATTGAGGCATGTTTCTCCTATTGGGCGTTGGACCCAACTACTCCAATTTCATGCATATCAAATAAACAAGAAATGAGTACTTCAAAGTAAAGAAGAGCTTATGCTCTTTACAACATTTGATCAAAACAAATTACTTTAAAGTAAAGAAGAGCTTATGCTCTTTTACAACATTTGATCATATCAAATTACAACCAAAATTAATCTACACATTCCCATGGTTCAAACAAATTTGAGATGACCTTTCACATAGCTCAATTATCGTAGGCTTAGGTTCATAATCACCCTTTCTTTAATTAATTAACGCTTTAACTAATTAAACTTGAATGCAACATTTTCATTTGGTTTTTGTATCCATAGAATTGATTTAAATAGATCTAAAAGAAATGAAAATCCAATTCTCATTTAAAGATACAAAACTATTTTGTTCTCTACTAATTTGGGCCAAAAAGCAATAACCTCAACCATTGGGCTATATTGCAAAACACAAACTTTTGGGGTCACTTTGTAAAAACACAAAAGTCCACTACTTCATGTAATTACAACTAGAACCCAAAAATTTCAACAAATGCAAAAACTTCATTAAAGGAGCAAAACAATTTGTCCTTTAGTGATTTTGGGCCTTTACGTAAAAACGTAAACTTTCGGGTCAAAGTGCAAATACACAAAAGTATCAAAACTTTATGTAATTGCATAAAAGCTCCAAAAGTACTCCCATTGAGGGAGTGGCCGGTCATGGTATAGAGGAGTGGGGTTGAGACACTTTTGAAATAATTTTCAACAAAGTGAAAGGTGATGGGTTGGTTTGAAAAGGTGATTTCCATGAAACATGGGAAAGGGTTTTTGACAAGAATAGTGATGTGAATAGTTGAAAAGGTATGGGTGTTGATTGAAAAACTTACCATCCATCACTTAACAAAAACTTTATGTAAACAAACACCCTTTTTGAATCAAAACAACAAACTTTTTTGTTCTTGCCAAGAACATATCAAGAACAATGAAGAACATCCATGAAAACCCATAAGAGCTCCATGAACATTTTTCACCCAAAAACTCTCAAACTTAAGGGAGATAACATATTACCATACTAGGGTACTTAGGGGTTCCTAATGTCACTTTAAAACACTTTTAACAAGACAAACATGAACCCAAAAAACCACCCTTTGGATTTGGCCGAATTTCCCCAAAAACATGGCACCAAATTTTAGCTCCAAAATTCATGCTCATATGAACTACATCTACAACATTTGAGATGGCAAATTTTCTAACAAAATTTACTTTCAAAGAAGCAAGAATAAAGCTTGTAACAATTACAACATTCAAATCACAAACTATGAACTACAAAACCCAAAAGGATTCACCAACTACTAGACCTAGGCTCTTGATACCACTTGAAGGAAAATTTGTGAAAAAACATGTTCATTTGAGCAACATCTATGGCATGCAATTAACATTTAAAGGCGGAATCATGCTTGTATGCACTCAAAACAAAACATTACCCATGAAATTCAAAGCCTAATAGTTATGGTGAACCAAGACTCAACTCAAATCTTAAAGAAAGGAGTTGAGAAACTTTTATACCTTTGAAGCACCTCTTTGCTTAGCAAAGGTTAATCACCCATGTGAGGGCCTTCTTTCCTTTGTCTCCTTGCTTCTTGGCTCCATGGATATGGATGGAAGAATTGATTCTCCAAAAGTCCCCAAGGTAGGAGACCTCTAATTTTCGACACCAAGGATGGTGAAGGAAGAAGATGAGTGACCTTGGAGGAGGAAGGATTGCTAGCTAATCCCCTCCAAGGGGGCCGGCCTCCTAGAGAGAAAGGGAGAGACATGTTCTCTCCATTTTTTCTCCAAAAGAAACCCTAAATGAATTTTGGCTATAAAGTTCTTTATATAGTCACTTCACTTAAGTGACTAAAAGAACAAAACCTTATTTTTCATCACATGGCTGGCCTACCATAGGCATTGGGCTGTTTGGGCCCTTTTAAATCTCAAGTCATAAAAGTTGTCATACAACTTAAGTTAATGGGCTTGACATTCGAAGCCCATTGGGCCATGAGGCCCAAAACTAACCCGAGGTCTAAAACGAACTTATTCATTTGATTAATTAACATATTAATTAATCCTAGCCATAAATAATTAAACCATTTAATTATCCTTACTCATCTTCGTTATATCCTTCAATCATTACCTTACACGGTGTGCGATCCATTAGGTTCCTTTTAGCGAGGCAGTGGGCGATTAGAACTCTTACTAATCGATTGTGAATTGAAACTTACTTTCAATTCTCCCTTTAGTGATTATACATCTTCAAGGCTTCCACAAGCCATGAGTGACACCTAGCAGTATGTCATGGCTACCCAAGCTAATCAGAAGAGGTTGGAGAACCTATTCAGTTTGGGATTACAATGCAATACGGTCTTTCTCTAATACAATACTCTTGACCACATTGTTTGGTTTAATAGTTTATTCATGTCTACTATCCAATGTGATTCTCTTACTTATATGATTACCTTGAATGTGATTTGGAACAACTTCCTAAATCTCGTTCATACTCTGGCCAGAGATTCTAAATCATATCATAGAGTATTCTCCCTCAACGTTTGAAGGTTAGAGATCCCTTGTTGCGCATTCACTTGCCTCCATGGCTAAGTGGCTTAACCCTAACTATGTCGTGGACACCCTCTGATGGAGTGACTTTGAAATAGCCAATGATCAAGGACCTAACCACAAGACAACTTTGATGCCTCAGGTCAAAGGACTACTTTGCATTATCCCAACCAGAAGTTCTCATGTGACATGAGTATGAGAACTCCTCGTTGATCGCGTTCAGTGGACTCATTCTCTATTGAGCACCTACGTACTTGTCTTGGTGTCAGTCACACCATTGACTCGAGACCAGTCACTCTCCCTTAGAGAAGACATAGGACGTACTGATCTTAACGGATTGTCAATGCCCAATTAGCAATCCTATGATCAGGAACTTGTAGGATATGTATTCGAAAGAGAATGGTCTCATGAATCTAACTTCTTTAGATCACATTCTCCCTATTACATATTCCTTGGACTTATCGTTTAAGCATATAACATTTATATGAGACGGCTTAAAACAATAATCTTTGCCCTTTATATTAAACTAGATTAGTTTAACATGTGAAATGTCCGTAAAGTATCATCATATGATTGGTTTTAGGGCATATTTCCAACAAACTCGTCAGCCGAGTTCGGCCGTGGAGTAATATGAATGTTGAAGTGGCATTGGACACGCTGCTGACTTTTGTGTCTTGCAATTGCAGCCGAGGAAAGAACTTGTCTCGGCCTTTGGGTTCTAGAGCCTGAAGACAAAGCTGCTAGTTTCTTCAAAGTTCACGAATCGTCGGTTTTGGGTTCGGCCTTAGTAATTATAATTGTGAGAATATAAGTACGCTGAACTGGTACCAGAATGTACGGACATAAATACTCAAAAGAGATAAGTGTCTTGATTGTCAATGTGGTTTGGCCGTCAGAATGCCAAACTCTAAAATTTACTTGTGAATATCCAATCATAAAATAAAATCGGCTTTCAATGTGCCGAGCCTGGTAACACCTCACTTTGCCAAGAAGGCTGATGAGATGAAATCTTCCAACAATGACTCAAAAATCCTTGCTGGCCGAGACATAGATAGGTAATCAGTCAGTCTCGAAGTAGTGATGTTTATCCAAACTGAAGGTGCTCCTTGGTTGGCTGATTCTACGGCTGTAGTGTTGTTTATCCAAACTGAAGATGTTGCCGGTTGCCTTCACAATGTTATTTATCCAAATTGAAGATGTGTTGGGGGTAAAAAAGAAAATAAAAATCTCAAGGTGTTTGAGAGGTTTGCACAGGGTAGTTGTGTGATGAATTGGAATGGCTTTCTCTGTTGCAGAGCACCTATTATTTATAACATTCATATCTTCTGCTTGGCACGTTCTGATAATTTCGTAGAGTCCACCAAAACTCATACTAGTGAAATGAAGACTGATCTGTGGCATATGCTAAAGCCTACCTTCCAGATGGCTATCCACAACTTTTCAAACAAAATCTTACCCCATCTAGGCTTCTTAACAACATTTCATCTCATGCATGCATCTCATTAGACCATCTTGATCAATTTCAAGCCACATGCATAACAACATTTATCCATCATCATTATCACCCACTTTTAAATGAATAATAACAACCCAAAAACCCAATCCTATCAGCAGCTTCCAAGTGACCTTGGGCAAACAAACAATATTAACTAAAATGATAATGATTATAACATGCCACGTGCTGTTAATCATTCCCAAATGCCGATCTATATCCTTGGTTTCCAAAACCTTTCTAGTGGAACCAAACCGTATGCCCACATACCACGCATCCAGAATCACTTTGAATTACATTGCTTTTTGGGTTGAAGATTCTTTGTTCCCATCCAACTCATCTCGGATAAAAAAATGTCAAAACAATTCATTATTAACAGATAATTATTACGATAAAACCATAATAATATTTTTTAACAATAACAAAATTATCTTCACTTTTTCATCCAACGGCCTGAAACTATGCTCAATCAATGGCCTCGATAGCATGGGCTGATCGTGTAATTTTCATTCCAAATAGATATGATTAAGAATCTCTAGCCAGAGAATGAATGAGATTTAGGAAGTCAATTGAAATCACATTCAAGGTGTTCGGGCAGGAAATCTCGATGGTGGGCGTTCCTGGCTCGAGCACACAGTTCCCCAAGGAGTTGGCACTTTGGTTGGTTGTCGGGCTCCTACTTGTTAAGAGGCTGCAAGAGAAGTACACAGTTAGTTCTTAAAGGTGCCTTTGTAGGGCCTTAGGTGTAGGCCTTGAGGCTCACAATCAAAACTTAACCGAGTGCGAAGGCGTGCCACTACCATCTCTGTATGGCAGATGTAGAACAAGTTTGTTTAAGCCGATTACTTGCGCCCTAAGTTATTTTGACTTCTTGTGTATCAAAGGATTGTCGTAGATGAGTTAAGTCTACATTAAGTTCTTTTCTATGCCTTGGGATCAAGGACTTTTATTTATCTTGTATGCTTAAAGGGTGGAGGTCCAGATTTGATTAAGTCATCAGTTTTAGTTCACTTTTATCTTCTTATGATAGTAAAAACCTCTAAATGAACCAGATCTGAGATCCAATGGTACTTTGGATCAATAAAGGACTGGAAATGACTTGAATATATACTAAGGAATACATTATAACACTAGATCTATTAATGGAAAGACAATACAAAGAGAGTCGGGCAAGATTTAACCTTGTCGGGCAAGGTTGAATCTTGTGTAGCTTATTCTCTTTGCAATTACAAAGGTTTGGGAGCTAAAGAGAGATTAATGGCAAACAAGTTTACACGAAGGGATCGATACTAAAACATCTTGGAAAAGGGTAGCATAGCTTTTACATAGACAAAAGATGTCTTTCTACGGGAAATCTAAGGCTAAAAATATGCAAGATCTGGGCAGAGCGCAGCTTTCTAGGTATTTGCTTGACTAAGAGACAAGTTGTATGTTTGTTTGTTTGATTGGTTGAGTGTCCTTGTCTCTGAAGTGATCTTCCTCCTTTTATAGACGAATTAGCCCGACTGCTTGCAGTTTGTTCTTGCCCGAAAGCAACTGGAGGGTAGTGACTCACCGGCTATTTACTTGTACTGCCACTGTAAAGTGCTTTCTGGCTGATAGCTGGCTGGTCTCCATCACTTGTCATATTAATTATAGGCACATAGTTTATGTATTAATGGGAAGCCGTCACTTTGTCTTGAGAAGGTTGGCCCGGGCTTAGTGCTAGGCTTCGAGCAAATCTCTTCACTTTTGTCCTTTTGGGCCTTCTTTTCTTCCCTACTTTCTTTAGACCCAAAGTTCAAATATTAACCCAAAGACAAGGTAATCATATAGACAAGAGAATCATATTAGATAGTAGATAAGAATAAACTATCAAACAAACCATGTGATCAAGAGTATCAAATTAGAGAAAGACCGTATTGCATTGTAATCCCAAACTGAATAGGTTTTCCAACCTCTTCTGATTAGTTTGGGTAGCCATAACATATTGCTAGTGTCACTCATGGTTTGTGGAAGCCCTGAAGATGTACAATCACTAAAGAAAGAATTAAAAGTAAGATTCTGTGAGATCCCACTTCGCCCAGGGGAGTGGATCATGTGAGCCTTATATGTATATTCCCATCTCTACCTAGCGCGAGGCCTTTTGGGAGCTCACTGGCTTCGGGTTCCATCGGAACTCCGAAGTTAAGCAAGTAGCCCGCGACAGCATTCCCATGATGGGTGACCCACTGAGAAGTTCTCGTGTGAGTTCCCAGAAACAAAATCGTGAGGGGTTGGTTGGGGCCCAAAGTGGACAATATCATACTATGGTGGAGGCGTGCCCAGGATGTGGTGGGCGCCAGGGCCGGGATGTGACAGATTCAATTTACAATTGATTAGTAAGAGTTCTCATCACCCATTGTCTCACTAAAAAGAACCTAATGGATCACACACTATGTAAGGTAATGATTGAAGGATATAAAGGAGATGAGTAAGAACAATTAAATAGTTTAATTGTATATAGCAAGGATTAATCAAAAGTTAATTAATCAAAGATGAAAGGTTCGTGGTCTTAAGTTAGTTTCGGGTTTAGGGACTCAAATGAGTTTTGGTCCACAAGGCATATAAGGTTTAACTTGTGTAACAATTAAAACAAAAAATGAAAAATTACCCTAACTAAACACCCAAGGCCAACCATAGAAAGAGGGTTAGTGATGGCTCACTTGTTACAAGACTGCGTGAGGGTGCTTGTCAAGTCTGTAGTCCGTCGAGATATGTGTGGATTGCCATCTAGAGTTGAGCAGCTCGTTTGAAGTGCATCTTCGTAAATGGTGAAAGTGTAGTGGACATCGAGCATGCGATTAGAGCTTCAATGAGCCAAATTGTCATAAAATAGGTTAAAAACACGAAAACAGGTTCGAAACATCGAAAAAGGGTCCGAAACGCCGAAAAAAGGCTAGAAATGGTTGCCAAATTTTTTTAAGGTCACCAGTAGACTGGCCTGGCTCAAAGGGCGCGAATCCAGGTTGGTTTGACCCATGTTAACTGTAGCTGGGTCGCACAGATTAGGCTCCTGCAAAATAAGCTGCCCGGGCCTACCTCTTTCATTCTCCAATTGAGCACTGCTGCAACAATTGCTGGGCTCGGGTGAGCATGGCTTAGTATGAAATGGGCTCGTGCTCGCTAGGGCTTGGGCACACTACTGTTGCTTTTACACTGCACTTGGATTGGGCTCTGTAGCTTGGCATGTGTGGCTGCAAGCCGAAACACCTGGGCTTGCACGTGGGGAGGCCCGGCTAGTTTGCTAGCTGGTGCAGCGTGCTAGGCTCTCGCATGGGAAGTCCTGATGCGTTGGAGATGTCCCTAGTCTGGGCCTTTGAAGCTCCTCTGCTACGCGCTTGAGGTCAACGCCTTGGGCCTCCAAGTGGGTTCCTAGATCCTACACTCTTTGTCTCCACATGGGCCAGCACCATGGCCCATTTTGGGCTAATGCTTGTTCAGGCTTTCAAGCCATCTCCAGATCATCAAACTTTGTTGGACTGCAGTGTGGGCTGCAGATGTTGTAGCAACCACGATTGCCATCTAAAAACCTTGGTACGTAAGAAGCATTGTTCATCGTGGTTATGGAATTATTTGTTATTGTATTTCTTCCCCAGGGCTATTTCAAAGAATTATAAATTCTAAGAATAGGAATGTGTGAAAAATTTACGTATAAAAGAAAATTTTGAAACGTTGAAAACGAGAGTCTTCTTCAAGCGTTTGAATCAAACTCTCAATGAAAGAACCAACTTGTGGATGCAAATTTATGCCGTCATTCGCTTTGACAAAAATGCACATGCAAAACAATCAACACCTTTGATCAAAAACCAAAAGCCTAGCGCACCCATGATGAGTTGGGGGGGGGGGGGGATTTGGTAAATGGATCTCCGATGCCTAAGTTAGTCTTTCTAAAAAGAGTGAGTGTTTGGGTTTTCTGTGTATAGAAAAGCTTCACCTATTTTTGGTGGAGAAATTGGGTATTTATAGGGAGTATGGCTGGCCTTTAGGGTAGGATTTGGTGAGGATATTCCCAAGATATTGTGTAAATAATATCTTGGAATAATGGAATAATTGTGAAGATATCCCATAATAAATGTGGTTGGGATTACTTACTTGATAGAGTTTGTCTTCAATTGAGAATGTATTAATGATAGGACTTAAGGATAATCCTATCATTAAATATCTTTGACTTTTTCCATGTGTACAATAGCTCTGAGTAGTTGTAGTCTGCTGCCTGCATGTCCAAGGATGTTGAGCTGCTCGTGGGGAATTTAAATATGCCATGCTCATTTAATAAAGGCAATCTTGTCTTTCTTGGCTGAAAGTCCACGTGTCACCTCCAAAATTTTTGGGATTATTTTTGGCTCCATAGTCGACAGCTAGGGAAAAAAAAATTGGGAGAAAGAGACATGCCGAAACATGCTCTGATGCCAAGATAAAACTACAACATAGGGTTTTATTGTCGTTCTTATTATTCTTTTGTCGATAGAGGAAATATATATACACAACTATTCTCCTTGTGATACAAGGAATATTAAAGAGAGCTACAACCAAACTAGGAAACATAAATAAATTCCTAATCCACCTAAAACTTTGACTCACACCAACAACAAATTGTACAAAAAAGTTAGGTCCCCTGTCTGTTGTTCTACGCAGCCTTATTACATGGATGTCCAGTTTTGAGAAGTCATGGGGCTACTCCACTATCGGAAGTTTCAGCGTACAGTTTCTTAGCAGTGGGGGAGTTCCCTGGAGAATCAATGAATGTATCAACTTGTGTTTGTTTTCCTTTACCTCTTCTCCCTTTATGTGGGTTTGATGTTGTAATTAAAAGAAATCGAGGCAGTATTTGATTGAATGTCAGCGAAATGTTTTGTTTATATGGGCTGCTTGTTGATTCAAACTCGTGTATGTATAATATAATGGAATAGTGATTGTAGAGGGGTTGAATGAATCAATATGTATGTTATACAAGAGGTAAGGAGGGTTACTTGCTTCTTTTTCTTTTTTTTTCAAATGATAGATTTCGTTAGATTAGATGTTAGATTAGCCACCGATGGGGTTTGAATCCACGCCATCATGCAAAGGCACAACACATTTCCACCATTGTGGTAAAGGGCTACTTGTGAGTTACTTGTTTGTTTGGCTGTAACCACAAGAATAAGACTGGCTATTCTATTGCTATGGATATAATTTCTATTACTGGGATGTTGCTTTACATTTTACATGTTTCCAATTTTAACTCACCACCCTTTGATTTGACAACTGTTTTTTTTTTGTTTTAAACAAATAGATTACTATGGATTTGGTGGCAATGGTGAAGCATCACGGTGGAGTTTCGTGCTAATCAAATAAAGACATGTATAAGAAGTTTTTGCCCCCATGTCCTTAATTTATTAGCACGGGACACCACATGGCCGCATATAGGTGTCATATATGTTGTACTCCTTTATTAAACCTAGTGGAACTACATCATATCACGTGTTACAATCAGGGTTGGTCTTGAGATTTTGGAGGCCCTGTGTGAGACTCAAACAGAGGCCTTTACATGGTCTAAAATTTTGGTTGCTATATTTTCTTTTATATTTTTTATTTTTTATTGTGAAAAAAATTGATATAATGCAAAAAAAAAAAATTAAATAAATAAAGAAAATGAAGCATAGTGTGGTGGTCATGTACCTATCTGCGTTCTCTATGTTTTTGGTTCGAATCTCCTTACTTTTAAATACAAAAAGCATGGTGTAATGACTATGTACCTATCATATCACCGTACAAATACTATAATCAAAACCATTCATGCTCTTCTTTTCATCTAGAGCTCATCTCAAGAAAAATTTATGTGTTAAACAAAACAGTGGTTATGATATTAGTATCATCTTATAATGAACCTTTTTATTGCATTTTTCGCCAAGCTCTAAAGTGAGGATGATTCTGTAAACACGAACATTCCTGTGATAAATGAGACAAGAACATGTGTACAAAATAATATTTTGTATTTAATTTTGGGGTTACAATCTCTTTTACAATTTGATCCTTTGATTCTATCTTCGTAAGGTGTAGATTTGTGGATGGGCTGTTGATCCAAAGGGCTATCGGGGCTGGGTCTAGGGATGAATAGTGGTGCAGATTTGTTGATGGTTTTTATCCAAAGAGCCGTCGAGGCTTGATCTTAGGATGAACGAAGATGAACGGATCTTCAAGGGCCTTCGGGGATTGATCTTAATGAACAGTTGTGTGGATTTCTTCAAGGGCCTTTGGGCTTGATCTTGATGAACGAGGATGAACGGATCTTCAAGGGCCTTCAGGGCTTGATCTTGATGAACAGTTATGTGGATTTATTCAAGGGCCTTTGGGCTTGATCTTGATGAACGAGGATGAACGGATCTTCAAGGGCCTTCGATGCTTGATCTTGAGGAACGAGGATGAACGGATCTTCAAAGGCTTTTGGGGCTTGATCTTGATGAACAATGAATGGATCTTCAAGGGCCTTCGAGGCTTGATCTTGATGAACGATGAACGGATCTTCAAGGGTTTGATGAAGAACAAAGAGAGCTTTCTTGATCATTCGGGATTCTTGGGAATTTGGGAGGTTGGATGCTTGAAAGCTTTAAAGTGTCATAGCTTCAAGGATTTGGGGAATTCTCTTCCAATTTGGGAGTAAAGAAATGTATATGTGAATTGGTCCCTTGAAATGGATGAAATGGCCTTGTATTTATAGAATTTTTCAAGGCCTAATTTTTAATATAATATTCAGATGAAATAAATCATTTCTGCCAGGTGTTGACACGTGTCCTATTTGATGACTTTTCTGATTTTTTTTTCAATTTTTCGTTGAGTCACACGACACATGTAAAATTTATGTGACACGTGAACGTTGAAATTTTAATGCATTAGTCAACATTTATTTCACCGAAATTTCGATGTCTACAAATGCCCCCACTTCAAGACACGTCATATACATGTGTTTGTCATGTGTAGAAGATGTGTTTTGAAGTCCCTTAATGTAGATGTCGATCCAAGGGCCATCGAGGCTTGATCTTGAATTGGCTGAAAATTTCTTCAAGGGTCGTCGGGGTTTGATCTTGAATTCGGCTGGAAGATTTTCTGGTTTCCTCCAATTGTTGATTTTCCATAGGCGTAATCTTGAACAAGGCTGGAGGGTTTTCTGGATTCCTCCAAAAGGTTGATTTTCCACATGCTTAATCTTGAACTAGGCTGGAGGGCTTTTTTTCTGCCAGACTTCCTGCAAAGGTTTGAATTTACTCCTTTTATCTGGAGCTGAATTTGATTCAAGGGTGGTGGCCACTTGATCTTGATTCAAACTTGTGATTCCTTCAAGGGTCATCGAGGCTTTTTCTTAAATGAAATAGGACCACAAGTTCACCTGGCAAGTGAGATTTGGTTTTGTTGGGGATGAATCAGTACATGCAGTTGTTGCGTTTGTTGATTATCCACAAGCTTAAGGTTTCATTGTTACTCTTCTTATCTGTTCTCAAGGCAGATGTGGATGAGTACTCGAGAGCGATGCTAGGTAAGCAATCAGGGAAGGGTTCCAGGCAATCAGTTTCAGATCAGAAGTTTGATTTCAGGTTCTGACTGATTGTTTTCTTTCTCTTTGTCTTGCAGGTAATAGCAAGGGCAAAGGAAAAGACAGGGAAAATACATGATATGAGATACCTTCGCTTTAGACCCTAATGATATGAGATACTTTTTTCTCTTGAAGAAGCAGTGGTGATTTGATAGCGTTGCACGACGAGGCTTTATTCTTCGGCGACGATGCCAGCAAAAGGTTGTGAAGGCTTCTCGAGCTCTTCGATTAGAGCGACGATGTTGAGCTTGGATTTGACTTAGGCTCTTTCGTCTGGATTATGCGGTTCTGCAGGGAAGGGCGTCGTGCTATAGTGACCTGTTCCAGCTCATCATTGATCCTTCTGCTTTAATCTCTTGCATAGTAGAAGTGGTGCGCAACCTTTGCATTTGAATGGTCCTTCAAAACATCACTTCTCAGCGACTCATCCATGTTTGGCAGCTTCAGTGTAAAGAGCCAACATCATATCAACTGCCCTGAAGTATTCGCTGAGGAAATTCGAGACCTATCAACAGTTGAAGACGAGCACTCAAGAGCAATGCTAGGTAAGTAACCAGGCAAAGGTTCTGGGCAATCAGTTCCAACTCGGAAGTTTGATTTCAGGTTCCGACTGATTGCTTTCTTTCTCCTTGTCTTGTAGGTAAGAGCAAGGGCAAAGGAAAAGACAGGGAAAAAGCATGATATGAGATACCTTTGCTTTCGACCCTGATGATATGAGATACGTTTTCTTTTGATGAAGTAGCGGATGAATCAGCACATGTATTTGTTGTGCTTGTCTCCACATGCTTTGATGTATCAATTTCACTTGCCTTATCTGTTTTCCAGGCATCTGGTATCTTCTTTGGAAGTACATCAACAATTGAAGATGAGTACTTGAGAGCAATGCTAGGCAAGCAATCAGGGAAGGGGTTCCAGGCAGTCGGTTCCAAGGATTCCAAGTGTCGACTTATTGCTCCATTTCTCCTTATCCTGCAGGGAAGAACAAGGACAAAGAAAAGGACAGGGAGAAAGCATGCTATGAGATACTCTTACTTTCGACCTTGATGATATGAGATACTTTTGCTCTGGTGTGACTTGGTTAAAGAGATGTTTTTAGGGAGGAAGAAAACTGAGTATGTTGAGAGGTTTGATTGCAGATGCATTCTTGGCAAGGAAGAAGAGTCAGGCGCTTTGGATGTGTGCCTTGCCATAGAGGATGAATGTCGACATATATAAGGACTTCCTAATAGCAGGTAGTGGTGCAGACATGGCCTTGTTACCCACGCTTGTCAGCGACAGCGTTGTAGTTGGAATAGTAAAATTCACGCGTTTTCAACTTTGTCAGAGATCTTTGACAAAGTTGCACGTGCTATCCGAAAAGCTGAGATTGCGTCTGAAAAGTGTTGAAGGACTTTATGCAGGAAAATTCGGCTTTTGAAATTCGAAGAGTGGTGTCTCTTCGATTTTTGAACGGGTGGCTGTGTTGCCTCTCCTTTTATAGAGGTATCGATTGTATTCAAAATGCACACTTTGAAGATTGCCCGCCTATGAAAATTGTCTCTGCTGTATTTCTGAGATTTTACTCTATCCAACCATTTTCCTTTATCATTTCTGAAAATGGCTTACCCATCTAACATTTGCTTAGATTTGAGTCTCAGGAGTGATACAGACGAGTCGCGTCAAGATAATATATGGTGCCCGTCCTTCTTATCTTCTAATGGCCCTCTTACAGTTGGAGACTCTGTGATGAAGGATGAAAGAACGACTACAGTAGTAGCTAGGAACCTCCTCACTCTTAGAGATAATAGGCTACTTTCAAGACGTCCGATGAGTTGGTTGTTCAAGAGTCCCTGGCTCTCAATGTCCAATATGGGCCAACGTTTACTTGCTCGAACTCGCCAAGTTGAATCATTGACGGCCGAGGTGGCAACTCTTAGACAAGAGATCAGACGGCTCAAGCGCAAGAATAGAGAGTTGCATGTGCTTGCAAATAATTATTCGGCGGGCATGAAGAGGAAGCTTGATCAGCTGCAGAACTCTGAAGGTCGGATTCAAAGTGGCCATCAGAGGTTTGTGGCTATATTCTAGAGGCACTTTTTGCCTTCGCCATATGGAGTTCGACCAAGTATTGAGACTCCGAATAATCTATCTTTAGTGCCTCCCTCTTCTGGGGTTCTGCCGAGTACTGAGACGTTATGTGAGCAACTTTCTGGGGTTCTGCCGAGTACTCATGTATACACATATTTTTGTAATTTTTCAGAGATATCAATAAATGAGCTTTTATTTCATTCAGATGGTACTATTTTCTTTTTCTTTTTTTTTTCTTTTTTTTTATTTTATAAATGGTGCCTGATACACCATCCTCCCCCCTTTTTTTCTATCTTTCAATGATTTTGTCGCCACCATCCCCCTCTCTTTTTTTTAGAAGGTGCCTGATGCACCATCCCCCTTTCAATTATTTTGTTTTCTGATTTTTGTTTTTTCCAAATCTGCAGGTTTGTCCATTTTGCTTTACGCACGCCACCATCACTTCACAAATGATGGCTATCATTTTCTTTTTTTATTTATTTTTATTATTATTATTTCTTTTAGATGGTGCCTGATGCACCGAAACCTTTGTAATTTTTTTTATTATTTTTTCTTTTCTTTTCTTTTTTTGCATGGTGCTGTCCCCCAAAATTCCACCATTTTTTTTTTTCTTTTATATATGGTGCTCTGCAAGGCTGGGTTTGTGGGTGAAAACCCAGGCTGAGTCCAAGAGAAGATGAATGAGGAGGGGCTGCACGTGCTGCTGAAGCTGATGGGCAGAAGGAGAGGGCTTGAGAGAAGGATGAGTCGGCGGCTTGGCTGCTGTTCGTTGGCCAAAGAGGAGTCTCGGTGCTGGAGCTGGGTTTGCAGCTATTTTTTTTTTCCGGCGTGGAGGTGGACTGGAGCTTGAGGTAGCACAAAGCGTCGAGCTTCACGACCGGCTAGTCGTTTGACAGCGATCACTGAAGTTCTTCGCCGACTTTGATCATGGTGGCCAGAGTGACGAGCTTGAGGTGGTGCAAAGCGTCAAGCTTCACGATCGGCTAGCCGTTTGACAGCGGTCACTGAAGTTCTTCGTCGACTTTGATCATGGTGGCCAGACTGACGAGCTTGAGGTAGTGCAAAGCGTCGAGCTTCACGACCGGCTAGTCGTTTGACAGTGATCACTAAAGTTCTTCGCCGATTTTGATCATGGTGGCCAGAGTTACGAGCTTGAGGTAGTGCAAAGCATCGAGCTTCACGATCGGCTAGTCGTTTAACAGCGGCCACTGAAGTTCTTCGCCGATTTTGATCATGGTGGCCAGAGTGACGAGCTCGAGGTTGTTGGCAGCGCGAGGAGACAGAGGAATGAGCCCTTCCTCCTGTTCTGCCATGGAAGATGAACCTCCGGAATCCGAAGCTCCACCACTACTACCACTGAGCATAGCCACTGAGCACAGCCACAGAGCACAGCCACTGACCACAGCCACTGCACACCCTTTGCACTGCCTGCCGGCGCGGAGGAAGGGATCACCAATTGTCGCCTGTTCCTCAGCAGCTAGGCCTTGATCCCCAACATAGCAACCCTGTAAATCCAATGATTTCAACATTTTACACTTGGCAGCAAGCGAAATTAGACTGATATTGAAGACATTAGAGCACCAGACTAAGCTCAATTTTTTTCCGAGCTTCGGGAATCCGCCTCCAAGTACTTGTTCGAGAACGAAGGCAGAGATGACGACGATGAGACGATGATGATGAAGATGTTGATTTTGATGCGGACGGAGATAATCAGGTGGTGCCGATGTCTTCGATGCCGGCTCCCTGACATCAAGCATATCGAGCAGCGGTCAGTCTGCGATTGCATTCAACAATGGCGATGGAGAAGAAGATAACTGTGGAGATGGCTCGAATTATTGATCAAGAGGAGATGGATTTCTTCGCCGGCCGAGAGTGAATATTGATCCAAGCGTGCAAGGCGGGGTCGTAGGAATCGTTTGATGGTCTCAACCTTGAACCTGAAAGCTCGAGAAAGAGGATGCAGGAATTGGAGAAAGAGCTGCAGAGTCCTGAAATGCTCTCAACGTGGATGAGGTGGACTTTTCTAGATGCTTGCCTAACGCATCGTCGATGCGCCTGCGGTCTAGCGACCCACCAACAATCTCTGTTTTCTTCGACCTCTCGATCCCCGGCGACATTTCGGCTGCCCAGAGCAGAGACAGAGGAGAAAGAGAGAAACACCACTTCTGCATCCAGATCTTGTGCATCTGCAGGTCTTCCTTTTGTTTGTGGGTGACTCCGCCATTTTTATGAGAGGAAGAAGATGGAGGAGCGAAAAAGAAGGTGTTTGAAGACGAGGTCGTGCGGCTGGCTTGGAGGTCCACTTGCTCCGGGTGTGCGCACCATGTGTAGCAGGTGGGGTTTCGGTGGAGTGAGGACGAAGGAGACTGGCGCCGCCATCGTAACTGCTTCGATTCATGGCGTCTGATCTTGGAGCCCTTGGTGGCAGAGACGGGTTTGAGGTGGAGAGGTGAGCTGAGAAGAATGAGAGAGACAGCTGGAGACGAGGAAGCTTTGGGAGAGGATTTGGACCAGCTTCAAGTCGAGTGAGGATGGGCCACGGGAGTTGGGCACTCGTTGATGGTGTGAACAGTGCTGGGCCGAAGCAATTGCAGATATATATATATATATATATATATATATATATATATATATAGGGCTCTTACCAAGAGGGATTCTTATTTTTCTAAAAAAATGGCACCCCTTGACCGTTTGATTGACTTTAATGAAATTGTGTGGTTGAGATTAAAACACAGGCCACACAATCTCAGCCACACAATTTCATTAAAGTCAGATCCAACGGTTAAGAGGGTGTCCCCATTTTTTTAGAAAAATGAGGATCCCTCTTGTGAAAGGTTTCCTATATATATATATATATATAACCTGTATTTTTTTTTTTAAATAAGCTGTAATTTAATTTCTGTACAAAGAAAACTTGTATTTCTTTTTTTCTTTTTTTTCTCTTTTTGTTTTTTTTTTTTGTAATGAAATTGACTTTCATTAGTCGAGCCTTTAATAAACCCTTTTTTTTTATGTGACTGAACTCAAAGTTGAATGTTTGAGCTGCCTACGTACCCTTCCAAAGAAGAGATCAAGTCATAACGTAGTTCAAATGAGCGATGGATTGCTTTTGATGGTTTTAAGTTGATTTTGATGATGATTTTGCCATACACAGTTTATGCTCTTGCGGGCCAGGAGCGTGGTGCGTTTGTTTTAGGGGTAGTAGCATTTCAAGAATCTACCATTAATGAGGCCGATCTTCAAGCCGTCTTCCGCCATGATTAAGTAAGCGCCATTGGTGTAGACTTCTTGTATTACATAAGGTCCATCCCACTTTGATGTGAACTTGCTTTTTGTTTTGTGAGTTGTGATGATAAGCCTATGCAATGCAAGGACGAGATCTCCCACTTGAAAAGAACGAGGGTGAACTTTCTTGTTAAAAGCCTTGGAGAGTCATGCTTGATAACACTCCAAGTGCTACTGAGCTTCGAGCCTTCTCTTATCCAGCACTTCTAGCTCTTGAAGGCACAACTTTGCATTCTCTTCATCAGTCAAGCCTTCTTGTATAGCCATCCTTAGTGAGGGGTTTTGACTTTCGAGCGGTAGAATAGCTTCCGCGCCATATACAAGAGAATAGGGCGTAGCTTGAGTAGGAGTCCTAGGTGTTGTCCTATATACCCAAAGTGCTTTGCTTATTCTTTCGTGCCAGTCTCTCTTTGTTCGGCCGATCACCTTCTTCAGGAGGTTGCACAATGTTTTGTTGAATGCTTCTGCAAGACTGTTGACTGGAGCATGATACATGGAAGACTTATGTTGCTTAAACTTGTATTTCTCGCATATCTCATCCACGAGTCCGTTGGAGAACTGTTTTTTGTTGTCAGTGATAATGTAGTGAGGCACACCATATCGGTGGATGATATGCTCCTTGATGAAACAGACGACAGTTTCCTTCTTGACTTCCCTTAGGGGTATGGCTTTAGCCCACTTGGAGAAGTAATCCGTTGCAGCTAGGATGTAAGCTTCTCCTGCAGATGACTTTGGCGTAATTGGTCCTACGACGTCCAATCCCCATGCATCGAACAGCCATGAAGCAGCTTTAGGGTGTAATGGTTCAGGCGATTGATGTATGAAGTTGGCGCAGAATTGGCAGGCTAGGCACCTTTTGGCATGTTCCAGGCAGTCCTTCACCATGCTTGGCTAGTAGTAACCCATTCTTTTGAGTTGGAAATGTAGCTTTGGCCCAGACTGATGCGCCCCGTATGCGCCTGAGTGTGCTTTTTCCATGGCTTGATTGGCTTCTTCTTCACCTAGGCATCTCAGAAGTACTCCTTCAAAAGAGCGTTGGTAGAGTGTTCCTTTGTAGTAGAGGAAGCGAGGTGTTCGTCGACGTATTTCAGAGTGGTGTCTAGGATTATCTGGAAGCTTTTCATGCTCCAAGTAGTCGATCAACGGCTGTCTGCACTCTTGAGCGTCAATTGGAAGTACTGAGATGACATTTGTATAATCTAGTAGCATTTCGGTGACGAGTGGGATCACCCATCTTTGGCAGACTGGCACGTCTGCAGCTTCGTCTTTTCCTAGTGCCATACTCGAGGCTAGGTTAGCAAGAGTGTCTGCAATTTGATTTTCTTTTCTTTGCACATGTTCTAGTGTCACAACCTCGAACTTTTGTAGCAGTTAAGTTGCCAACTTAAAGAATGGGACGAGATCATCTTCCCTCACCTCATATTCAGTTAACAGTTGATTGATTCTGAGTTTGGAGTCACCATATATCTCAAGGGTTGTGATTTCCATGTTGATAACCATTTGGAGCCCAATGATCAATGCTTGGTACTCAGCGACGTTGTTGGAGCATAGTTCGCTTAGTTGGAAGGAATAAGGTAGTATTTGCCTTTATGGTGACATGAATACTACTCATGCCCCCACTTTGTCTGCTCGTGCAAATCCGTCGAAGAACATCATCCATGTCAGGAAGATGTCGATGTAGAACACCTCCTCGTTAGGCAAGTCGTTTGAGATTTTCCAATCAACTAGAATCGGGTGATCGGCAAGGAAGTCTGCTAGCGTTTGTCCCTTGACGACTTTAGCTAGGACATAGATGATCTCATACTGATTAAGAAGCAACGCCCATTTAGCGAGTCGCCCTATCAAGACTGGTTTGGACATGACGTATTTGACCGGGTCAGCTTTAGCAACTAAGTGGATGGTGTAACTATGCATGTAATGCCTGAGCTTCTGGATGACGAACACCAAGGCGAGGCACATCTTTTCTATTAGGGAGTAGTTCAACTCAGCGCCGATGAGAGTTCGACTGAGGTAGTAAAGTGCTCATTCTTTCTGGGATTCATTCTCTTTTGCCAAAAGTGCTATAACTGAACTTTCCTGAGAGGCTTCCCGGGCACAGGCACCCTCAGGATAGGTGGACTTGATAAATACTTTTTTATGCTTTCAAAAGCGTTGTGGCACGCTTCATCCCATACGAACGGAACATCCTTCTTCATGAGTCGACTGATCGGTTAACAACGCCCTGCAAGGTTGGAAATGAAGCGTCTGATAAAGGCTAGCCGTCCTTGTAGACTTTTCAGCTCGTGCAGGTTACTTGGCTTAGGCATGCTTCGAATGGCCTTGATCTTTGATTGGTCCACTTCAATGATACGGTGCTTGACAATGAAGCCGAGGAACTTTCCAGAGGTGACACCAAATCCACACTTTAATGGGTTCATCTTAAGGTTGTATTTTCACAGCCTTTCAAACACTATTCATAAATCCTTTAAGTGATCTGATCTTTTCTTTGTCTTGACCACCACATCGTCTACGTAACATTCTACATTTTTGTGTAGCATGTCATTGAAGATTTTCTGCATTTCACGTTGGTATGTAGCTCCAGCGTTCTTTAAATCGAAGGGCATCACCTTGTAGCAGTAGATACCTTTTGGAGTACGGAAGGCTGTTAGTTTCTCGTCTTCGAGAGCCATGTGAATTTGGTTGTATCCATAATAGCCGTCCATGAATGATAGTGCCTCGTGGCCAGTGGTTGCGTCCACCATGATTTCGATGATTGGCATGCGGAATTCATCCTTCGGGCAAGCATCGTTAAGGTTCCAGAAGTCTACGCAAGCACGTATTAGTCCAGATTTCTTAAGGACAATGACGATGTTGGAGATCCACTTGAGGTATTGCACCTGTTGAATGAAGCATACTTCGATTAGCTTGTCAATCTTGGCCTCAATTTGTGGGATGAGATCAGATCGATATCGTCTTTGAGTTTGCTTTATCAGTCGTGTTCCAGGCTTGACTGCAAGATGATGCATAGCGATGATAGGGTCAAGGTCGGGCATTTCTTTGTAGGTCCAGGCGAAGACGTCTTTGTACTCTAATAGCAGCTGGTAATACTCCTCTATCTCGTCTGCACTTAGTAGCGCACTTGCGAAGATAGGCTTTGGTTCCTCGCTTGTGCCTAAGTTGAGTTCCTTGAGATCATTAACCGTGGCTTGCCCCCCATCTTCAAGCTATGGTGGCGCAACAGTGACATCTTCCTCAGGGATTTCGTCTTTTTTGCCTTCTTGGATCGTGATGTGGAAGACATCTTGGACCTCCTCTTCAGTCCTGTCCACTCGAGCTTGTTGGCATGAAGATTGTCCAATGTGGATGATGGTGCGCTTTCTTACTTTTAGTGGTCCATTTGTGTCAAACTCCAAGATTGCTTGGCGTTTCATCCTTGAAGGAATCGAGCTTCGAACGTCGTCTTTTTTTACTAGCTTGTCGAGTTTTTCTTCCTTTGGCATTGTCTCCCTTTTTCTAGAAGGTTTCTTATTGTCTTCAAGTCTTTCCAAAGCTGACCGTCGTCGAGGAGAGCTAGCCATGTCGCTTTGTTTCTTAGGTTTTGACAACCTTTCGAAAACAGAGCTTTGGGATGTTGGCGTATTAAGCCTCTTGAAGACGGTGGTTCAGTCTTGACCACTAATGCGATTAAGTGCCGAAATTCTGGGTCTTAAACGATTCATCTTATTGAAGACTGACGTCCGAGGGGCGGGTTTAAACTTCTCTTGATCTTGTTCAATGGTCACGTTGATGTGTTGAGCGCTTTGCTTCAAATCTTCACGGGTGCATTTAGTGTGAAGCCAAGTCCAGCTTTGTTGTTGTCAACTCCATAACCATGCTCCTTCAACTTCTATTGAGCCTCGGTGAGGTCACGGTCTTTATTGTTGACGATGTTTGCAACCTTCTTTCCAGGATTTGAAGAGGAAGCGAAGTCGTACCGAGCCTTTGACATGAGTTTGTAGGCATTTGGATCAAAACCTTCTTCGATCCTCTTGATTGGAAGAAAGCTTGGTTCCACCCTCTTTGGCAGAGCTTTTACGAAGCCTTATGGTGGTCAGGTAACCTTAGCATAACCTAGCTGTGTTAGAGGCAAAACCACATTCGTCTTGAGCAACTTTACATCATCCTTGTGCCACTGTGTGTCGGCTTTGTTTTCTCTAGTTTTCGAACAAGGATTGACCATTCTTTCTTCTTGACATCGGGATGTACTGGAAGACGGGTGTGATTGATCTTTTTGAGGGTGTCTTACTCCCTTTGGTTGTTGCAGGTTTAGCAAGCTCATCATCGTTTTTGCTTGAAGATGGCACGACTTCTCCTTCTTGCTTCTTGGGCAGGGCTTGCCACTCTTGCTTTTTAGGTGTTGCTTTGCCCGTGGATTTAATCTCTTTTGGAAGAGTTTCGGGCACCATGTTTTCCTCCATGTAGAACTTGGCGTCTATGAAGTGTGATTCAGCTTCGGTGAATGGCATAGTATCGCCTTGGATCACCTTCACTCCTCCTCAGTAGAATTTTAAGCATTGGTGGAGGGTGGATGACACTACTCCATTCTCGTGCATCCAAGGCTTTCCTAAGAGCAAGCTGTAAGAAGTTCTTGCATCAATCACGTGGAATATTATGCTTGATTTGAGTTCACCAATGGTCATCTCCACTCGGATCATGCCCATCGCTCTTTGTCCTCCTTGATTAAAACCTTGGATTAGTAGATGGTTTAGGAATAGTTCAGCCACCTTGATTCCAATTGTGGTCATTGTTAACTTTGGCATGATGTTTATGGCCGATCCACCATCCATAAGCATTAAGTTGACTTTATGCTCCCTTATGTACCCAGGGACGAAGAAAGGACGGTTGTGAGGCTTGGATCCTAGCAGCAAGTCTTCATCGGTGAAGTGGATTACGTCCTGGGCAGCACAACAAGTGGCATACTCATGTGGTCGAAGTTTCAAACCTTCATCCTTGCTTTCTTACACTTCGTGGTCGTCGGGACTTGCCAAGACTGTTGCCAGTGCTCTTCGCTTCTTCTTTGGCAATCGTAGCACTTCCTCAATGCTAAAGTGTGTTGGCAGACCTTCTTTGGGCGTGAGGGTATTTTCTTCCTCAGTAGCGATAGCTTTGCCTTTTGAAGGCTCTTCCATTTCTACTTCAACCATGTGACAAGCGACGGTAGTGCACTGTTGGAAGAAGTCCTTCGGGAAATACTCATACAAGGAGACGGGAATGCATGGCTCTTGCTCCATAGGTTCCCCATTGTATGTTGACTTAGCAGCTCTTACGTTTCCTTTGGGCTTCCCACTGTTGCGGTAATGGTGCTTTCTCCCTTGCTCCACCTTTGGCTTTGTGGCTTGAGGTCTTGGCTTCCTCGTTTTTTTGTAAGTCACCAATGTCCACCCTTCTTCATCGTTGGTAGCTGCATCTTGGTCACTTGCTCCCAATGATGGTTGTACAGAAGGTGCCATGTGACTTGAGCATTGGCAGGAATGGTCATGAATCCTTTGGAGGAGAACGGGATCGAAAGATCCAAACATGATCGTAGTAGTATGTGTTGCAGCCGTGTCTTCAAGGTCAAGCTCGATTTTCCCTTGTTGTGCCAGCTTCATGATGAGTTCTTTGAGGACGAAGCACTTGCCAACAAGATGGCTCGATACGATGGTACTTGCAGTACATAGGATCGTTCACGCAATTCATCTCTTCGGGGCGTTTGCATTTCGGTAACTCTATTTTTGTACCTGTCTTGGGTGCGAGAAAGTTCATCTTTCTTTATCTCCTTCGCTTTGTTCTTGGATGAGATCTTGACGGGCGCAAATGAGGTTTTAATGATGGTAATGTTGATAGTAAAAGCTTCATTGGCAGGCTTCTTCCTATGATTGTCCACCTTCGGAGCAAATACCTTATCCTTCTTGAAGTTGGAGATTGGCTCATTTTCTCCATGATGGGCGATACTCAGCTCCATGTCGTGGGAACGAGTTGCCAGCTCCTCAAATGTTCTCGGTTTTATGCCTTGGAGGATGTAATGTAACCCCCAGTGCATGCCTTGAACGCACATCTCAATGGCGGAGGTTTCAGAAAGCCGATCTTTGCAATCCAGACTTAATGAATGCCATCTATTGATGTAGTCGACGACAGGTTCATCCTTCCACTGTTTCATACTGGTCAGCTCCAGCATGTTTACGATGCGACGAGTGCTGTAAAAGCGGTTGAGGAATTCCCTTTCTAGCTGATCCCAACTGTTGATAGACTCAAGCTCGAGGTCGGTGTACCAATCAAAGGCGTAACTTTTCAATGAGCGCACGAATTGCTTGACGAGGTAGTCTCCCTTCATCCCAGCATTGTTGCAGGTTTCAATGAAATGGGCGACATGTTGCTTTGGGTTTCCCTTTCCATCAAACTGCATGAATTTTGGCGACTGATAACCCCTCGACATCTTCAAAGCATTAATCTTCTTGCAGTAGGGCTTTGAGTATAGCATGGACTTATGTGACCTTCCTTCGTACTGCACCTTCATGGTGCTGACGATCATCTCTTGCAACTGCTGGATAGAGAGAGATCCCATGAGCACTGTTGCATGGTCTGGCTCCAGCTTCTCTTCGACTTTCTCCACCGGAGGCTCATCTTCTTCTTCGACTTCTTTCTTTAGTGGATCAACCTTTAGGTTGACTTTCACATCGTGTTGCACGTCCAGTTGGTTGGTGAGTGCAGCGATTTGCAAGTCTTTCTCCTCCATAGTCCGTGTAAGTTTTGTGATCGCTTCATTCATTTGAGCCAGCTGCTATTCGATTGAAGTCGCTCATGTGGTCATGACTTGCATGGCTGAGCTACTGCTCGAGTCGGCATCAGAAAGTAAGGGCTCGGAGTACCTTCTCAGGCTTTCTTCCCTTGGCGCACTTAGCGAGGCCAGGGTGATCACGGGCTCGTGCCTCAGGTGCTCTTGTTCCTTCAACAGAGTTGATGCAGGGGTTGAAGACACAGCGGAAAGAGCTCTTGCCTTGCTTCAAGTTGTGACGCCCAAAATGCCATTACTTGCAGCGACGACGTTCTTGGTCTTCGCATTGGTTGCGGGAATAACTTAAACATTTCTTGACGCCATTTGTGCTTTTTACAGATTTGAAGATAGAGATGAGAGGTTGAAAAGTCCCACCAGGCGTTCCAAATTTGTAAACACGAATATTCCTGCGATAAATGAAACAAGAACACGTGTACAAAATAATATTTTGTATTTAATTTTGGGGTTACAATCTCTTTTACAATTTGATCATCTGATTCTATCTTCGTAAGGTGTAGATTTGTGGATGGGTTGTTGATCCAAAGGGCCGTCGAGGGTTGGTCTAGGGAAGAACAGTGGTGCAGACTTGTTGATGTTATTGATCCAAAGGGCCATCGAGGCTTGATCTTAGGATGAACGAAGACGAACGGATCTTCAAGGGCTTTCGGGGCTTGATCTTGATTAACAGTTGTGTGGATTTCTTCAAGGGCCTTTGGGCTTGATCTTGATGAACAAGGATGAACGGATCATCAAGGGCCTTCGGGGCTTGATCTTGATGAACGAGGATGAACGGATCTTCAAGGGCCTTTGGGGCTTCATCTTGATGAATGATGAACGGATCTTCAAGGGCCTTCGAGGCTTGATCTTGATGAACAATGAACGGATCTTCAAGGGTTTGATGAAGAACGAAGAGAGCTTTCTTGATCATTCGGGATTCTTGGGAATTTGGGAGGTTGGATGCTTGAAAGCTTTAGAGTGTCATAGCTTCAAGGATTTGGGGAATTGTCTTCCAATTTGGGAGTAGAGAAATGTATATGTGCATTGGTCCCTTGAAATGGATGAAATGGCCTTGTATTTATAGAATTTTTCAAGGCCTAATTTTGAATATAATATTCAGATGAAATAAATCATTTCTGCCAGGTGTTGACACGTGTCCTATTTGATGACTTTTCTGATTTTTTTCCATTTTTCATCGAGTCACACGACACGTGTAAAATTTATGTGACACGTGATCGTTGAAATTTTAATGCATTGTCAACATTTATTTCACCGATATTTTGATGTCTACAGATCTTGACACACCTCGACCCTTAATGTCCACCTGGACTCCGAATCGAGCTGTGCTGGCCGACACTAGGAGGGTGACGAAGCCATAAGTGTAGTGATGTGGAAAATGTGAATAAATTTAAACCTAAAAGTGCCTAAATATAAGAGTGCAGTTGTGAGTGGGAATGAACCCATTTCACACGTGATGTCAGAGCATAAGTAAAGTACAGTAAAGTAGGATGAGAATTGTACCATCGAAGGTAATCTCCAATACCAAGATTTGCCAAGAATCCTCATCGACACAAAAGCTCAGCCGCTAAAACTTGGAGGGGCGAAAAACAAGGGTGAGTGGGCCTAAAAATAAAGCTTTGTAAAAAACCTTTTCGAAAACATAATAACCCCTCGCCGTAAAACAAGTATAGTTTCCAAAATATACATACTACGTATAGTAAGAAAATACTTACAGTAACCTGCAATATCACAACAATTCAATATGGCATAATATTTTGTAAGTAAACAAATAACGTCCGTAATCACATAATCTCGCATAAGCAAACATATCATATCGAGTGTTCATCGACACATGCTGACACATGAGTTCATGCAAAGATATTTTGGCATGAACAGGACTGGGTGTAACAATGATATACGCTCTAGTACTACAATCACGTGATGACTGGCGCTATGTGCAGCACATACGAGTCCTAATTGCCTATATCAATCTAGGACAGGACTGGCACCTACAATGGATCCAAAGTGAACATATGGTGCAATGTGCACATACATGTGAAAGATTGGCTCTGGCCCGGGCGAGTACTAACACTGGTGCATCAAACGATGAGCAGATAACATATATATAGTCACGCCACAATGACTTGATAATTCTAGCCAGCATATATTATTTATGGCTGCAAATATAATTAAGGGATCCCAAGCGTACCTGTGCATCCCGCAGGATTCAGAATAATTTCGTAAATTCCGTCATTTCACTAATTCTTGTAAACATTAGTCTAATGTAGACATATGTAGGAAATTCTTTTTCAAATGTATAGATGGAAACTAACAAATATGTATATACTATATAAAAGAAAAGACCCACTCACAGATCATGTCGTCGGGTCGAAGCTGTATAATAATTGTACCTAAGCATAATATTAGGACCCATTAGTAAAACTCCACTAAAACAATTAAATTTCCATCCTCAGATGGAATATTCTGTTAAAGTTAACTGAAAAGTTAACGAAATATTCCCCTGGAATATTCCTTCTAAATCCTTAAATGGGTCTGGGTCGGCTGGTTCAAATTCGATTTGGATCCAGGCTTGGATCCGGGTTTGGGCTTGTGCCTTTTTTTTTTCCTCTCTTCTTCTTCTTCTTCTTCTCTGGCCAGTTGTTGCTGCAATCGTTGGGATAGCTAAACCCAGCTCCGACCACACGAATTCTTAACTAAACCTAGCCTTCCAATATATCAAATTGAAGCTCATAGGACAAGGAATCAGAATATACCTTTGGTTTCCTCGGTCGTGGCCGGAGTTGGTCGGAAAAAGGCTCGAAAGCCGTCGAAAAATCTTGGAAGTTCCTCCCCGACGTGGTTCTGCGTTCCTAGCTTCACTAAGACGACATTCAGGGTTAAGTTGGATCAAATCGAGCTATAAGAAAAGTTTTAGGGGTCTCGAAGCCTACCTTGGTCGTGGACAGAAAGAACTTGCCGGAAAAATCAAACTAATACAATCTCATCCTCGGTCTGTACATGCCCAGATAGCTCAGTTCTTGAATGGAGGTTGGTAACTGGTATTGTGGTGGTGGTTCAGTGGTCAGATGCATCGCCGAGTGACAAGGTGGTGTGACAATGCTTGTTGTTCCGACGAGGGTGGTACGGTATGGCGTGGTTCTCTGAGCTTGTTGAAAGAGAGAGGTGAGACGGAGCTGAGAGATGAGAGAGAGTGAAAGAATGTTCGAGAGGAAAGAGAGCGGTGTGAGGTCGTGATCTGGGTTATGATGCTCCCCGGAGTCAACGAAAGTGGGGGTGGTTAAGAATGGCAATTTAATCTGTCAAACCTGATCCCCGTAGGTAACCGACCCGAACAGTTCGGTTTTGGGATCAAATTTCGGGTTTTTTACGGTTATGGGTAACCGTTGTGTAAATTGTTCGGTTTCGGGTTCAGTTATGGTTAAAGGGGTATCAGCTCCAAACCCGTACCCGAACCCGCCCAATTTTCATTCTTTAATAAAAAAATATAAATATTTATTATTTATATTTTTTAATAAAAGAATGAAACCCCTATTTTTTTCTCCAGCGACTTTAATACTTCTTGGGAGACTCCAAAGGTCTTGAGTGTGCAGTGCAGACTTCAAAGTCTTTATCTTTATTCCAAAAATTTTGATGCTTTCAAGTCATGGAATCTGGAAGAACTCAAAGATCAGAAAAGATGGTTCGATACTTTAATTTTGGGAAGAAAAACCTATTTGTTTTGTGCAGCTCCTTCACTTGGTCTGCGCAGCTCTTTTTGGAGAAACAATAACAACCAAAATCAGCCACCTCCAAGCCATCACCAACAAAACGGTTTCATTGTTGGTCATGAAGTTTAAACAATGTGGCGATGCCTTCATCCTCCTCATCATTGTCTTCATCTTCCACGTCATCGATTTTGGATTCGGCTCCGGTGGTTGGCCATGGCGAAATGGGTTACTGGACCGCGTGGTCGTCAGATCTTCCAACATCCAATGGTGCATATCATTAAGTCTTTTTTATCTAAGGAGATTTCTTCTGTCTTAGCTTAGCTAGGTTCTATTTTTCTTTAATTTGGTTTTTATTTTTTGTTATGTTTGTGTGGGTTGTGTTATTTACTACGGCTTTACCATCAGTAGCTAATAGCTAATCCTTCTAGGAGTATCTGAAAATTAATTGGAATTGAGTGAGAGAATTGAACAAAGTAAGTCAAGCTTGGTTGTAAAAAATTTGCTTTAAGGTTGTAACACTTGCTTAATTTTTCATAAGAAAGAAATATTATAAATTCATAATGGAAAAACCGTTACCCAATGGGAAATCCGTTACTCATTGGGTTCGGTTACAGGGAATACCCGCTCAGGTTTTTTTACGGTTTCATGTATGGAGAAAACAAACGGATTCGATTATGGGGATGGCACATCCGAACCCAATCTGTCCCGTTGCCATCCCTAGCGGTGGTGCTGTGCTTCATAGAAGATGGGAGATGTCCGGGTGAGAGAGCTCTTCAGGAGAGAGAAGTGAGGTGGCAACCAATGAGAGGCTGACGAATTTGGAAGGGAACACGGGAGTGAAGGGAAAGAGTGGGGTATGGGGCCCCCTTTAACACACAACTCAAGGTCACCAATGAAGAAACAGAAAATATCTTTGGTAATGTGAATTTACCAAAACGCCTATCACGCTCCGTAGTTTGTAAAATTTTCGTCGTAACTTCAAATTTGATTCTGTCTGCGCCTACGCGTTGGTAGTGACGAGCACTATGAGGATACGCTAAAAGAATATTTCGTACGTCTCACTATACGATGGTCAATGAAAGTCAACATCCTCGCCTCTAACGCATTTTTGTCAAATCATTCTTTTAAAATTTATAAAATTGTAAAATTAGGGATGGATTGTCACAATTCTCACTCCCCCTCTCCCATTGATTGTCATTAGATTAGTTAAAATTTTAAAATTCATGTCTTAAACAATTAAACCAACTTAATCTAATGGTAGGTGTAGTTGTACTATAATTTTCTTTTTTATATGGATGACTAAATATTCTTCAAATGAAATGAAGAATAGATGACTTTTAGACAGTGACCAAAACAATAAACGATTCTGATTATGAAAAAAAGGACACGTGTTATGAATAGAATAGTGTTGTTGTTGGGGGGGGGGGGGGGGGGTGTGTGGTGGGGGGGGAGAGTGTTAAAAATGAAAGGTTATCTGGTAGGAAATTAGGAATATAGAATCGTGTGGGGAATCATTCTTTGGGATTCTAAGTACTTTTAGCTTACTTGTCCCACTCGAGCGAGCGAGCGAGTGCACATGATCTCGATTGCCTCTCTGAAGCCAAAAATGGAGACGACAGCAATTGCGATTGCAGGAGACTTGTTTTCTTGTTTTGAAACAAGAAGAAGCAGCTTATGTCATCCTCCTCCGACGAGCACCAGATGGAGGTGGCGGAGGCAGAGGCAGAAGCAGAAGCAGTCTTGCTCTCGTCAATTCCGCATTCCACAGGTACAGGTTCTGCTCATTTCTCCATCTATCCATTATCTATTAGGGTTTAGGGTTTATGGTTAGCGTCATTGCCTAGGACAAGACTCGATCCATTATTAATGATTCATGCATCATATTCGGCTTTTTACAGGAATTCGTTTGGCCTTCTCCTGATGATGATATCCCCTTTTGGAAGAAGCCCTTCCCTTCTTGGGATGTCAACTTGGAACCTGCCTCCCAAGTAATTAAAGATTCCAAACTCATGCACCTAGTTCATGTCACCGCTGAAATGGCACCCATTGCCAAAGTTGGTGGTCTTGCTGATGTTGTCACTGGACTTGCTCGAGCTTCTTTATCGCGCGGCCACACTGTACATGTAATGCTTCCTTTCTACGAGTGTATCCAGAAGCACCAGATCAATGACCTCACGTTAGTCGCAACATATAACTCTTTTCACCATGGAAACTGGATTCCCACTAATGCATACAGTGGGATAGTTTCAGGAATCCCAGTTATACTTATTGACCCATCACATCACTTCTTTAAGGGCCATCATGTCTATGGGGGTTCCTACAATGAGCTCGAAGCATATCTCTTCTTTAGTCGTGCTTGCCTTGAATGGATGCAGGTTATTACTTGAAAACTCGGTAACTCTGTTCTTCCAATACTATCTTCACAATTTGTTCTTCCAGTATCTGACAAGAGTATACGATATGTCATTGCAGGTGACTGGAACACAACCTGATATTATTCATGTCCATGAATGGCAGACAGGTGCTTTGCCGTTACTTTATTGGGATATGTATCATTATCTCTCACTTAAGGTATCTACTTCTGTTATTGCCACTGCCTCAGCTTCATATGCCTGAGGGATAACAATGTAGTAAAATAGTTGATTTTTGTGAATAATATTAATATGATCTTGTGTAATTCTCTAATTTGTAGAAACCGAGAGTAGTATTGACAATCCATAACATGGAGCACTATGGTGAATGTAGGTAAGAAAATATATTTCTTATGGAGAAAAGGTAAGTAAATGCTTCTATATTGCTCCTTTTGCATGCTACTTTTTCCATTACCATTTGACCAATCTTTCTTTGTTGGGCATCCTTTGATTGCTTTTTACCTGACTGAATGTCTCAATTATTTAGAGTTAAACCTTTTATTCCAAAGTTTTACATCCACTTTGTTCATGTCCTTGTACTGATAAAATCCTAGTATGCGTGAACTCTCAGCCTCAGTTTTGCGTAAAATACCGGAATCTGGTGATGAGCAAGAGTCGGGTCTTCTATTTTGGCTGCGAATTAAATGAGTTATTTGTAATTAAACACTTTCGCTCACATTTTATAAACCATCTATCTAACAGAGAAATACTTGTTTTGCTTGTATTTTTTAATTTGTGTGCATTTTATATCCATATGACTTCAAAAATAGCTGTTTCATTATCATGCAAATTTATTTTTCTAAACCTCGTCATAAGCATTGTTTTCTTCATATGGCAGACAAGAGCAACTGAGCATGTGCGGTCTTGATGGATCTTTGTATGCTAACTTTGAAAAAGTGAGCTTTTTACATGGATTTGATTGGTTCTTAGGTCCCTTTAAGATATTTGTTTTTGGAAAAAAAATTGCATACATGACATACATGAATGTCATGTATGCATGTGTATTTATCGGAACCATATCAAATCAGTTTGTTGAATTTTTAAATGTTACGCTTTAACAGACGAAACTACCATGTCTCTTACTCCTATCAATATGGTTTAGGCAATTGATGATCGAACTGTTGGCCATAATCCTGAGAGGTTAAGCTTATTGAAAGCTGGAATCGTCTACAGCAGTGCAGTAGTGTAAGCGGTCTTGCTTGTTGGTTTTGTAATTGAATATATCTCTAATTTCTTTCTCTATCAGCTCAAATTGCTGACAATAACCATAGCCAACCACAGCTAAGAAATTCACCATTTTGTTACTTTTTAATTTATTTCCTTGAGCTATCTAACTGCAGTTCTCCAAATGATATAACAAAAAGGTTGCATTGTTTTCAAAGCGGTAAAAAGTTGTCTGTGTTGGTGGAAAGAGAAGGGGTGTGGTTCTGGGGAGAGGTACCATGTTCACAAATTTCTCGCTTATATGCGGGGAAAGGAGTATGAGGGTTTTTGAGAGTGAGTATTTATGGGATAGAATTCGTTTTTCGGCTTCTTGTGGGCATCTGTAGCTTCGGGGTTTAGAAGAGCTATCTTTCTATGTTATTTGATTAAAGTGGAAAGCAGCTGCTTCGTAGGTTCTTGAAATTCTGGTTTTCTGTTTCCAGATCTCTCTAGGATAGAGTTTGATTCTGCAATTTTCATGTTTAGTTTGTGCAGAAGTGGAAGTGAATTACTTGTTCACTATCTTTAACTTATTTTATATTTAATGCAAAGCTTTACTCTCATAACCATTCAAGAATGTGCATCTCTTCCTTTGAATACTGTACCGATACCAAAAACATTGGTACTTGGTGAGGACGAGTCCTTGAACATCTTATAGTTGTGCCTGGTTTTCCCATATTAGTCACATTCACAGTTTATCTTTATTATCAAATCAAGGTTGCCCCCTCACACATCTCTAACTAGTGGTGCAACATTAGACCGGACTTTGTCCTGTGGGATAGAGTATAGCATCAATGTCTATCTACTCCTTTTTCACTGGCAGATGCAGATGCCTTCATCAAAGTAGGAAAAAGGTTTATACCAAGTGACTGACCTTGACTTGATCAAATTTCATATTAAGTCCACACGTAAAATATATTGATTACTCTAGTGGTGGATTTTCTTTTCTTTCTAGATGTATTTTGAAAGGCAACTCCATCTCTTCCTTTAGTGTAATCTTATATTTCTCATTGTGCCTGTGTGAGCATGAGCACACACAAGCTCACCCCTTGTATCTGTTGTGTGAACAAGTGATTCTTTCTTTCACTTTCAGTACAGTTTCTCCAACATATCTCAAGGAAACACTCTGCTCTGGATGGCTTTCAAGTACTTTGATAAGAAACCGTGATAAGTAAGTTCCTTAACTGTGATAATGAACATAAATTGTTTTACATTTTTCATAAACTTTGAGGTTTGATAAAAAAAGTAAACTTTTATATGTTGCTCTGTGGCTGAATAAGACATAAGGGAACTGTATCAACCATTATTGAACTGCTGTTGCAATACAAGCTCTGGCAAGTGGCAATTACCAGTTGCCTTTAGTGATATTTTTTCATGCATTTTGTCTCCTTTAAAAACTGCAATAACATTACACTCTCATGTTTTAATCATGATCAAATGTATAGTGACTTTCAAGAACATTTAGAGATAGGCAGAGAGGCTTCTTAGAAATAGCTCACTCCTTGTTGAATATTTGAATTATACATAACAATCAAATGATCCAAATAGAACTTGGGGATTATAGTTTGTACTATTCGCGGTGCTTTCATCATGGCGTAATTCTGTTTTACGTAATTATGTGTTGGGATCTTCCAGACCTCAATCATGTGTGGGATTTTCCAAATCTTGATTTGTGAATAATATCACTCCCTGGTGGTCTTTGTAACACCTACCTCAGTTACTTTAAAATCCATTGTGGACAAATAATGCTTTTTGCATGAATTTATTTGAAGTATGGTTTCCCACGCAGGAAACTTTCGTGCTTGTTACTTGCTGCATATTGTGTGCCTATATATATATTCAACTTGACGTTTACTGTGCTCTCTGATTAAGAGTTAAAACCTCTTGTTGACTTTAAAGAAGGTGAAAATCTCTTCTTGTCTTTGCATTTGTTGATATTTAAATATGTAAATTTATAGGTACTTCGGTATAGTAAATGGAATAGACACTGCGATGTGGGACCCTTCTACTGATGTTTTCTTGCCTTCAAAATTCCATGGTAAGGACTTATGAGTAAGCTTGTATTAGATTTGCAAGTCTGGAAACGCTGTTACTAAGAATTGAACCCATTGCACAGTAGTTTTTATTTTCATTATCATTTGTTCTGTTTCTTGCAGCTCAAAACCCTGAGGGCAAGAAGTTATGCAAATACTATGTCCAAAGGGGACTTGGTTTGGCCTCAGGCGACCATGTACCAGATACTGCACTCAAGGTTCCCTTGGTTGTATGTATCACTCGTTTAGTTGCACAAAAGGGTCTTCATTTGATTACTCATGCAATTAAGCAAGTTGAGGAACTTGTAAGTTTGTTACTACGTTACATCTTTTTGTGTTCTAAGTTGTGCCTGGGCTATGTGGATAGCTGAGCAGGAATGTGTTGGTGCCTAGGAATGATGAGTGCACTTTTTCTTATTGGACATCCTTCTTATAGAAAGCCTCTGTATATATATAGACACATGCACCAACAAGATTTTTTCTTGTCAGACATTTTGACATGTATATGAGAGTGAGACCTTGTGAAAACTACCAGTGTTATGTAAGCTGGTACAAGGTTGGTTTCCGAAAAGATGTCCATTGTTGAAGCAATTATTTATTTAGTTGTGAAAATATTGGCAACTATTTACTTGTCTTTTCTCCAAAGTTTTTTCTTTAGATTCTATACTTGTTTCCTGACTCGCTATAGTCTCTGATAAGAGTTCAGAATGTGCTTTCCATGAGTTTCTCATTCCTCCAAATACTGGACTCATTAGGGTGGACAAATGGTTATACTGGGAAAAGCTCCTGATTCTCGGGTTGAAAGTGAATTTGAAGGTCTTGCAAAATTGGTGAGGGATTTGAGGCTTCTCTCTTTTTAATCTCTCTTTTTTTTTTTTAGTTCTTTTTTTTTATTTATTCATTTTCTAGGTATCTATGTCTGAAGAACCTTATGTGAATGCACCATACATCCCTTTTCTGTTATAATAATCTCTTGTACCTTAATTAAAATCCTAACAATGTTCAAGTTGTTTTATTTAAATCCTTTGATGTCGGAGGCTTTTGTTATAATTCTGACTCTTCTCTACTGGATCTTGCTCTTTTATGTATCCGGCAATAGACTAGACTCAGCAAATTAGAGAATAACTAGAAACACACAAGATTTATACTGGTTCAGCAGAACTTTCATCTACGTCCAGTTGTGATTTCTCTACCTAGCGAAATCATAGCTTCCTTGATTAATAATAGAGCATACAGTACTTTTGTAAACCCTAAAACTAATCCCTTTTCTCTTTCTCGACTGTCTCTGGTTTTGCTCCCACTTTTCCAGCCTTGCAGCACCCTATTTTTAAGTATAGGGTGTGGTTTACATGCCTATTTTTCTGATTAAGTTTCCTATTCTATGTGGAAATAGGAAAATACTTTATTTCCTATTTTATATGGAATAGGAAAGTACACTTTCTTTCCTATGCTATATGAAATAGGAAAATACACTTTCTTTCCATTTCCAATTATCTTCTAGGGTTCCCAGTCTAATTGTACAAGGAAGCTTAATTATTTCCTAATACAATCCTAAACAAAATAGGACACTAACTTTAATGAGCCAATTCCTGCTTTATGATCTTCTTTTCTTTGTTTCTTCCCCTGCCTTCTGAGTCAAAGCAAGCTAACAGATGTCCATATTTGCTATCATTTTTGTAGCATAACCAAGGTCCCAGCATTCGGATATTATTGATGTATAGGTAATTAATCTTGAAACACCATGATATAAGTTTTGCTTTCCTGCTGTTGACTTTATTCTAGTTCGTCCCGGCATACAGCAACTGGGATAGCTCCTCCCAGCATTCGGATGTTTCTGCTTGCTAAATTTTGTTGTTTCTGATTTACTTTTCTATGCAGTGAGGAGCTATCCCACTTGCTGTATGCCGCTGCAGACTTTATTTTAGTTCCTTCCATGTACGAGCCATGTGGACTTGCCCAAATGATTGGAATGCGTTATGGGGCAGTATGTATTTCTGCTGGACTTTAAAATCCTGCCATTTTATGTTGTCTATAGTGATGGCTATATTAACAACTTTACTGAAGTACTCCAGAGCTTGATCAGAATTGTGCATAAAAAATATGACATGATCAGCATTCATTACTGTGTGCATATACTTTCTTGCTACACCATTTTATCTATGTATGGTTTTTTGGCTAGTGTCGTGTTTGTCAGAAGATGATTTTATTCACATTGCAGTAAAATGTAAATACACAATAAAAGTATAGAAACAAAGTTATTTAAAGGTCTCACTTGGGTTCAACCGATTGTTTCAGGTCCCAGTAGTTAGAAAGACCGGCGGTCTTGCAGACACAGTCTTTGACATGGATGATGAACCAAATCATGACATGGCCAATGGGTAACTTATTTTTTAATAGTTAAAAAGTGCATACTCTGAGGTTCTAGTAGATATTACTAGGGTGAAAAATTATTGTGCTCCGAGTATTATTGGTAGAAGTGTCGCAATCAATGCTGCAATGCTTTTTGTTAGGTTTGTTTTTGAAGGAATCGACGAAGGATCCCTGAATGGGGCTCTAGGTCGTGCATTTGCTTGCTACAGAAACAGTAAGTTCTCCTTGTATAGAACTTGCTTAGTTTTCTTGTTACTCACTCGTGTGATTTGCATGCTACAAAACAGTAAGTGCTGCTTGTATTGGATCTTGCTTAGCTTTTACTGTAGTTGAGGACCAACAAGATACAAATTGGAAAATTCTACTGTTCTCTACTGTCATATGTTTTTTGCCCAACCTATGTTGTGCACAGTGCACACATCATGCCATTGCAAGAGAACAAGTATGTTGTAGAATCCGATTTATGAAATGCGGCGTAAGATGGGAAGAAAATGTTGGGTTCCGATTTATGTACTAGTTTGTAATTATTCTTGTCTGGCTGTTATTGAATTATAATTGGTGGTGCAGAAGGAGATGAATGGAATGGCATTGTTAAGAAGGTTATGGAAATTGATAATGGCTGGAACAACACAGCTGGCAAGTACATTGAGATTTATGAATCAGTTAGAGCATGAGAATGTCGATCATCATGTGCGGCAGCTGGCTAGAGAAGCTTCAGTTTGCCCGTGGTGGCGCAAATTCCAAGTACTGGAACTGGATCCTTGAACCTTTATGGTTGGTGTTATGCTCGGTGTGCAGAATGCAGATTGTTTGATTATTTATTTTTTCTACTTCTCTTAATTGAGTGGTAGTTTACTTTTAAGGAAATAACACTTCAATGACTCATTTCGTCTTGGTCTGCTAACATAAATCGTTCCTGAAATGAACGGATGGAAACTAAATTGATTCCCAAAGAATCCATTCCATGAACCGAACCGTCGTCGTTTGGCAACGGGTGGGAGGGAGGAAGATATGAGATACATGCACTGCATACCAGGCCAAATCACATGTATCCATCATATCATATGCACAAAAATTATCAAACGTCTTTAGTTTGTGATTTCATTCATTCACGAATCACGACACAGAATAGAATGAAAAAAGAAGAGAAAATCTTGTGCAAAAGTAAGTGCGTTTTCTGAATTCATTCATTCCTCCATATTCATTCGTTTATTGATTGATCAACCTCTCAAATCCAACCCAAATGGGTTGGGGGTAACGCTACAAATTCTTCCTCCGTTACCCAGCTGAGCCGCCAGCACAACACCAGTAAGACAACTCTAAAGTTACAACCTCTGAATGGCATCTCCTAGAGACAGACAAGACAGACATAATAGTATACAAACACCCACAACCTGCATTGCATTCAACAAACTACCTCCACATCGCCAAAACCAACAATCTAATTCTAACCCTACAATAAGGAAAACCGAGCTTCAGATACAAAACTAAACAGCCTTCCTGCCAAGCACGCCACCCTCGAGTACCACCTAATTGTTCTGGACAACTGACCATCAAGGAAAGGAAAAAAAAGGTTATAAAACGGAGTCAGCTTGCATCCTGACTGCTTGAGATGACGAAATTACCACCTCATGCTTTGTCAATGAGTGAACTACTCTTAAAAATCACAAGGGTACACCTAGTAGTATGTTGTCGCTGCATGCATGCCTAAAATGCCTAAGCACTAGTAGTTGATGCACCTGTTGCCCCTCCTGTCAACCGACTCGCTGTCGTCTCCGTCACTACTACTTTCAGATGGCAGTGCTAATTCTTTGTCACCCTCTTCCAACTCCAATACTCGAGATAAGCTATCAGATATTTGGTCCATGGAGGAATCATGTTCAAGGATTGCTGAAGCAGCTTCTGTTTTAGAGCTAATGTCATGTTCGGTTTTTGCTGCTACTTTGCCGTTACTTCCTTTCAACTGCAGGGCGTGATCAAAACTATCAGAAATTTCCTTAACAGAATCAATGCCAACTGAATCAGAAGCATCTGTAGTCGAACTAGCTTCTTGTTTAACTTTCCCTTCCTTCAAGGATTTTTCCCGCTCATCATAAAATTCAAAGTCATCTATAATAGATGTCCGTGCATCAAAATCGTTGAAAATTTTCAACAGCTCAATACCTTGTTTGAGATTCACCTGATAATGTTTCAGCATCAGGAAATAAAATGTAAGGCAGATGCAAACTCTCAATCCGCATTAGAGCCAAACTTAACGTTTCAATCACTTCATACAACAGAGATTTTAGACCACATGTAAACCCATAGAGATATAAACAAAAAATAGTTTGGAAAGCGATTTTTTATGGTTGATCCATTAGTTAAGAGTGCTCATCTAGATTCAAAATGTGTTCAAATAAGCCTTCTCAACTCCAATTCAAACTTCGCTTGTTTCATATTTGAACAAGATATACCCAATATGACCCACCCAATTTGGAAGGTTTTGAGAGGGCAAGGTAACTCCTAAAATAAAGCTATCTCAAAAACCATGAACATTTACACAAAGGGCTTTCTCTAGGGTCACAGTGGCAACAAAAACCAAATCTAAACTGGAGAATTGTTCTAGTTTCTAAATAAAAATGGAATCTTTTTTTAATGAAAATAACAGAGATTGAGAGAGATATGCTACCTCCTGACAATCTCGGCTGTGCGTGACGGGCTTATTGTCATTATTTTCAAGTAGAATGTGACGGAACCAGATGTTAGGAACATCCTTAACCATATGCCACTGAACTGGAAATTGCCCACTCCACCTATCTTGCTGCCAGTAATCAGCATCCTTCTCAAAATCTACAGGTCCAACCATTTCAGCTACCCCACAAAACTGTCCGCTAGCATTAACCTGTAGTGAGTTGTAACTTGTAAACAACAAAATCTAAGAGGACTGACAAAACTAAAGAACATATAGTTTAGATCGTATCACAACAAACATAGAATAACTTTAGCACAGACAACAAATTTCTTGTAAGCATCTATAGTATTTTTAAAGAAAAAAAATGCTGAACAAAGAAAAATGACCAATTGAAACCACAAAAGCCTTTGGCAAACAGTTATTAGGGCCTACGAATGACATACAAGGGAATTTGCCTGGTTTATATTACTGAATCTCAAAGAGAGACTGCCACGTTAAAACTTCAGTTATCATCTGGCTCTTATCGGCATCAATACCCATCATTATACCTAATGCTTTGTGATACTGATACCAATCATATACCCACCCACTTTCAACTAGGACCTCCTCAGCCCAGTTGCTCAAACAGTTAGGAAGATAGGGACAGATCAAAGAAACATACCGAAAAGAATAGGAAGACTGGGCAGCTGCATTTTATCTTCTTTGCCTCATGATAAGCAGCATCAAGTTTCTTGTTTCCATGAGGCGTGCTAGCCCAAACATTGTATTTAATACTTTTGTGAATGTTGTCCTCACTGAAAGACTTAATGATAAAGAATTTTGCATCCTTGTAATCTGTGACAAAATCTAGCTGGTTCAATGAATCAAGGTTAAATCCAGAAGCAGATAGATCCATTTTCCTAACACCAGATGAAGAACTCTGGTCGGAAGTACTCTTTCCCTTCATCTTTGAAGCCCTTGGTCCTCTGTTGCGGTCATTGAATATATCATGTGAATTATTATTGACGGAAATTGAGTCCCAGTCCCTCTCTCTTCTTCTGGTCTTGTCAACATTTAGTCGGTTCCGGTCATTACCAAACGAATATGAAGCACCACCATAGTTTGAGCTCTGGTAAGAACTGCCATGAGGATAGCGTCCACCAAAGGAACTTGAAACCAATCCATATCCATGCATTGGTCTCTGTTGAGAAATCTGAAAGTAAATCATAGATCATCTCTTAATCATCCCATAAAAAATGCGTCAACTTGGCAACTTGGTATGGCCATGGTTCAAGTTTAAAAAGAAAATTCTACAATTATATGCATAAACATTAGAGTAAATAAAAATAATCAACAGAATCCAAACAATTTATTTTAGTTCAAAAACCTAAACTGAGATACAATTAGAGAAAATGTGCCAAATCTTTTGAGACTTAATGACGTGATAGTAAGAATGAACCTTAACATTTCAACTATTCAAGAATTGACCCATGGATGGGCAGCATCTGTCTAATCGACTAGTAGCATGAGTTACTAAGGCCCTTTCAAGAGCAACCATACATCAATGGCAATGACCCTTTGACCCCTAAATCTTTTTTCTTACCACGACATGTGTTTCAACCTCCACCACATTTCTAGGAAGAAAAGAGTCCACGTGATGTCTAAGGATGACAAAAAACTACCAAAATTCCACTCCAAAAGAAAAGGGGAAAAAACAAGACTAACAGAATGTAATACAATTAATGCCATTATCTCCAAAATCTTGAATTGCACCGAGAACATATGAATTGTGTACCACCAGTGTGGGTGCAATGGTACTATATGCCTCTTATAAACACAAAAGTTGTATTCTGATCACCAAGCACAATGGGGAATTATAACTGCAATGCTGACCAGAACACAAAAACATGCCTCCAATACTGAACATATAAATATGACCGAAGTTGTATCCGTATTTAGAGTTCTAACAAAAGTACTAGCAACACTGTAACAATTCTTCCAGTCTAGGAACATCTCTTTATCAAGGAATTAAACTAGTGAAGTTAAAAGAAAACAAACCTGCCCAGCATTGTGTTCGTATGACCCAAGAATGCCCATTGGTGGAGGATAAATTGTTGGAGATGCTGAAGGACTAGAACCAAGATGTCCAGACAGCTCTCCACTAAATGATCTATAATTTACCATGTAACCTGGTCCTGGCCCATAACCTATGTTGTCAGTGCTACTACTTTCTGGTCTCATCAACTCAGATGGCTGGGGGTAATAAGATGGAGAGAAAGGGACCTGTTGTGTAGAATAAAGTTGGCCATCTACCATTACAGAAGGCAAAGGACCAGCGACTGGTGAATACTGTCCATATGCAATTTCGTGATTGAAGCCATAACCAGAGTGAAACAGAAGAGAAGGATTATCATTGTAGATGACCTAAAAAAAACAACAATAAAAGAACCAAAGGTAAGTTTGGCTCAAAAGGAAATCAGAGATTCAGAAGAATTGCGCAAGTGAATATTATACTCACTGGTGACAAAACATGCATTCCATCAGTATTATATGGAGAATATCCATCCCAAGCACCAGTGTTACTGCCATAACCTGAAACCAGATGAAACTTTAAAATCTGATCGTGTACAATTTTAATTATAAATTATGAGAAGAGTAGCAGAACATTGTCATTATTACCAAAAGCTTTTCTTTATTATGGGTCAACACCAAATAGAACCATGACATTTAAAACATAGTTCACGAAATCCCGGATAAAGAAACAACGCTTAAGAGTTCACAGGAATCAAACTATAGCTAACGTCAGACCACTCACGATCTACCGGAGAAAGAAACAAAAGTTCAGAAATTTAAAACGGCTTAATGTGCAAGGGCAATGTCACAACACTTAGAGTTTATGGGAATCAGACTATAGCTAACTTCAAACCACTACTATTTAGACCATCCTGATCCTCCTAAACCAGAGACAGCAGAAAAGGGTGAACAAACTCACCACCATAAATGTCCCCTTCATGAGATGAATACAAATTAAGCAGATGGGGAGTGCTTCGTTCTCCACTAACATCTGAAGACATGGGTTGTTCTGTAGCATCACCTGAAGGCCCTATGATGACTGCAGCTGGAGAAGGATTCACCGAAACTAGTCTTTCATCTTTGGGTAACAGTGGCTGAATATAAATTACAAAATCAATAAAATACAGCTACCAAAGCCTTAGTATACAAAGGAATAAATGAACAGACACAACATTCTTAGTGAGTATACAACCAATTACCTGCTCTTTCAAGATATCTGACTTTACAGGTCTCTCTCCTGCACCCAGAATTGCAGATGTTCAGTATCTCAGAAGAACAATAGAAGCACAGACATTCCAAAAAGCTGGAAACAGAAGGTGTATGCAACAGAGATAAATATTATAAATAGAAACAAGGTCTGCCCCTGCACACATCCAACCCCCAACCCTCACAAAGGATAGGAGAAAAATCACGTTCATTGCAGAGTATTCGAACCCATTGGCAGAACTTGCCCATGCAGAAAAAGCTTGAAAGGAAACGGTGCTAGAGAGTTCAGATACCAGCTAGCAAAGGTGTTCTACTTTCACAATGTGACATTTTGGATTTTAACATTCCTACACACTTCCAAAGATTCCGATCCTCTTTCACACATTGGTTGCCCCTACCCTCTTCTCTTAGATAGCTTCACATGTCCAACAATAACCCTTTCCTCTCTCGTGCACCTTCACTCATCAATGTTGAGTGGCTCTCTCTCCTTTCTAAGGTAGCTTTAGTCAATCGTCAATCTAGCTTAAAAGAATACAAGGTCAAGCAATATTCGCAACTCAGCAATATCAATTCGAAAAGAGGAAGGAGCTGCAAATCTGAACATGATCACACATGTGTTTTAATCAAGTGATTCTGCGAACTCTAACCTAGACCATCCTGCCCTAATACACCAACTGTAGACAATGAAGAGGGCCCACCTTACGACTTCAAACAGTTGCTTGCATCATACTTAAAAATTATAACTCATGGACATGCTGCATTATTAAACTGAACCAAGTAAAAACTTTATGAGCAGTGTGTATTCGTATGTGAGTTTTACAAAACCAAATAATGGATACCAATGGGTCTCCAATAATTCCGCTCTCACCCCGTTGACACAAAAACATCATCAAGAAGTCAAAAACCCTATCTTAGGATTTGGGGACCAAGAATTCAACGAAAACACAAGGAACAGCATAATGTTTTCGACATGAGTGCGACCAGAAACATAATGCATTCCGCACCTTGAATGCTTAAAGCTATTCTCGGCAGCGGACCAACAAATAATTGCCAGTAAATCAAACAATGCACAATGTGAGAATTACCAAAATCTACAAAAAAAATAACACCGACTCACAAATTCTTATTGCATAGCAACAAACAAACAAACAAACACAAAGTAGACACAAAAACATCAAACATTTCTGCCCAAAAACAAAAAGACTAGAGAAACAAGGGATACCAGTGGAGACGATTCGATCTTGGCCGCCCTGATGCTTGTCCATATATCAAAGAAAGATAGAGATCTATGACAAGAGAAGCGATAGAAACAATGAGGAAATGTTGCAGGAGAGAGAGAGAGGGAAATAAGAATAGAGGGTTTTAGGTTTTGTACCAGGAGAGGAGAGGATTTCGTTTGGATTTGGGTGCTGTAAATTAATCAAATTTTTATTAATTTGGCTTTCTGATTAAGGCGGTTTCCTTTTAATTTTTTGGGAATAATTGGTAACTTGGTTTATGAAATAATCACAGGCTAATTATATTTGGAAACTAATTTTTGCATACTATTATTCTTCTCCACATAATTTTAATTCATTGTTCCAGCCCAAATTACGATTTAATATAAAAATGAGCAGAATAAAAAAAAAAGTGAGTAAAAACCATTCTTATATTTACTCCCTCACATAATTATTTATGTTGTAAATGTTGTTTTTGAGTTTTTATTTTTTTATTTTTTTGTCAGTTGTTTTTGAGTTTTCGATATTATACTTTTGTTACATAATTATTTGATTACGGGAAGAGAATTCAAACTTGATTCAAGAAGGCAAAATTAGAAAGGTTGTCAATTTTGGGCACATTTAGGCCCACATAATGATGCAGGCCGAGAAAGAAGCCAAGCCCCAAGGGGGTTAGAAGAGGATACTCCAGAGCATTAACGCCAACCGCCTATGAGCTCCGCCCGACTAGGATATGTAAAGGGCTTTCTGATTGCCAAGAGTACGTGGATAGGCTGACAGCTTTAAGATAAAAGTCTCCAGAAACTAGGGATGGCAACGGGGCGGATTGGGTTCAGATGTGTCATCCCCAAACCCGAACCCGTTTATTTTCCCCAAACCCGAACTCCTAGAATCCCCGAATGGGTTTTCCCCATAACTGAACCCGTCGGGTGATGGATTTTTTATCGGGGAACGGTTTTCCCCATTATGATATTTATATATTTATTTATATTATTAACTAAATGAAGAACATTAAAAAAAAGATATTAAATAAATTGCTATTATTAATACAATTGATGACACACCCCGACCCAAAAGTGGGGCGTGCTGGCCGTCACGTGAAAGTGACGTAACCATGTGCACAGTGCGGAAGTAATAAAGAATAGAATTTACGAATCAATTAAAACCGAAACACTAGCAATACTAGTGTAAAAAGAAGTGTGAATTCCACTAATACAGAGCATAAAAGTCTACGTGCAGTCAAGCAGAAGTACTAAATAGAAATAACACCTTAAGGTGATCCTACATAAGTGAGTTCTGTCAGAACGTCCGATGAGCTCCTCGTATGCCACCAACGAACACTACTTAATACCTAGAGGGGCGAAAAATAAAGTTGAGTGGGTTAGAAACAAATCTTTTCAAAACTTTTCTTTTCTCAAAAGTTATAACCCCTCGCCGTAAAACTTGTATAATTTCCCAGAAATAAAGTATATACTCATATATATATATATATATATATATATAATTCTCAAAATCCTGCTGGAAAATATGTATGTATGAAAGTATATATGCCATGCCAAAGTATCATAACTGAATGCCAAAGCATAACTCTGTGAATGTGATTGAATACTAGATATCAACTCAGCCTTCAGTTGTATATAGCTCATAACAATCTCATCATATCATATAGCTCATACTCATCGCAATCATATCATATATACCCTGCGCACACATCAATACCACATTTAGTGGTCTGCACAACATCACTGAATATAAACTAATATGCTCTAGTGTTACGATCACGTGAAGACTGAGCAATAAATCGTGGGTCACCTACGAGTCGAACCGACCTATAATGGTCTATTCGACAGGACTGAGCACCTAACTTGGATCCAAGGCGAGCATACAGTGCGGGAGGTGAACATCGCGTGAAGGACTGAGCCTCTCTCTGGGCGGGAGCACTAATATCAGTGTGCAGGTTTATGAGCTCTAATCATATCACATCACATCACATCACATCATTCGTTCTCAACAAAACTAGTATATAAACTTACCTGCCACTTACCTGTGCGTCCTCAACACCAACATCAATATAAGTAATCAATAACGCATAATAAAATAAATAGATACTTTGCATGGCATTTCATATCACATTTCACTTAAACTGATTTTCTGGGAAAAACTCATTCATATAGGTATATACGGAAAACAAATGCCCACTCACTGATAAGTAGATCGGTCGTAACCCCCGTGCCTAGCCTGGCTACGCTCGTCCTTCGGATAGGTCTCACCTATATGAGAAGTAATTGAAATAACGTTAATTAACGCACATAATCGAAACCTTAGAAATAACTTCTCATACATTGCTCAATTTGGGTATATGAATATACCATTGTGATCTACACAATCTCAGGATCATCCCCATATTTTTAGAAAAATTTTCCGACCACCCACGCGCACCACGCGCCGGCCAAGGCACAACCAGACGCGCCGGCCACGTGCGGCCACGTGCATGTCACGTGTAACGGAATAGTACCAGCGTTAGGAATATTCCGTTAAAACGTAATAGAAACCGTTAAAGATACTTGATGGCGTCAGAATATTCCGTCAGATTTGACGGAATATTCGATCTTCTTCTCCAGTGAACCTCGCCAGTCGCCGCCGTCTGAAACTCCGATTTTCATCGGTTTCTGGAAAAATTTTAAATCTTCATAACTTCCTCATTTTTGCACCATTTTCTACGTACTTTATACCAAAATGAAGATCTCACAAAGATGAACACAACCATACCTGACTCGACCCCCAACTTGCTGGGGATTCGCCGGAAAAAGCCTTGATAATTCCGGCCAAAATGAAAACTCCCTGATCTCGCTATTCTGACGTCCAAAATCTTCAAACAAACTACTCTGAGCTTCCTTAGGACCTCATAAAGCTCCCTACGAGCTTGAAATCTCCAAAAACACAAGGTTTTACGTGAGCACGAATAGTGACAAAATCGGAGATTGTGGGAACTCGAGTTTTCGAAAGCTTTCTTACTTGAAACTTGTACCAATGTGTTCGTAGGGACGAGATGAACACAATGGTGGTCTTCACATCCTCGGTCTGCTAAGTTTGGGGGGGATTTATATGTGTCCGTATGTAAGGAAGGAGAAAGAGAGAGTCTGTGAGGTAGAGAGAGAGTCCGGGAGTGAGAGAGAGAAAGAGTGAATGTGTGAGTGTGTGTGTGGTCCAAATACCACTAACCAAACTCCCAATGTAGATACACACACACACCTTAATTAATGCCTAGGGGCATTTTTTTCATTTCACATCCATCGTACGAATTCTTTGGGACGAGCTGTTACTGTAATATCCCGAAAATTTTAAGTGGTGATTAAAAGTGGATTACTTATGGCCATTGTTAGCAAAATTAATTTGCCTTGTTTGAGATTTGGATCAATTGGCCTTTGGCCCATTAAAAGTTCCCTTAATTTAGAGACTAAGTCTTGGCTTAAAAAGAAAAGAACTAAAAGAAGAAAAAAAAAAAAAAAAAAATTAGCAAGGGACACTTAAGTTAGTAAGGAGAAAAGGTGAGAGCACATTCCAGAAGCCATCTTCCTTTGTTGCTCTCTCCTCCAGCCGAGAGAGATGGATTCCTTTCCTTTAGCTCTTAATTTGCCAAAAAGAAAATTTGAGGAGGAATTTAGTTTTCTTTTCCTCTGTTTGTGAAGATTAGGCTAAGTGAGGATCCTTCCTTTGTCTCCATTAGAGGTATATTTCTTACCTTGGAAATCTATTTGATATTTGGTTTGATAACTCATGATTTAGTTGGGTGGGAGTAGGAAACATGGAAATATCATTCTGCATGTTATAGTTTTAGAGTTGAGCGCCAAGTGTTTGTTTAAAGTCCCCAATTAGCATTGAATTAGGGTATGTTGTTTGGTATTTTGTATAAGTAGTGTGTGATGATTTTCTTACTTATAGATGAGGAAGAGAAGGACAAGGGGACTACAGAACAAGTCGACGAACACCCTAGAAGTTGAATATCAAGAAATTGAGTTGAGGTAGGGGAGTTTTAACCATAAAAATATTTTCATTTTTCATTTTTACTTGATAAAGGATTGTTGGCTTTTGAGCATTATTTCAAGCTTACTTAAAATGTTTTTCCATTTTTGATTATGTGAAAGAAGTGAAGCAAATGTTCTCTATGGTTTGATTCTAATGATTTTAATTTTGTTTCTACAACTTTGGAGAGTAAAGTGATTGCAATGATTTTTCAAGATTGTGTTTTGACGTGCATGCCTCTTATTTTACCCAATATCGAATTCTGAAGCATCTGATACGAATGTTCAAAATTATGAGAGTAGATGGAAAGTAGTATTTACCTGTGCATGTGAAAGTTGAGAAATGTATGTATGGGCGCAATGACCCGTGAGTTGTTGATTATGGGCACAATGACCCAATGTTCCCCGGGGAAAGCTCCATGTGTGGGCTGTGAGAAATGAGTTACCAAAGTGATAAATACGTGTGATATGTATCTTGGACAGGTATATTATGGCTCTTTCCAATCTGCTTGTCACTTGTTTGGGATAAAAGAAAATCTTTGTGATTTGTTGTGCTAGTGATTCTTTAAATGATAATAGCTTTGTTATCCTTATGACAAAAGAAATGACGTTGAACTTGTGTGTTGTACTGTTGTTATCAAGCTACTAATGCTCTGAAATCTTTGGTTTTTCTGTCATATGTTACCTGCAAGCATTTTTGAGCATATTTCAGATTGTTGGAGTACGTAGTAGTGAATATAAATGGTTTTGAACCACTCTTACTACTATTTTCGGCATGCACTACAAATTTTTAATGACTACGGACTTACCCCTATTGGGCATTTTACGCTCACCCCGTTTTCCTAAACATGTATTTTCAGGTGTGTAGAGTCGACTAGCCGAGTTTCAAGTGGCAGCTCTAGTGTGGGTTAGTGAAGGGAGTCCACGCATACACATCTTTTGGGTGAGCTGCCACAGTGTTTGTATAGTTAGTCTCTGTCTGTAATCGATCCTTTTGTTGTGTAGTAGACTAAGTTTTTTTGTGGACCTCAATGGTTACAGTCTCTACTTACCTGGGCTATGAAAACCATGTATATATATAACTCCTCGTCTTTTGGCTTGTATAGTTTTTGCTGATATACCTTTCCATCAAATGGCCTGATTATGTTTCCTTGTAAGAAGCCTTGAAGGCCTTTTGTGAACTCATTATAATAGGTAAGGTTTTCTGAGTGGCTCTTGATGAACCACTATGAACTTGGTTATGTTTAAAACCGTGGGTGTGTATATATTACGTAGGTGATATTTTGGCAAAGTTCAGAATTTTGCCCTTTGGAATGTAGTCAGTTTTATTTACAAAGTAACTTGGTGCTGCTGAAATTGTTGTTTTTGTTCCAGGAAAACAGCAGCATGCCTGTTTTAGTTTTAAATTTTCCTATACTTCCCGAACTCGAAAATCAATGAAATTTTAACACAACTCAGTTTCATGTGTCTACTTTGGATATGGAAATTTTCACTTGTTTTGGTTGAACGAGCTATTTTCGGTGAATTTTACGGTTCAGGTCGTTTTTGTAGTTTGTATTACCATGAGCTCTTTAACTCTATTTCTTTAAATTGGCTTTTGTAGTTTGATTTAATGGAACTGTGAATCAGAAATTTTCGTTGGCATAATCTTAAGATGAGATTTGTTTTACACCCTTGAACAACCACTTTGTCCTAGTTATTTCTCTTAATCTCACACCTCAAGTTTTGGGGTGTGACAGTTACAATCTACCCTCCTTATAAAAATTTCGTCCCCAAAATTTACATAACCAAAACCATCCACTAGTACTTATAAAACAACCTCGGGTACATCTCTCTCTCATTCGATCCTCAGTCTCCCACGTCACTTCTTCCACTGAATGGTTCCTCCACAAGACTTTAACCAATTGCACTATCTTGTTCCTTAGAACCTTTTCCTTCCAATCAAGTATTGTCACCGGCTCCTCATCATAAGTCAAATTTGAACTGATCTCTAAGGGTTGATGAGGTATCACATGAGAAGGATCTGCAACATAGTGACGAAGCATCGAAACATGAAACACATTATGTACCTTAGACAACTCTGATGGCAACTCAAGTCTATAAGCAACTTCACCAACTCGCTTGGTGATCTGATAAGGTCCGATGAATCTAGGACTTAGCTCGCCTTTCTTTCAGAATCGTACTACACCTCGCCATGGCGATAACTTCAGAAATACCGAATCACCAACCTTGTACACTCAATCAGTGGTGTGTCTATCTACTAAACTCTTTTGGAGATCTTGGGCAGCTTTCATATTAGACTTAATAACCTGAATGTTCTGAGTAGTCTCCTCCACTAACTCAGGGCCCACTAAAACTAGTTTGCCAACCTCTGACCAACATAAAGGTGTACGACAAGGCTTGCCATATAATGCCTCAAATGATGCCATACCAATACTCGAGTGAAAGCTGTTGTTGTAGGTGAATTCCATCAAATCCAACCGCTTATGCCAAGAGTCGCCAAATTGCAACACTGAAGATCTTAACATATCCTCCACAGTCTGAATCGTCCTCTCAGATTGTCCGTCTGTCTGAGGATGATATGCCGTGCTGTACAGTAATTTTGAACCCAAAGCTTCCTGAAATGCTATCCAAAACTTAGAAGTAAATCTCGGATCTCGATATGAAATAATACTCACAGGAACTCCATGATACTTCACAATCTTCGTGATGAACAACTCGGCTAACTTGTTCAAAGAATACTTTTCCCTCACAGGAATGCAATGCGCTAACTTAGTAAGCTGATCAACAATCACCCAGATTCCATCATAGCCATTTTGTGTACGAGGTAACTTGTACACAAAATCCATAGTGATATTTTCCCATTTCCACTGTGGAACGGGAAGTGGCTGTGACAACCCAAATGGCTTCTTTCTTTCAACTTTAACCTGTTGGCACACAATACACTTACTTACATACTCAACAATTTCCCTTTTCATATCTGGCCAATAATAAAATGGCCTAATGGTATGATACATTTTTGTTCTTCCTGGATGCATCGCATAAGCTGAAATATGTGCCTCATCAAGAATTGCCTTCTTTAATTCCTCATTATTTGGCACGTACATCATATTTCCTTGCATAAGCATGCCATCCGTCTCTTTGAGATCTTTCTTTTTCCCTTGATTCCTCAAATGAATTAACTCTTGAACCTCTTCGTTATTCATCTGAGTCTCAAGTATACAATCAATCAGAATAGGCCTAACTTGGAAACTAGCAAGTAAGGCTCTTTCTTGCTCTGCCACAGCTCTTTCTTCTCGTTCTTCCAATTCCAATTTCAATCCAGTAGACCTTAAATCTACAAGAAGATGAACACGAGAAGCATACAAAGTATTAACCCGACCTTGAGATTTCTTACTCAAAGCATCAGCCACCACATTAGCACATCCAGGATGATACTCAATCGTGCAATCGTAGTCACTTAGCAACTCAAACCATCTCCGCTGACGAAGATTCAAATCTTTCTGTGTGAACAGATACTGGAGACTCTTGTGATCTGAGAAAATCCTACACTTCTCACCATAGAGATAGTGTCTCCAAATCTTCAAAGCGAAAATAATGGCTGCCAACTCTAAGTCATGTGTAGGGTAATTCATTTCGTGAGGCTTTAACTGACACGAAGCATAAACAATTACCCTACCATGCTGCATCAACACGCATTCCAAGCCATTCAAGGAAGCATCGCTGTAAACCTCAAAATTACCACTATCATTAGGAAGAGTCAAAACAGGTGCATGAATAAGATAATACTTCAACTGCTTGAAACTTTGCTCACAGTTATCATCCCACTCTAATTTAACTTCCTTCCTGGTCAACCTCATTAGTGGTAAAGCCATAACTGAGAAATCCTTAACAAATCGCCAATAATAACCTGCTAAGCCAAGAAAACTCCGTACCTCGGTGACAGTTCGCGGTTGCTCCCAATTCTCCACAGCTGCTATCTTCTGAGGGTCTACCTGAATACCCTGAGCTGAAACAACATGCCCTAAGAAAGTAACTTGATCTAACCAGAATTGGCATTTACTGAACTTAGCATACAATCTGTGTTCCCTCAGCTTCTTCAACACCAAAGTAAGATGTCGAACATAGTCTGCTTTTGACTTAGAATACACCAGAATGTCATCAATGAAGACAATGACGAATCTATCCAAATACTGCTGAAACACCTTATTCATCAAACCCATGAAAGCTGCTGGTGCATTCTTCAATCCAAATGGCATCACCAGAAACTCATAATGACCATAACGAGTCCTGAAAGTACTAGGTTGAATGAAACCTTTATCAACCAATTCCTATAACTGAATCTTCAATTCTCTTAACTCGCCAGGAGCCATACGATAAGGAGTTAAAGAAATAGGATCAGTACCTGGTAGCAAATCAATAGCGAACTTCACATCTCGATCTGGCAGCAATCCAGGTAAATCATCAGGGAAAACATCCGTAAAATGTCTAACCACCTTGACATTCTCCACGCTAACTGGAGCATCATCATTTAGTACCACGTGAGCCAAGTACCCTTGACAACCTTCTTTAGTAACTTTTTGGCTCTCACGGCTGATATGATCCCATGCCTCAATCCACTAGGCTCACCAAAGAATGTAACCTCAGGTAATCCAGGACGATGAAAGGTCACTGATTTCCCGTAACAGTTAATCTTAGCATGATTGCAATGAAACCAATATGTGCCTAAGATAACGTCAAAATCCACAATGTCTAGCGGAGTGAGGTTAGCAGGCATAACCACATTCTCCACTACTACGGGACAACCTGGATACACATAATCTACATAACACTGTTCCACTCTAGGCATATCAAACTCTAACTTGTACCCAAGAGGTGAAGATTGAGGTTGAGTCAATTGAGCAAACATATGAGAAATCACAGAATGAGTAGCATCACAGTCAATCAACACTTTAGCATAATGACCAAGAATATTTAATGTACTCATGATCAAATCCGGATTGTTCTGAGCATCCTGCAGCCAAAGGTTGTTGATACTGAAGGAAAAATTTTGTCCTAGCTAAGAACATCTGAGAACATTTGAACACATATGCAAACTAATAACACTTTAAAGTAGGCATGCATTCAAAAACAATTCTAAAACCCATGACTTTCAAAGCCTAGTGAATGGTGAACCACAAGACTCTTTAACAATATTAAAGAGAAGAAAGGATTTTGAGATTCATTACCCTTGAAGCTCATCCTTGTTTACACAAAGGATTCACCCAAGTGGAGGGCCTTCAAGTCACCTCCTAGCTCCTTGGATCTTCCTTGTGATTTTCTTCCTTTTGATACTCCTTTGCTCCTTGAGGATGTGAGGAAAGGATCTCCAAAAACACCAAAGGTTTGGTGTCTCTAAGTCTCCACACCAAGGATGAGGTGTGAAGATGAAAATGGATGACTAAAGGGAAGCTTTAGATGCTAGTTAAAACTCCCCTATAAGGCCGGCCTTTTGATGGAGAAGGAGGAAAGAATGTGCCTCCAAAGTTTTCCTCAAAGAACCCTAATAACCTTTTGTCTATAAAGTCCCTTTTATACCACCTCACAAGTGAGTGGCATAAGTGAAATTAAGCACAAAGACCACCAAGGCCGGCTCCCTATAGTCATTGGGCTATTTACCCCATTTCATTTAAGTTGTCATACAACTTAAGCCTAATGGGGCTTATGGACCAAAGCCCATTGGACCTCGAAAGCCCGAAACTAATTTAAAACCCAATACGAACCTTTCGTATGATTAATTAACTAATTAATTAATATTGACCATTCTCAATTAAACTATTTAATTGCTTATCCATTTCATTTATATCTTCACATTCATCCTTACTCGGTGTACGATCCATTAGGTTCCATTTAGCGAGGTAGTGGGCGATTGTTGCTCTTAATGATCGATTGTGAATTGAAACAACATTTCAATTCTCCCTTTGATGAAGATTAATGTTTGTTAATCTTCAGGGCTTCCACAAACCATGAGTGACACCTAGCAGTATGTCATGATTACCCAAGCTAAGTAGAAGTAGTTGGAGAACCTATCCAGTTACAATTACAATGCAATACGGTCCTTCTCTAATACAATACTCTTGATCACATTATTTGAGTGATAGTTTGTTTCATGTCTACTATCCAATGTGATACTTCTTTATATGAATCAATTGAATATGATTAGGAACATGCTTCCTACATGACTAGATAGCTTCACCCCAACAATGCCGTGGACACTCTCAATGGAATGCCTTTGACATAATCAAAGATCAAGGACCTAACCATCAGACATCAATGATGCCTCAGGTCAAAGGACTATTTTGCATATTGCAACTTATGAGTTCTTACATGACATGTATGTTCGAACTCTATTTTGATCGTTGTTCAGTGTACTCGATTACCTTTTGAGCACCTATGTGTTCGTCTTAGTGTCCAACACTAAATGACTTAAGACTAGTCATACTCACGCTTGAGTTAACATAACACATACTAACCTTAGCGGATTGTCAATGCCCAATTGGCAATCCTATGGCTAGGAACGTTTTAGGAATGAACATAAGAGAAAGGTGTTGGTAATCTAACTTACTTAGATCGCTTCTCTCTTAGAGTAAATACATTCCTTGGATTCCCTTATTGCTTAAACACAGAATACAATAAATAGTGATTAACAATAAGCTTTGCCCTTCATTAAACATATAATAGTTTAACACAACAAGTATTCCAAAAGCTATTACATCAAATGAGTGGTTTTGTGGGCATACTTCCAACAGATACGTCCCTAGTTCTGCTGCCTTCCTCTACCTCTGCTGGCATGAACTCCTCGCCCCTGAGGATTACGCCCCTGTCCTGACTGACTGTACTATCTCGAAGACCCAACTCCACAGGTAGTAGCATTAACCTGCTGAGACTGTCCTCTAGAATGCCACTAGGATCCACCAGCTAAATACTGCTGCTGAGGCATATATCCTCCAGAGTACGGCTGTGGAGGCATATATCCTCCTGAATACAGTCTATAACTGCCCTGCTGATAGGGATCCTGGGGTTACTGGTACTGTCCCGAAGAATAGGGAACAGAATCCTCTTGATAGTGGTATGCACCACCATGACCTATCTGGGTATAACCACCATGTCCTGAAAACTGCTGAGCTGGAGCTGGCGGTGGTAAAGGAGGCTGCTGAGGCCTCTGCTGGCCTTGAGGACAAAACTTAGCTAGATATCCCTCCTGACCACAAGTGTAACATCCACTGCTACCTCTTCGACATTCCCCTAAATGTCGGCTACTGCACCTACGGCACCAGGGTGCATTTCCTCTACCAAAATTCCCTTGTCTCTGGATTCTGGAATCTCTGAAGAACCTACCACCTCCTCTCTGACCTGTGGAACTGAAACCTCCACTGGAAGAACTAGAACTAGTCCCACTGCGCTTAAAGCTCTGAGTCTGGCGATGCCCTTGTAAGAAATGACCTTTACCCTTATCCTTATTCTGATTCCTATTTTTCTCTTCTTCTTCACTGTCGCTGGGTAAATTTTCAGAATCCTCAATCTGAAGTAAATCTTCATAAAACTCATGATAAGTAGTACAGGGAATTGCAGTCGCAAGGGTACACCATTTCTTCTTAGTGCCCAACTTAAAACGACGTAGCATCTCAACCGGATTAGCAGCAACTTCCGGATGATAATGTGATATATCAGTAAATTTCCTATAGTACTCATTAGCTGACAGCTTCTTCTGCCTCAACCTAGTAAACCCTTGCTTCTTATGATCAATATATGCAGGAGGAATGAATCTCTTATAGAACAAGTGCTTAAATACCTCCCAATCTCTAGATTCTTCTTGGGGTAACTCATAAGCCAACTGTCCCCACCATGAAGCTGGTTCCTTACCCAAAAACCATGAAGTCGTCTCGACCCATCTGCCTGGAGATAAACTCCCCTGACTCTGCATCAGCCTGAAAGTTTTCTCAATATGCATAAACCATTTCTCTGAACATTCGGGACCTTCATTCCTCACAAAAGTGGTTATCTTCAAATTATGAACCGACTCAAAAGGGGTCCGCTGAGGCGGCCGAATAACTAACTGAATAGCATTCGCTATAGCTTCCCCTAACTGAGCTATATCAGGGAAACTAGGTTCAGCTGAACGACATGGCTCTTTACGAGGCGGCATAGTTCTGACATAAACACCAAGAGAATTAGAATATTCACAATATATGCAGGACTGCCAAACCTATGCTCTGATACCACTCTGACACACCCCGACCCAAAAGTGGAGCGTGCTGGCCATCACGTGAGAGTGACGTAACCATATGCACAGTGCGGAAGCAATAAAGAATAGAATTTACAAATCAATCAAAATTGAAACACTAGCAATACTAGTGTAAAAAGAAGTGTGAATTCCACTAATACAGAGCATAAAAGTCTACGTGCAGTCAAGCAGAAGTACTAAATAGATATAACACCCGAAGGTGGTCCTACATAAGTGAGTTCTGTCAGAACGTCCGATGAGCTCCTCGTATGCCACCAACGAACACTACTTAATACCTGGAGGGGCGAAAAACAAAGTTGAGTGGGTCAGAAACAAATCTTTTCAAAACTTTTCTTTTCTCAAAAGTTATAACCCCTCACCGTAAAACCTGTATAATTTCCCAGAAATAAAGTATATACTCATATATATATAATTCTCAAAATCCTGCTGGAAAATATGTATGTATGAAAGTATGTATGTCATGCCAAAGTATCATAACTGAATGCCAAAGCATATCTCTATGAATATGATTGAATACTAGATATCAACTCAGCCCTCGGCTGTATATAGCTCATAACAATCTCATCATATCATATAGCTCATACTCATCGCAATCATATCATATATAACCTGCACACACATCAATACCACCTCTAGTGGTTTGCACAACATCACTGAATATAAACTAATATGCTCTAGTGCTACGATCACATGAAGACTGAGCGATAAATCGCGGGTCACCTACGAGTCGAACCCACCTATAGTGGTCTATTCGACAGGACTGAGCACCTAACTTGGATCCAAGGCGAGCATACGGTGCGGGAGGTGAACATCACGTGAATGATTGAGCCCCTCTCTGAGCGGGAGCACTAATATCAATGTGCAGGTAACTTGCGGGGATCAGATTTGATGGGTTAAATTGCCATCCCTACCAGAAACATGTCTACCCAGATGTCAATCAGGCCACGTGGTAGCCTACAGTCAGTGGCAGGGACCTAGGATGTGATGTAAAGGTGCTTGTTTATACCATACTTCACCAACCTCGAAACTATTGAGCACTAGTCAAGTTTATACCTTCAGGGACCCATTGAAGGATTTATGTTGAGGTACCACTTCGAAGCACAAGAGTTTCTCTACAACCAAGAGGCCAATCAAAATGCGACACGTGTCAACAAATAAAGCTCCTAAAGTCCCAACACCGATCGCGAATGAAAGCGTGCGATTTTCCTCAACTATAAAATGTGACCATTCTCCTACAATTAATCCCTAATGATGATTATGATTAAACATATGTATTGTGTAAACTCTTCACTATTAATGAGAAATCCTCTACCCTCGTGTACATAGCTCAACTTAGGGTGAACCACGTATATCTTGTGTTTGATTCTCTTTCTCTATCTCTTTACATATTACCTACACTTGGTAACATAAGCAATGACACACAGGTCACACCTTGACATTTTACGTTGTTTCAAAGTTAATCCGATTTTGTGAATCAACAGTTGGTGTTGTCTATGGGAACGACACTGATTCATACTCTCGCCAGCTTCATCAAGTTGATTTCCATCTTTTGTACACTCTGCTTGGATCAAGCATTCCTTTCCAACATGGGGAGCGAGAGAATCCATAACATGCCTAGCGTGAGGCAAGGGAAAGAAAGAAAGTTGCCTTTCAAGCTAAAGTCAAAGAGATAGAAGCTCAAAACAACAAATTAGTGATAAGGAATGAGATCCTCTAAGAACATTGTGAAGCTCTTTGTGATGCTCCACAAGGCTAGATATACTCAGGCTCATGAGCCTATCACCCCCGTGACTGTGGATTACCACATGGGTACCACCAACACGAAGGTTCACCTGTCCTGAATATGAGCGTTCTTAATGAGGAACGACCTTCTCACCAAGATGTTGATCAACACGAGACTCCTCTCAACCTAGCTACTTCAAATCGAAGCAAGAGAAGTGGAGGAAGACATCTCCTTGCATAAGGAACGGAAGGATAAAGAATCGGTTATCGTGACTGTTGAGACTGCTGGAGGCATCATCGAGAAAAACCCATCCACATAGGCTTAAAAATCAATGAACCAGGGGTAATCAAAGGACCACAACCTAGGCCAGCTACCAATGTAAGGAAGAAACAACAAGCCTTGGAGAGAAAAAAAGGCACAAGAGAATCATGGGACTTTTAATAGGAATATCTTGGCTGCCAATATGTTTAATTCAAGGAAAGGTCACATGCCCTTAATTGGGCTTCCTTACTTCCAAGAGATGATGGAAACTTATGAAAGAGGAATCCAATTGTGCCTGACTTCATAGGAGATCCACCAATGAATGCTTATATAGCAGATAGTGTGCAGGTTCTTATCCCAAGTAGGGTAAACCAATGGATTTGGTAATATAATCCATTGTGCAAAAAGATGTACCTTTCTACTTACTATAAGTGAGTTGCCTTAGATGAGACCAGTCTCTAGGGAAGGTTTTGATTCTTCACAAACATGAGAGGGATAATAAGGGCATTGTACTGACTTTGGGAAAGGGTCCACTAAAAGGGATTCTTGCTCATTGACACACTTCAGGAACTGATAACAATAAGGGTGATCTTTCCACATATTATATCTATATATAAGTACAGCTGCTTGAAGCCCCCTATTATGTATCAGTAGTTTAGTCCTAGGTCAGGTTTACTTGCTTATATGTCCACTCTTTTATGACACTGACTTGGATGCTTAAGACCAAACCTTTGTTCCCTTCGAAGATAAGGCAAATTAAAGGTCGACTAGTTCGTACAAAGAATCAATTGCCAATACTGAGGAGGGGAAGAACAACTCTTAATTAAATTGCATTTTATTCACGCGATATTGTTAGATCGGGCTTTTGCCTTTAGCCCTTTATTTGTTGGCATTGTCTACGATTCCCCACTAACTGACTATATAAGAGAGAGTACAAATGATCGAACTACCGATAATAGAACATCATATTCTTGGACAACCTTTTATCTGCGTATAAGAAGTTGTAAAGCGGAGCTACTATTGGTCCATGAACTTGTCGACTTAGGACTCCCTTATCATGCAGTTCTTTGAAGAAGCAAACAAGTTAAAAGCCAAGTGTCAGGCTAAGCTACCTGATTGGAATTAGCCAAGGCTCGACCATTTGACAAGGAAGATCCTTGGCACCTTTCTAAAAGGAAAAATGAAATAAAAGCTAGCTTGCAATTGTAAACTAGGAGGGAAGATCCAAATGAGGACATCTACCTTTTTGAATCAACCATGGCATACCGAAGGTTATGTGACGAAGAATGAAGTCTCATTTTCCCCTCGACTCTCTTTGGTTGAGCTATCAATTAGTATTGTCTTCTTCAACCTGATACGATGGATACCATTGCTGAGTTAAGGAGACTTTTCGTGGCTCAACATATCTTCCAAGATGATCGTTTACACTCCACTGATGATTTATACACCATTAGTCAGAAGTCAGATGAGTCATTACAAAAGTATGCATGTCTTTTTAGCCACGCATACTCTCGTTGCGTTGAGGCAAATGACAAAAGAGCACTCAGGGCTTTCACAATAGGCATGCGTGAATGCTTCTTCAAGTACATGATCAATGTTAACACTTGGAAGACTTACTCTGAGATGATGACACAAGTTTACAATCTTGCCTTTGCCGAAGCAAGGGCATACGAAGGGAATCCCCCTATGACTAACCTGTATCAAGAAGTGGAGAGCGGAAGTCAAGTTCTACCAAGTGAGAAGGTTTTGACCATACAGACACCCATTACATCCCCTCCTACCCCACTTAGCAACCTGCTAAATCACAAACTTATTCGTCCTTTGGCAAGAGGAAGGATTTTCACTCTTGGTAAGCTCATTAAAACAAGAGGGATAAAGGTTCATATCAGGACAACCAGGGGTGAACGTACCTCAATATTATGGCTCTAAGCTCAAACCTCACCTTTCAAAATGGTGGACTGGGTACTGAAGAAATGGCTATTATAAGTGATGATACACATACAAATGTCTTCACTTTCAACCGTTCAAGATCTTTTGTAACATAAGCCATTCGGAAAATACGTAATGAAAAGGCAATTCAGACAACTTTGTCCAACTTTTTAATTTTCAACGTTGAAACACTTGGTCTAACTCTAACGTAACTCTATATTCTTACTCAGGGGTTTAGCATGCATACTTTAACACAAACATGTGCTACAATGAGCTTCAGCAACTCGCCACTCTTACCACCAACCAGGTGATGAAGGAACTCACCTTCGTATCACCACCCAAGTGATCAAGCGTACAACTAGTACTCTAATAAACAATTTTGAGTTTTGGCAACTCGTCACTCTTAACACCAACTAGGTGATGAAAGAACTCATCTTCGTATCACCAATAGGGTGATGAAGGGTACAACTAATACTTCAACAAACATTTTTTGCCATGGCAACTCGCCATCCATCCCACCAACTAGGTGAAGAACTGTACAAATCATAGCTGTGAACTCTTAGCATTCACAAATAATAAAAAACCCTCAAGTCTTACAACTCGAAAAGGGCATAAACAAGCTTAACTCAACCCAACTAAGGGAAACTTAAGCCCAACAAGGGTTATAGTCAAGAACAAGGTATTACTACAAGCCAACAAGGGCTTTAGTGCATATGCAAGGCTTCAACCTAATATTGTATACAAGTCTCTTCGACAAGTTTGAAGCTTTACTAACCTAGAAAGCTACACAAGGTATACAAAGGCCAAAATTTTACAAGATTATTTCAATCAGCTTGCGAAGCAAAATCACATTATATGGAAGCAAAATCCGAGAATAAACCAACTAAAAATTGCTTCGCAGACTCTTGCTCAAGAATGTGGAAGCAAAATCACATTATATGGTTTGTCGAAACCTTCAACTACTGCAACATATGGTGAGCCTTGAAGACTCTTGCTCAAGAGTGTGGAAGAAAAATCAATTTATGGGTCTCATGATTAGCTTCCACTACCTTGGTATAAAATCAAACTGTGTAAGTGCAAAGTTTCACACACCCAATGAATGGGGAAGCTTCACATGGCAAGGGTGGAGCTTCACACACCCATGAAGAGGGGACGCTTCACATGTTTACGAAGGGTGGGTGAAGCTTCACACACTAATGAAGATGGAAGCTTCACATGTTGTGAGGGTGGAGCTTTAAACACCCATGAAGGGAGAAGCTTCACATGTTATGAGGGTGGAGCTTTAAACACCCATGAAGGGGGAAGCTTCACATGTTTATGAAAGGTCGAAGCTTGCATACCTATGCAAGTGTGAAGCTTTGCACACCTTTGCCTACTACTAAACTCAACAAAGCCTCCCATACACTTGCTTAAGAGTGTGAAACAAAACCTATTTATGTAGTTTCTCCCACATTAGATCACTCAAGCTATATAGATAAGAAACAAAACACTTCAGCAACAAACTTGAAGCCTCAACAATAAACTAAAAAGATTATAAAAAAATAAAAAAATTCGGCTACAGTACCCACCATCATTATTATTATTCAAAACTACAATATTATTATTTAGCTATATAGTCCTCGTCAACAAAAGCAGCAATGAGAGCAAAAGTATTGGCCTGCCCTGTCTGAGTTGGCTCATCAACAAAAACAATAATGCAACATTTTTTAAGCATACATATCCAAGCAACAAACTACAACTCCAAATTTGAACCATTGCCTCCCGAAAATGCGAGATGAATTTCAAACCCACAAATCGAAGCAATAGTACATTGCCATCTGCGACCTTCGGTAGATCAACGTAGCTTCAGCCTCCATAACCTTTGAACTTCAAAATGGGAAGAGCCAGCAACTCACTCCCACTCCAACCACCACCTGCACAGCTGCAGATCTGCAGCTTCAACACCCATCCCTACCGCCATCTAATCAAGTCCTAAACTGATGCTGCCATAGAGCCTCGCATCCTCTGAGAAACCTTCTCCCTGCGTCGCCTCTAGAAGCACCCTGACGTCGTCAAAATTCATGACCCTCTCACTCCCTGTCACAAAATCAAGACCCTCTTACTACCTCTGATTTGGGCAGAACGATTCCTTTGAGATTGGTGGAATTGAAAAACTGTGAGACTAATTTAAGGGAGAACAGGGAATGACTTCGTGTATTGAAAGAGATGTTTGTGGCTATGAAGAAAAATTGAGTGAGCATGAAGGTGTGGCTATGGAGAGTAAGGAGGCTACGAAGGCTGCAAAAAAATGAAAGGGAAAAGATAGGAGGTGCGGGAAGCATCAACAAAGGGTGGGTTAGGAAGCTAGGGTGTGGGGATTAAAAAAAAAGGCAGCTGCAGAGTAGATGAGAAATGAGGCTCTGTGGGCCTAGTGAATAAAGGAGGCTCTGTGCCTATCAACTTTTGTCAAGGCGTTAGGCCTCACATAAAAAAAAGGAAGGAAATGTTATCAACACAAGGAATGGGTGTTAGGTCTCCTTTTTTGGGCTTGCAAAAGAGCAAAAAGATGGTTGATTGAAGCTAAATGTGGAGCAAAAAATAATCAAGAAAATTATGGAGATGACACGTGTACTTTTGAGTGAAAAGGACAAATTACCCTCAAGGCACACCGGGAATCCCACGCGCATGCAACGGACAATAACGGCTCAATCAAGGAAGAGTCAAAGGTGAGCAAAATGGTATTTATTCAAAACCCTCTCATCACTCCTCATCAAATCCTCACTTAAAAGGTAACTCCCAATTTTCCTATTCAATTTGGGATTAATTGCTAAGTTAATTGCAAGATATTATTTCACATAATATCTTGCAATTACACTTACAATTTGACCATATATGGCCAGCCCTATTGTCCAAATAGGGCCGGTCACTCCCCTATAAATAGCCTCATTCTCCCACTAAAATGCTGGGCCATTCTCTTGCAAATTCCTAAACACATTCTCTTTCAAATTCTAACTTCGGCTCGGAGATTCTTCGACCAAAGCCCCCCATTCATCGTGGGCGCGTGAGGCTTTTGACCATAATCTTAGGTGTTATTATTTTGCAGGTGCATTTTCGTCAAAGGAGAAGACGGCGGACATTTGCATCCACAAATTGGTGCTTTCATTGAAAGTCCTGATTCACACGCTCGAAGAAGACTCTCGCATTCAAAGTTTCTAATTTGTCGTTCATTTGTAGATTTTTCGTAAGTTCTTATTCCTAGAAAAGTACAATGACTAGAAATTTGGAAACCACAACGAACTGAACTTCCTACGTTCAAGGATTTGGACCACGACAATCCACGAGGCTTAACGCAACGATGAGTGGAGCGACATCACCCCCACAAGGCACCATTGTGGCAGCCACCACGGTAGCAACCACTGCAGGGGCCTTTGGTCACGACCAGAGGCAGCCGAAAGCTCCACTACCCCAACAAAGGAAAATTCAAGAAGAAGTAGAGAGGCTCATGACTGAGTGATTGCGTGATTTCCAACGCAATGAGGTCATTGACAAGGCACTATGATGGGACATGACCAACATAAGCAAGTCACCCTTCACGGACGAGATCGAGTAGGCTGAGCCTTCACCCAAGTTCAGCATGCCACATTTCACATCCTTCAAAGGGGATGGAGACCCAGAGAGACACCTAAAGCACTACTATGCACGATGGCCATTTATCGGAACAACAACGATCTTATGTGCAAGATATTCGCCACCACTTTACAAGGCGAGGTGCAAGATTAGTTCCACACCCTGCCGCAACAATTCATCCGGAGTTTCGATGAGCTTTCTTTGGTTTTCACCAAAGAGTATTCATCCTACCACTCGATCAAGAAGAAGTCCGACCATTTGTTCAATGTTAAAAAGAACCCAAAGGAGTCGCTTTGCGACCATGTGAAGAGGTTCAAAGCAGAGAAGGCAAAGATAGTCGGATGGGACGACTCGATAGCTAATGCAACCTTCCAAAAAGAACTCCCAGCAGACTACCAGCTGTTCAGAGAATTGATCATGAAAGAAGATTTAACTCTGGCAGACTCTTTTGCTTTGGCAGAGAAGCATGCACTTTAGGATGAGACTCGGCGAGTAGACAAGGCACCTGAGTAGCCTTAAAGAGAATCAGCATTAGCTCAAAAGAAGAAGGAAAGGAAGCAGTACAACAACAAAAACAAGCAGAAGGCCAAGCGTAGGGACCGACCCCTGACTAAAGAAGGCCCGATGCCTAAGAACTACTCTAAATTCTCGATCCCAATCCACCAAATCCTCTGCGACATCAAGAGCAAGCCATGGTTCAAGCTGCCAAAACAATCAAAGAGAGATACCTCCAAGTTGGACCACACTAAGTACTGCGCATTCCATCGAGGTCCTAGTCACACAACTGACGATTGCTACACTTGGAAGAACTACCTAGAGAAGCTAGTGAAAGAAGGCAAGGTCGACAGATACTTAGACAAGCTAGCTGCGCATCCTAAGAGAAACACAGACGTTGACGAAGAGCCACCAACCAAGACAATTCAGATCAATGACATCTTCGCTGAATCCGAGCACTTGGGGGCCACCAAGAACTCCAAGAAAAGGAAGATCCAACAAGCTCTACTAATCTCACAGGTGCAGGCAGTCAATGTCCAACCTGGATCTATCGTTGGCTTTATCGAGCAGGATGCCGAAGGTGTCGATTTCCCACACGATGATGCACTAATGGTATTTGTCCAACTAGCCCATGCTATAGTTGACAGAATGATGGTTGATAACGGAAGTGCAGTCAACCTACTTCAACTTTCAGTAATTTAGAAGATGGGCCTGGAAAGCACAATCATACACCGAGCGAAGGTATTCACCAGATTCAAAAGACATACCTCGACCGCCATCGGAAACATTACACTTGACGTGAGAACACCGCCAGTTGTCTCAAAGTAGATGTTCACGATAGTAAGCGACCCGTCTCCTTAGAATAGGATTCTAGGGTGACCTTGGCTGATAAGGCTGGACGTCGTAATCTCCGTCATGTATCAAAAAATTCGATTCCGCATCCTATGAGGAAGAGTTGGAGAAATCAAGTCTAACCAGGCCACATCTTTACGAGTAAAAAAAGAAACCTTTACCTCCGTAGAGGCTACCAAGGTCCAAACGGACGACGAAGCTACCAAATATCCAAATCAACGTGCCAATAGATGAGACGGGATGGAAACCCAAAGACGACGCCAAACATATCATTCTTGATCCCCAACAGCTGGAGAAGACTGGTAGAATCGGCTTACGTTTGAGCCCGAAGGAAAATGAGGAACTCATGGCTTTCCTTAAGGAAAATCATGACGTCTTTGCATGGTCACCTTCCGACATGCCTGGCATCGACCCCAAGCTTGCCACAAGCTGTACGTCGACCTGATGCCAAGCTGGTGATCCAAAAGAGAAGACATTTCACACCTGAACGAGTGGTGATCTTCAAAGTAGGAATCAACAAGCTATTGAAGGCTAGATTCATAGAAGAGGTAGCACACTCAGCATGGCTTGCCAACATCATGCTAGTAAGGAGAAAACCGCGTTTGTGATCGAGCGAGGCACCTACTGGTACAAGGTCATGCCTTTTGGCCTCAAGAATGGGGGAGCCACTTACCAACATCGGCAACTTGGCAAAAACTTTCAACATCAAGATGAAGCTCAATCTCGCCAAATGCACATTCGGAGTATCTTCAGGCAGATTCTTAGGGTACCTAGTAACCCAACGAGGAATTGAAGTATATCCCAAGCAAATCCAAGAAATCCTAGAGATGAAATCTCCAACTACCTTGAAAGAGATCCAAAGTTTGACTGGACGAGCAGCCGCGCTCAACTACTTCCTTTCGCGGTCCACCGATCGATGCAAGCCTTTTTTAAAAGCAATCAAGAGGGCACAACAAGACAAATGAGATGATGAGTGCGAAAGAGCTTTCCAAGACCTAAAGAAGTATCTCACGTCACCTCCCTTACTATCCAAGCCGAAAGCAGCGGATAACCTATACATTTACTTGGTAGTCTCAGAAGTAGCAGTGAGCTCTACCTTTATATAAGAAGAGCTGGGGGCCCAACTACTGTTATTCTACACTTCTAAAGCTTTTCTCGATGCGAAAACCAGATATCAAAAGATCGAGAAATTAATTTTGGCACTAGTTGTTGCGGCTCGGAAGCTCAGACCATATTTTCAAGCTCACATAGTCATCGTCATGACTTAGTATCCTCTACGATCAATCCTACATGGTCCAGACACTTCTCAACAAGTAATGAAATGGGCGTTGGAACTTGGCCAATATGGCTTAGTTTACTGACCCCGCACGGAGATAAAGGCCCAAGCCTTGGCGGACTTTATAACAGAATTCACACCTTGCCTAGGCGACCCAACATAGTGGCCCAACGACACCCCGGAGGCAACTGAGCATGCCCTAGCTACGCCTGCTTCACTCGATGGAGACTTCTGGCATTTGCATGTCGACGGTGCATCCAACTGCAAAGGCTCGGGAGCAGGCGTGGTCTTTGTCACTACAGACAATTTGATGCTCGAGCAAGCAATCACTCTAGGCTTTAAAGCATCCAACAATGAAGCAGAGTACGTAATCCTACTAGTAGGCCTCCGAATGGCAAAAGAATTGAAGGAAAAATTTGTTCTAGCTAAGAATATGTGAGAACATTTGAGATGCTTAAGCAACCTATTAACACTTTAAAGTAGGCATGCATTAAAAAACCCATGACTTTCAAAGCCTAGTGAATGGTGAACCGAAAAACTCTTCAATAAATTAAAGAGAAGAGAGAGTTTGAGTTTCATTACCCTTGAAGCTCATCCTTGTTTACACAAGGGATTCACCTAAGAGGAGGGCCTTCAAGTCACCTCCTTTGCTCCTTGGATGGTTGCTTCTTTACTTCTCCTTTGCTCCTTGAGGATTTGAGGAGAGGAACTCCAAGATCTCCAAAAGTTTGGTGTCTCTAAGTCTCCACACCAAGGATGAGGTATGAAGATGAAATGGATGACTTAGAGGAAGGAAGATTGCTAGCTATTTTTCCTCTAAGTGTGGCCGGCCTCTTTGGAAGACAAAGAGAGAGAGAGTTTTGCTCTTTTGCCTCAAAAGAAAACCCTTAGTGAGAGAATGGCTATAAAGTTCCTTTTATAACATCTTACATTTGAGTGGCAAACTTGTAATTATGCCAAGTTCACTACCACTCACCCTATGGCTGGCCATCCTTTAGTTATTGGGCTAATTGCCCATTTTGTTTTAGTTCTCATACAACTAAAACATAATGGGCTTTGTGGACCAAAACCCTTTTGGGCCCTGAGACCCGAAACTAACTTGAAAGCCCAATATGAACCTTTCGTATAATTAATTAACTAATTAATTAATCTTGACCATTCTCAATTAAACCATTTAATTGCTTATCCATCTCATTTATATTTCTTCACTTTCATCCTTACTCGGTGTATGATCTATTAGGTTCTAATTAGCGAGGCAGTGGGCGATTGTTACTCTTAATAATCGATTGTGAATTGAAACTATATTTTAATTCTCCCTTTGATGAAGATTAGTGTTTGCTAATCTTCAGGGCTTCCACAAACCATGAGTGACACCTAGCAGTATGTCATGGCTACCTAAGCTAAGTATAAGTGGTTGGAGAACCTATCCAGTTACAATTACAATGCCATACAGTCCTTCTCTAATACAATACTCTTAATCACATTGTTTGAGTGATAGTTTGTTTCATGTCTACTATCCAATGTGATACTTCTCTATATGATTCAATTGAATATGATTTGGAACAAACTTCCTAAGTCATATTCGTATGCTTTGGCCAAAGACTCCCGAATCATATCTCAGAGTATTCTCCCTCCACCATGGAAGGTTAGAGATCCCTTGTTGTGCATTCATATGCCTACATGACTAGATAGCTTGACCCCAACAATGTCGTGGACACTCTCAATGGAATGCCTTTGACATGATCAAAGATCAAGGACTTAACCATTAGACATCTATGATGCCTTAGGTCAAAGGACTATTTTGCATATTGCAACTTACGAGTTCTTACCTGACATGTATGTTCGAACTCTCTTTTGATAGTTGTTCAGTGTACTCGATTACCATTTTGAGCACTTATGAGTTTGTCTCAGTGTCCAACACTAAATGACTTGAGACTAGTCATACTCATGCTTGAGTTAACATTACACATACTAACCTTAGCAGATTGTCAATGCCCAATTGGCAATCCTATGGCTAGGAACGTTTTAGGAATGAACATAAGAGAAAGGTCTCGTTAATCTAACTTACTTAGATCACTTCTCTCTTAGATTAAATACATTCCTTGGATTCCCTTATTGCTTAAACACATAATACAATAAATAGTGATTAACAATAAGCTTTGCCCTTCATTAAACATATAATAGTTTAACACAATAAGTATTCCAAAAGCTATTACATCATATGAGTGGCTTTGTGGGCATACTTCCAACAATCTCCCACTTGCACTCAAAGCCACCTTCCCATGTATCTAATACCCATCTTTTCCATATGGCGGTCAAGTCGGATTTGAGACATTGGCTTCGTCAGTGGATTGGCTATGTTATCGGCTGAGGCAACCTTGAGGATGTTGACATTCCCCTTGGCAGCATATCTTCCAATGATATTACAGCGTCTGTCGAAATGCTTGTTCTTTTGATGAGCCCGAGGTTCCTTGGCTTGAGCTATCGCCCCACTATTATCATAGTACAAAGTTATTGGTGATGTAATGGTTGGAACCACTCTAAGTTTAGTAATGAACTTCTTCATCCATAATGCTTCTTTGCTGGCTTCAGCTGTAGCGACATATTCAGCCTCTGTCGTGGAATCAGCAATTACATCTTGTTTCTTACTTTTCCAGTTGACAACCCCACCATTCAGAGTGAAAACATATTCGGAGTTGGAACTTCTATCATCGACGTTAGATTGGAAATCTGCATCTGTATAAGCTTCCACTCGCAACTCTGTCGCTCCTCCATAAACGAGCATCATGTCCTTAGTTATTCTTGAGTACTTAAGGGTCGTCTTGATAGCTACCCAGTGTTTTGATCCTGGGTTAGATTGATATCGACTAGTAATGCTCATAGCATATGCGATATCAGGCCTTGTGCATATCATGGCATATATGAGATTTCCTATGGTGGAAGCATAAAGAACAACACTCATCTGCCGTATTTCTGTAGGAGTCTTAGGTCCCATGGACTTAGGAAGGTGAATTCCATGTCTCACAGAAAGAAAACCCTTCTTAGATTGTTCCATCTGGAATATACTTAGCACCTTATCTATGTACATAGATTGGGATAATCCAATTAATTTTCTAGATCTATCACGATAGAGCTTTATCCTAAGCATATAAGATGCATCTCCCAAATCTTTCATGTGGAAGGTTTTGGACAACCACACTTTTACAGAAGAACGTACTACATTGTCATTCCCGAATAGTAATATGTCATCTATATATAACATTAGGAATACGATTGCATCCTGAAAGACTTTTTGATAAACACAATTGTCGTCTTCGTTTTGAGTGAAACCAAACGATTTGATTTCAGTATCAAAACAAATGTTCCAGCTCCTGGAGGCTTACTTAAGTCCATAAATGGACCTCTGAAGCTTGCATACCTTAGTCTTTTCAAACTTAGGCACGAAGCCTTCGAGTTGAGTCATATAGAGCTCTTCTTCTAGGTAGCCGTTCAGAAAGGCAAATGAGTGAGGCGTCTGGCTGCTGACCCTAAGGCTAACAACTTTGCAAAAGTTCTACACCAACACCTACGGCTGCATAGGCTACGTGGGAATGTCTGCTTATAGAAAACCAACACGCCTGCCACTGGTCTAAAGGTCAAAAGGTTGGGCGTAAACAAAAGAAGCGATGATGAAGAAAAGCGAAAGAAGCAAGTTTATTAAATTTTCTAGCAAAATTGATAAACAAATAGCAAAGGCTGAAGGAGTTCAAGCAAAGCAAAAAGCAACAAGAAAAACAAAGAAAATCCTAAAGGCTACTTAAAAGACTACTCTTCAGCAGCTTGGACATCCCACGACTACTCGGTCGCCACACCTTCAGCAGCAGCAGCATTATCCAGCGCTTCACCCCCGGCTGTCCCAGCTTGGGCACCAACTTCTCCGACTACTTTGTCAATGGAAGCCTCAAAAGTAAAGGCAAGCAAGTCTTCAGGAGAAATAGAGAAGGTCTCAAAGTCTTTCCCAGAAAACTCAAAGTCAGACAACCTACCAAAGAGATGATCTACGTAACCCAACTTGTAGAAATCGGCCTGACTCTAAACAAGTAAAGCCTCAAGCCCAACCTTCTCCCCCTTCAGCAGCTCATTCTTCTCGAGTAGACCAACACGGATGCACTGCAGCTCATCCACTTCCTTCTTCAGACTTTCGTTGATCTTCAGTGCACCTTGGAGTTCCAACACTTAAGGTTCAAGCCTATCAACGATCTTCTTGAAGTGGATCACTTGATTATAAGCAGCAATAAACTCTTCATCCTTTGCGTAAGCAGTGGAACGAAGCTTAGAAGCGGCACGCTCAAGATCTTGAATCTGAGATATGTAACATCCAATCTCCTTCTCTGCATTTTCATACGTAACTTAGATCGCGTCAAGCCTAGTCTTTAAGTCAATGATCTCTTGGCGAGCAGTCTTAAGCTGCAGAGAAGTAGGGGCAGATATATTAGACCCCTTCAAAGTGACGAGCTCAGACTCCAACCTCTTGATCTTCTCGGCAGAAGAATAAGCTTCAGCTGCCATAGTCTTTACCACCTCATTAGCAGCCTTGGTATCCTCTTGGTCAAGGAGCATGGACTCGGCTGCCAGAATCACCGTTTTCTGCATCATAAAAAGCAGAGCTTGGCACACGCATCTATGTTTTCAAGCAGATCTGGTTTTAAGAGCGCACAAATCTTAGCAGCCGCCCTAGCCGCACAAGTCTCTTCTTTCTCAGCAGGTAAATCAGTCTTAGCAATAAGGGAAGTGGGCCTTGGTGCCACTTTAGCAGTACAATCCACCTTATCGTTCTTTATGGTAGCAAGCCTCTCCAAAGATGAACCAAACTTAGCTCCCAACGAACGTCTTGGCACCAGATTTAGACACTGGCACCAGATTTAGACACTGGGGGCATAACGGAACCTCTATACTGAGCAATTCTATCAACACTTGTACTAGCCATGTTTGGCATGGAAGGCATCACTGGCTTGGATCTAGTAGTCCAATCTTTCTTCCCTTGGAAGAAGTCAAGTCAATCACAAGCCTATTGGCAGCAGATGGACCCTCACGAGTAGCAGAGGAAGTCTTTAGTTTTTTCTTAGCCGGTATCTCTTGAGTAGGCAGGGAAGATCTCTTCTTTCCACCTTCAGTCATAGCAGACTCCATAACAGCGATCGGACGAGCTAATGCCTTCGCCATGATCTGTTTTATCTCTTCTCTTGAGAGCATCCCACCTTTTTTCTGGCGAAGAGGACTAAGTAGCCAGTGCCATTCACAGTACTCAGCAGGGATACCCAAAGCAACATGCACCTTCTTCATATCTGGAGAGGTCTTGGGAGTTGAGCCGAATTCTGAATCTACATAAGCAGATGAGGATAATCAACAAATCAGATAGCAGCTCAGCAAAAGCACAAAGTACCCAGGAGATTAAGCAGTCTACTTATCGGTAATGAAAATCATCGGGACACGCAGCTCAGGGGAAGAATCAAACTCTTACTCTCCACTTATCTCCAAAATCTCCTTGGCTCAGTCATGATCTCCCTAGCTCAAGTGATTGAAGAGCCTGTGGCGGGATCGCTGCTGCCCAACTCCATCAATATGGCCTATGTCAAAGAAGTACCAAAATTCGTTGACGGTCAGATCCAAGTCAAAGAATTGGCTTAGATTGAGGGATCCTACCATCACACGGACTGCATTGGGAGAACATTGAGCAGGGGCACACTTCATGGAGCAAAGCACTTCTTGGAAGAAATACGGCATGGGAAAAGTACATCCCAGCATGAAGTAGTAAGGGTGAAACTTGATGGCTCTCCGAGTCCCACTACATGGCTCACAACAGCTACATTCCTTAGCACGCTTCACACTCACCCCTGACGGAATTGATTGCCTACATGCTTCAAGAAAATCTCTTAACAAGTCATTGGAGCTAATTTTGAAGTGAGCAGCCTTGAAGTAGCCCACTTTACTTAAAGACCTGCCTTGACGATACAACGGCGGCACACCATCATCACCTCTGTGGCTTGAAGAAGACATGTGTGGATGCAAATATTCGCCGTCTTCTGTCTTGACGAAAATGCACCTGCAAAACAATCAACACCTTTGATCAGAGACCTAAGTTAGTTTCTCTGAGAGAGTCAAGTGTTTAGGGCTTTTTTAGGGTTACCAAAAGCTCCAAAAAATTGGTAGAATATGGGGTATTTATAGCGCTAGGGCCAGCCATATAGGGTTTAATGGAGAAATATTCTCTAAATATTCCCAAGATATTTAATAGGAGATAATACCTTGAGATAATAGGGTAATAATCCTTAATTGATTTAAATTAGGATTACTTACTTGATTGGAGTCAATCTTCAATTAGGAATGTATTAAAGATAGAATTTGGGTAATTAATCTTTATCTTTAATTCCTTGCCATGGGCAGGTGAGCTGTGGGCAGTTCTGTTCAGCTGATGAATCCTTCAGGGATGTGAGTTGCGCGTGGGAGAATCTGAGAAGTCTGCCCATTCATTGAGGGCAATCTTGTCTTTCTTGAGCAAAAGTTCATGTGTCGCCTCTAGAATTTTTGGGATTATTTTTGGCTCCACAAATGCCCCCACACCTACTGTGCTGCACGCTTGGAAAGGGCAGTAGGTGTAGTAATCCCAAGCTACTTGGGTTTGTAGAGTTGTTACCCAATTTGAACTTGATCTTCTTCCTTGATCTGGAGATAGACTACTTCTAGGAAAAGGAAAATAATTGCCCCCAATACCTATTTAATTTTGCCTTAAGCAGGGGATTAAATAAATTTGGAGAACAATCGTTATTCCAACAAGAAAGAAAAGCCGGAGGATATTTTTTCTTCTCCCTCCCTTAGCATTCTTCTTTTCTTGCCTTTGTGAAGAGTCATTTCTCGTTGTTCTTCTTCTTTTCCGTGCCGCACCAAGGTAAGACAAACTTGAATTTTCTTCTTCTTGAATTTTTTTTGGAAGTCTTGGGACTTGAGAAATTGGCTCGACGGGAGCCGAGGTGGTGAGAGGCTTGTGGTAGGGAAGCCACGGTGCAGCAGGTGGCAAGGCATAGGTTGGCAGGTGCGCGGGGGCGCTGGGCGAGCCGTGATGCTCTAGCCCCTCTGAATTACTTTTCCCATGCCGCGTTTTTTCTAGGAGGTGATCTGCTCCATGAAATGTGTGCCTGCTCAGTGTTCCCAAAATGCGGTCCGTGCGATGGTGGGGTTTTCAAATTTAAGCAGGTTCTTTGACCTTGGCTTGGCCATAAATGAGTTTTGGTACTTCTTTAAGATTGGCCACAAGGATGGTGTGGGGTAGCTGAGGTTTCGCCATAGGCTGTTCGATGCTTCTAGCAAAGGTGATCATGACTGGGCGAAAGACACCTTAGAGGTGAGCGGAGAGTGGGAGTCTGACTCTTCTCCTGAGCTGCGTGTCTCCAATACCTTTATCAGTGGTAAGTGAACTGCTTCATTCTTGTCCTGCTTGAATTTTTGTTGAGTTGCTCCAGGACTTCAATTTATTGTTCGTCTTTGTTACTTTGCGTAGATTCGGAGTTTGGCTTAACTCCAAGGACTTGGATAGATATGAAGACAGTGCACGTTGCCTTAAGCATTCCTGCTAAGTACCATGAGTGGAGCTGGCTGCTCAGCCCTTTTCAACGTGAGAAAGGTGGCATGCCCCCAAAGGAAGAGATAAAACGGATAACGGACGAGGTGTTAGCTCGCTCGATCACTGTTGCAGAGCCTACTGCCAATGAGGGTGGAAATAAGAGATCTTCCTCACCTGCTTGTGAGTCTTCGGCTAAGAAGAAGCCAATGACTTCTTCCCTGCTAGTGGGAGCTCGTATGCTACTAAGAAGCTTGTTATTGATCTAACTTCCCCAAGGAGGAGAAGAAGATCGTTGAGCCCAAGCATGTGAAACCTGCTGCTCCGAAGGTGATCGCTTCCATTGCTGAGAGACTTACCCAGCAGAAGGGTTTGGTGACGCCTCCAGTGTCTGAATTTGTATCAAAGCATCATTCGGGAGTTAAGTCTGGTTCTGCTTTTGATAGGCTCCCCGCTATGAAGAGCGGGAATGTGGATTCTGCTGCTAAGGTGCCATCTGGGCCTTCACCTCCTTCTGCCGTGACTGACTCGTTTGTTGAGAAAGGGAAGTTTACTCGTACGGGCAGTTGTGAGAGATCCACCGAGTCTGAGGCTGGAGAGTTTCCCGAGGTTTGACCTGCTTGAGGATGTTGACGCATACGCCAAGTTCGTTGACAGTGTTGGGAAAGTTGTCATCCACTCAAATTCTTTTGCGAAGCATCCTACCTACTTAAGGAGGTCCTCCCTGATTGCTACAATGCATAAGACTTTGATTCTGGTAGCTGAGTCCATGCGCGTTGACCAGGATGCTGTCAAGTGTGCTAAGGAGGCCAAGGTGGCTTTGGTGGCTCAACTTCGCTCGATTGCTGAAAATATTGAGAACTTGAATCTGAACTCATCATCTTGAAGGGGTCTGATGTCTCTGCCCCCACTTCTTTGCAGTTGGAGATCGTTCAAGAGAAGGCTGCCTATTTGAATGATAGGCTTAGTGCGACTCAGGCAATTGGAAGCTGTAGAGAAGGAAATCAGTCATGTTTCTCCGGTGGTCAAGTACCTTGAGCGTGTCAATTCGGAGCTACGATTTGCTTGTTTTTCCAAGGACGATGATAGGAGCATATTTATGCGACTTAGTTAGCTTGTTTCCTTGCATTTACTTAGTTAGTTTATGTTTATTATAGTGTTTTAAGCTATTTTCGTGTGTTTGTAGGTCTAATTGGCAAAGTTGGCACGAAAGTGCATTTTAGAGCATTTTGGAGCAATTCTGGGCTGAAATGGATTGCATGCATATGGAGCACAAGGAATGGACGAATTTGAAGTTCAAATGAGGCTAGGAATGTGTTTAAAAGTTGGAGAAAGAAATTCAAGTCAAAGAAGATAAGGAATCAGCTACAAACATGGAACATTATCCAAACCAACCTTATCTTATCTTAACCTTATCTTATCTTATCCTATCCTAATCTTATCCTATCTTAATTCCAGCTGCAAGGGGGACTCCTTTTCATAATAGGATGCCTAAAACCTATTTTTAGGAGGTCTTTTCCATCTAGAAACATGCCACAACACTCCTTTCTCGAAGTCCTAAAAATCTGGCGCCCCAAACCTTTCTAGAAGGCCTTTGCCTTGCCTTGCACTCCATCCCCTTCCCTCCAATTGCTGCCGCAACTTCCTTATCCTTATTCCTCTTGGATTCTGATTTAATTAGCCTATTCCCTTGTGGATTTGGATTGTGCAAAGCCTTTTCAGAAATTAATTGGGCTAAACCCCTTTCCTAATGGATTTAAGCCTTGTGCCGCACCCTAAGGCCCTAATCCTTTATTTCTGCTAAGTCCAAGTCGTACCCTGATTTCCCTAGGGTTTGCCACGCCTATATATACATATTTTGAGGCTTTGCTGCAGGTTACCACCCCCTATACCACACCATAATTCGTAGCCATCACCATCCATACACAGAAACACCCTTTTCAGCAAGAAGGAGAGGAGGAGAGCTTTGCTGTGGCTTCCATTAGAGGAGGACCTTGTGCCGCAACAACCTGCAACCATTGGAGACTTCCTAAGTTCTTTCTTCCCTTGTTTTAGTTTCAATGTTTATTTCAGATTGCTTTTCAATTGTTATGAACATGTGTAACTAAGTTTTTCTTAGTTAGAGGTGAATTCGAAGCCATGGACATATGTTTAATATGAATTGATTACCTCCAGTTATTGTTTCGTAAAACATGAATGCGATTCACTTATCTTTTTGGTTAAAACTTATTCTTGTACGTGGGTTAAGGGTGCACACTTAGTTTGCATGCATGAATCTGATGCTAAAATATAAGGGAATTTCACCTAATTGTTATGAACTTATATTTATGAGTAGTAAAGGTTGCTAGTCACAATCGTGTTAAGTGAATCCATGGCAGGAGTATCATCATGCTTTTCATAGTTACGAATGCCTTGTCAATGCTTATGATTTTCATAGAACTTAATGATCTTTGAATGTATCTCTATTATGCGTATTCCATGTAGGGAACTTAATAAGAATAATTTGATTGTCGATGCGTTATCCATCCAATTCAACGAATTAAGGAAAATCTGAAAGTTAATTTGTGCATTCACGATTAATTTGGGGCATTGTCATTAATGGTTTAAAGAAACAATACTGGAAATCAATTTGTATGCATATGTTTCATGTGTGGAGAAAGATCCTCTAACTAGCTTTTCACCCTTGAATTCACCTTAATTTAGTTTTAACTTACTTTGTTTGCTGCAATTTACTTAGTTTTGTCAAATTCGTCCAAAAACCCCCTCAGTTCTTATTTGTGTTTTAGTTTTGTCAAATTCGTCCAAATCTGTCCCCTTTCTGTGTTTTGAGTCTTACTAGTCTAGAATTTCTCCAATTCACTCTTTAGTATATGTTTTGAGTCTATTTAGCTTAGTTTGTGTGTTTTGAGTCAATTTGGTCAGTTTTGAGTCATAAGAGTCTAGTTTAGTGTTTTAGAGTTTAAATTGTGTAGATTAGCATCCCTTCTAATCCCCGGCCTAAAACGATCCCTACTTTCGTATACTACGTCGATAGGGTTTTAATTTGAGTGTCAAATAATTTTTACATCAAATTTTGGCGCCGTTGCCAGGGATTAGCAAACTTGCTAATCTCCCTAGTTTCTGCCGTGTGTTTTAGTTTGCTTTTGTTTTTGTCTTGCTTTGTTTTTTGAGTTTGTTTTGTTTTGTTTGTTTTAGGTACTAGTGTATGACTCGAAGTTCTCAACCTGTTCACGCACATATCTTGGATTTTAACGACGATTTTGAACGAGATTTGAGAAGGAAGAAGAAGCAGCCAGAACCCAATCCACCTAGTGCTAGCTCTAGTTCCAAATCTGAGTTTGAAGAGGAGGAAGAGGAAGAACAAGCCATGGCTGTGGATAATCATACAATTAAAGAACTTTCAGCCTCAGGATTGGACAATGCCGTGCCCTTATGCATTCAATATCCTAGGGCGGCTCAAGGCAAGACTGATGAGTTTGAATTGAAGTTAAGCTTGTTTCATCACATTCCTAAGTACCGTGGGTTGTCCATGGAAGATCCAAACATGCATTTGAAGGAATTTGAGGTGGTGTGCTCAAGCATGACACCAATCAACGTAAATGGGAATATTCTGAAGATGAAAACCTTTCCATTCTCTCTATTTGAAAAGGCTAAGGATTGGTTATTCGAATTGGCACCTGGAATGGTCACTTCTTGGGAAAGCATGAAAAGAGCATTTTTAGAGAAATTCTTCCCAACTTTGAGAGTTATTCTTTTGAGGAAGAGAATTAGTGGCATTGAACAAAGCCAAGGATAATCTTTTCCAGCATATTATGAGCGTTTTAAAGCCCTAGTTGCATCCTGCCCATAACACCAAATGAAGGAAGAGCTTTTAATTCAATATTTCTACGAAGGACTTCTTCCAATTGAGAGACAAATGCTTGATGCTTTGGTGGGAGGTGCCTTGGTTGACAAAACCCCGGTGGCTGCTAAGATCTTAATTGCAAACCGAGCCTTGAATGCACAACAATACGAAGGTGTTGGACAAAAGGACCTCCCCACGGCAACAACATGTGAATGAGGTAAGTGCAATTTCAGAATTGCAATCTCAAATGGCTAATCTCACTCTTCTTTTGTCACAGGTTGTTGATGGAACCAAAGTGCAAGGTTCGGCCATATGTGGAGTGTGCTCTATGCAGGGGCATCTCAATGATCAATGCCCTCAATTGATAGAGAATGGAGGATGGGAAAGTGCCAATGTCGTGGGCTATCAAGGCCAAAATCAACCACGGAATGATCCATACTCCAATACTTACAATCCAGGCTGGAGAGATCACCCAAACTTCAAGTGGAGGGAGCCTCAACAACCTCAACAACAAGGTGGATTTAGACAGCAAACTCCTGGGTTCTATCAAAGGCCATTCGAACCAATGCAACTTCAACCACAATCTGCTCAACCAAACTCAGGTTCGCTATTTGATAATGATCAAGCTATTCAACTACTAACTTCTGTAGCGCAGGGATTACAAAATCAAAATAATCAAGACAAGGAGATAAGCGACATGAAGAAGCAAATAGGGCAGATTTCAGAGTTCCTTGGGCAGTTTCGAGAAGAAGGTAAACTTCATAGTTGAACCATTGTGAATCCAAAGGGAGGATTTGAAACCGCTAGAGCCATCATGTTGAGAAGTGGAAAAGAAGTTGGAACTGACCCACAACTATCCAAATCAAGCCAAAAAGAAATGAAAAGTTGCTGATTGAAGAGGATGAGCAAGACAAGCCCATGGCAAGGAAGGAACCATCCTTGCAGCAACCCCCTAAGCCTTCCACACTGTCCAATTCAGGTAAGGGTGGTTCAAATTTGACTCATTCTAACCTAATTCCACCAAATTTGCCTTTCCCTAGCAGGTTTATGCAAGTTAGGAACGAAGAGAATGAACAAGACAGTATAGAGACCTTCAGGAAGGTGCATGTCAATATCCCGCTCCTTGATGCTATAAAGCAAATCCCGAAGTACGCTAAGTTTTTAAAGAAGCTATGTACAACAAGGAAACAGATTCGGGAGAAAGAGGTGGTACATGTAAGTGAGAATGTCTCTGCAATGTTGCAAAGAAAGCTGCCATCTAAATGCAAATATCCAGGTAGTTTCACAATCCCATGTGTAATTGGTAATACAAGGTTTGACCACGCTATGCTAGATTTAGGTGCATCAATAAATGTCATGCCATACTCCGTTTATGCATCCATGAATCTAGGGGAGCTTAAAAATGATGGTGTTATTATTCAATTAGCCGATCGATCTAATGCATATCTGAAAGGAGTTTTGGAAGATGTTTTACTGCAGGTAGACCACTTGATTTTTCCTGCAGATTTCTATGTGCTTGATATGGAGGACTCCGCCCACTCTCCACCATCGCCACTCTTACTTGGACGACCTTTCATGAAAACTGCTCAAACCAAGATTGACGTGGCCAATGGAGCAGTAACTATGGCGTTTGGTGGTGATATGATTAATTTTAATATTTCTGAATCTGTTGAGAATACTAATGACGTTCGTTCTTGTTTTGTCATTGATGTAATAAAAAATAAAGGGCAGGAACATTCAGCACCAGTCAAGAAGGATGCATTTCGAACCACCAACGAAGAGGGAATTGGAGTGAAGCACAAGGATTCCAGGGCCACAATCCTCAAACCCCCAAATCTGGCCGAGGGCACCCCACATGCATTTGTTGATTGTGCTGCCACTTCATTGCAGTACATTGGTAAGCCACCTATTCCAATTTCGATTCCAATTTCAACTAATAGGTTGTTACCTTGTATGGTGCAAGTCCCCAATCGAATACAAGCTGGTGGGAATGATTACATTGACTTTAGAATGCTCAACACCCCAATCAGGAAGGATTACTATCCCCTTCCATTCATAGAGCCCATGTATGAGTATTTTGAGGAGCATGTCATGGAGAATGTACCCCTCCATGCCGTTGGCCCTATTCAAGCTTAAAAGGAGGTATCGTCTGGCTGGAAGACGTTAAAGCAAGCGCTTCTTGGGAGGCAACCCATGTGTTCAAACGAGGACAAGATGGAATTCTAGCTCCAAACACCAGATTTGCGTTCTTTAACCCTTCTCTTTACTGCTTTTACTTTGCCATATTTGTCATGCTTGTAGTTGTGTTGGTTGCTTGCTTATGTGTGAGTCTATGTCTAAAACATTGAGGACAATGTTTGGTTTAAGTGTGGGGGGTAAACAAAGTGTTTTTCATGAAAATTCGTAGGATTTTGTCACCCATCACTTCTAAAGTTGTTTCTCACTGTTTTTAAGAGTTTTTAGTTTGTTTTGAAGTGTTTTTATGTGTCTTGAGTAGAAAATCCGAAAAAGAAAGAAAAAATTGAAAAAAGTTTGAAAAATACAAAAAGAGTCGTTTTTGTGTGTTTGTTTGTGTCTTAGGGTACCTTCCAACACAATGATGAGGATTTGGTTTTTAATTGCATGACTGTTAAAGAAAGTTACAAGCATGGATAGAAGTTTGATATGCTCTTTGGTTTATGCTTAATTGTAGTTGTTGTTTATGAATTCACATGTAATCAGAAAGAAAAAAAATCAGTTTTTGTAACATGCTTGAAGGAAGTAACTCAAAATAACGCTACAACCCTAAGAGACTTGAGCCTAAACGTTTATTTGGAGAGTTATTAATCTTGACATTCTTGTTTTCTAAAGTCGTTGCATGATTTCATAATTTTTTGCTTGGTTGCTACTTAGAATGCGTTTCATCATTTAGTTCCAAATACTAGAACTCATGTCCGTTTCATTCAAAGCATGAAATTGATTAGCATAACAAATAACAAGATGAAGTTGTTTAGTTTAAACTAGAGCTAAAAAGCCTTAACCCTTTTGCATTATGATTTGTAGGTTTAACCCCGTTGAGCCTTGTTTAGCCTAATTTTCTTTGTTAGCCACATTATCCTTACCTAGCCTAGAATAGGACTATCCATACCCTTGTTCTTAAAGGATAGTGAAGCATGACTTAGAGGGAATTCCTTTTGACCGATATTATGCAGAAAAACAAGTGTGGGGGAAGGTTTTGTGTGCCAAAGAGAAAGGGCACGAAAAAAAGAAAAAAAAAAGAAAAAGAAAACGTGAAAAGAAAAGAAAAGAAAGAAAAAGAGTTGAGAAACAAGTGAGAATGAGCTCACAAAAGAAAAGAAAAGAAAGAAAAAGAGTTGAGAAACAAGTGAGAATGAGCTCACAAGTGTTGTGTTGGTTGTTGAAGAAAGGGTCCAAAAGATTGAATATGGCCCTAAAAGTTGTATGAATCTTCCCTTTGTGTTCAAAGTTGGTTGCTGCATTCAAAAGTGAATTCTAACTGTTGATTTCATTGCTTTGCTTGCTATTGCTTTAAGAACGTTTGTTTTCCTTACCTTTCTTTGTTAGCCAATACCCCTAGCCCCGTTACAACCCTATACTTCTATCTTGAGTGTTGTGTGTTTCAATATGTGGAGTTTGGGATTGGTATGAGCATATGGTATCCATGGTTCTCGCGTCTATGTAGTAGCATTCCATTCATGAGATCATATCTATACATGCTTAATAATTCCAGAAAGTGCCTTCTTTGTTATGACATATGTGAGTACTAGTTTTCTTGTTTACATCAATCTTCTCACATATACCTAGTGTAGGGTGTGTAGTCAGAAATTCTGTGTGAAAATAAAGTGTATATTTTGTGAGGAATTGAGGGATTCTCTAAGGCATGTTACTAGATTCAAAACATTGTTTTAATTGATTAAATGCGAGCTAGTAAGTGATGACTATGATTACATATGTGCTTGAGAGTAGGGATGGCTAAAATCTATGTAGGTAGTGATTTTTAGCATGTTATGTACCATTGGAAATCCCTGAGGCGAATGTTGGAAGGTTTAGGAAGTTTTTGTTTTGCTCAAGAACTAGCAAAAGCTAAGTGTGGGGGAATTTGATAGGAGCATATTTATGCGATTTAGTTAGTTTGTTTCCTTGCATTTACTTAGTTAGTTTATGTTTATTATAGTGTTTTAAGCTATTTTCGTGTGTTTGTAGGTCCAATTGGCAAAGTTGGCAAGAAAGTGCATTTTAGAGCATTTTGGAGCAATTCTGGGCTGAAATGGATTGCATGCATATGGAGCACAAGGAATGGACGAATTTGAAGTTCATATGAGGCTAGGAATGTGTTTAAAAGTTGGAGAAACAAATTCAAGTCAAAGAAGACAAGGAATCAGCTACAAACATGGAACATTATCCAAACCAACCTTATCTTATCTTAACCTTATCTTATCTTATCCTATCCTAATCTTATCCTATCATAATTCCAGCTGCAAGGGGGACTCCTTTTCATAATAGGATGCCTAAAACCTGTTTTTAGGAGGTCTTTTCCATCTAGAAACATGCCACAACACTCATTTCTAGAAGTCCTAAAAATCTGGCGCCCCAAATCTTTCTAGAAGGCCTTTGCCTTGCCTTGCACTCCATCCCCTTCCCTCCAATTGCTGCCGCACCTTCCCTATCCTTATTCCTCTTGGATTCTGATTTAATTAGCCTATTCCCTTGTGGATTTGGATTGTGCAAAGCCTTTTCATAAATTAATTGGGCTAAACCCCTTTCCTGATGGATTTAAGCCTTGTGCTGCACCCTAGGGCCCTAATCCTTTATTTCTGCTAAGTCCAAGTCGTACCCTGATTTCCCTAGGGTTTTCCATGCCTATATATACATATTTTGAGGCTTTGCTGCAGGTTACCACCCCCTATACCACACCATAATTCGTAGCCATCACCATCCATACACAGAAACACCCTTTGCCGCTAGAAGGAGAGGATGAGAGCTTTGCCATGGCTTCCATTGGAGGAGGACCTTGTGCCGCAACAACCTGCAACCATTGGAGACTTCCTAAGTTCTTTCTTCCCTTGTTTTAGTTTCAATGTTTATTTCAGATTGCTTTTCAATTGTTATGAACATGTGTAACTAAGTTTTTCTTAGTTAGAGGTGAATTCGAAGCCATGGACATATGTTTAATATGAATTGATTACCTCCAGTTATTGTTTCGTAAAACATGAATGCGATTCACTTATCTTTTTGGTTAAAACTTATTCTTGTACGTGGGTTAAGGGTGCACACTTAGTTTGCATGCATGAATCTGATGCTAAAATATAAGGGAATTTCACCTAATTGTTATGAACTTATATTTATGAGTAGTAAAGGTTGCTAGTCACAATCGTGTTAAGTGAATCCATGGCAGGAGTATCATCATGCTTTTCATAGTTACGAATGCCTTGTCAATGCTTATGATTTTCATAGAACTTAATGATCTTTGAATGTATCTCTATTATGCGTATTCCATGTAGGGAACTTGATAAGAATAATTTGATTGTCGATGCGTTATCCATCCAATTCAACGAATTAAGGAAAATCTGAAAGTTAATTTGTGCATGATTAATTTGGGGCATTGTCATTCATGGTTTAAAGAAACAATACTGGAAATCAATTTGTATGCATATGTTTCATGTGTGGAGAAGGATCCTCTAACTAGCTTTTCACCCTTGAATTCACCTTAATTTCGTTTTAACTTACTTTGTTTGCTGCAATTTACTTAGTTTTGTCAAATTCGTCCAAATCTGTCCCCTTTCTGTGTTTTGAGTCTTACTAGTCTAGAATTTGTCCAATTCACTCTCTAGTATTTGTTTTGAGTCTATTTAGCTTAGTTTGTGTGTTTTGAGTCAATTTGGTCAGTTTTGAGTCATAAGAGTCTAGTTTAGTGTTTTAGAGTTTAAATTGTGTAGATTAGCATCCCTTCTAATCCCCGGCCTAAAACGATCCCTACTTTCATATACTACGTCGATAGGGTTTTAATTTGAGTGTCAAGTAATTTTCACATCATAATACAAATAATTACATAGTTTGAAATTTTGTAAAATTTTGGTGTCCTGTTTCCTCCAAAATTTTCAATTAAGCATGTATAGTTCTACCGGACATTATGCCTGTGGTGGATAACAAAAAGCCGCTGTGGATACAAACAATATTGACCACGGGCATTATCCATGGTGGCTTAGTAAATTTACAACGTGCAACTTTGCGCGTGGTCATTCACTGTTATTTGACAACGGGCTAAAATTTGTCTGTGGTAGAAAATTGTTATTTATCATGTGCTTCTTATGCCCGTGATAAATTTGTACTTTTTATAACGAACATATAAAGCCCGTGATAAAATTATCGTGGTAGATGACCTATTATTTTGTAGTGATAACTCCCTTAATTTTGCAAATCTTTTCAACATTTGATATTTTGTAATGTTCTAATGTTTTTTTTTATTATTATGCTCTTATTTTGGGTATGTATGTAATACTTGAAAGGCAAATGCGTTTTTATGTTTTGAATGTGATAATATGGTATGTATATACTTATTTTGACACACCCCGTCCCGAAGGAGGGCGTGCTGGCCGTCACGTGAGAGTGACGTAACCATTTACACAGTTCGGAAGCTTAAAAATACCATTGCGAATTCTGTCAGAATACCGTTGGATTCCTCGTGGCCACCAAAGCTCTGCTCTAACTCGAACCTGGAGGGGCGCAAAACAAAATTGAGTGGGTCAGTAAAACAAGTCTTTTCAAAACTTTCCTTTATCAAAGTTCTAACCCCTCGCTGTAAAACCTGTATACTTTCCCAGAAAATAGCATATATAAATATATATAGCTTCAAAAATCTCAAAACACCATTCTTTATCACTTTTCAGAAAATATGCCATGCCATGCACCAAAAACATAATATGGATGCATCAACATAAATCAGGTGAAATAATAAATCAACCGGAGACCCTGCAGTGGTCCTGTACGGCTGATTCTAAAGCTCAATATCCAATCCAGCCGGAGTCACCAACTGTGACCTGTACAGCACTGCCGGAGTCGCCAACTGCGACCTGTACGGCACTACGCTGCACATGAGTCAGAACTACCTGTAGTAGTCTGTACGACTCGGATGGTGTAATAATACGCTCTAGTGCTTCTCTCATCAATCATCTGTGCACATAATCTAAGGTCACCTACTAGTCGGAACCGTCTCTAATGGTCTGTACGACTAGCATGTCGGAACCACCTCCAGTGGTCTGTACGACTAGCATCTACTTGGATCCAAGGTGAGCGTGTGATGCGGGTGAATAACATAAGCACTAACACCAGGGGTGCAGGTTATGAGCTATCAACATAAATCTCATCAAACAATTCAATGAACCAAATATAACTCACCTGATACTCACATGCGCGTCCGCAGCACCAATTCACATATATGCATCATATATCAATTCACATAATTCATGTAATTTCTATGCATGGCATTTTTAAATCACATATTCATATAAATCTATGCATGGCATTTCAAAATATACTTTCATTCAAAAATCGATTTCTGGGAAACCCATAAGTATATAGGTGTATACGGAAAACAAAACTGCCCACTCACCTGGAGTTTGCCCTGCAACTCCCTAGCACAACACATCAAGGCGTCATAACGATCGGCGCCTAGAACAACCATCAAATCATGCCTCAGAATCATATCGATAGAATATATCACTTATATAAAACACGTCACTAAGTAGTTCGATCCGGAAGATCTGCAACTCAGATTTCCAATCCGTAACTCAGATTTCCAATCCGTAACTTCCAGAGGTCCACAATAAATCTCTAGAACAACATCCTAAAATTTCATGACCATCCAACGGTCGGATCTCCGTCAATTGTCGAACTAAGTGACGGTTAACATTATATTTTATGAACTTACAACTCCAATTCCGGGAGATCCGTCCATCGAATTCCCGATCCGTAAGTTCCTACATTCTTCAAATATTACGTACTACTACGTACCAAAGTTTGGTGACGATCCGACGGTCGGATCGTCAATTCATATTTTGGCCTAACCATACATCTTAACGAATTTAAGTCCAAATGATCAACCAACGTTAAGCCACTATCAAAACTGAACTCAGGACATCCAATATAGTTTAAAAATGACATTGGCGGCCCACTGACCACGCGCCGCCGTGGGTGGCGGTCGGCCGCCCCGGCTCGCCGGAAAATTCAACTTTATCCAAAAATTACCAAAATTTGCAGAATTGAAGATCTCAAAGAGTAGAACAACTTTCATACCTGTGATCAAGACCAATTCGGCCTGGAAAGGCTCCAATTTTGCCAAAACCGTGAAGAACCCTAGAAATGGGTGTTTTCAATTCGACCTCCAAAACTACTCCGATGCTCCAACTAATGCTTGGGCTTTGTTCCAGGTCCTAAGGGAATGCTAATGGTGTTAGCAATTGAAAGAAAACGTTTCAAGATTTGAAGAATTTGCACACTAAGCCACCGCACACACACCGTACGGTTTCATCCAATTTCAAGCCAAATTCTTTGATTTTTGGGGTGTAATAGGAAGAGGGAACATCATAGAGGGTTTTCCAAGTGATGGTTTGAAGTAACTCACCGGAAAAATGAAGAAATTTGGACGAACAAGGGTGGAAAACCCACGGGTCGCGCGGGTCGCGGGTTGAAGACCCATTTCTGTTCTTCATCCTCCGCTTCTCGCCCTCTCTCTTTTCCTCCTTTCCCCTTCTCTGATTGGTCCTTCTCTTCCTCTCTCCTTTCCCCATTCGCCAGCTCTCTCTCCTTTTCTCTCCCGGAGCTCTCTTCTCTCTTCCTCCTGGTTGGGCAGATTTGCCCAATCATCTTCTTCTTCCTTTCTTCTTCCACCAGCCACACACACACACACATAAACTCATATAATCTTATTCCTTTTAATCCTAGCCATCCATTTCAGATTTCCTTCAATCTGGGCCATCCAAATGGCACACCAAACTTTTATAATAAAATTCATAAAATGCCCAAACTTCAAACATTAATATCTTTTTCGATATAACTCCAAATCACGAACCGCTTGCGCCCACGCGTCCGTAGCGACGAATACTACGAGGATATGTCAAGAAAACAAATCTTAGATGGCACGACACAACGATTAACCTCGAACAATGCGCGTGCCTCAAGGGCATTTTCGTAAAATCACTTAATAAATTATAAAATCAATATTTTCCCGGACGGGCTGTCACATATTTAGTATTATGTTTTTCATTTGATTATTTATTGGTTTAAAATATATTTTCCTTAACAAGTAACGGGTTGGGTCATATTACCTGTTAATATTATCGGGTCGATTTCGGGTCGGGTCATTTTACCCGTTTATTTTAACGGGTGTTACATGACATGACCCGTTAAGATATCGGGTATGACACGAAAACAACACGAACACGGGATACACGACATGAATGCCAGGTCTAGCTCCAATCCCTTCCACCCAACTCGATCACAACTTGGAATGACTTGGCAAACAATTTTTTGCAAAAATTCTTCCCTCATTCCAAGACTGCTAAGTTGAGGAATGACATAATGACTTTTGCTCAATTCTATGGCGAGCCCTTTTATGAGAGTTGGGACCGATTTAGGGATTTGTTGTTGAAATGCCCACATCATGGTCTACCGGAATGGTTGCAACTTCAAGATTTCTATCAATTTTTAAGCTCTGATAATAAGCAGATGATAGACGCTGCTAGTGGGGGTACTCTAATGGAAAAGACCGTTGATGAAGCTTCTACACTATTCAATACATTGGCTGCTAATTCACAAAGTTGGGGTACTGATAGAGAACTACCAAAGAAGGCCGGAGTACATGAGATTGACGCCATGTCGACTTTCACTGCATAAATTTCTAGTTTAAATAAAAAGTTTGATAATTTAGTGACTGTCAAATCAGTGAAATCTTTTGATGTTGTTTGTGAAATTTGTGCAAGTATACATTCATGTATCGAGTGTCCCATGAGCAGTTCTTTTCCAGAGTTTATTCAAGAACAAGCAATCAAGTGAACAACTTCAACCGTCACAGTTTGATCCATTCTCAAATAAATATAATCCGGGTTGGCATCATCATCCAAATTTTGCTTGGTATAACAATCAGTAGAACCAAGTGAACCCATCTTTACCGTTCCAGGATAATGAATAAAAAAAAATTCAATGGAAGATATGATAGCTCAATTGACACAAAATACCAACACTCTCACTTAGAACACCAACAATTTCAAGCAAGCAACTCAGACTTCTCTACAAAATCAGCAAGCATCCAAATGCAAGCTAGAGGAGCAGGTTGAGAAGATTGCAAATGCAATGGTTGAAAGAGAGAAGGGCAAGTTTCCGAGTCAAACTGAGATCAATCCCAAGAATCAAGAGCAATTCAAGGTCATTACACTCTGAAGTGGGAAAGTTGTAGAGACAAAGAGTGAAGGAAAAGTGGACCCAGTTGAAAAGTTGGTAAATGGTGTTGGAAATGTGCCCTAAAGCCAATCATATGATGATACTTTATAGATATTTCACATTTTAAACTAGTCTAGTTTAATATAAGGACAAAAATTATTGTTTAAAGCCGTCTCATATAAATGTTATATGTTTGAACAATAAGTCTAAGGAATATGTAATTGAGAGAATGTGATCTAAAGAAGTTAGATTCGTGAGACCATTCTTTTTCGCATACATATTGTGCCGACCCGTCCCTAAATTTCTATGTAATTTTCTCCCGGAGTGTGTAAATTGACATTTATGCCCTTGTGGGAAAAGTGACGTGGACATGGTTTTTCGGCTTTAATTTATTTTTCACGTTCTCGTAATTCAATAGTACTCATTGTTATGAATGCATGAGCACGAGTTAGACCCAGATCGGAGTTGTAACGAAAAAGTTACGCACAGTTAAAGTATGTTAACAACGGGAAAATTTGGTACACGCGTGTGTTAATTTATCAGCGTGGGAGACACTGTTATTGATAAGGAGATAGATTTTTGATGTACGACTTACTGTACAAAATCTGAAAATCTTATCCCCTTCTTCTTTTAAAAATTGGACCCGTGCCTTTTTCCTCACCACCAATCAATTACTTTCCCACACTATTACACCCAATCAAATTTGTCTTCTTCTCAGCCAATCAGAACTCATCTTCTCTCTCCCTCTCTATCTCTTCTTCTCTCTCTCTCTCTCTCTTCTTCTTCTCTCTCTATCCCGAGACTCTTTCTTCTATGCAACCACTAAGAACAACCATCAAACTCCATGAATCGAGCCTAAAATTTCCACCATCACACTCCCCTCATCCTCACGCCCCCAACCGTACAAACCGATAGTGAAATGGTCGAGTTTTGAACACCCAACTCAGAAGCTCCAACTCAAACGAGTTTTCCCCGATGTGTTGCCAGCCGAGTTACAAGCTTTTGAGACATTTGGAAGCCTCCACACAACTCCCTCGAGTCCATAGCCTAAATTTGAAGCCGAGTTGACTTGGAAACACATGGTTTCAAGGTGAAGAAAATAAGTTGTAACCTTACGAGGCTTTTTTAGGCCATTTCCATCCACTTTTTGGACTTTTGAAAGGTACAATCTTGTTCTACTCCTCAAGAGCTTCAATTCCATATAAAGTGCATTGAAAATGGTTGAGAAATGAGCAAGTTATGAAGTATAAAGTTTTATAGTTTCCACAAATGCTTTTGAATTGATTCATGCCTATTATGCCATGATTAAATAATGTTGTAAGAAATGTTATACTGTTGTGAAATGCTAAAATAATACTACAGGATGCGCATGTAAGTTTACTAAGTTGATTAGAATTATTGAATCGTTATGGCATGATTGTATTTATGTAGTCTGTTCATCATTGCTGCACCCCGATGTTAGTGCTTGCCCAGGGCCAAGGCCAGTCTTTCAAGTGTATGTTCATATTCGTACCGCACGCTCGCCTTGGATCCAAGTAGGTGCCAATCATGTCGTACAGGTTGCAATAGGCAACTCTGACATCTTGTCGTACATGTTGCAATAGGCAACTCCAACTCGTATGTGACCACGAATAACGCTAGTCTTCACGTGATTATAGCAGTATAGCGTATATTATGATTACACCCAGTCCTGTCATACAGGTTGCATTAGGCAACTCCGACTTGTGTGCTAGCATAGATTAATGAGCATCAGTCCAGTCATACAGGTTTCATTAGGCGACTCCGACTTATGTGCTAGCATAGATTGATGAGCATCTGATTTTATTGTGCTACTATTGAGATATTATGATTGGCATATTTCTGGAATTATTGTTGATTTGCATTTGATTTCATACTTATAAGTAGTATGATTTTCTGGAAACTATACATGTTTTACAGCAAGGGGTAGTATGTTCAAAAAATAAATGTGTTTTATAAACCTTTGTTTTTGCCCACTCACCCTTCTGTTTTTCGCCCCTCCAGGTCTTAGATAGCTAAATTCTCTATGGCATATGATGAAACTCAGGTGGATTTTGACATACCTAAATAAATGTAGGGAGCTTTTTCCGGTTGTGTACTAAGCACTTTAATTAGTTTCGACTGCACTACTTATGTCATCTATGCTCTGAACATTTATGTTTTATGGGTTCTTCCCACTTCTGCGCACTCTCTACCTTAGATTAAAAAAAAAATCCTAGTTTCTATTTAAATTTATCCATATTTTATGCTTCACTTTCCTTGTTGGTTACGTCACCTTTGGTTGACAGCCAGCATACCTCAACTCCGATCAGGGTGTGTCACATATCCTAAACGTTCCTGATCATAGGATTGCCAACTGGGCATTGACAATCCGTTAAGATCAGTACGTGTTATGTCTTCTCTCAGAGAGAGTGACTAGTCTTGAGTCATTGGTGTGACTGACACCAACATAAGCATGTAGGTGCTCAATAGAGGATGAGTCCACTGAATGCGATGAACAAGGAGTTCTCATACTCATGTCACATGAGAACTCAAGGTTGGGATAATGCAAAATAGTCCTTTGACCTGAGGCATCATAGTTGTCTTGTGGTTTGGTCCTTGATCTTTGACTACGTCAAAGGCACTTCATCAGAGGGTGTCCACGACATAGTTAGGGCTAAGCCACTTAACTATAGAGGTAGGTGAATGGACAACAAGGGATCTCTAACCTTCAAACTATTGAGGGAGAATACTCAAGGATATGATTAAGAATCTCTAGCCAGAGTATGAATGAGATTTAGGAAGTTAATCCAAATCACATTCAAGGTAATCATATAAGTAAGAGAATCACATTGGATAGTAGACATGAATAAACTATCAAACCAAACAATGTGATCAAGAGTATTGTATTAGAGAAAGACTGTATTGCATTTGTAATCCCAAACCAAATAGGTTCTCCAATCTCTTATGATTAGCTTAGGTAGCCATGACATACTGCTAGGTGTCACTCATGGCTTGTGAAAGCCCAGAAGATGTGTAATCACTAAAGGGAGAATTGAAAGTAAGTTTCAATTCACAATTGATTAGTAAGAGTTCTAATCGCCCACTACCTCGCTAAAAAGAACCTAATGGATCGCATACCGTGTAAGACAATGATTGAAGGAAATAATAAAGATGAGTAAGGACAATTAAATAGTTTAATTGTATATGGAAAGGATTAATTAAAAGTTAATTAATCAAGAATGAAAAGTTCATTTTAGGCCTTAAGTTAGTTTTGGGTTTTGGGACTTAAAAGGGTTTTGGTCCATAAGGTTTAAGTTGTGTGACAACTAAAACAAAATGGGTAGTTAACCCACTAACAATAGCATGCCCGGCCATAGAGAGAAGGGATGGTGTTGGTGGACTTATTACAAGTTTGCCACTCATTTAGAATGACTATAAAAGCAACTTTATAGCTCCATCCCTCATTAGGGTTTTTTCTTTGAAGAAAGATGAGAGAACACAAGCTCTCTCTTTCTCTCTAGAGAAACCGGCCACAATGAGAGAACATTGCTAGCATTTTGTTCTTCCATGGTCACTCATCTTCTTCCCCAACCATCCTTGGTGTTGGAAATTAAAGGTCTCCAACTTTGGGGACTTTTGGATAACCCATTCCTCCAGCCGTATCCAAGAAATCATGGAGCCAAGAAGCAAAGTTCCTCCATCCACATCCATAGAGCCAAGAGTAAGGAGACAAAGGAAAGAAAGCCCACATATGGGTGAATATCCTTTGCTAAGCAAAGAGGTGCTTCAAAGGTATAAAAGTTTCTCAATTTTTTTCTTCAATATTTGAGTTGAGTCTTGGTTCACCACAACTACTAGGCTTTGAGTTTCATGGTTCAAGTGTTGCTTAATGAACTTAGTTTGTGACGGAAACATTGACTATCGTTGACTTTCGTCCGTTGACGTATTCGAATTCTTCTTTTATTTTATTTTCGTAGCTCTCGTCGATACGAACGCATAGGCGTGATTAGAATAGAATTTGGAGCCAAAACGAAGCTCCAACGATTTTTGAACGATGAGGGCATTCTAGTAATTTCACCAGTGAAGATATTTCTCCACTTTTGGACCTCAACATCTGTGACACATGGCACCTTATGTCTGGTGCCCTTTTTCTTCCTTCCCCGTGATCTTTCTTTAGAACTCTCTCCCTTCTCTCTCTTTTTCGTCTTCACTCTCCTCTCATCTTCGGCGAACTCACAAGCACACATACTTACATACACACAGGCCACAATCACCACACCACTATCACCACCACTTGGACACTTCCTTCTCTCCCTAACCTCTCCAATCTCACTCACTCTCTCTTTCTCGGCACTGTTGCACCAACATTGTGCTTGTGATCTCCGACGAGATCTCGAGCTTTTCCGACCAAGGTAAGGCCTAAATCATTCTTAAAACTTCGTAATTTGTGTTTACAAGTGGTTTTAGGATGTTTTTGAGTAACTTTCATGGTTGTTGGACACGAACTCAACTCAGAAATCGTCTTTCCAGTTTTCAGGTGAAAAACCATGGGCTTCAGGCCATTTTTTGGCCGATCCTGACCACGACTCAGCCCCATCTTGGTATATTCTTGTTCCTTACTCTTTTATCTTCATTTTGTTTTTTGAATAATTGGAAATGGTGTTTAATTGAGCTCAAACGGAGCGCGGGAAGGTTTACCAAGATTCCGGCCGAACCCACAGCCTGGAACAAGGTCAAACCAGACCCGAAACCCAAAAATTAGCCTAATAACTAGCCCAGCCCAAATCAAATCCAACCCACTTAGCCTACACCCAACCTACTAAACCTAACCCAAGCCCAAATCAATATTGGCCCAACCCCTTAGACCCAAAAACCCTCAGCCTAATCCAGTTACCTAGAACCTAACCCAACTTTTTGGGCTTGCATGTGGGTGAGCGTCACGGCCAGCGTGTGGAGCACACGCACCTCCGATAGAGGTACTATGCTCTGCCACCGTCCATGATGGCGACCATGGCAGTGCCGGCAACTTTTCTGGCGACCCATCTCGACGCGTGGTGATGCATGGCCTTCTGGGCCGCCGCCCCGTGGTGATGCATGGGGGAACCCGAGGTCCCTCTCTCAGTTTTTCGATGTGCCGAATCTGAATTAGCTGTCCATTTTATGAAATTCCATCGTTTTAGTATAGTTTTATTAAATGTTCTCTCTTTGTGTTTAGATGCATCGGTTGGAAGTGACCCAGTCCTTCCTAGATCGAGTGGCTCTCCGGTAGTGGAATACTTATGAGTGGACCGCTTCTAAACTTGCATGTTTTTCTAAAACATTAGGTTTGCATACATTGCGTATATTATGAAAATAGCATATTTTCTATTATGTTTTATGGATTCTATATTTATGCTCTTGAAATATTTATGATTTATCGAGATTACATTTTACTAAAGGATATAAATTTTTGGATTCTCGTATTTGAATTTTTATGGTTTGCGAATATGATTTCTTTCACAAGTTATGATTGTACGATATCATGGATTTATGAAATGAGGCTTTGAGCTCCAGAATTGGATATGAGATTTTGAGGTATGTTTTCGGTATGTATCTAGTGGGTTATCATACAGCACATCCACACAACACAGGTATGTAGATGTCTATGTCCATAGGACACAGTTGAGGAGACTTATGTATATACCTCTTTTCTGGCGTAACCTAGAGTCATATAGCTTCACCTTAGGGTGATGGACCGTGGTTTCTTCACTGGCGTAACCCAGTGTCGTACAGCTTCACCTTCGGGTGATGGACAGGTATTGCCTTCGGGTGAATGAGGAGTTGATGATATTGATGTTATACCCCCAACTTCACTAGCCCAGGGCTAGTGCCCCTAGAGAGTATAGTATTGATGAGACTTATGGATTTACCTTCGAGCCGTGATATTCATTTCTGATCTCTATTTTGTACGAAATGATTTTTTGAACGTTTGCATCGCATGTAGTGTTTTCGGAAAAACCTATATGTAGTATTATATATATGAGTTTTCAAAACATGGGGTTAGTATGTTCAAAAAAATTAGAAATGGTTTTCCTATTATTAGTATTAATATAAATTATGGTCCACTCACCTTTTCTGTTTTTGCGCCCCTTCAAGACGTAGTGACGACGAGTACGACCCGAGCATCTAGACGTTTCCCTACCAATGACCTTGCGTCTTTCCATTTGAGTATGACTTCTTTTTATGACCATTGTTACTTGTTGTTCTACCTTCTTTGGCACTTTTATGCTCGGGACATATTCATGATCGTCGAACACCTTGTTTCGTTCATGCTTAAGTTGAATTTATTGTTATTATTCGTTGTGCATGTTGTTTCTTGCAAAAATTTTGTATTGCTTGTTCTTTCTTCTCCTTACTGATTCACACACTCATGGCTTTCGTCACCCTTGGGTGTTGGCCAGCACATGCCATCCAGATGTCATTTGGATATCTGGGTTAGGGCGTGTCAGTTTGGTATCAGAGCTTGTTGGTTCAATTTTGATTGATTTCTTCCTAATGGTTTGTATCCTTGATCTGCTTTCGTTGGCTCCTTCCTATCCTTTTATTGTTATTGGTCCAGAGCATACTTAGGATTTCACTCTACTTCCTTGATTGTTATTTCTCTCCCTTGGTTGTTATTTCTTTCCAATGATTTTTATTTCCTTCAATTGATTGTTCTTTCTTTCGATTGCATATTATTTTCTACCACTGATTTATATTTCCTTCTATTGATTGTTAGTTCATCCATTAATTGTTATTTCCTTCCACGAATTGTGATTTCCTCTTATTGATCGAGGTCAGTCTTCAAAGGGTCGAGGTTTCCGATCACGGAGCACTAGAGAGCGCACTTCATTATCTAATATTGGCCTGAGATATTTTTTTCGTTCAAGCGTCGTGGGCAAGGGTTAGGATCTTCCAATGAAGGGTCGGGCAGCGAGGCAGCGAGGCAGCGAGACAGTCCTTCAGTAACTTTACACCCGTAGTTCTGATGTGCATGCGTTGTGGTAAACGTCATCGGGGAAGTTGTGCTGCCATGATGGTCCATGCTTCAGATGTGGAGGTACAGGACATTACGCTCATGACTGCCCCACTGGTTAACCTTTTGAAAGCATTGCATCGAGTTCAGGCTATGCTGGATGGAGCAACTCAGGTACTCAGGAACAGAGCCAAGCACATTAGCTTTTGGCAGTGGCACACAGAGTAATCGCTCAGGTCGAGGTAATCGTGGCGTTCGCACCCATAGAGGTAGAGGTCGCAGCTCAGGTCAACAGGTTACCGGGCGCAATAACACTATGACTCAGCAGGAAGCAGAGCAGGATCCCCAGGTCATCACATTTGGCACGGGCTATGAACCCGCCACCATCCGGGATTGGTTTTGATAAGCTTATTAAGTTACCTCATGGTGAGATATTATGTGCGCAGTGGGAGTTTAGACATTGCCCAGTTTATGTAGAAGGTGTACTGTTTGAGGCGACTCTGATTCCTTTTAATTTGGTAAAGTTTAATCTCATACTATGGATGGACTGGTTATTTGTGAGCGATGCGCATGTGGGTTATAGGAGTAAAATGATGACCTTTCACCGACCTGGACACCCGGATATCGTATTTCAAGGAGAGCAAAAAATTCTTCAGAACAGTATTATTTCTGCCCACAAGGCAATGAAGTCCTTATAGAAAGGTTGTGAAGGGTTCTTAGCTTGTGTGGTCGCACCGAGAGAACCTTCGGTTAGTGTTGATGATGTGCCTATTGTAAATGAGTTTATCAATGTGTTTCCTGATGATCTACTTAGAATGCCACCTGCACGGGAAATTTAATTCACTATCGACGTGCTTCCAAGTACTAATCCTATCTCCTTGTCACCTTACCGTACGGCACCAGCCGAGTTACGAGAACTAAAGGTCCAGTTACAGGAACTTCTCAATAAAGGTTTTATTCGGCCTAGTATGTCCCCTTGGGGTGCTTCTGTATTATTTGTAAAGAAAAATGATGGGTCTATGAGGCTTTGTGTAGATTATCAACAGTTTAATCAGGTGACCATAAAGAATCGCTATCCATTACCTCGCATTGATGACTTGTTTGACCAGTTAAGAGGCGTTCAGGTATTCTCTAAGATTGATCGTCATTCTGGATATCATCAGTTATTGATACAGAGAGAGGATGTTCTGAAGACTACGTTTCATACTCGTTATGGGCATTATGAGTTCCACGTGATGCCATTTGGTTTAATGAATGCACCCGCAGCCTTCATGGATTTAATAAATAGAGTATTATGATCGTACCTCGGCCGATTTGTAATTGTGTTCATCGATGACATCTTGATCTACTCTAAGGGTGAAGCGAAACATGCTAGACACTTGAGAATGGTGTTGGAGAAGCTAAGGAAACATCAGTTATACGCCAAGTTCAGCAAATGTCAGTTTTGGCTGGATCGAATTAGCTTCTCGGACATGTCGTCTCTGCTAAAGGCATTTGTGTAGACCCTCAAAAGGTATCGGCAGTTGCAGTGTGGGAGCAACCTAAGAACGTCACAGAAATTAGAAGCTTTCTAAGCTTAGCCAGCTACTACCGACGATTTGCCACTTACCAGGTTAACTCGTAAAGGTATGAAATTTGAGTAGGATGAAGACTGCGAGCAAGGCTTCCAAGAGTTAAAGTATCGCCTTACTCACGCCCTTATTCTTACCCTTCTGGATGAGGGCGATGAGTTTGAGATTTACAGTGCTTCTTTGTCAGGCCTGGGCTATGTACTGATGCAACATGGGAAGGTTATCGCTTATGCTTCGAGACAGCTTAAACCGCATGAGAAGAACTATCTCACCCACGATCTTGAATTGGCGACAGTCGTGTTTGCACTGAAAGTATGGCGACACTATCTCTATGGTAAGAAATGACGTATCTTCACGGACCATAAGAGTTTGAAATATGTGTTCACACAGAAGGAACTGAACATGACAAAGGAGATGGATGAAGCTTATCAGCGACTATGATTGTTCGATTGAATACCATCATTGGCATGCTAATGTTGTAGCTGATGCACTGAGTCGAAAAACTCATAGACAACTTGCCTTTCTTCTTGGTGTGCATGTTCCTTTATATTTTCACTTCGAGGGATTGGTACTTCCCTGGTGCCTGACCCACAGGGGGCGATATTGGCTCATCTACAGGTTCGATCAATGTTTAGAGATTTAATTCGAAAAGCTCAAGAGCACGATCAGCAGTGCGCTTAGTTGAAAGAACAAGTGCAAAATAAGCTGAGACGGGATTTGAGAATCCGTAAAGATGGGGTCTTGATGCAAAGGAACAGAATATTTATGCCTAGAAATAATAAGGCAGTGAAGACCGTGATACTCGATGAAGCACATAAGTCGGCATATGCTATGCATCCGGGTAGCACAAAGATTTTTTACACTATTTGTCCCTATTATTATTGGTATGGTATGAAGCAAGATATCACCGACTATGTGAGGAAGTGTATAGTTTGCCAACAAGTTAAGGCGGATAGGAAAAAACTCGGTCGATTATTGCAAAACGTTCTGATTCCAGTCCGAAAATGGGAAGACATCAAGATGGATTTTGTGTATGGGTTGTTGAAGACTTGATCGAATTTTGATGGCATCTAGGTAATCGTGGATTGACGAAATCTGCTCACTTTATACCCGTCCGGCAGAACTACAAACTGGAGAAATTAGCAAAGTTGTTTATCGAGAACATTGTCCAGTATAATGGTGTACCAGTCACTATCGTCTTGGATTGTGATCCGAGATTTACTTCTCGATTTTGGAAAGCTTTCCATGACACCCTAGATACTAAGTTGTTGTACAGCACTGGTTACCACCCGCAGACGGATGGACAATCTAAGAGGACGATACAGACTCTTGAAGATATGTTGAGAACCTGCATTCTTCAGTGGAAGGGTAGCTAGGATGAGTATTTGTCTTTGGTGCAATTCACCTATAATAACAATCACCACTTTAGCATCGGTATGGCACCATTCGAGGCTCTATACAACAAAGCATACAGGACACCATTATGATGGACTGAGGTCGGTGAACGTGTGTTGGTGGGACTAGAGATTGTGGATACTACAAATGCCAACATCTTTCTAATGAAAAGAAATTTGAAGTCTGCATAGGACCGACAGAAGAGCATCGCCAATAAGCATTCTACGAATCGAGAATATGCAATTGGTGATTTCATATTCCTGAAGTTATCGCCTTGGAAAAGTGTGGTCCACTTCGGTAAACGAGGAAAGTTAAGTCCTCGATATATCGGCCCTTACAAAATTTTGAAGAGAATTAGTGTTGTTGCCTACAGACTGGAGTTACCGCTAAAGTTATCCCAGATACATGACGTATTTCACATCTCCATGCTTTGGAAGTATCAGACTCATCGCATATTCTGTTGCCGCAACCACTGGAGGTAAGACCAGACATGAGCTATATGGAGGAACCTGTAATGATTATTGACCGGCTGGATAAGGTGTTGAGGAATAAAGCCATCCCGCTGGAAAAAGTGTTATACAGGAATCATGCAGTCGAGGAGGCAACTTGGGAGACGGAAGAACTGATGTGAACCCAGTATCCATTCCTATTTACATGAGGTAATGAAATTTTGGGGATGAAATTTTCTTAAAGGGGGGTAGATTGTAACGACCCATTTCGAAAATTTCATGTTAATTAGTTAAAATTATGAAAATACCCCTAGTGATGAAAATATTGACTTTCGTCCATTGACGTATTCAAATTCTTCGTTTATTTTATTTTTGTAGCTCTCATCGATACGAATGCGTAGGCGCGATCAAAATCGAATTCATAGCTAAAATGAAGCTCCTACGATTTTTTAATGACATGGGCATTCTAGTAATTTTACCAGTGAAGATATTTCTCCACTTTTGGACCTCTACATGGGTGATACGTGGTACCCTATGTCTAGTGCCTTTTTTCTTCCTTCCCCATGATCTTTCTCTAGAACTCTCTCCCTTTTCTCTCTCGTCTTCACTCTCTTCTCCTCTCCAGCGAACTCACACGCACATATACTTACATACACATAAGCCACAATCACCACACCGCTGTCACCACCACTTGGACCCTTCCTTTTCTCCCTCACATCTCCGATCTCACTCACTCTCTCCTTCTCGGCACTGTTGCACCAACACTATGCTTGTGATCTCCGACTAGATCTTGAGTTTTTTCCGACCAAGGTAAGGTCTAAAACGTTCTTAAAATTTCGTAGCTTGTGTGTAGAAGTGGGTTTAGGATGTTTTTGAGTAACTTTCATGTTTGTTGGACATAGACTCAACTTAGAAATCATCTTTCCAGTTTTCTGACGAAAGACTGTGGGTTTCAGGCCATTTGTCGGTCGATCTCTACCACGACTCAACCCCATCTTGGTATATTCTTGTTCCTTACTCTCTTATCTTCATTTTGGTTTTTGAATCATTAAAAATGGTGTGAAATTGAGCTCAAACGGAGCTCGGGAAGGTTTACCCAGATTTCGGCTGAACCCACAGCCTAGAACCGGGTCAAACCCGACCCGAAACCCCGAAACCCCAAAACCAGCCCAACCCAAATCAAATCCAACCCACTTAGCCTAGGCCCAACCCACTAAACCTAACCCCAGCCCAAATCAATACTGGCCTAACCCATTAAGCCCAAAAACCCTTGGCCTAATCCAATTACCCAGAACCCAACCCAGCTCCTTAGGCCTGCGTGTGGAGCACATGCGCCTCCGCCATAGCCCACGGTGGCGTCGGCGACTTTTCTGGCGACCTATCTTGGCGCGTGAGGTGGTACGAGGCCTTCCGAGCCGTCGCCCTGCGGCGGCACGTGGAGGAACCTGCGATCCCCCTTTGGGTTTTTTGACGTGCCAAATCTGAATCCGCTGTCCGTTTTCCAAAATTGCATCATTTTAGTAGAGTTTTATTAAATGTACTCTCTTTGTGTTTAGGTGCATCAGTTGGAAGTGATCCAGTCCTCCCTAGTTCGAGTGGCTCTCCGATAGTGGAATACTTGTGAGTGGACCCCTTCTAAACTTGCATGTTTTTCTAAAACATTAGGTTTGCATACATTGCATATATTATGAAATGAGCATATTTTCTATTATGTTTTATGGATTCTATATTTATGCTCTTGAAATATTTATGATTTATTGAGATTATAGTTTACTAAACGATATAAATTATTGAATTCTCGTCTATGAATTTTTATGATTTTCGGATATGATTTCTTTCACGAGTTATGATTGTGTGATATCATGGATTTATGAAATGAGGCTTTGAGCTCCAGAATTGGATATGAAATTTTGAGGTATGTTTGTAGTACGTATCTAATGGGTTATCATACAACATATCCACACAACACAGGTAAGTAGATGTCTATGGCCATAGGACACAGTTGAGGAGACTTATGTATATACCTCTTCTCCGGCATAACTCGGAGTCGTACAACTTCACCTTCAAGTGACGGACCATGGGTTCTTCACTGGCGTAACCCAATGTCGTACAGCTTCACCTTCGGGTGATAGACATGTATTGCCTTCAAGCGAATGAGGAGTTGATGATATTGATGTTATACCCCCAACTTCACTAGCTCGGGGCTAGTGTCGGTGTGTGATGTTATATATCCTCTTCTCCGGCGTAACCCGGAGTTGTACAGCTTCACCTTCGGGTGACGAACCATGGTTTCTTCAGTGGTGTAACCCAGTGTCGTACAGCTTCACCTTCGGGTGATGGATAAGTACTGCCTTCGAGTGACTATGATACCCCTAGAGAGTATTGTATTGATGAGACTTATGGACTTGCCTTCAGGCGACAATATTCATTTCTGAGCACTATTTTATACATAATGATTTTATGAACGTTTGCATGACATGTAGAATTTTCAGAAATACCTATATGTAGTATTATATATATGAGTTTTCAAAACAGGGGGTTAGTATGTTCAAAAAATTAGAAATGGTTTTCCTAGTATTAGTATTAATATAAATTATGGTCCACTTACCTTTCTGTTTTTGCGCCCCCTCTGGACATAGTGACGACGAGTACGGCCCGAGCATCGAGGCGTTTCCTTACCAGTGACCTTGCGTCTCTCCACTTGAGTATGACTTCTTTTTATGATCATTGTTACTTGTTGTTCTACCTTCTTTGGCACTTTTGTTTTGTAGTATGCTCTGGACATATTTATGATCGTCGAACACCTTGTTTTGTTCATGCTTAAGTTGAATTTATTGTTATTATTTGTTGTGAATGTTGTTTCTTGCAAAAATTTTGTATTGCTTGTTCTTTCTTATCCTCACTGATTCACACACTCATGGCTTTCGTTACCCTTGGGTGTCGGCCAGCACGTGCCATCCAGGTGTCATTTGGATATCTGGGTTGGCGCGTGTCATAGTTTTCACAAATTTTCCTTCAAATGGCATCAATGAACCGCAAGAAGAAGAGCAAGTACATCAAAAAAAAATTCTCCACATATTCCATATGCTCAACAATTACAAAGGCTAAGAAAGATCAACACTTTTCTGACATTTTTTATTTGTTTAAAAAAGTGCATATTAACATTCCTTTGTTTGATGGAGTGAAACAAATTCCGGGCTATGCAAAGTTTCTGAAGGACATATGCACCATGAAGAGGAGATTTGTTGAGCATGAGATGGTGATGTTATTCGAAGAATGTAGTGCAGTGCTACAAAAGAAATTGCCACCAAAGTTAAAAGATCCAAGGAGTTTCACTATTCCTTGCACAATTGGAAATGCTTATTTTGATAAATCTTTATGCGTTTTGGGAGCAAGTATTAATCTAATGTCATTCTCTATCTTTAAACAATTAGGTTTGAGAGAGATGAAACCAACATCAGTTTGTTTACAGCTTGCAGATCGATCTATCATATATCCAAGAGGAATTATTGAAAATGTATTGGTACGAGTTGACAAGTTAATTCTCCCTGCAGATTTTGTGGTTCTTGATATGGAAGAAGATCATGAAATCCCAATCATTCTAGGTAGGCCATTCTTGGCCACTGTGGATACTGTAATTGAAGTCTGAAAGGGTCTAGTCATATTGAGAATACAAGGAGAGCCTGTGGTGTTAATTTTTTGAAGATATTAAATATTCAAGTGATGCAGAATGTTTAGGAGTCGATGTTCTGAACAAGGAGGTGAATGGGTTGTCAATTTCGATGCCACTAATCCTGCACCTCTTCTCATCGATCATGCTTAACTTGTTTCGTAGTTTGGCCAAAGACTATAAATTCAGTTTTTTATTTGCCTTGAATTTCTTGAATGCTAAGCCATATTTGAATTTCTTGCATGCTAAGCCATATTATTTTATTTTTCATTCTAGGAGAACTTGATGATGTCCACCCTGAAGTTGATTGTAGAATTGAAGTTTGGGGGTCGCTTCTTCTCGAAGATCACAAAGATTACCATGTGGTGCATAAACCAGGAAAGTGTCTATCTCCAAATGCTTTTCCTCGTTCATTTCATTTTCTTTTCTTTATTTCTTGTGTTTTCTGACATTAGGACAATGTCTAGTTTAAGTAGGGGAGTGAGGATTTAAAAAAGAAAAAAATTGAAAATTTTCAAACCTTTCAACAAGAACTAGGTTTTCTTATGTTGCTTTGTCAATTAATTTGAGTTTTTTTTTTTCTTAGTATTAAAAAAAACATTAAAAATTGGACATAACGTACACGTATTGACCAATAACACGAAAGTTACAACTTGACACTTTACGTTCTTCCAAAGTTAATCCAATTTTGTGCATCAACAGCGCTCGAAAACAGCATTCGGAGAGACGAGGTTGGACAATTAAGGCCGAGCGGGATGCTCAACCTGCATCACTCTGAAAATGTGCACCATTTCGACTGTAGGCATGTCACTTCACCATCTAATGTCTAGTTGATAGGTGAAAAAGGTGTCAATATGCTAGTCTACCTAGATGGTGCATTAAATGTCAAGTTGGAAAGACCCAAGGCTGAAGGGTTCATTGAGGGCTTATAAAAAAGGGTGGGAACCTCCTGTATTGGGGTCGGATGATTTAAAGGAGAGAGAGTTCATGTATTTGCCGAGCGCTATTTTAGTCTTGAAATCAATATAATCCAAGCAACACAGTGGATGTAGCCTAACTTTAAGGGGTGACCACATAAATTTTTGAGTAAATTTCATTTCAATCCATATCCAAAACCCTCCAAGTGTTTATTATTTTAATTTGTTAACCTGCAACGCGTTAACAAGAGTGAGAAAGAATGCACTAGCAAAGATATAGAAAGAATTTGGCAAACCATTTTTCTTTATAGTATTAGTCTAAAGGGTAGAGGTATTTTGGGCTAGCGACATCCTGGGTCAATCAAGTTAATAATTAGATATTGAACTAACAATTAAGTTGACGAAAAATTGAATATTACATTTTACAATGTGTCAAATGACTTAAAGTTGATGAAATATTGGATAAAATATATTTGAATATAATAGTATAGATGAAATTAGCAATTTTTAATGAATTTAGGGACTTATTTTACCGAAAAATAATTCAGAGAACTAATTTTCACATGCAATAATGAGATACTAAATTGACACTTCACCATTTTTCTTAGTATGCATATCCATATATCTTTTCATCTATTAATTATCTTATTTAGTTCAAAATTAAATAAAATTGTCTAGTAGTATTCATCATCACTTGTCAGTGAGAGATTTTAGGTTCGATTCTCGCCAAATACGAATTTAAATCATATTATTGCTAGCACATTGTGAGGCTAATATAGGTAATATCAACTGTTTCAAAAAAAAAATTAAAATTAAAAATTAAAAAAATAAAAAATAAAAAAAGTCGAAGAAAAGAAAAATGATTTGTTTTAATCACTTCCCGAAATAAATAAAAAAACAAACATTTGGGGACCCCAACTCTCAGGCTTCTGTGGTGCTCTCCACTCTCCACATTACTGAGGTTGCCCCTTTTTACTCAACAACCAACCCTAATTCCCAATTCCGTGTTCCGTATTCCTAATTCCCAATATTGTGGGTTGGTTGGTTCCAAGTGAAGTGATTTGACCTGAACAAGAAGAAGTTGCATGGTGAGGGACATGAGACGGCTTTCTTCTTTAGCTTCTAGGGCACCTGCTGCTGCTGCACTCCGAATCCTCCCCCTCCCCCTCCCCTACCAAGCCCCCTACAGTCTCAGTCAAATTCAGACAGAAAGCGCTTCATTTGAAAACAAACCCAGAATTAGAAAAGCTTCTGCTTCTCACAACATTCGATTTGGCGCTCCCCGTCCTCCCAAACCTAAAGGTAATTCTTCTTGTACGCCCAATCCTAATCCTAATTTGATTTCCATTTCAAACATTCCCATTTCAGCTGGTAATGCCCATCACAACCATAAACCAATTGATCACTCATACATTGTCCAAATTCTTTCACGGAAGGACTGGTTTTTATTGCTGGCCCACGAGTTGAAGGCCAAGAGGATCGTTTTGAATCCTCAGTTTGTTGCTAGTGTCTTGCAAAACCAAGAAAACCCATCACTCTCTTTGAAGTTTTACTTATGGGTTTCGAGTATCGACCCCTTGTTCTCAAAGAATCAATCCGTTTGCGGTATCTTAGCCAACACCCTTTACCGGAAAGGCCCCGTTGTGTTGTCTGTTGAATTGCTAAATGATATTAAGAATTCTGGTTTAATGGTCCCTGAAGACTTGCTTTGCATATTGATCGGCAGTTGGGGGAGGTTGGGTTTGGCAAAGTATTGTGCTGAGGTTTTTGGGCAAATTTCATTTTTGGGTCTCAGTCTTAGCACAAGGTTGTATAATGCCGTGATCAATGCGTTGGTCAAGTCCAATTCACTTGACTTGGCTTATTTGAAATTCCAACATATGCCAGCAGATAACTGTCGTCCCGATAGATTCACTTACAATATCCTCATTTATGGAGTCTGCAAGATTGGTATTGTGGATGAGGCACTTCGCTTAGTTAAACAAATGGAGGGCTTGGGATATTTTCCCAATGTTTGGACGTATACAATCCTCGTTGATGGGTTTTGTAATACAAAGAGGGTTGGCGAAGCCTTCTGGGTTTTGGAGATAATGAGGGAGACGAATGTGACTCCTAATGAAGCTACTATCAGATCATTAGTTCATGGGGTGTTTCGTTCCACGGCCCCCAGTGAGGCTTTTGAGTTGTTATTGAGTTTTGTTGAAAGGGAGTCTGTATTGTTCAAGGTCGCCTGTGATACCGTACTGTATTGCCTTTCGAATCGTTGTATGGCAAAAGAGATTGTTTTGTTTTTGAAGAAGTCCGATGCAAAAAGTTATTTGCCTGACAGTTCAACATTCAACATCATAATGGTTTGTTTGATAAAGGAATTAGCTCCTTTTCAGAATCAGAACGAGGTCCATGATATATTTCAAAGTTTTATACGGCGTGGTGTGAAACCGGGATTTAGCACTTATCTTGCATTGATTGAAGCCATGTACAAGGCAGGAAAAGCTGGTCAGGCGAATCAAATCTTTGATCAAATGATCAAAGAGGGACTTGTATCAAATGTCTTCTCATATAACATGGTAATTGATTGCTTATGCAAAGCCCAAATGTTGGACAGGGCATCAAAGGTTTTTGAAGATATGCAGTGCAAAGGTATCCCTCCTAACCTTGTTACTTTCAATACACTTCTTACCGGATATAGCAAGGCTGGAGAAGTAGGTAAGGCACATGAACTATTGGCAATGCTCTTGGAACATGGGATTAAACCGGATAAGTTCACTTTTAATTCACTAATTGATGGCTTTTGTCGGGCGAACCAGATAGATGATGCTTTTGACTGTTTTGCTGAGATGGTTAGGTGGAGGGTCACTCCAAATTCCATCACATACAACATACTGATACGCTCTCTGTGTTTCGTTGGAGATATTTCTAGAGCGGTGAGAGTAATGAAGAAAATGCAGGCAAATGGAATAAAAGCAGATGCTTACTCGTTTAATGCTCTTATTCAAGGTCTTTGTAGGATGAACAAGGTTAAGAAAGCTGAGGAACTTTTTCTTGCCATGTTGACATTAGGTTTGAATCCTGACGATTACACATGCAGTGCTTTTATCAAGGCATTGTGCGATTCAGGAAAACTTGATGCAGCAAAGGAGATATTGCTCTCTATGGAAGCATCTGGTTGTTTTCCGGATTCTTCTATTTGTAACATGATTTTAGATTCGCTGGTCCAGAGTGGCTGTGTTGGAGAGGCCTGTAATATAGTAAAGAGTTTTAACAGGAGGAAATAAATTTCACAGGATTTGGGCTATCACTGGTCTGCATGTTGATGTGTTGGCTCAAAAGACAGGTCGATCAGTAGCACACGAGGGTGATGATTTGTGGGATGCACTTCTGGATGAACTGCGTGTTGATGTGTTGGCTAACTTGGCTCAGAAGACAGGTCGATCAGTAGCACACGAGGGTGATGATTTGTGGGATGCACTTCTGGAAGAACTGCATCCTGGGTATGTATGCGCAGAATTGTCATCCATATTAGTCTCAATTTCATGTTCCATGAATGAGGCAAAGTCGTTGACACGTTATCCTAAAATCAATTTGTTGTTATTCTTTGTAACTTGAATTATGATAACATGATCTACTTTGTTTGATATCGTTTCACCAGTATTTCAAGTAAAGGTGAAGGAAGCTGGAAAGTCGGCCGAAGTTAGATTTTATGCCTGTCAATTGTCATCCATTGAAGGAGGCGCTAGTAGAGACGCAAAGACAATTGATGCAGAAGCAGGACGGAGCAAATAATAGTTGACAGGCCAAGCCAAAATATACGTCCAACAACTTACTGTGTCATCTCCCTTTGAGCACGGACCCTAACATGTGATATTCCGTCCCGAGATTTATTGTATTTTATTCTAAAATGCCCTTGAGATGCCACGTAGACCTTTCACGTGGACCTCAATTTTCCTTCAACTTTTTCACTCTTATTTTACTATTTTCAAATAACACTTGTTTTTACGAACATGTGGCCGCAGCACTCAATTCGGAGTTATAATGAAGAAGTTATGTTCAAACAACGTAAATTTACATGGGATAAATTCAAATTCTAAAAACTGACCTTGTGCAGTGTGCATCATTGCTTGGTCTGGCCTGGGAAAACAAAAATCAGCCTTAAAAAAGGCTTAATGATGAGGGATTGACACACCCCCGACTTGACATCGGGACGTGCTGGCCGTCACGTAAGCGTGACAAGGCCATGTGCGCAGTACGAAAGAATAAATATAAATAATAGGTACTAGAGTATCATTATTAGTGCTACAGGCACATAAAAGAGTAAGGAAGTTAATAACATGATTCACAGAGTTCGGGTGTTCTAGGTGCAGTCCAAAATACATAAACGAGAAAGTAAAATATTTACATGGATGGTGTGCTGTCAGATATGCCTTTGATGCCTCGTTTGCCACCAAAACTACCTAGTACCTGGAGGGGCGCAAAACAAAAGTGTGAGTGGGCAAAAACAAAGCTTTATCAAAAATCGCTTCGATATAAAAGTTGTAACCCCTCTCTGTAAAACAAGTATACTTCCCAGAAAATATGTATATACGTAATTTTACTGAAAACCATCAATCAACCAATCAATCAAACAATCAATGCCATGCTCGAATGAACCATAATCAATGATCACATATACCAAGTACCATCAAGTAATCAGGTGATATCTCAACTCAAATCATGCCGGCAATATATATATAAATCAGCCGGAGTCACCTCTAGTGACCTGTACTGCTGAATCTATGGCTCCTTAATCAAATCCTCAATCCATCTCTCAATCAATAACCTGCACCCATGACAAAACCACCTATTGTGGTCTGTACGTCAAGCTGGGTATAACGCTCTGTGCTACGATCACGTGAAGGCTGGCGACGTCTCGCAAGTCACCTATGAGTCGTAACCACCTAGTGTGGTCAGTACGACAGGCTGGCACTTGCCTTGGATCCAAGGTGAGCGTACGGTGCGGGAGGTGAACGATCACGTGAAAGCTAAGCCCTACTTTGGCGGCACAACCCCGATGTGCAGGTAATGAGCCATATACCAATCTCATCGATATCACCATAATCATCACATCATAACCACACACACTTACCTGACTTACCTGGCGCCCGCGGTGCATCAATATATAATCATATACATCAAATATATATATGGCATTCGACATGGCATTAAATTTCATAAAAGCATTTTAAAACACATTTATGGGAAATCAATCCATTATATATATATATATATATATATATATATATATATATATATATATATATACTGAAAACCAAAAGCCCACTCACTGATATGTAGACGGGTCGTAGCCCCCGAGCCTCGCGTGGCTGCGCTCGTCCTCAAGATACGTCTCACTTATATGCGAAACAACTAAATAACCGTTAATTACGCACATAACCCAAATCAAGTAATAACTTCTCATACATTGCTCAATTTGGGTGTTTGAATATACCAACATGCTCTACTCAATCCCACGAACACCCCCATATTTTTAAAATAATTTTTGGAAGCCTCACGCACCCTCACGCGCCGGCCAAGGCACAGCAACACGCGCCGCCCACGCACGGCCACGTGCCGTGCGCACGGACGGAATCCTTAACGCCGTTAAGGAATATTCCATCAAATCCTAGAATATTCTGTTAAAGTTAACTGATGCCATTAACCTCCGTTAGGAATATTCCGTCAAAGTTGACGGAATATTCCGTCATCTTCAACCTCAGTCGCCGGCGACCGGCGTCGGTGCCGCTGTGTCGCCGGAAACTAGGTAAATTTTCTACCTTTGATTTCTAGCTCATTTTTCAACCAAATTTCACGAAATTTACAACAAAATGATCCTTAGAACAAGGAGAAGAGATTTATACCTGTTTTGAACCCAAAATCCAAGTGAATCTCGCCGTAGAAATTCTCCAAATTCCGGCCAACTTCCAAACCAACGATCCCAACGTCCAAACTCCTTCAATTTTGTCCTCCGAGCATCCCAAGGAGATTCTAAACCCTCATATGATCTCCAAATGAGCTAAAACCTCATAGATTTTGAGCACATGAACAGTACCACCTTTGGTATGCCACGGGTTCTAGGTTTCTAGACGGTTTCGAGCTACACAAATGGTACGGTTGGAATCACCAGGTTATAAGGGTTCTAAAGGTTCTATTTAGAGCCTTGATCTGTGACCAAAACACCAAGAACAAGGGCTCGTCCGTACGGTTGCAGGGGAGAGGATAGAGAGTTCGAGAAGAGGGAAGGGAGAAGGTGACGGGGTGATGATCATGCACACGTGTTGTGCATGTGTGGGTATATATTTTCTCCAACCAATCCCCTCCACATAAATTCAACCCAAAAAATAAAACAAAATAATTAACATATATATGTATTTAGGTACCCCTATATATATATATATATATAAGTAGTACCCGTTTTTCACCCGTTCTCTCACACCCGTAAGGGCAAAATCGTCATTTCATAATTAATATATCCATTAACTCGAAACGGATTGTTATAGGGATGGTCACAGTCTAAAATATCAAAATTATCGGCAAAATATTGCCGATAAATTTTTTTTTTCACATGGCGATATTTTCATACATATACACATAATTATCGTCATAATATCGCGATATTTTCAATTTTATCGACAAAATCGCCGAGGCTCCGTTGTCGTAACTGCCAAGATCTGCGCCTCTCTTTGCAATTTGCGCTCAGACCCATCAAAATCCGCAATCCCTTCTCTCCGGATCCCAAAACCCACTCGGGTTTGATGGATCCTCCGTGTTGTACGGCCTAAACAAGGCCTCCCCTTGCCTGATGGTGCTCGCCGGGAGGTGAGAAAGGGAGGAGGAACGGTCCACAAATGGTGATGGTGCTCGCCGGAGTGTGTGCCACTGTGGTGGAGGTCACGGTGGGGTGTGGGTGTGGTGTGTCTGTGCTTCGGGAAGGAGAGTTGCAGAGATGAGGGGGAGAAGAAACAAGGAGAGGAATGTGGGAGAAGGTTCGAGGGATTGGGGAAGGGGGAAACACAGAGAAGTTGGGTGTGTGTGTGTCTGTCTGCTCTGGGAAGAAGAGATGCAGAGAAGAGATAGGGGGAGAACCGGAGAAGAAACAAGGAAAGGGAGGGTGTGTGTGTGTGTGGAATGAGGGAGAAGGATCGAGAGATTGTGTGTGCGTGTGCATGTGCGTGTGCGTGTGTGTGTGTTATCCGAGAGAAAAAAAACATTAAGGGTGTGTGTGTGTATGGGGCACACGGTTTTGTATGGAACCACGATTTTTTGTGTGTGTGTGTGTGCGTACGGATTTGTGTGTGTGTGTTATCCGAGAGAAAAAAAAAACATTGAGGGTGTGTGTGTGTCTGTGTGGCACACGGTTTTGTATGAAAGAATTGGAAGTGACTTTGCTCAGAAGAACCAAAAATTTTGTCAGAGAAGAACCAAAAAATCTGCTTACTTTATCTTCTTCTCCACGTGAAGATCAAAAATTCTGTCAGAGAAGAACCAAAAAAATCTTCTTACTTCCAATTCTTTCACATTCCCAGAGGTCATCACACCTTTTTTGACCCTTAGAAAATTGAAAAACCTCTATTACTCCTTTTCGTTTCTTCTTCTTCCCTTAGCCCTTTCAGAGCCTTTCCAGAGCCCTTTCAGAGTTTCAAACTGAATAAATGGATCGGCAACTCACGCCACTTCAAATTAAATGTTAAATACCTTCTATTTGGTCCACACATATTCTATTTGGCCTTTACACAAAGGGGTCCATATTTAAGGTAAGTTTACAATCTTATATTTATATTATTGTAATTTATACAACAACAAAAAAAATTGTGTGGACCCGTGCATGTGATCTAAGGACCAAATAATACTTACATGTTAATTTTTTGAAGTAATTAAGTAATGTTGTATAATTATTCCCTAGGATAATTTTAATATGTTTAATGTTATTTATTATTTTATTATCAAATTGGATTATTATTCATTAGTATTAGGTTTTATTATTCCATATTATTTTTATAATTACTTAAGTTCTTACAATCATTTTCTTTACTTCCTATTTAATTATTCTGTAGAATAACTTTATAATTTAGGTTCTCTTATATAACCGTCACTACTATATTTTTTGGCCAAAAAATAATTGCCTAATTTCCATGAAAAATAAATATAGGTACGTTTAAGATGTCTAGTGGAGTTACTAAACGTGATCCAGCTTGGGAACATGGAGACCCAATAGACGGAAACAAAAATGGCACAATTTGCAAATATTGTGGTCAGGTAATGAAGAGTGGCGGAGTGACACGACTTAAGTACCATCTTAGTGGATTAGATCCGGGAAATAATGTCCAACGATGCGATAATGTCCCCCCAGAAGTGAAGGCATTCATCACCACATTATTAAAAAATAAAAAACACCAGAAGGAAAAGAAAACACATGGAATGGAAAATATTCGAGCTGGGCTACGAGAAGAAGTCATTGGCCAAGCGGTTGACAGTGATGATGACGACGATGAGGACGAATGTGATGATGACATGGGACATAAAGAACGACACAGTTTGAAACAAGCATTACGTGCCTCCAAACAGTCAGCATGGGAAAGAGAACACCTTCATAAAATTCCTAATAGAGCACAAGGAGTGGTGGTGCACAAATGTGACGGGAAGCAAGTGTTAGAGAATCACAACCAACACCACCAATAGCCCCAAGTTTATATAGGTCATCCAAAGCACGTCAGAAGAGTGTTTGGAGTTATTTCACTGGAGGTAATGTGAATGTGGGAATGGAGTGTCTAATTAGCAAGTTCTTTATCTATGAAAATGTCCTTGCTGAGAAGGCATCATCGCATCATTTCAAAAATATGGTATTGGGATGTCAACAGGCCGGTGTTGGAGTACAATCTCCCACTCCCTATGAGGTAAGAAACAAATATTTGGAAATGGAGTATAAAGACATTGGCGAGTATGTTAACAAGTTAAGGTCAAAGTGGGAAACTAATGGTTGCACAATCATGTGTGACGGATGGACTGGCCCGACCAGATTGTCTGTCATAAACTTCATGGTACACTCCAAGGGAAAGACAATTTTTTTGAAGTCCGTTGATGCTTCAGACCATATAAAGAACTACAAGTATATTTACAAATTATTGAGGGATGTAATCATGGAGGTGGGAGAGCATAATATTGTCCAAGTCGTGACCGACAACGGTTCTGCATTTGTCAAAGCTGGAAAAAAGTTAATGAAGCATCATAATGTGTTTTGGACATCATGTGCAACACATTGTATTGATCTCATGTTTGAGGCAATGGTGAAGAGAGAGAATATTGCTAATGTCATAAAAAGAGCTAGAACGATCACAAATTATATTTACAATCACGGTTGGTTGTTGGCAAAGATGCGTGAATTTTGCAAAGGAGAAATTATTTGTCCAGCTACCACTCGATTCGCCACCAACTATATTGCATTAGACAGCCTACTTAAGAAGAAAGCAGGTTTGAAGCAACTATTCACTAGTGACGATTGGGCCAGCTACAATTTCAGCTGCTCAAATGCAGGTCGTATGGTGGAAAGTATAGTGCTTGATCATGCTTTTTGGACTCAATCAGAACATATGTGCCAAGTGTTTGAACCTCTTTACAAAGTTTTACGGATCATTGACACAGAAGTGTATCCTACTATGGGGGCAATATATGAGTTGATGCGTGTAGTGAAGGAGGACTTGGAAAGAAAACATAGTGCAAGGTGGGTCATAAAGATAATTGATGACCGATGGTATAAAACATTATACCACGATTTGCATGCAGCAGGTATAAATTATGTCATAATTTGCAATTCATTTCTTTAGTTGCATAAGTATTATTTCTCTTATTAGAGTATGTGTTTCTTTGAACAGCATATTATTTGAATCCTCGATACCAATACAGACCCGGTGTTGGAGATGATGGTACCCTTTTACGGGCTGTACATAATGTATACTCTAAATTAGACCCTGCATCACCAGCAGTTGGCCAATTTGGAAATGAGGTACACAATTACTTAAATTATAATAATTACATTGTTGGATTAAACTAACACGATTTATTGTATTCAGCTAACATGGTTTAAAGATGCAAGAAGAACTTTTGGAGAACCAACATCAGTTGCTGCTCGAACAAAAATGTCTCCTAGTGAGTGTAAACATATTTCACTATCAGTTTATAATTGAATTTGTTGGAGTTATTAGGCTTATCAACATTGTTTTTCATTGTAGCTGAATGGTGGATCATGTATGGGACTAATGCACCAACTGTGAGAAAGTTAGCAATCAAAGTATTATCACAAACAACTTCCTCATCTGCTTGTGAAAGAAATTGGAGTACATTTGCACTCATACACATAAAGCAAAGAAATAGGTTGGCTCATAGTAGGTTGGAAAAATTAGTTTATTGCTACTACAACATGAAGCTTCAAATTCGAGATAAGGAAGCAGAAATAAATCATGTCGACCGTGGTGACCCACTATATGTGTTTGATATTGTTGGTGAAGATGATGATACAAAGGGTAATCAACTTTATCAATGGAATGACCTCTTCATTTAGATGATGATGAAGGCAACCCAGCTCAAAGAGTTGCTGAAGAAGCACGTAATGAAGGGATAAATGTAGAAAGAGTATTAGAGGAGGAGGTAGGATGTAGCAGCGCTGACTCTTTGGAAGAACTTTTGCATCCAAGACCAAGAAACACTGGAATTCCACCTTCTTCCAATCCTACACAACCACAAGATCCTGCTGATACTAATGATAACTCTACTACAAGATCAGGATGAGGACCATGGCAGTAGGTGGGCAGGACCAGGAATTGGTGCCATAGGGAAGGACTATACTCGTAGAGAAAGAGGCAAGGGAACTTTGTCAAGTCAAGAAGATGACTCGTTATCTATAACTTTGGACTCTGTTGGAGTGGGAAGTAGTAACTATGGTTATACTCATAACCAACCATTTCCCTACCCTTCATATCGCATTCCTGTTGGGATGGAATCAAGCGACTCATGGAAAGAATCTGAGACTCAATCTTCAAATGATTTTGCTTATGGACAACGTCAACCAATCTTGGATCCATATGGGTGGCATGTTAACAATTACATGCAAAATTATTTTGGGGATTTATCATTTGATGACTACTCTTCACAATACACTTACTCTACACATAGAGATGATGAAGATAGTGAAAATTTTGAACCTCATAGGAACTCTATGTGGTACTAAGGCACTCATGTATCTTACCATGCAATGTATAAAGTGTAAAATATTGTACTAATTCATTATATATAAATGATTATGGTGTGTTTAAACTTCTTTAATTAATTACTACATATTTTCTACACTCACAATGTTTGCCAGCTCGCTATATAATCAACTTAAATCAGTTAAATCCATCATGCAATGCATTTCCTTCCAATTTTTTGTGATAAACTAATAGATAATTGACTAAATACATATCCTGCAAAGTTTCAATAAAAATTTCCAAGTTTTTCTTACAATTTCCGTGGTTTTTATTCAATTTTTATCGATATCGATAATATTCCAATATTTCCATCGAAATTTCCGTGTTTTTGGACTACCGATATTTTCGATATCATCGATATTTTGTTCCTTGGGGATGGTCATGCAAGTTGCATTAAACAAATAATTATTTTGGGTGTTAGAACCCACACTTGTTCCATCACACATATCACCATCGTTTTCTTTCTTTTTGGCCAGTTCCCTCACATCCCTCTAGCCTTCTCACACCTCACTTTAGACCCAACAGTTTCTGACACGATACAAAAATGACACGAAAATAACGGATTTCAGGTCAACACGATAACTAATCGGGTCATTATCGAGTGACCCGTTAAGAACCTGTTACCCGTTTCGACCCGTTAAGAAAAAAATTATTTTGATAATTTTAAAGTTTAATTACTAAAAGATTTATTATAATATACAATAACCATATTAATATATACAATATATTCTCTATTAATTATATAGTTTTGTATTATTATTCTATACAAGTTAAAAAAAAAAAGTTTGTCATTATTTATTTTTATTATGAGAGTTCCTTATTATCATTACTAGGATAAATTTTACTTAACATGTTGTCCAAAATTAAAATAAAGTAGTATAGTATTTTTATAGGCAAGAACTAAGAAGACATACGTACAAGTATGAAAAATGTGAAAGAATATATAAACACTCGTGATTCATCATTATTCCTCCACGAGTAGATAATGGTTACACTTACATTATCGTTTAGATTTTTAAAATCTTCCAAACCCTCATGAATAATGTTTTTAATTTGAGGGAAAAATTAATAAAATTAATAATAATTATTGTAGAAGTGTAAAAATTGTAAAAACAAATATACAATCACTCATAGTGACAAGCTTTACAACTTTCATAAGGGGTCAGCTTCGAAATCCAACACTACAATCCATATGTAACAGCCCGTCCCGGAGAATTCGTACGACGGATGTGAAATGACAAAAATGCCCCTAGGCATTAATTAAGGTATGTGTATATCTACATTGGGAGTTTGGTTAGTGGTATTTGGACCACACACACACTCACACATTCACTCTTTCTCTCTCTCATTCCCATACTCTTTCTATCTCTCTATCTCTCAGACTTTCTCTCTCTCTCTCTCTCTCTCTCTCTCTCTCTCTCTCCCTCTCGGTGTTGTACGGACACAACCAAATCCTCCCCAAACTTAGCAGATCGAGGACGTGAAGACCACCATTGTGTTCATCTCGTCCCTACGGACACATTGGTACAAGTTTCAGGTAAGAAAGCTTTCGAAAACCCCAATTCCCACAATCTCCGATTTTGTCACTATTCATGCTCACGTAAAACCTTGTGTTTTTGGAGATTTCAAGTTCATAGGGAGCTTTATAAGGTCCTAAGGAAGCTCAGAGTAGTTCGTTTGAAGATTTTGGACGTTGGAATAGCGAGATCAGGGGAGTTTTCGTTTTGGTTGGAATTATTGAGGCTTTTTCCGGCGACTCCCTGGCAAGTTAGGGGTCGAGTCAGGTATGGTTGTGTTCATCTTTGTGAGATCTTCATTTTGGTATAAAGTACGTAGAAAATGGTGCAAAAATGAAGGAGAAACCATAGTTGGAAATTTTTCCAGAAACCGACGATCGGCGACTTGCCGGAGAAGACGAGGAATATTCTGTCAGTCTTGACGGAATATGCTGACGCCATCAGTCATCTTTAACTATTACCGTTGGATTTTAACGGAATATTCTAAGGAATATTCCTGACGGCGTAACTGACGCCGTCAGTGTGCATATCACGTGGCCGCGCGTGGTCCGCGCGTCTGGCCGTGCCTTGGCCGGCGCGTGGCGACGCGTGAGTGGTCGGAAAATTTTTCTAAAAATATGGGGATGATCCTGAGAATGTGTAGGCACGGGGGTTACGACCCGTCTACTTATCAGTGAGTGGGCATTTGTTTTCCATATATACCTATATAAATGAGTTTTTCCCAGAAAATCAGTTTAAGTGAAATGTGATATGAAATGCCATGCAAAGTATCTATTTATTTATTATGCGTTATTGATTGCTTATATTAATGTTGGTGCTGAGGAAGCACATGTAAGTGGCAGGTAAATTTATATACTAGTTTGATGTGAATGAATGATGTGATGTGATATGATTAGAGCTCATAAACCTACACACTGATATTAGTGCTCCTGTCCAGAGAGGGGCTCAGTCCTTCACGTGATGTTCACCTCCCGCACCGTATGCTCGCCTTGGATCCAAGTTAGGTGCTCAGTCCTGTCGAATAGGCCACTATAGGTGGGTTCGACTCGTAGGTGACCCGCGATTTATCGCTCAGTCTTCACATGATCGTAGCACTAGAGCATATTAGTTTATATTCAGTGATGTTGTGTAGACCACTAGAGGTGGTATTGATGTGTGTGCAGGGTATATATATGATGATATGATTGAGATGAGTATGAGCTTTACGATATGAGATTGTTATGAGCTATATACAGCCGAGGGCTGAGTTGATTATCTAGTATTCAATCACATTCACATAGTTATGTTTTAGCATTCAGTTATGATACTTTGGCATGGCATACATACTTTCATACATACATATTTTCCAGTAGGATTTTGAGAATTATATACTGGGAAATTATACAGGTTTTAAGGCGAGGGGTTATAACTTTTGATAAAAGAAAGGTTTTGAAAAGATTTGTTTTTGACCCACTCAACTTTGTTTTTCGCCCCTCTAGGTATTAAGTAGTGTTGGTTGGTGGCATACGAGGAGCTCATCGGACGTTCTGACATAATTCACTTATGTAGGACCACCTTCAGGTGTTATTTCTATTTAGTACTTCTGCTTGACTGCATGTAGACTTTTATGCTCTGCATTAGTGGAATTCACACTTCTTTTACACTAGTAATGCTAGTGTTTCGGTTTTAATTGATTCGTAAATTCTATTCTTTATTGCTTCCGCACTGTGCACGTGGTTACGTCACGCTCACATGACGGCCAGCACGTCCCACTTTCGGGTCGGGGTGTGTCACCATAAACCTTAAATTTATATTTAACCTTCGATTGTCATTTATGCTTTATTCTTCTTACTGAATTTCATTTTTAAAATTTTCTTTTTTGAAAACATGATCATCTGGCGGATATAAGAATACGAACGGTTCAAATCTTTGATATCACGTTTCGATATTTACGGTTCAAATCTTTGAATATACCAACGTGATCTACACAACCTCACGAACATCCCCATATTTTTAAAATTATTTTTGGCCCTGTCACGCGCCTTCACGCGCCAGAAATGGCACGGACCTACGCGCCCCCACGCGCGGTCACGTGCTAGTTAGGAATATTCCGAGGAATATTCTGTCAACTCTTAACGGAGACCGTTAAACTTAACTAACGGCATCAGCATATTCCGTCCAAACTGACGGAATATACTCTTTTCTTCTCCGGCGAGTCGCCGGTGGCCGAAAAACTTGGGAAATTTTCCAACTTCGATATTTCGGCCATTTTTACACCATTTTTCATGATCTTTACATCAAAATGAAGCTCCTAACTTATAGAATCACGCTATACTAATTTAAAGCTCTAAAAGTCATGAAATCTTACCGGGTGCTCGTCCGTACGTGCACAGTGCACGGGTGTGGAAAAATCGAGAGAGAAGAGATAAGAAGTCCACATGAGAGAGAGAAAGAGGGCAGGTTGAGAGTGTGTGTGGTCCACTATTACCCTAACCACACAAACAAATAAAATACAACTAAGTTCCAAATAAATTTTCCAAAAACTTAGGAATAGGGATATTAACCAAATGTATAAATTACACACACCTTAGTAATCTTTAGGGATAATTCTGTCATTTCACGTCCTCGATAGAAAGATTTCAGGAAGGGCTGTGACAATCTACCCTCCTTATAGAATTTTGTCCTCAAAATTCACATAATCATCGCAATCCCTTAATTATAAAACAACCTCGGATACATCTCTCTCATCTGATCCTCTGTCGCCCAAGTAACTTCTTCCACTGAGTGGTTCCTCCACAATACTTTCACCAAGCTCACTGTCTTATTCTTTAGAACCTTGTCTTTCCAATCCAAGATAGTCACCGGTTCCTCATCATACGTCAATTCCGGATTAATCTCTAAAGGTTGAGGAGCAATTACATGTGAAGGATCTGAAACATAATGTCGAAGCATCGAGACATGAAACACATTATGCACCTTGGATAACTCTGGAGGCAACTCTAGCCTGTAGGCAACTTCACCAATCCTTTCAGTGATCACATAAGGTCCTATGTATCTAGGACTTAACTTGCCTTTCTTTCCAAATCGTACTACACCTCTCCAAGGTGACAATTTCAAAAATACCAAATCACCCACATCAAAAATCCGATCAGTGGCATATATATCCGCCAAACTCTTTTGTCGATCTTGGGCTACTTTCATGTTAGACTTAATCACCTGAACATTCTGAGTAGTCTCCTCCACTATCTCAAGGCCCACCAAAGCTCGTTCACCTACCTTTGACCAACATAGAGGTGTACGGCAAGCTCTACCATAAAGTGCCTCAAAAGGTGACATACCAATACTCGAATGAAAACTATTATTGTAGGCAAATTCCATCAAATCTAAGCGATCATGCCAAGAGTCACCAAACTGCAACACTGAAGATCTAAGCATATCTTCCAATGCCTGAATGGTCCTCTCAGATTGACCATCTGTTTGAGGATGATAAGCAGTGCTGTAAAGCAATCTCGTAACAAGAGTTTCTTGAAAAGCTACCCAAAATTTAGAAGTAAATCTTGGGTCTCGATCAGAAATAATATTCACTGGAACTCCATGATACTTTACAATCTTCCTAATGAACAATTTAGCCAATTTGTTCAGAAGATACTTCTCCCTCACTGGAATGAAATGCGCTGACTTGGTAAGCCGATCTACGACCACACAAACACCATCAAAACTATTCTGCGTACGTGGAAGCTTACACACAAAATCCATAGTGATATTTTCCCACTTCCACTGAGGAACGGGAAGCGGCTGCATCAACCTAAATGGCTTTTTCCTTTCTGCTTTGACCTGTTGACAGACGATACACCTACTTACATATTCTGCAATTTCCTTTTTCATACCCGGCCAATAATAAAATGGTCGAATGGTATGATACATCTTAGTTCCTCCTGGATGCATGGCATAAGCCGAACAATGTGCTTCATCCAAAATTCCTTTCTTTAATTCCTCATTATTTGGCACATTCATCCTATTCTCTTGCATAAGCATACCGTTTGATTCCCTGATTCTAAAATCTTTCTTCTTACCTCTCTCAACAGCCTCAATTATATCCTGAGATTCCTCATCATTCACCTGAGCTTCACGCACTCGATCAACCAAAATTGGCCTGACTTGGAAACTGGCAACAAATGCTTCCATTTGATCTTCCATTTCCAACTTTACTCCAGTAGACCTCAAATCTGAAAGAAGAGGGACACAACAAGCATACAAAGCATTAAGTCGGCCTTGAGGTTTCTTATTCAGTGCATTAGCTACTACATTTGGACGACCATGATGATACTTAATCGTGCAGTCATAATCACTTTGTAACTTCAACCATCTTCGCTGACGAAGATTAAGATCATGCTGAGTAAAAAGATACTGAAGACTCTTATGATCTGTGAAGATCTTACATTTCTCACCATAGAGATAATGCCTCCAAATCTTCAAAGCAAAGACAATAGCTGCCAACTCAAGGTCGTGAGTAGGATAATTCCTTTCATGGATCTTCAACTGCTGAGAAGCATAGGCAATCACTCTATTATGCTGCATCAAAACACATCCCAAACCATTCAATGAAGCATCACTGTAAATCTCAAAGTTACCACTATCATCAGGAAATACTAATACAGGTGCATGAGTGAGACAATGCTTCAACCGCTGAAAACTTTGCTCACAATTATCATCCCACTCGAACTTAACATCTTTCCTGGTTAACCTCGTTAGTGGTAAAGCAATCATAGAAAAATCTTGGACGATTCGTCGATAGTACCCTGCTAGACCAAGGAAACTCCGTACCTCAGTGACGGTTCGTGGTTGCTCCCAATTCTCCACTGCTATTATCTTTTGAGGGTCTACTTGAATTCCTTGTGCCGATACCACATGCCCCAAAAATACTACTTGATTCAACCAAAACTGGCATTTACTAAACTTGGCATACAACCGATGTTCCCTTACCAAATGAAGATGTCGAATATGCTTTGCTTTTAACTTAGAGTATACCAGAATATGATCGATTAAAACAATGACAAACCTATCAAGATATTGCTGGAACACTTCATTCATCAACCTCATAAAAGCTGCTGGTGCATTAATCAATCCAAATGGCATCACCAAAAACTCATAATGTCCATAACGGGTCCTAAAAGCCGTTTTAGGGACATCCTCATCTTTGATCTTCAACTGATAGTAGCCAGATCTCAAATCAATCTTAGAGAATACACACACACCTTTAAGCTAATCAAACAAATCATCTATACGAGGCAATGGATAACGGTTTTTAATCATTACCCGATTCAGTTGCCTGTAATCAATACATAATCTCAGAGTTCCATCTTTCTTTCTCACAAACAATACTGGAGCTCTCCAAGGGGAAGTACTAGGTTGAATGAAACCTTTATCAGTTAATTCTTGCAACTGAATTTTCAAGTCTCTCAATTCAGCCGGAGCCATTCTATATGGAGTCAAAGATATAGGGTCCGTACTTGGAAGCAAATCAATAGAAAACTCCACATCTCTGTCTAGCGGCAATCTAGGTAAATCGTCCGAAAATACATTAGGATAATGCCTGACTACTCCAACTTCCTCCACATTACTAGGAGCAACATCATTTAACACCACATGTGCTAAGTATCCTTGACAACCTTTTGATAACAACTTCTTTGCCTTCATGGTAGAAATAACACCGTGCCTCACCCCATTTCTCTCACCCACAAACATAACCTCAGGTAGTCCAGGACGATGAAAAGTGATTGATTTCCCGTAACAATCTATATGGGCACGATTATAATGCAACCAATCTGCCCCTAAAATCACATCAAAATCCACAATATCTAACAGGATAAGATTAGCTGGCATAGCTACACCATCTACCATCACTGGACATCCTGGATAAATACTATCAACATGACATCTGCCCCCTATAGGCATAGCAAATTCTAAATCAAATCCTAGAGGTGTAGGATGAGGTTGTGTCATTTGACCAAATGTATGAGAAATCACAGAGTGTATAGCACCACAATCAATCAAAACTCTAGCAAAGTGACCAAGGATGTTTAACGTACCCATAATCAAGTCTGGATGGTTCTGAGAATCTTGCAGTAAGATGTTGTTAACACGTCCCTGGATTTGCTGTCGTCCTTCACGACCTCTATTACTTTGATTACCTCGCCCCTGAGAACTACATCCCTATCCTGCCTGGCTAGACTGTCTAGACAATCCTACACTGGTAACAGCAACCTCTCCCTGCTGGAACTGACTTCCCTAATACCACTGAGATTCGCTAGCTAGCACAGAAGGACATGAAGTATAACCTCCAGGATTTTGGGAATACCCACTCTGAAAATAAGGATCCTGGGAATACTGATACTGCCTTGAAGCATAGGGAGCAGCATCACCCTAGTAGTGGTAAACAGCACCACCCTGACTCATCTGACCATAACTGCCTGATCTGAGGTTCTGCTGGATCGGCGTTGGAGGTGGCATAACAAACTGTTAAGGCCTCTGCTAACTCTAGGGACACTGTGCAGCTCTATGTTATGTCTGTCCACATGTGTAGCAAGCACCGCTACCTCTCCTGCACTCCCCATAATGTCTGGAATTACAACGGCGGCATAATAGAGGACCTGAACCACTAAAACCACTGAAATCTCTCTGCCTCTGGAACCTGGGTCCACCAGTAAATCTTCCACCTCTCCTCGGGCCTGTGGCACTAAATCCTCCACTAGAAGAACTTGAGCTCGCTCCACTTCTCTTGAAATTCTGAGTCTTACGGGGTCCCGTAGTCAAGATACCTTTACCCCTGTCAGCTTTTCTCTGATTATCACCATTCTTATCTTCCTCTTCTTCACTTTCACTAGGCAGATTTTAGGAGTCCTCAATCTGAACCAAAATCTCAGAAAACTCATGATAAGTGGTGCAAGGAATAACACTAGCAAGTGTCCGCCATTTCTTCTTTGTTCCCAACTTAAAACGACGAAGCATTTCCACCTGATTAACAGCCACTTATGGATCATAGCAAGATAAGTCTGTAAACTTCCTATAATACTCATTCGCCGACATTTTCCTTTGCTTCAACTGAGTGAACTCTTGCTTCTTACGATCAATATACTCTGGAGGAAAGAATCTTTTCTTAAATGTCTCTTTAAATGTTTCCCAATCAGCTGCTGCTTCAGGTGTCGTAAATTTAGGCTCATTTTCCTACCATCCTGCAGGTTCTCTTCCTAAAAACCAAGTAGTCATCTCGACCCATCTACTAGCAGAAAGATTCCCCTGACTCTGCATCACCTGGTATGTCTTCTCAATACGATCTAACCACTTTTCTGCCCCTTCATGACCCTCATTACCAATGAAATGGTCTAATTTCAGATTATAAACGATCTCCAGGGGTGTTCTTTGAGGAGGACAAAATGAAGTCTGAAAGGCATGGGCTATCGCTTCCCCTAACTGAGCTATATTAGGGAAACTAGGCTCAGAAGAAGGACGTGGATCCCTACGAGGCGGCATAGTTCTGACAGAAAACACCAAAGGTAATTAGGAAATTCACAACTTATACAGGACTACAACTAGGCTCTGATACCAAACTGACACACCTCGACCCGAGAATCAGGGCGTGCTGGCCATCACATAAGCGTGACGTAACCATAAATGCAATGCGGAAGCGATAAGGTAAGAGAATTATGAATGACTAAAAACCGAATAGTAGCAGTACCTATCCAAATGACATGCTAGAGAGAAATTAAGTGTGAAATACACACGATCAGAGCATAAGATTATAAGTGCAGTCAAGTAGGACAATCACTAAATTACAACACCCGAAGGTGAGTCCTACATTTGTGAAGTCTGTCAGAACAACCGTGAGAATCCTCGTGAGCCACCAAGCACTTCTAACTATAGCCTGGAGGGGCGTAAAACAAAGTTGAGTGGGTCAGTAAAACAAAGCTTTTCGAAAATATCTCCTTTATCAACAATTATAACCCCTCACTGTAAAACCTGTATACTTTCCTAGAAAATAGCATATAAACATATGTATATCATCATATTCTCAAATCATAGTTCAAAATCAGTCTTATGAAAGTATGACATGCTATATGCATCAATAACATAATGGAGATACGTAAATATATAACAGGTGAAATAATAAATCCACCGGAGACCCTGGAGTGGTCCTGTACGGCTAATCACATAGCTCAATACCTATGCCTGCACATGAGTCGGAACCATTAAAATCGTCTGTACGACATGACTTGGTGTAATAATACGCTCTAGTGCAATTCTCATCAAATAGCTGTGCGAATAATCGCAGGTCACCTACGAGTCGGAACCACAGAAGTCGTCTGTACGAGAGGACTTACACCTACTTGGATCAAGGGGAGGGTGCGGTGCGGGAGGTGAATATCAACATAAGCACTAACACCGGGGGTCCAGGTTATGAGCTCTCAACACAATTCACATCATCAACACAATATAACTCACCTGATACTTACCTGTGCGTCCACCACACCATTTCATACATATGCATCATATACCAATTCATACATTTCATATCAATTCTATGCATGGCATTTTAAAACATACTTTCATTCAAATTTGATTTCTAGGAAAATCAGTAAGTATATAGGTATATAACGAAAAGAACTGTCCATTCACTGGTATGTCGAAGGGTCGTAACCCCTGCGTCGCCCTTGATTGCGCTCGTCCTCGGGATAGATCTCACCTATATGCGAAACAACTATAATAACATTATTTAGAGCACATAACCAACAATACAAAATAACTTCTCATACGATGCTCAATTGGGGTGTTTGAATATACCAACATGATCTACACAACTTCACGAACATCCCCATATTTTTAAAATTATTTTTGAACCTATCACGCGCCCCCACGCGCCAAAAATGGCACGGACCTACGCGCCCCCACACACGGTCATGTGCCAGTCACACTGACAGTTTTTTAAACGGCGTCAGGAATATTCCGTCAACTCTTAATGGAAACCGTTAAACTTAACTAACGGCGTCAGCACATTCCGTCCAAACTGACGGAATATCTTTCTTCTTCGGCAAGTCGCCGGTCGCCAGAAAACTGCGGAAATTTTACAACTTCGATATCTCGGCCATTTTTGCACCATTTTTCACGATCTTTACATCAAAATGAAGCTCCTAACTTATGGAATCACGCTATACTAATTTAAAGCTCTAAAATTCATGAAATCTTACTGGGTAATTTCCACAAAATTCGGCCAAGCTTTAAACCCACGATTCCTACGTCCAATTCTTTCAAACGAAGCACTCCGAGCTTCCTTGGAACCTTACTAAGCTTCCTATAAGCTTAGAATTCCCTGAAAACCAACAATTCACGTGTGCATGAACAGTGCTATGAAACGGGGTTATGGTTTCGACGTGATTTCGAGGGCTATAAATTCCAAAACTTGTACCAATGGACTCAGGGGAAGATAGGGAACAAGAATATTACCTTAAAACCTTCGATCTGTGAAGTTTGAGGTGATTGTGGTGCTCGTCCGTACGTGCACAGTGCACGGGTGTAGAAAAACCGAGAGAGAAGAGAGAGGAAGTCCACGGAAGAAAGAGAGAGAGGGCAGGTTGAGAGTGTGTGTGGTCCACTAATACCCTAACCACACAAACAAATAAAATACAACTAATTCCAAATAAATTTTCCAAAAACATAGGAATAGGGATATTAACCAAATGTATAAATTACACACACCTTAGTAATCTTTAGGGATAATTCCATCCTTTCACGTCCTCGATAGAAAGATTTCGGGACGGGCTTTGACAATTTAGGTAAGCGAAAATATACTTAAAAGAAAAATGCGTTTTTATGTTTTGGATGTGACAATATGGTATGCATATACTTATTTGGTATTATGTTTTTCATTTGATTATTTATTGGTTTAAAATATATATTCTTTAATGGGTAACGGGTTGGGTCATATTATCTGTTAATATTATTGGGTTGATTTTGGGTTGGGTCATTTTACCCATTTATTTTAACGGGTGTTACACGACACGACCCGTTAAGATATTGGATATGACACGAAAATGACACGAACACGAAAAACATGACATGAATGCCAGGTCTACCTCACTTTCTCTCATTTTCCCCATTATCAGCTCTCTCTCTCTCTGTGACAATTCACTCAACCGTAATTGTCATCATTACTCTCACACACATAATTGTCATCATTACTCTCAAACACCCTCCCACATTAACCTTCATGTCACCCTCTCTCCTTCCACTCAATTCATTCAACCTCACATCTCACATATCTCCCTCACCTCTCAAACTCTCTATCCCGTAGCTATCACATCACTTTCTCCTTCTCGGCAAAACCGAAAATCACCACTTCACCACCTCTGAACGCTGCAAAAAAAAAATCATACTCACACAAAATTTACTAATGGTCTCTAAAACTCGTCCTTATACTCGAGGTCACGACGAATATGCAAGGAGAAATCTTGACAATCGCCGATGGAATCATCACTACTAGCATGCATGTACGTTTCTCCATGTTTAAAGGACAAATTTCTAGCCCACCATGTTTTCCGGCAAGTTGTAGGATTTTTCCAGGCTAAACCCAGCTAAACTTTGTTGACCTGGTCGTGTTTGAAGGTGTAGGACGATTTCCCATAACCCCTAGACCACAGATTTGAGCTTGCATGTTCGAAACCCACTCTGTCTAGAGAGTCCTAAATATGGCAGTGGCTTTTAAGCCAATTTCCCATCACCTCTGACCAAGTTTTGATCCCTAAAATGGTATAAAAACGTTCTCCTCATCCTAAGCTTCATTTTGATACCTCTTTGGCAAAAGAATGGTTGAGAAATGACTATGTTGTGCTATTTTAGAAATTTCCGACGAAAATCATGTTCTTGTGCAAATTAGGGGTAATTAAGTTTATTACATTAATTATTATTAGCTTAATGATTAGTGTAGTAATTTTCCGTTTAGGAGATAATCACCCGGAGGAGTACCACATGCAAAATAGTTGGATGGTTACAACCTACATGTATCTTTTCGTTTATATATATATATATATGTATATATATATGTATGTATATGTATATGTGATCTTTCCCAACAACTGCTTTTATATACTATGATATGACAAGCCATGTTTAGCTTTACAAAAAAACTTTTCGTACACTTTATGTTTTTAATATTATTTGTGAGCATAAACTTGTGGCATGACATGTGACAGCCCGTCCCGGAAATTTTGTACGGTGGATGTGAAATGACATTTATGCCCTTGAATGTGGGGTGTGTGTTGGTATTTTGGTTTATGAGATTGGGCCAATTATTTAGTGTCCTAAATAGTTGGACCCAATTAGGAACTAAGTCTCCTTACTTTGTGATTGGTGGTTGAGGTTTAACCACACACATACCACTCATTCTCTCTCCTCTCTCCCGTATCACTCTCTCTCATAACACTCTCTCTCTCACTGCTATTTCGTACGGACAATCTCCAATACCCTTCAAACTCAACAGATCAAGGATGTGAAGACCACCATTGTGTTCATCTCGTCCCTATGAACACATTAGTACCCATTTCAGGTATGAACTCATTCGTTTTCACGTTGAAAACTCGAGCTCCGAGCTGAGTACTATTCATGAACTTTTGAATGGTTGTGTTTTAGGACAATCCAAGCTCATAGCAAGCTTTAGGAGGTCCCCACGAAGCTCGGAGTGCTTAGTTGGCTCGGTTTTGACGTTGGGATCACGAGGTTTGAAGGTGGCCAATTTTAGTAGGAAGTTCCCGACGAGTTTTCGAGGGATTTGAAGCTCCAAAGAGGTATAACCTTCTTCCTCTCATGATTTGTGGTATTTTGGTGAAAATTTCGTGGAAAATGGTGCAAAAACGAGCGAGAAAATGGCAGTTACAGGTCTGCCCAGAATCCGGCACCGATGACACTGTTCTGGCATCTGGATGTTGAAGGTGATGTGCATGGGGGCGCGTGGTGCCATGCCCCTGCTGGCGCGTGAGACCTTGGAAATTTTTTCTAAAATTATGTGTGCGTTCGTGATGTCGTGTAGGTCACGTTGGTATATTCAAATACCAAAATTGAGCAATGTATGAGAAGTAATTTCTAAGGTTTCGATTATGTGCGTTAATTGACATTATTTCAGTTACTTCTCATATAGGCGAGACCTATCCAGAGGACGAGCGTAGCCAGGCTAGGCACGGGTGTTACGACTCGGCTACTTATCAATGAGTGGGCTTTTGTTTTCCGTATATACCTATATACTTGCTTTTCCCAGAAATGAATTTAAAGAATTATACGATTTGAAATGCCATACAAAGTATCTATTTATTTTATTTATGCATTAGTGATTGCATATAATAATGATGGTGCTGTGGGCGCACAGGTAAGTGGTAGGTAAGTTTATATACTGGTTATGATGAGAATGAATGATGTGATGTGATGTGATTAGAGCTCATAAACCTGCACCTTGATATTAGTGCTCCCGCCCAGAGTTAGGGGCATAGTCTTTCACATGATGTTCACCTTCCGTACCACATGCTCGCCTTGGATCCAAGTTAGGTGCATAGTTCTGTCGTATAGACCACTATAAGTGGGTTCGACTCATAGGTGACCCGTGAATCATTCGCATAGTCTTCACGTGTTTGTAGCACTAGAGCATATTATTCTATATACAATGATGTTGGGCAAACCACTAGAGGTGGTATTGATTTGTGTGCAGGATATACGATATGATTGAGTTGATTATGAGCTATATGATATGATGAGATTGTTATGAGCTATATACAGCAGAGGACTGAGTTGATTATCTGGTATTCAATCACATTCATAGAGTTATGATTTGGCATTCAGTTGTGATACTTTGGCATGGCATACATACGTATTTTCCCGCAGGATTTCGAGATTTATATATATGAGTATATACTTTATTTCTGGGAAATTATACAGGTTTTACGGAGAGGGGTATAACTTTTGAGAAAAGAATGGTTTTGAAAAGAATTGTTTTTGACCACTCACGCTTTCTGTTTTTCGCCCATCCAGGTATTAGGTAGTGTTCGTTGGTGGCATACGAGGAGCTCATTGTACGTTCTGACAGCTTTTCATAATTATGCCACGTCGTTGAACCCGAAATATGCCAGCTTTTCATGATTTTTGGGCAACTTGGAACAACTATCGCTGACACTTTTCTACGACTTACCGACCTTCTAGAAGAACGCTTTGGCAACCACCATTAGACTTTTAAGTGAAGAACCTCCTTGCCAAGAAAACACCTAAATTGAAGATGTTTTGTTGACCGTGAAGCAGGGTAGAGGTATCAATAATTGTGTACCACCTGAAACAATGTAGCCATCGTTACCAACCTTTCCTTGTTAGGAAACCACAAGCGTTTTCATCCTTGGCAATCTTTATTTTTTTGTGCCACCTCCCAAAATTTCCTCGAGGTTTTGCTTCACCTCAAAGTTTTCGAAGATGTCTCGAGTGAATATGTAAGTGCTGATGTGGTTGCACTTAACGAAAGAACATCTGAGGAACAGTCACATTTGGTCCCCGACAACATCAATCTTTCAAACATATCAATTATGGTCTCGAATCTTCAGGGGGAAGATCAAATTTTGATAATTCTCATTCTATAGCTTAGGGCAGTTTCACAAACACTAGTTTCCATAATTACATACAAAAAGCAATAGTCAGTGTTCCCAAAAAATGACAAAGTCACCTCATATGAGTAGCCTTCCTAGAAATCTTACTTACTCTTCTGACCATGCCCTAGTTAGTAGCCAACATTGGTGATGCACCAGAAAAAGACTGTCCTGTATCCGGGAGCTGTGAACCAGTATCCAGGCGGTATGGTTTCTTTATAATGAAAGTGCAATGCAGTATATGGATATCTTACCATTGCCAGGACATCGGTTCACTATTCCATGGAGACAGACATTACTAGAATACCATAAAGACATTAGGTAATGGCACAGCTACATACACATTTATCAAGACAATTAGTGTTGGAAGTATGCCCACAAAGCCACTCATTTGATGTAATAGCTTTTGGAATACTTATTGTATTAGACTATTATATGTTTAATGAAGGGCAAAGCTTATTGTTAATCACTATTTATTGTATCATGTGTTTAAGCAATAAGGGAATCCAAGGAATATATTTAATCTAAGAGAGAAGTGATCTAAGTAAGTTAGATTAACGAGACCTTTCTCTTATGAACATTCCTAAAAAGTTCCTAGCCATAGGATTGCCAATTGGGCATTGACAATCCACTAAGGTTAGTATGTGTTATGTTAACTCAAGCGTGAGTATGACTAGTCTCAAGTCATTTAGTGTTGGACACTGAGACAAACACATAGGTGCTCAAAAGGTAATCGAGTACACTGAACAACGATCAAAAGAGAGTTCGAACATACATGTCATGTAAGAACTCGTAAGTTGCAATATGCAAAGTAGTCCTTTGACCTGAGGCATCATTGATGTCTAATGGTTAGGTCCTTGATCTTTGATTATGTCAAAGGCATTCCATTGAGAGTGTCAACGACATTGTTGGGGTCAAGCTATCTAGTCATGTAGGCATGTGAATGCACAACAAGGGATCTCTAACCTTCCATGGTGGAAGGTGAATACTCTGAGATATGATTCGAGAGTCTTTGGCCAAAGCATACGAATATGATTTAGGAAGCATGTTCCAAATCATATTCAATTGATTCATATAGAGAAGTATCACATTGGATAGTAGACATGAAACAAACTATCACTCAAACAATGTGATCAAGAGTATTGTATTAGAGAAGGACCGTATTGCATTGTAATTGTAACTGGATAGGTTCTCCAACCACTTCTACTTAGCTTGGGTAGCCATGACATACTGCTAGGTGTCACTCATGGTTTGTGGAAGCCCTGAGGATTAGCAAACACTAATCTTCATCAAAGGGAGAATTGAAATGTAGTTTCAATTCACAATCGATCGTTAAGAGTAACAATCGCCCACTGCCTCGCTAATTGGAACCTAATGGATCGTACACCGAGTAAGGGTGAAAGTGAAGAAATATAAATGAGATGGATAAGCAATTAAATAGTTTAATTGACAATGGTCAAGATTAATTAATTAGTTAATTAATCTTACGAAAGGTTCGTATTGGGCTTTTAAGTTGGTTTTGGGTTTCGGGGCCCAAAAGGGTTTTTGGTCCACAAGGCCCATTGAGTTTAGGTTGTGTGACAACTAAAACTAAATGGAAATTAACCCAAAAACAAAGCCAAAACCGGCCTAGGGTGAGGGTTATCAAACTTGGGTTAATTGCAAGTTTGCCACTCACATGTGAGGTGGTATAAAAGCATCTTTATAGCTTTTACCTCATTAGGGTTTTCTTGAGACAAAGAAGAGAAATATTTTCTCTCTTTTTCTCCATAGAGGCCGGCCACTTAGGGGAGGGATAGCTAGCAATCTTTCTTCCTCTAAGTCATCCATTTCATCTTCACACCTCATCCTTGGTGTGGAGACTTAGAGACACCAAACCTTTGGTGTTTTTGGAGATCCTTTCCTCACATCCTCAAGGAGCAAAGGAGTAACAAAAGGAAGTAAATCACAAGGAAGATCCAAGGAGCTAGGAGGTGACTTGAAGGCCCTCCACTTGGGTGAATCCCTTGTGTAAACAAGGATGAGCTTCAAGGGTAATGAATCTCAAAATCCTTTCTTCTCTTTAGTGCTGTTAAAGAGTCTTATGATTCACCATTCACTAGGCTTTGAAAGTCATGGGTTTTAGAATTGTTTTTGAATGCATGCCTACTTTAAAATGTTATTAGTTTCCATATGTGTTCAAATGTTCTCACATGTTCTTAGCTAGGACAAAATTTTTCCTTCAAGTGGTATCAAGAGCCTAGGTCTAGTTTATGGTGAATCCTTTTGGGTTTTGTGTTTTTCATGGTTTGTGATTTAAATGTTGTAAATGTTACAAGCTTTGTTCTTGCTTTTGAATATAAATTTTGCTTGAAAGTTTAGCATCTCAAATGTTGTAGATGTAGTTCATTTAAGCATGAATATTGGAACAAAAATTTGGTGCCATGTATGTGGGGAAATTCGGCCAAATCCAAGGGTGGATTTTTGGGTTCATGTTTGTCTTGTTAAAATTGTTTTAAAGTGACTTTTGGAACCCCTAAGTACCCTAGGATGTTAACCCTCTTTTATGTAGTGAAAATTTGAGTTTTATTGAGTGAAAACATTCATGGAGCTCTTATGAGTTTTCATGTGTGTTCTTCAATGTTCTTGTTGTTCTTATCAAGAACAAAAAGGTTTGGAGTTTTGATTCAAAGTGTTTGGTGGTTTTCATAAAGTTTTGGTTTAATTTTGATTGGTGATGGATGATTGGTGATGGATGATTTATGTCTTTATTGTTTGACAAAACATTTTCTTACAACCCATACCAATCAACTTTTCCACACCTACCTATCAACTTTTTCAAAACACTTTCAAATTTTGAATTTTTCACCAAAACCTTTTCCCCCTCTTTTTCACTACCAAAACCGGCCACCCTATTATGTAGGGTATTTTTGGGCCTTTTATGCAATTACATAAAGTTTTGATACTTTTGTGTATTTGTACTTTCGCCCAAAAGTTTACGTTTTTACGTAAAGGTCCAAAATCACTAAAGGACAAATTGTTTTGCTCCTTTAATGAAGTTTTTGTGATTGTAGAAATTTTTGGGTTCTAGTTGTAATTACATGAAGTTGTGGACTCTTGTGTTTTTACAAAGTGACCCCAAAAGTTTATGTTTTTACATTGTGGCCCAATAGTTGTGGTCATTGTTTTTTTTTCGGCCCAAATGATGATGAGAACAAAATGGTTTTGTCTCTTTAAATGAGAATTGGATTTTCATTTCATTTAGTTCCATTTAAATCAATTCTATGAATCCGAAAACCAATTGTTTAAGTTGCTTTCTTAGTTAATGTGATTGATTAAGAAAAGGATGATTATGAACCAAAGGCCTCGATAATTGAGCTATGTGATTGGCCGCTTTGCATTATGAATGTTTGGGTTAAGTAGTTTAGATTTGAATGTAATTTGATTAGTTCAAATGTGTTGTAGAAGGGCATAAGTCCTTCCAATTTGTTGTAAAAGGGCATAAGCCCTTCTCTTTATTTCAAGTATTCCTTTTTGTTTATTTGTATGCAAATTGGAATAGTTGGGTCCAACGCCCAATAGGAAATAACGGTTTAATTAGATTAAACGCGTAACTAAAATCAACAACTACCTACCTACCCAAGGTCCAACACAAGGCTCGTGTTGGATGAAATCAAACGGTTCATAATCATCCTAAATCCTTTTAATAAGATTAAAATGAAATTGATGTAGCCCAACACTACTCCCTCGACAAAACGAATATTAAGTTGATAAGCGAGAGATGCTTTGAACATCTCTTCGTAGGCCTTCCACCGTGGTGAGCTCCAATCGTTTGTGACTTGTACACCGGCTTCACCCTATCATGGGGAAGTTCAAAGTATATGCTTACCTTCAGGAGGAGTTCATATGAACATACATGATGTGGTGAGGTAGGCAACGAGGATGGCCAACATCATATCATTGTGAGGCTATTCTTGAACCCCTACACGAACTAGCATGGTGGGAATAACTTAACTAAGTGCAATGGTGCCAACATCATATCATTGTGAGGCATCATTCTCTAGAGGCCAAACTAGATGGGTAATTACAAGAGTTGTAAATGACTAAAGCGTTATTCTCTCATCACTATTGTTGCTAACCAACATCATATCATTGTGAGGTGGGCTTGGTAATGGTGAGTCTCCCATACCCCACTAAGAGTTCAACATAACTCTCGGATTCTATTGAGGGATGTGGAATTTGCCAAAAATAGTGGGTAGTACTATTTGATTTAAGACCCAATCAAGTAGTTTTAAAATCAATAATCTAATATGATTTCTGTTATGTTATGTAGTTAACGACATGCCTAAAATTAAACCTACCATTGTACTTGACAAAATTGGCCTTAGGGGCCAACGTTTCCTTGCTTGGTTTCATCACATTAAGAATGTCTCAAAGATGAATGACATATCGTATGTGCTTAAGCAATCCCCTCCTCATGTACCTCCTACAAAACTAGCTTCAAAGGAGGAGTGTCAAAATTATGCTAGACACTATGAGGATGACTTACAAGCCAAATGCTTAATCCTCACTTCACTTAGTGAGGAGCTTAAGAAGCTACATGAGCACATAGACACTTCTTGTGCCATGATTGATAGTTTGCATAAGATGCATGACATTGAGACAAGTAACGTACGATTCTCAAATGTTTGTAGTCTATTAAATGCCAAAATGGCAAAGGGGACATCGGTCCAAAAACATGGACAAAAGATGGAAAGGATCTTTCAAGATCTTGAAAGTTTCAGAACTTCCATCGATGGGAAAATGGCCCAAGACTTTTTCCTTGCATCTCTCTCGGATGATTTCACTAAGTTTATAGTAAACTATAAAGTGAATAGATTTGATCATATTTTTACCGAGATGATTGACATATGCTGTGAGTTTGAACAAAGTTTCAAAAAGGACAGTGGGAGTGAGAATGCAATCATAAGGAAAAGGTTGCATAAGAAGAAGGCGAGAAAATCCAAAGGAACATGCTTTCATTGTGGAAAGGATGAACGTTGGAAGAAGAAATACAGGGTGCGCATTGCGAGCCTTATGACAAGAACTTTTGAAGGGACTAATTCTGTCATAGAAAGTGCTTTTACAGTGAGCTCCAATTCCTGGATATTTGATTCAGGCGCTAGTCAACATATCTACAATTCGTTGCAGGGACTAACAGAGAGCAGGACACTGCGCAATGGGGAGATGATTGTGCGAGTTGGGAACGACACTAAGATCTCTGCAAAAGCGATTGGCACCTACATGCTTAAACTACCCTCTAGGGAAGTCTTGGAACTCAAAAATTGTTTATATTTTCCTTCATGTATAAAGAATTTGATTTCTATCTGTATGCTTTTACGAGATGGGCACTCAGTATTGTTTGACAAAAAGAGTTGCACTTTATACTTGAACGGTCGTATTATCTCTCATGGTAATATGATAAAGGGACTTTTTCACCTAGAGACAAGTAGTGGGTTGCACTGTATTGAAAGCGGGAATACCTCAAAACCCAAAAGGGCTAGAGAAGAAGTTAACCGAGAAAAGATGTGGCATCTTAAACTTGGACATGTAAACCTTGATAAGATTCGCAACATGTCGAAAGACGGATATTTCCGCCCATTAGGTAATGACCAAATGGGTACTTGTGAATGTTGCTTGAAAGGGAAGATGACCAAATCTCCGTTCACTGGGAAGGGAGAGTGTGCCACTGAAATTCTAGGGTTAATCCACACTGACGTATGTGGACCTATGTCTACTACATCGAGAGGAGGCTTCTCTTACTATATCACATTCACCGACGATCACTCTCGGTTTGGCTATGTGTATCTTATGAAGTACAAGTCAGAATCCTTAGAAAAGTTCAAAGAATTCAAGAATGAAGTTGAGAAGCAAACTGGGAAGCAGATAAAGATCCTAAGATCAGATCGAGGGGGAGAGTATCTAAGCAACGAGTTCCTAGATTATCTCAAAGAGTGTGGAATAATATCACAGTGGACTCCACCGGGAACTCCACAACTTAATGGAGTTTCTGAAAGGAGAAATCGAACATTGATGAACATGGTTCGTTCTATGATGAGTTCCGCAGATCTACCAGTAGCATTCTGGGGATATGCTCTATATACAGCAGCTTACTTGCTTAATAGAGTACCTTCCAAGTCAGTTTCACATACGCCCTATGAGATATGGCATGGAAGAAAGCCAAGTCTTAATCATATTAAGATTTGGGGTTGTGAAGCATATGTCAAGAAGCTTGAAGTTGCTAAGCTTGAAGCGAGATCAGTTAGGTGCTATTTTGTGGGATATCCTAGAGAAACTATGGGATATGAGTTCTACCATCCTGACGACCAGAAAGTCTTTGTCGCCAGAACTGCTAAGTTTCTAGAGGACGAATTTGTTCTCAAAGAAACTACAAGTAAAATGATGGATATTAATGAGATTAATGATTAACCACAAACAAGCACTCGACAAGTTGACAACCCTGTTCCCGAACCCTTAGCTCCACGTAAATCAGAACGGGTCAGCCGGCCACCTCAGAGGTATGGCTTGGATAATGACTTTGGGGAATTGCACCTTCTAGGTGACAATGACACAAAGGAGGATCCTAGAGACTACACTGAAGCAATTTCCGACATTGATTCAAAGAGATGGCAAGAGGCCATGAAATCCGAGATGGATTCCATGTATCAAAATCAGGTCTGGACTCTTGAAGACCCTCCAGAAGGTATAGTACCTGTTGGAAACAAATGGGTATTCAAGAGGAAGATAGGCGTTGATGGGAACGTGGAGACTTATAAGGCTAGATTAGTAGCCAAGGGTTACAGGCAACGAGAAGGGATTGACTATGAAGAAACCTTCTCTCCTGTAGCCATGATTAAGTCCATTCGGATTTTGCTTGCTATAGCTGCGTACCATGATTATGAGATATGGCAAATGGACGTGAAGACGGCCTTTCTGAATGGCTACCTAGAGGAAGAGCTCTATATGACTCAACCCGAAGGTTTCGTGTCACTGAAATCAAATCGTTTGGCTTTACTCAAAACGAAGACGACAATTGTGTTTATCAAAAGGTCGTTGGGGATGCAGTTGTATTCTTAGTGTTATATGTAGATGACATATTACTATTCGGGAATGACACTGCAGTACTTTCTTCTGTAAAAGTGTGGTTGTCCAAAACCTTCCACATGAAAGATTTGGGATATGCATCTTATGTGCTTGGGATAAAGCTCTATCGTGATAGATCTAGAAAATTAATTGGGTTATCCCAATCTATGTACATAGATAAGGTGCTAAGTAGGTTCCAGATGGAACAATCTAAGAAAGGTTTTCTTCCTGTTAGACATGGAATTCACCTTTCTAAGTCCATGGAACCTAAAACTCCTGAAGAAATACGGCAGATGAGTGCTATTCCTTATGCTTCCGCCATAGGAAGTCTCATGTATGCCATGATATGCACAAGGCCTGATATCGCATATGCTGTGAGCATTACTAGTCGATATCAATCTAACCCAGGATCAGAACACTGGGCAGCTGTCAAGACGGTCCTTAAGTACTTAAGAAGAACTAAGGACATGTTCCTCGTTTACGGAGGAGCGACAGAGTTGCGAGTAGAAGCCTATACAGACGCAGATTTCCAATCTGACGTCGATGATAGAAGTTCCAACTCCGGATATGTGTTCACTCTGAATGGTGGGGCTGTCAGCTGGAAAAGCAAGAAACAATCTGTAATTGCTGATTCCACGACAGAGGCTGAATATGTCGCTGCAGCTGAAGCCGGCAAAGAAGCGTTTTGGATGAAGAAGTTCATTACTGAACTTGGAGTGGTTCCAACCATTACATCACCAGTAACTTTGTACTGTGATAATAGTGGGGCAATAGCTAAAGCCAAGGAACCCAGGGCTCATCAAAAGAACAAGCATTTTGACAGACACTTTAATATCATTAGAAGATATGCTGCCGAGGGGAAAGTCAACATCCTCAAGGTTGCCTCAGCCGATAACGTAGCAGATCCACTGACGAAGCCAATGTCTCAAATCCAACTTGACCGCCATATGGAAAAGATGAGTATTAGATACATGGGAAGGTGGCTTTGAGTGCAAGTGGGAGATTGTTGGAAGTATGCCCACAAAGCCACTAATTTGATGTAATAGCTTTTGGAATACTTATTGTATTAGACTATTATATGTTTAATGAAGGGCAAAGCTTATTGTTAATCACTATTTATTGTATCATGTGTTTAAGCAATAAGGGAATCCAAGGAATATATTTAATCTAAGAGAGAAGTGATCTAAGTAAGTTAGATTAACGAGACCTTTCTCTTATGAACATTCCTAAAACGTTCCTAGCCATAGGATTGCCAATTGGGCATTGACAATCCACTAAGGTTAGTATGTGTTATGTTAACTCAAGCGTGAGTATGACTAGTCTCAAGTCATTTAGTGTTGGACACTGAGACAAACACATAGGTGCTCAAAAGGTAATCGAGTACACTGAACAACGATCAAAAGAGAGTTCGAACATACATGTCATGTAAGAACTCGTAAGTTGCAATATGCAAAGTAGTCCTTTGACCTGAGGCATCATTGATGTCTAATGGTTAGGTCCTTGATCTTTGATTATGTCAAAGGCATTCCATTGAGAGTGTCAACGACATTGTTGGGGTCAAGCTATCTAGTCATGTAGGCATGTGAATGCACAACAAGGGATCTCTAACCTTCCATGGTGGAAGGTGAATACTCTGAGATATGATTCGAGAGTCTTTGGCCAAAGCATACGAATATGATTTAGGAAGCATGTTCCAAATCATATTCAATTGATTCATATAGAGAAGTATCACATTGGATAGTAGACATGAAACAAACTATCACTCAAACAATATGATCAAGAGTATTGTATTAGAGAAGGACCGTATTGCATTGTAATTGTAACTGGATAGGTTCTCCAACCAATTCTACTTAGCTTGGGTAGCCATGACATACTGCTAGGTGTCACTCATGGTTTGTGGAAGCCCTGAGGATTAGCAAACACTAATCTTCATCAAAGGGAGAATTGAAATGTAGTTTCAATTCACAATCGATCGTTAAGAGTAACAATCGCCCACTGCCTCGCTAATTGGAACCTAATGGATCGTACACCGAGTAAGGGTGAAAGTGAAGAAATATAAATGAGATGGATAAGCAATTAAATAGTTTAATTGACAATGGTCAAGATTAATTAATTAGTTAATTAATCTTACGAAAGGTTCGTATTGGGCTTTTAAGTTGGTTTTGGGTTTCGGGGCCCAAAAGGGTTTTTGGTCCACAAGGCCCATTGAGTTTAGGTTGTGTGACAACTAAAACTAAATGGAAATTAACCCAAAAACAAAGCCAAAACCGGCCTAGGGTGAGGGTTATCAAACTTGGGTTAATTGCAAGTTTGCCACTCACATGTGAGGTGGTATAAAAGCATCTTTATAGCTTTTACCTCATTAGGGTTTTCTTGAGACAAAGAAGAGAAATATTTTCTCTCTTTTTCTCCATAGAGGCCGGCCACTTAGGGGAGGGATAGCTAGCAATCTTTCTTCCTCTAAGTCATCCATTTCATCTTCACACCTCATCCTTGGTGTGGAGACTTAGAGACACCAAACCTTTGGTGTTTTTGGAGATCCTTTCCTCACATCCTCAAGGAGCAAAGGAGTAACAAAAGGAAGTAAATCACAAGGAAGATCCAAGGAGCTAGGAGGTGACTTGAAGGCCCTCCACTTGGGTGAATCCCTTGTGTAAACAAGGATGAGCTTCAAGGGTAATGAATCTCAAAATCCTTTCTTCTCTTTAATGTTGTTAAAGAGTCTTATGATTCACCATTCACTAGGCTTTGAAAGTCATGGGTTTTAGAATTGTTTTTTAATGCATGCCTACTTTAAAATGTTATTAGTTTGCATATGTGTTCAAATGTTCTCACATGTTCTTGGCTAGGACAAAATTTTTCCTTCAATTAGGGCCAACGGAATCACAATCATAGAAACTTAAGAGCAAGCCATGTAAGAGCAACAAACTTGTAGTCATCTTAACGACATAAACCACCAATCAGTCATATTATCCTTGTTTGTTCAAATACTTCAATCACTTGATACCTTAGTCGAGTACGTCTCGAGAATTCCAATGCCACAAGGCAAGTCCATTATGTCCAGTGCAAGTGTAGTGGTTGCATCGTTTCCATTACCAATCCGGTAATGCCACTTAATCTTATTTTGTTGGATATCGTGGAATTCCATGTAATCCAAGAGATGGATCGACTACATTATTATTATTCTTTTGGTGAAGCATCAACCAAAAGTAGTCATTTTTCGACAACTTGTCATTCCTATGGTCAGCTCCACTGGCAAACATTAGAAACTAAAGCATAAAATCTCCGCCATAAAGGCGAAACATTTATTGAGAAAAGTTGTGAAGGCTTATTAGCACATGTTGTAGAGGAAGACGACAATCTGGTACAACTGGAAATTGTGAACCCTGTTAAACTAAATTCCTGACGTCATTCCTAAATATCTACTTGTGGTACCACTAGATTGAGATGTGTGAGGCACCATTGACCTACGTCCAAGTATAAAATGTATTTTCCTTGAACCTTCACCGTAGAGACCTCTGCTTCCATTTGTGTTTGAAGGTGTAAGACGATTTCCCAGAACCCCTAGACAATGGATTTGAGCTTGTATGTTTGAAACCTGCTTTGTCTAGAAAGTCCTGAATATGGTAGTGGCTTTTAAGCCAATTTCCCATCACCTCCGACCAAGTTTTGGTTCCCAAAATGGTATAAAAACGTTCTCCTCATCCGAAGCTTCATTTTGATATCTCTTGTGCAAAAAATGGTTGAGAAATGGCTATGTTGTGCTATTTTAGAAATTTTCGACGAAAATCCTGTTCTTGTGCAAATTAGGGGAAATTAAGTTTATTACATTAATTTTTATTAGCTTAATGATTAGTGTAGTAATTTCCTGTTTGGAAGAGAATCACCCAAAGGAGTACCGCGGGCAGAATAGTTGGACGGTTACAACCTACATGTATCTGTGAGTGGGTCATTTCGTTTTTATGTATATATATGTATATGTGATCTTTCCCAACAACTGCTTTTATATACTATGATGTGACAAGCCATGTTTAGCTTTACAAATAGACTTTTCGTACACTTTATGTTTTTAATATTATTTGTAAGCATAAACTTGTGGCATGACATCCTTACGTTTTACTTGCTCATTATTACGTGTTTGCACAGTGTCTCTTAATTATTTGTACTGTCCTAGGCCAAGGACCAGCTTCACGTGTTGTTCACATGCACTGTTTACATTCGCTTTGGATCCAAAGTTAGATTCCAGCCTATCCTTTGTGTGATGTTTTGGACTCGTTTGTGATACAACTAGCGTAGCTCACGTGATGTAATACTAGAATGTAAAACCTACACCCTGCCTGTTCCATTGTTTGAATATCTCTGTAATGGACTTGTGTGCCTACATAAATTAATGAGCATTGAGTTCTTGTAATAACGATTTGAGATTTAATGTTGAGATACCTTGTTGGTGTACCATACATCTTTTCACTCACTTCTGCTGTAGGGTACCGTATTACATACTAGTATTATAATATTTTTGTGAAATTATATACTTGTTTTACAACAAGGGGTTACACATTTTCGAAAACGATTTACAAACTTTATTTTTCAGGCCCACTCACCCTTGTTTTTCGCCCCTCTAGGATTTTAGTGTTAAAGATTTTGTGACGGTGAAGATTGTTGGTAAAAGCTGTAGGAGATTTCTCCTTTCGATATAAATGTCTTTACTCTTCTTTTACTGCAATTTATTTATACTCTGACATCACTTGTGTGATATGGGTTCAATCTCGCTCACATGCGCACTCTAAATTGGTCACTTTTATGTTTTAATTTATTCACATTTTCTACATCACTACAATTTATAGCTTCGTCACCTTCCAGGTGTCGGCCAGCACATCGTGATTCGGGTGTCTACGTGGGCATTCCGGGTCGGGGTTGTCATAACATCAACCTATGCCTGGAAGACGGTACAATTCCTCATCACAATGGTGAATGTCCAAGCTTATGTTAGCGTTTCACGGAGGCTCTTCAACAATTGAAATTGATGGATGAAGGTGCTTGGCCCTGCTTTTGCAGCCTCCCCGCCCAACATTCGACGTGGTTTGGTGGATGGCCTTGAATAATTTTGGCATTTTACCAAGTAAATGGTACATATAATGTAATCCGACGTGTAGATTGGAGTAGACAGCTTTGGCCCTAGACGTGGTTTGGTGGATGGCCTTGAGGGATTCTTCTTTGTAATTTTAAGGCATCCATAAACTTGTCATTCTGCATACGGGAAGCAGTTTGGAGAATTCTGATACTGGTCTTATGGTTTGTCACTTGAGCTACGAATGCTTTAAACCATCTCTGATGGGTTGAGCCTAGTTTGAGTTTTTAGCTGAACGGTCAAAAGTTTACTCGGGCCGGCCCAATATTTACAATTGGGTAGAATTCCAAGGCAAACTTCACTCGGTAAAGCCCAGTTGTTGCGGCCCAAACCAATCTTAAAAGTACGTACAAAAGTCAATCATTAAAAAAAAAAACTTATTATATTAACACCTCACATGTTATTCAATAAATTTCACATACTTAGTACACATCATATTTGTTTTTTCAATTAAAAATTATCTTAATACATTCCTGTTGACCCTAAAAACTACCAAACCTACGTGGCGCGCAGGCCGAGTAACTAATGAGCTAACTACGTCCTTCGGTTGTGTGCAGGGCATGCCAACTCGACGGCTGAGCTCGGCCAGTCAGTAAAAAATGCGGATGTGGCGTTGAGCGCGCTGCTGACTTCTTGATCTTACGACTGCGGTCGAGGAAGGAACACGTCTCGATCTTCAGGTTCTAGAGCCTGAAGACAAGGCTGCTAGTTCTGCTACGTTCAATATCAAATTCAGCTTTCAGTATGCCGAATGTAGTAACCTGGTAACACCTCACTTTGCCGAAAAGGCTAATGAGATGACCTCTGCCAATAAGGATTTGAAAATCCTTCTCGACCGAGACTTGGATAGGTAACCAGTCGGCCCCTTCGCAGTGCTTTTTATCCAAACTGAAGGTGCTCCACGGTCGGCTGATTCTACGTTGATAGTGCTGTTTATCCAAACTGAAGGTATCACCGGTTGCCTTCACAGTGCTGTTTTCCAAACTGAAGGTGTGCTGGCGAGAAATAAGGTAAGAATAGAGTTCTCAAGGTTATTGAGAGGTTTCGCGTAGCGAGGGTTTGCGCAGGGCAGATTTATGTGTTAAGTTGGAGAGGTTCAATGATGCATTTACCTCTCATTTATAGCAGCAAACCCTATCTGGATCAAGTTAAAACTTCATTCGGATTAGGACTCCCTATCCTGATCCAACCGAATCTGACCCTCTATCAGGCCGTGTTCATCTCCAGATCTCCACATTCTGCCGAGACTCCTTATTACATTAGGATTCAAATACCCCATCCGTCCATCTCTCAATGGGACTTATTCATTTTCCTTTTATCTAGAACACTCCACTTCCTGATAGGGCTCAACCGACCTTGGCTAGACGGCTAACGAAACAGAAAGGCCCATCAAGATCCTTGAACCAAGCTTTTAGGTTGAGAACAAATGTAAACTCGGCCCAAACCAATATTTTGGGCCCAAACATTGCCCCCTCGCTTCTGAGACCGACGACCTATAATCCTTGGTCGAGCCTCGGCCTTAAAGAAGCAAAAACATCATCTGGCATATCCTCCAAAAACATTTAAACACCTTGAAAACCTCAATCACGTGCATTTATGAGGCATGATTACTCATTTCCACTCTCCTTAACCTTCTACCATGTGGCAATGCCCTAGCTCGCTCAACAATGATGACCCTTAAGACGTGCGGCCATTGAAACGTCTTTCATCATTAAAACTGTTGCCACACACAATCGTGCGCCTTCAATTCGTGAGACCCTTAGTCTTTCCAACTAGATTCCCCGAATATTCATAATGATTAGCAACTTTCCCGGTCGATTTTATCCTAATTTTTTAAATCAACCGCCTGACCTTCCCCCCAAAAACGCCTATAAATAATCGAATCCCTTTCATTCGCACTTTACACTTCCAAAACTCTTGAATTTTCCCTTATCTCTTGCTTTCAAGAACCCAAAAATCCCAAAAGCTCCCAACTCAGAAACCCTTCTTTCAAACCTAGAAACTCTTCAAGGCTTCATCAATGGCTTCCTTCATCTCCAAACTCTCTGCAGAATGTGACAAGTGCAAGGACTTCATCGATCGAAACACCATCAAGACCTTGCGCTTCGAGAGTGACTTGAGCACCTATCATCAAATTCTAGGGTCACTTTTCAAGGACGCAATGCCAACATCCATCACCAACCTCTTCAAGGCAAAATGCTTGGCACCCTTGATGCAAGGGTTTGACTGGTTAAAGTTGGACCTGGGGAAGCCCCAAGGAGCCTGCCCCTCGACTATTGCAAACTAGGCGGCCTACGTCGAACGGATGGAAAAATTCTTCGGCCAAAAATTGAAGGCTCTTGGTATCTATGACGCCATCAAACTCTCGTCCGTGGAAATTGCCATGGACAAAGAACTTCTTATGGCGGCCTTGAGCTTTTGGTGCTCGGCCACCAATACCATGATTCTTCCATTTGGCCTTATCGGCCCTACCATCCTTGACGTCTTAGCCATTCTTGGGACTTCCCCTTCTGGCATTCCAATTGACGCTGCTTTCTCTGGATGCCCGTTGAATCTCGACCTCAAGGCACTATTCAACAAATGGGCCGTCGAGACGCTGTGCACAGAAGGTCAAACGCCTTCAAAGGAAGAAGTTCAAAAGTTGCACAAGAACTTCTTCAATTACAACACCCTTATTCTCCACTTTGTTGGCCGAGGGAGAACATGAAGCCTTCCTCTAATACTAGTACAACAAATTTGTTTGTTGTACCAAGTCAAATAAATGCCTGGTTGAAAACATGCCAGTGGATGAAGCCCTGGCTAGCGGTCATACCTTGGCGCTCAGTCCAGCCATCCTTACCAACCTCCTACGTTGCTTGGCTAAAGTGACCATCAACAAGATTGACCCACACCAGAACGGACCCCTCTGGGTTTTCCAACTATGGCTACAGGTCTATTTTTCCACACTTCGACTAGAGATTTCCAACTTCCAATTTACCGAAGCGCTCGGCCTTCAACTATCATCTCAACCGGTGCCCCATTACCGAGCCGAAGAAGTTTTCAAATATTTCTTCGGCCTGGATGTCCTCTCTGATGATGAATTCTTAATTTGTCGTCGTCAAAAATACCCTTCCACGATCAGGCTCCCATCATCAACATAGAGTGAAACCGAAGATGCTGATCTTCGTCAGGCTTGGGGGTCGTTTGTGTTAACATGCGACCTTCCCCTTGGCTGTGACGCTCGCCGAGCAAGCTGGGAGGTCTACCATCCCCACTTCACTACTCGACAGCTTGGCTACCTCCAAGGTTGCCTGGTACCTCTTCTTACCTCTTGCTCCCTCCTAAGCTAAGGACATCTCTCTGGCTCTTCAAAGAGGGAGTGCAAAGACACCGAGAAAGAGTTTCAGGAACGATGCAAAAAATTCCGCCTTAGACCAATTGTTCATGAATCTCTCAGCACTGACACCTTCGGCGACTGGTGGGAAGAATACACTCGAGACTTCTTTGGCACAACGGTCGAAGACGTTGTCAACAAACTCTTTGGTGATTGGTCCAAAAAGCCTCATGTCCCACAATCCAAAGAAATAACCCAAGGTATATGTCTATTTCAACCCTCTTCCTTCAAACACCCACTTAATTTTACTAATTCGGCTTCGCTTTCTCAGGCAGTCGAATGCCGAAGCAGGCAAATGTGATCGCAGTGGCTATGGCCAAGAAAAAATTGGCCCCCTCCTCCAAGAAGACTAAAACCGCCATGCCAGCCCCATTGAGCAAACGACCTCACCAGGAGGCCGAGACGGTTGGTGAATCTCCCCGTCCCCCAAAACGTGTCAAGCAACTGGCGAAGAAGGGCGAACAGGAAATTCACGTTATCTCCAACCAGACCACATGAGCGACTACTCCTACTGTATCTTCTCCTGCTCTTGTCGTCTAGGCTCCAACAAAGAGGAAGCCGACTCTAGTTGGTCAGGCGCTCAAAATTTGACCTATTCCTCCAACAGTGGTCGAACCAGCTGCTGCCTCATCGGTCGAAGAGCCTGCAGCTCCTGGGCTGACTGCGGCATCTTTCTTGGAGGAGGTGCCCCATTCGGTTAAGAAGAACCTTCCCACAAATCCAAAACGATCAGCGATCGTCCTAGAAGAGGTATAATTCTGTTGTGGTCATCCTTTTCTTTTGCTAAATTCAAAAAATACTAAAGGTTTTTATTTTTTCAGGATGATGAGGACGACAAGATTCCATTGACTAGTAGCCCTTGACCAACCAAAACTCCTTCCGTGAACCCTCCTCTTGCGGTCGAGGCGGGTGACCAAGTCGATCCACCTCTTGTGGTCGAGGTGGGTGACCAAGTCGATCCTCCTACAGTGGTCGAGGCGAGTGACCAGGTCGAGCCTCCTGCATACGATCGTGGAAAAAGGGCTGCCGTCGAGCCTGAAGCGACGGCGGAAATGCCGATTCACCCGCAGGATCAAGACCTCGGCATCCCTCGGCAAGAAGCCTCTTCGGCTTACATAAGTACTCTTGTTGCTTTTCATTGATCAATCTTCTGCCTTAGGATTCTGAACCAGGAAAATATTAAATGTCAGGTGCCCACGTTTTCATTTCACCGAAAATTCTATGCGCCGAAGGGCGTTATCTATATCTCTTGGCCACCTCAATGGCCATTTAACATAGATAACCTTTATTGGCCGCGTGAACTAAAAAGCAGCCTTAAACACTGGGCTCAGCCATTAAGCTATTTAGGCTCGAGCAATGAGCCAGCAAACATGGTCAAAGTCTCTTCTCGATAGGTCTTCCCCCTTTTTTACTTCCTTGTGACTTAACTTGTTCTGACGAGTTCCTTTTTGCACAGCCTTCATGGGAGGTTGAACTTAATGCTCTTCTATTGAACACTTCGAGAGCGGTCGGCTCATCGGCGACTACAACCAGACCCCCTGTATCAACGGCCGAATCAAGTGCCTTTGCCAAGCTGCAGGTGGCTTTTTCCCTCTCAGCTTCACAAATTCTTAAAAGCAAGGGTCTCGACACTGTGGGAGAATGTCTTAACGACCTTGCAGCGGGCGATCTTCTGAGCAACGAAACCGTCACTCGTTTGTCTTCCATCCTAGATCGAACTCGAGAGCATTTTGATATTTTCGTGAGAGCTCTTTGGGGAGAAGACAACCTCAAGGCTGCATTAGTCGCTCAAGAAGTTCTACACCCAGAAGTCGAGGCGATAAAGGCAAAGAAAGAATAGCTGGCCGACTTCGACAGCCAAATTGTTGACCTTAATCATCGAATTGTCGAACTCCAACGTCAGCGGTCGGTCGTTGCCTCTGATCTTGCTGATAATTTCGAGTTGAGCAAAACTTGTTTGACTAACTATGCGGTTGGTGCGAAGCTAATTGAACAACTAAAGATGGATAGAAGAACCTGGCAGGCTGAAATCACCATAGGCGAAGTACGATGGTTGGAGCTGAAGGCTGCCCTGGAAGTTTTTCTTCCTTCATCCCCCTGAATTGTCTGTGTAAATTGGTCGATCAGCTTCTGCCTGTACACCCCTTTTTACGAATATTAATGAAATGAACTTTTATTCTCGCATCTCCCAAGTTACTGGATAATATTTTTTTTAAAACTTCCCATTGATTGGTAGTTTATGAATCAAACCAGTTCGATCTCTGAGGTGGTATGCCCCCTTGCCGAGAACTTTGTGTACAACGAATGGTCCTTCCTAATTCAGCAACCATTTGCCGAACCTAGGGTCTTTTACTCCCACGGCTAGCACGGTTTGCCAAACCAACCTTCCTTCACCGAACGTTTTTTGTCTGACTCGTTGATTATAAGCTCGCTCAGCAATCTTCTTTTGTGCCACTAATAAGTTATAAGCATCAAGCCAAGCTTCTTCTAAATCTTCTAACTCTTGTCTCATTGCCTGACTGTACTCAGAACTGAACAAACTACTTTGTTCAATTACTCGCAACGAGTTTATACTTAACTCGACTGGAAACATTGCATCGTGTCCATAGGTCAACGCGTATAGAGTCGTTCTAGTGGTTGATCAAAGCGATGTTTGATAAGCCTATAATGCTTCGTTTAGCTTTAAATGCCACGTACCAGGCTTCTCTCTTACCATTTTTTCAAGAATACCAATCAGAACCTTATTACTTGCTTCAGCCTGCCCATTCGCCTGCGGGTAATACGGCGTAGACTGCTCAAGTCAAATTCTTAGATTCACCGTATACTCCTTAAACCTGTCGGATGTGAAGATCATACCATTATCTATTATAATTGTTTCTGGTATGCCGAATCTAGTTATAATGTTTTCTTCGACAAAATTACAAACTTCTTTAAATGTTATCTCGGCATATGACTTCGCTTCGACCCATTTGGTGAAGTGGTCCGTTGCGACAAATATCCATGCATCCCTTGCTAACCCGGAAGATGGCGTAATTTTACCGATTACGTCCATGGCCCATCCTCTAAACGGCCATGGTTTGGTGACCGAATGTAATGATTCAACCGTGACTCTTTGTATAGAACCGTGAATTTGACACTGTACACATCCTCGTGCGAACTCAATGCAATCCTTTAGTATACTGGGCCAGAAATAGCCATGTCGGCGAAGCAACCATCACATCTTTCAACCAGACTGATGAGCCCCACAAATTCCTTCGTGAACTTCTGCGATTGCCTAAGCAGTTTTCTGAGGGTCGAGGTATAACAGTAATAGACGGTCTTCACCCTTTCGTTATAATTCATTTTGGTACACGACATAGTTCGTTGCATGAACCTTTGTCTTGCGGTCGTGTTTGCCATTGGGGTCGTCAAGATACTGCCTGATTGGCTTCCTCCAGTCATTTGGTATTGCCTCGACTGCGCAGACGTCTATAGGATCCTTTCGCTCTACTAACGAAGGTAGGGACATGACTCGCATATGAATTATGCTATCACGTTAGAGAACTTGCTGATTAACCAAGGCCGGGTATGATCGTCGTAACACAGGTATTTCCTGGCTTAGCGTGCCCCCCAAGAGTTATGCTCCGGAGGCTATTTGAGCCAGTTCGTCTGTGTCGGTGTTTCGACCTCGAGGGATGTGCTCGAATGTAATGCTGTCGAAAGACTCGGCCAAATAACTGGCAACCATGTGATAGGGTGCCAGAGTGCAACTTATGCAACGAAAAGTACCATTGAGCTGGTTAATCACAAGTTCGGAATCACCGAGGATGAAGGCACGGGTCTCTCGTAAGTTGTGAAGGACACCAAGGTCGATGACAAGAGCTTCGTATTCAACTTGATTATTCGTGCAATTGAAATCAAGTTTGAGAGAAAAATACCAACGGTTGTGATCAGGGGATTGAATGACGATCCCAACCCCAGCTAAAGCCGAAGTACTAGAGCCATCAAAGTACATCATCCAGTAATTATCACATGTACCTACCATACCGATATCAACATTATTGCCCCTAAAACCGTAAGGTGAAGGATGTTGAGCTAAGAAATCGATCAAAGCTTGACCTTTGACGACTTTCTAGGGCACGTATTGCAAACTGAATTCAGATAGTGCCATTGTCCATTTCCCAATAAGGTTAGGCAAAGTTTCTCGACGGCGGAATAATTGATCTCCGGTTGGTTGAGATTTTGACTGAGATAAAAAATGGCTTGTTCTTGCCTAGCGTCGTTGTCTTGTGCAATGAGGCACCTGATGGATTCTTCAGCCGCGGAGATGTACAACTTGAGAGGTTTGCCTCATTGAGATGGCACAAGGACATGTGGGGTCGTAAGAGAAACCTTGATTTGTGTAAAAGCCTCTTGATGTTCAGTCCGCCATTCGAAAGTATCAGAATCCTTAAGCTTCAAAAGTGTAGAAAAGGCTCGCATTTTCCCTGCCGAATTAGCAATGAATCAGCAGAGGAAGTTAATCTTGCCGACTAACGACTGTAGTTGATTTTTGGTCGTAGGGGGTGGGGCATTGATGATTGCTCGAGCCTTGTTTTCATCGACCTCAATGCCACGATGATGTACGAGGAATCCTAAAAAGTTACCGGTTGTGACACCGATAGCACATTTGGCAGGATTCATTTTCAGATGGTGTTGGCGCATTCGTAAGAAGACTTGTCGAAGATCATCCAAATGTGTCTGCCAGCGTTTTGATTTTATCACAACATCATCAATGTAGACTTCGACGATGGTTCCAATTAGATCATAAAATATAGTATTCATCGCTCGTTGGTATGTGGCACTGGCATTCTTTAGGCCGAACGGCATGACGACCCATTCATATGTGTCGAGTGCCCCCGGGCAACGAAAAGCAGTTTTATGGACATCGGCTTCGGCAATGAAAATCTAGTTGTAGCAGGCATGGCCATCCATAAAGGATAAAATTGCGTGGTTTGTCGCTGCATCGATTAGCAAATCTGAAATCGGCATGGTATACTTATCTTTGGGGGTTGCCAGATTCAAGTTTCGAAAGTCGATACAGATTCGTAAAGCACCATTTTTCTTTAACACTAAAATGATCTTTGCCAACCATTCGACGTATCGAACAGTTCGAATGAAACCAGCTTTTAAAAGCTGAACGAGTTCGTCCTTTATGCCGAGTTGTACTTCGTTTGAGAATCGTCGTGGTGGTTGACGAAATGGTTTACAGCCAGGTTTAATTTGTAACTCATGCTCGACGAGCGTTCGATCTAAACCTGGCATTTCATGATAGCTCCTGGCAAAACAATCTTAAATTCCTTGAGTAAATTACAGAGTTCGGCTTTCATATGTTGGGGTAACAAAGCACTAATAAATAAAGGTCGTGGGTCGTCCGCTGTCCCAACATTTATTTCCTCTAAAGGGTCCTTGACCTGGGGCCAAACTATCTTCGAGCTCAGATGGAGCAGCTTGAACCTTATCTAACGACAGAAATGGGCCGTTATCTCCTTCGGTAAGAAACTCGACTAAGTTTATGCTTGAATTTGGTTGCTCGGAAATGGCATACCAATAGGCCAGCAGTCGTTCCATAGTCGATGAAACCACGGCTCGGCGTCTTTCTTGTGTGGTTTCAGACATCGGTGTCGGCAATCAGATTGGCCAACCCAAGTCTTGTCGAATCCTGGTGCACAGTCTCGGCGCCTACCTCGATGGCCTTTTGTACTGATATCCGAGTCGGCCGCCCTTCCTCATTAAAACCTTGTAAGGTGATATAGCCGATGTGATCGTCGTAATATCGAGCCTGAATCATGTTCACCTCGAATGGATGATTACCGGTCGGGTGAACTAGAACCGATTTGCCATCCCAAAAAACAAGAACTTGGTATAACGACGAGGGAATGCAACCTATTTAATGGATCCAATCACGGCCGAGTAATGGATTATACTCAGTTTTGGAATCAACTATAAAGAATGCGGTCATATGATTACGACCGGCCATGTTTACCTCCAAATAAAGCACACCCTTTGTCTGGAACTTGTCCCTGACGAAGTTGTTCATGGTTACCCCTGACGGAATGAGTTCGTCGTTAGAATGTCGTAGTGCTCGCATGATGGACACGGGCATGATATTGATTGTCGCCCTATAATCGACGAATACTTTAGAGACTGGGTATCCTTCAATATGAGCTGTAACATACAACGGCTTCAGATGCTAAAGATTATTGGTAAAAGAGCGGGGAAACAACTCGGTAAAGGCGGCTTTAAGTGTAGCCCGTCTGCCCTCTGGCTCGTCCTCGTCGGCAGCGACAAAGTCAACTTGCTTTGCCTCTTCGGCTATCACGTCACCATCCAAGAAACTCGGTTGAGATGTGGTTGGGTGAAACTCGACGAGTAAAATGTGGACCATGTTAATCTCCATATTCTCAAGGATCGAAGGGCCTATTGGGTCGTGGTCGTCGTTTTTCGGGCTGTCGACCGAAGTATCCTGTTCTTGAGTATTCTCAGCTTGATCGTCCTTTGTTTCAACGTGCGGCTTCTGTGGCACATCCTCTGGTTTTATGTGGTTTTGGTTGTTTCCGTCGAGAGTTAGTCTTGTTTTTGTGCCGCATGACGAGCTTGCTCTTGATAGGCGATGTGAGCATTCTGAAGGTCCTCAAGAGAAAAAGGAAGTTCAACGATATTTATATTGGTATATGGATTGACCTCAAAGTCGAGAACTCGAGCTTCTCGTATGTGCTGGAACCTGGCTTTCATTGCTGGATCGATGGTCTTTTGGATAATTTGTTCGGCGTCAAGGCAAGTGAAGGCTAAATCAAGGGCTTCTTGACACTCTTTTGGTAGGCCGTATAAGTCATTAGCGGAATATTTCTTGTGAAACTCCCGCATGTATTCTAAAGCCTCGCCGAGAAACGGAGGGTGCAAATTACTCTATATTTTAATTAGTGGCTCTGGTGAAGGCAACGGAGGAAGTTTGCTTTCCGCCTTTTTTCTGAATTGCTCGAAACAAGCCTTCATTTCCCCTGGTCAAAGGAGTTTGATGCACTTATTAGATTCCTCGATTGTAGTCTCAAAGTCGCGATCGACTGCCTTCTTTCCTACAGTAATTCGGCCATTTGGTAGCTGAAGTAGCTTGCGCGGCTTGTTGGCGGGCCATGCAGTCTATCCGTTGGCGTCGACACTTTTGAGATTTGGATAATGCGGTATAGACGCCGGTAGAGGAATTGTAACTATACCACCGTCGGTCGGGTGGCTTAAACGTTTTTTGATTTACCGACGAACTCGAGGTACTAGAATTACACGAGTAATAATCTTCATTGTAGAATGGCGCGTCAAAATCAAGGCGTCGTCTGGCCGAGGCTGGACCGTCTATTCGCATTTGAAGACCAACCCTACCGAAGACCTTCTAACGTTGGCCCGCGCCGACCCTTTTGGCGGTGTCGTCGCGGCCGTGGATGAAGATTGTGGTGTCATAGCCTGAGGTGATTTTTCCTTTGGCTTAGCCAAGATAACATCTGCTTTACACCGGCTGCACAGCACCATTGGTCCATCCGCTTCGTATGCACTGGAGTCTGACACATGTTCAACAATCGCGGGTCCCGAAAACTCTGTAGGTGGGTCGTTCGAAAATAAATCAACTTTAAGTTGTGGCCGATTTTCCCATGCCTTTGGGCTGTTTTGGGCTTCTTGAATTTTGGTTGTTAAGTTGTCATACAACTTAAGCTAATGGGCTTGACAATTCGAAGCCCAATTTGGGCTTTAAGGCCCAAATCCAACTCAAGGTTTAAAACAAACTTATTTGTTTGATTAATTAACATATTAATTAATCCTTGCCATAAACAATTAAACTATTTAATTGTTCTTACTCATCTTCGTTATATCTTTCAATCATTACCTTACACGGTGTGCAATCCATTAGGTTCCTTTTAGCGAGGCAGTGGGCGATTAGAACTCTTACTAATCGATTGTGAATTGAAACTTACTTTCAATTCTCCCTTTAGTGATTATACATCTTCAGGGCTTCCAGAAGCCATGAGTGACACCTAGCAGTATGTCATGGCTACCCAAGCTAATCAAAAGAGGTTGGAGAACCAATTCAGTTTGGGATTACAATGCAATACGGTCTTTCTCTAATACAATACTCTTAACCACATTGTTTGGTTTGATAGTTTATTCATGTCTACTATCCAATGTGATTCTCTTTCTTATAAGATTACCTTGAATGTGATTTGGAACGACTTCCTAAATCTCATTCATACTCTGGCCAGAGATTCTTAATCATATCATAAAGTATTCTCCCTCAACGTTTGAAGGTTAGAGATCCCTTGTTGCCCATTCACTTGCCTCCATGGCTAAGTGGCTTAACCCCAACTATGCCGTGGACACTTTTTGACGGAGTGACTTTGACATAGTCAAAGATCAAGGACCTAATCACAGGACTACTATGATGCCTCAGGTCAAAGGACTACTTTGCATTATCCCAACCATGAGTTCTCATGTGACATGAGTATGAGAACTCATCGTTTATCGCATTCAGTGGACCCATTCTCTATTAAGCACCTATGTACTTGTCTTGGTGTCAGTCACACCATTGACTCGAGACCAGTCACTCTCCCTAAGAGAAGACATAGCATGTACTGATCTTGACGGACTGTCAATGCCCAATTGGCAATCCTATGATCAAGAACATCTAGGATATGTATACTAAAGAGAATGGTCTCATGAATCTAACTTCTTTAGATCACATTCTCCCTATTACATATTCCTTGGACTTATCGTTTAAGCATATAACATTTATATGAGATGGCTTAAAACAATAATCTGTGCCCTTTATATTAAACTAAATTCGTTTAACATGTGAAATGTCCGTAAAGTATCATCATATGATTGGTTTTAGGGCACATTTCCAACGATCTCCCACTTGCACTAGAGCCAATCAGCTTGGTCATCAGTGATGATACCTCTTCTGTAGTCATTTCAAAAATGGCTAAGTAGTAGGCCTAGACAATGGATATCTATATGTTATCCATAGAAGCAACCTTGAGAATAACGACGTCACCATTATACATGATTCTCAATCATGTGGTTTAGTCTCTCATTTGAGTTCGGATCTTGATGAGACCTTGATTCCTTGGCTTGAGCTATCGCCCCATTAGTGTCGTAGTGTCGGCACACTAGAGACACTTTCTGGTTGGAACCGAATGGAGAGTTCATAAATGAACTTTCTCATCCAAACAACATTGTTGTAAACTTCTATATGGCGATATATATTTTGCATTCATGATGGAAGACACTAAAGTCATTACTTTTAATGTTTCCACCCAAATATCTCTTTAGTCATAATAAAGAGATATCCAATTATCTCTTTATTCAAAATGAAGAGACATCCAATGATGGATATGATATTAGATTCATAATCTAATACTTTTACGCTTCCATTGCGTTACTCTAATTCTTCCTCATTCTTGAGGAATCTATCCTTCCTTCAGTATTTCTTAAATACTTAAGGACTCACTTGACAATTGCCATGGTTCTAATCCTGGGTTTGCACTGATATCGTCTTGTACCGATCTTGGTACAATTCATATCAATGTTTTTTATACAATATGAAATACATAAATCACCTTTCTGCATATACATAAAGGATTCTATTTACACATTATTTCTTTGGGAGTCAAAGGGTACGTTCCCTTTGAGAAGAGCAACTTCCTAGTCTCACTAGGATTGTCCTTATGTTTGAAGTTTATCATCATATGAGAAACTTCCTAGCATCTTTTGTCTATCATTAGGGATTGATATAATCAAATTATATCCTAAAATCTATTATTATAGATTTCCATCCCATGTATATAGACTATGTCTCCCATATACATTCTATCATTATAGAACATTTAAAGTCATAACTTTATCGAAGAAGAATTCCTTTCAATTCCAAAATTAATATATCATATATATGTTCAAATTCAAGAATTTGATTAACTCCCACTAATCTTTTGTAAACATAGTAAACAAAAGATTCATATACATCTTTATAAGAAATCAAACGATTTGATCTTTCTCTCATAAGACGCTTACAACTCCCACTAGCTTGCTAAGATTCATGATGGATGGATCTCTACAACTTACACCTCTTGTGATTCCAAGTCTTAGACATATTTTATCAAGACTATCTTGATAATGGCTTCGGAAACCCATATTACGTCCAAACATTGAATCACTGTTTAGTTGTAGTTAGCAATCATCGAATTAATAGAAACCAAGACTACGTCAAAGATGGTGTCTTCCAAGTCAACCAATCTCTTTGATTGTAGTCACCTTAAGCTACCAATTAGCTTTAAAGGTTTCATTATTTCGGGTCAAATGGTGCTATACCATTTCCTTGAGTATATGTCGTATATACACTCAATGTAGTCATAAGGATTTTCATTCTTATTTCTTTCGAATTAAGAGGTGTAACTCTATGACATAATCATAAAGTTCAAACCTTTCAACTGAGACGGTTTATAGATCCTTCTTGACTACCTTAGAGCTAGTGGTGTAGGAACTAGGTTGTTATATTTGTTGATTATCATCTTGTCTCTCAAAGAACCCATTCTTTGAGTTCTATCTCTCATTCATTTGCCCTATCTTAGGTAAATCATAGTGTTGGATTATAATGAAATACCCAACAAACAACATTTGTCAATTGGTTTATAGAAGTGATATCCAAAGGTTAATTTAAGGATATCCCACAAGATTGTTCTCAAACAAATATTGCTTATTAGCACATAACCCCAAATCTTAACACGATTAAGGCTTGTCTTTCTTTCCAACTACATCCTATGGAGTCATGAAAATTTTGGAAGATCTTCTAATTGACAATCATATTGTCTTAGAAGTATATATCCTATATATAGGTAATTGATAACATCCAACAAACTACATCTTATTCGAATTCGTTCTTCCCCCAATGGAGAAATCCATTATCTTATGATGCTACTTTCTTTGATTTCTATCAAGGAAACTCTTCTAAAGTGTTATATTTCCTTGGATCAAATCTAAGGAGGTAAATACTTTAGACGTCTTACTCATCAACTTACATTCTTGAATTCTTTGAAACCTTTTGCAAAGTATTCGGACTTTTGTTTATTCAAAATAAACGATAGTCCAACCGAGAGCGATCTTCGGTGAATGTCATACAACATGAGTAGTATTACCCACTAATCTTTTGGGTTTTAAGCATCATCATATTCTAAACAATTAACACTACCAAATTATCTCTACTATAGAGACAATCAATTAGATTACAATAATCCAATCATTCATTAATAAAGAATAATGTTTTGTCAAACAAAACATTCATCCATCTCTTATAGTGACGGAATTAAGTTCCTTATTCTAATTGGGATGTAAAGACAATCTTTGTTTTTCCAATTTCTTTGGTAGTTCATATGAGGAAGCAGGTACTATTTGCTTTCGCAAAGATCTATATCTTATTCACGTTCCGAATGTGAAGTACTTTCTCTTCTCTCATTAATCTTCTACTTATTATTAGCGACACTTTTACAACGATTGTAAAAACATAGTTACTAATACAGAATCAAGCATCCAAGTAGACGAACCAACTGTTTTGAACTATTCAAGAACAATTTACAACACCTTCGAAATGTGTGTTCTTGACACTTGCAAGACATTTCTTGCAAATACCCCTTCCCATGTCCATCCTTTCATAAAGAAAGTTTGTTCCCTTGGAGTTATTTAGCTTTCTTCATTTGACTTCTCCAATGACTACAATAGTCATGGTCCCTAAACTCCCACTGTCTCTCTTGAAACTTATTTCAATTGTGTTATACATATCAAATGATTTGGAGAGCATGCAGTTATTGTTCACTATATAGTTTCAATAAACGTAGTGAACCATTTGGATCGGGACTCAAAGGTGAAGTCCTAGCCTAGTTTCCGTCTCTTGAAGTGGTTTAACACTTCAACACTCAATGATTCAAAATCATCATAAGTCCATATTGATGGACTATTTTTGTCAACCAACCATCTTGTTCTAAACAAGATTACAAACATTCAAGAGTTGTTCAAGGCAACTCTCATTTCTTCATACAACAATTTGTAAGTGAAGAACTATGACACTAAAAGTGTTCATGTCTTTGTGTTAAACTTCATAAGTTCCTTTGTTCATACAACAAAGGAATAAGCATTGGTTGTTTGTGTTGTCCTCTTTATGATAGACTTATCTAACATGTTCTTCCAATGATACATTATCAATAGGAAAATTGTGAGGATGAGACTATTTAGGTAGATATACAATCCATTCAAGACAATCTATGGGATTGTGATACCAAGTCCGGAAACTAAAGCCTGTTTTGGATAGCGTTTGCAAATATGTCGGTAAATAAATACATAACGAATATAAATTGATTGATTTTAAGCCATTTGATCCGGGTCTTTAAATCAAATAGCACCACCTACTATTTTTGGAAAATTCCCTATCCCTCATCGGAATTCAAGAGTTTTGGAGAAAACTCTTAGTAGGGTATGGGAGGCTCCCTATTACCAAGCCCACCTCACAATGATATGATGTTGGCTAGCAACAATAATAATGAGAGAGTACGCTTACTCATTTACATCTAATGTAAGTAGCCATCTTATTTGGCCTCTAGAGAATGAAGCCTCACAATGATATGATGTTGGCTCCATTGCAAACAACAAACCTTTTTGTTCTTGGCAAGAACAATGAAGAACATCCATGAAAACCCATAAAAGCTCCATGAAAATTTTTCACCCAAAAACTCTCAAACTTAAGGGAAAAAACATATTACCATACTAGGGTACTTAGGGGTTCCTAAATGTCACTTTAAAACACTTTTAACAAGACAAACATGAACCCAAAAATCCACCCTTTGGATTTGGCCGAATTTCCCAAAAAAAAATATGGCACCAAATTTTAGCTCCAAAATTCATGCTCATATGAACTACATCTACAACATTTGAGATGGCAAATTTTCTAACAAAATTTACATTCAAAGAAGCAAGAATAAAACTTGTAACAATTACAACATTCAAATCACAAACTATGAACTACAAAACCCAAAAGGATTCACCAACTACTAGACCTAGGCTCTTGATACCACATGAAGGAAAATTTGTGAAAAACATGTTCATTTGAGCAACATCTATGGTATGCAATTAACAATTAAAGGCAGAAACATGCTTGTATGCACTCAAAACAAAACATTATCCATGAAATTCAAAGCCTAGAAGTTATGGTGAACCATGATTCAACTCAAATCTTAAAGAAAGGAGTTGAGAAACTTTTATACCTTTGAAGCACCTCTTTGCTTAGCAAAGGTTAATCACCCATGTGAGGGCCTTCTTTCCTTTGTCTCCTTACTCCTTGGCTCCATGGATATGGATGGAAGAATTGATTCTCCAAAAGTCCCCAAGGTAGGAGACCTCTAATTTTTGACACCAAGGATGGTGAAGGAAGAAGATGAGTGACCTTGGAGGAGGAAGGATTGCTAGCTAATCCCTTCCAAGGGGGCCGGCCTCCTAGAGAGAAAAGGAGAGAGTTATTCTCACTTTTCATCCTTAGAAAACCCTAATGAGGATGGTGCAAAGATACCCCTTCTATGCTTTTAACTTTTTGTTCATTTTTGGACTGATAGGAGCATATTTAGGCGACTTGGTTGGCTTGTTCTTGTGCATTTATGTTGTGTGTTTTCAGGTTCTAAGGACAAAGTATGCAAGAATGTGCATTTTGGAGCAAAATTGGGCTTGGAATGGATATCACATGTTTGGAGCAAAAGGAATGGACGAAATTGAAGACTTGAAGATGTTAGGATTCCTAATTGAAGAAGGATTCTTAATTGAAGAAGGATTCCTACTCAAACAAGGATTCCTACTTGAAGTAGGAAAGTTAAGCCAAGGTTTCCTATTTTGGTCTGACCTTTCCTAATCCTAAATGTCCCTAAATTCTAGCAACATTGAAGGCCTCCTATGCATTCTAGGACACAAACTAAAGGACCTAGAACACACATGGACCCTTGCCGCACCCCTTTGGACCTTTCCTCTTCCTTGCCGTGCAAGGGAGAGTCCCTATTTCCTATTTCCTGCATTAAAACACATTCCCCTTTCAATTAAAGTCTCTACCGCATATCTTAGCACTTTCCCTTAGTTTTCTGATTTTGTTTCCTCTTTCTAGAAGTTTTTGACTTAATTTCTGATTACCTAAATAAGTTAGGGTTTTAATTTCTGAAAACCTTAAATAAACTTCCTTTTTGCAGCCCCAAAATCATCCATTCATTCACCCATTCACGCCAAAAATCAATCCCCACTCTCTGCCGCATCCATCCTTCACCATTCTCCATAGTTTCTTACCTTATTCACCCCTTGTCGCACCATACACATATCCTAGCCATAAACCGAGCCTTCTACACCATTCATAACCCCAAAAACTCACCACCAAACCTTGTGTCGCAGCAGGAAGGAGGAGAGTCCTTGGACGTGCTTGCCATTCGAGTTAGGATTGCTGGAGCATTTTAGGTGTAATCTTTCTTTTGTTTTCAATGTTTCAATTCCATAATCTTTGTTTTGTGAGTATGAGGAACTAAACCACTCTTAGCTAGGGGGAAATTCGAAACCATGGTTATACTTGCAATATAATTTGATTACATCCAGTTGTGATTCATAAGTTGTGAATTCAATTTACTTATCTGTTTGAATTAAAATTGATTTGTGTGTGTTGGTTGAGAGTGCACGCTTAATTATCATGCATAAATCTGATGCTAGGATATAAGGGAGTTTCACCTAATCGTTATGAACTTATATTCACAAGTAGTGAAGGTTGCTAGTCATGATCGTGTTAAGTAAATTCTTGGCATAAGTATCATGCGCTTTCATAGTTACGAGTGCCTCGTCAATACTTATGATTTTCATTGAACTTAATGATCTTTGATTGTATCTCTATTATGCGCTTTCATGTAGGGAACTTTTGAAGAATAATTTGATTGTGATGCGCTTTTTCCGTCCAATTCAATGACATGAGGAAAATCTGAGGGTTAATTTAAGCGTAACTATGAAATCTGGGGTGTTGAGAATTCATGGTTTATTGAAAAGCAACTGGAAATCGTTTTGTTTGCAAGTGTGTCATGTGTGGAGAAGAACCTCCTAGCTAGCCCATCATCCATATAATTGCCCAAATTCGTGCAGATTTCATTAGTTCTTTAATTTACTTGTTTTGTTTTCAAATTCGTCAAAACCCAATCCCCCTTTACTTTGTTGAGTCATATTAGTTAGAAACTGATTTAGTTTGTGTTTTTAAGTGTTTTGAGTTTAGTCAAAACCTATTTTCGTCCAAATTTACTCTTAGTGGCAGATTTGAGTCTTTTAGCTTGTTTTGTGCTGTTTTGAGTCTTTTGAGTTGTTTTAGTGTCTTAGAGTTTAGTTTTGCATTCTTTGAGTCCAGTTTAGTGTTTTTAACTTAGTATTACGTTTTTGAGTCAGTTTCAAGTGTTTTAGCAATCCCTCCTAATCCCCGGTCTAGAACGATCCCTACTTGCATCTATACTACAATTGTCAACAAGAGGGTTTAATTTGTGTGCTTATATATTTTGCATCATGGACCAAAAGGTCCCTCCTCTCTATATGGCCGGTTTTCCCATGCCTTTGGGCTGTTTTGGGCTTCTTGAATTTTGGTTGTTAAGTTGTCATACAACTTAAGCTAATGGGCTTGACAATTCGAAGCCCAATTTGGGCTTTAAGGCCCAAATCCAACTCAAGGTTTAAAACAAACTTATTCGTTTGATTAATTAACATATTAATTAATCCTTGCCATAAACAATTAAACTATTTAATTGTTCTTACTCATCTTCGTTATATCTTTCAATCATTACCTTACACGGTGTGCAATCCATTAGGTTCCTTTTAGCGAGGCAGTGGGCGATTAGAACTCTTACTAATCGATTGTGAATTGAAACTTACTTTCAATTCTCCCTTTAGTGATTATACATCTTCAGGGCTTCCAGAAGCCATGAGTGACACCTAGCAGTATGTCATGGCTACCCAAGCTAATCAAAAGAGGTTGGAGAACCTATTCAGTTTGGGATTACAATGCAATACGGTCTTTCTCTAATACAATACTCTTGATCACATTGTTTGGTTTGATAGTTTATTCATGTCTACTATCCAATGTGATTCTCTTTCTTATATGATTACCTTGAATGTGATTTGGAACGACTTCCTAAATCTCATTCATACTCTGGCCAGAGATTCTTAATCATATCATAGAGTATTCTCCCTCAACGTTTGAAGGTTAGAGATCCCTTGTTGCGCATTCACTTGCCTCCATGGCTAAGTGACTTAACCCCAACTATGCTGTGGACACTCTTTAACGGAGTGACTTTGACATAGTCAAAGATCAAGGACCTAATCACAAGACAACTATGATGCCTCAGGTCAAAGGACTAACTTGCATTATCCCAACCACGAGTTCTCATGTGACATGAGTATGAGAACTCCTCGTTGATCGCGTTTGGTGGACTCATTCTCTATTGAGCACCTATGTACTTGTCTTGGTGTCAGTCACACCATTGACTCGAGACCAGTCACTCTCCCTAAGAAAAAACATAGCACGTACTGATCTTGACGGACTGTCAATGCCCAATTAGCAATCCTATGATCAGGAACATTGAGGATATGTATACTAAAGAGAATGGTCTCATGAATCTAACTTCTTTAGATCAGATTCTCCCTATTACATATTCCTTGGACTTATCATTTAAGCATATAACATTTATATGAGACGGCCTAAAACAATAATCTTTGCCCTTTATATTAAACTAAATTAGTTTAACATGTTAAATGTCCGTAAAGTTCATCATATGAATGGTTTTAGGGCACATTTCCAACAACTTCTTGGCGGAAATTGCTGGGAATGATCGGTGGGTCCATTATCGTGGCCTTTGCTGACTAGAGCGTCTCGTATTTCTGTTAGTATGTTTGTTTGTTGGTTGATCCAATGCTCGAAATGCCGAGTTTGCTCGTCGAGCCGTCATCGAAAAAATGACCTGGTTGGTGGGTCAGAGGAATCGCCAACGTCCTCATCACAATCCTCCACTACTCATTCGACAAAAATTCCTTTTGTCACTTTGGTGAAGATCCCTGCATCATGAAGCGGTTCGCCGAGATTAACTTCCCTTTCTCGGCATGTCGCGCTTGGTATTTCGGGCATCACGGCATCAACGTTTTGTGCCTGTGACAAGCCTTCTTGCCCTGGGTTCTAGGCTGTAAGGCTAGCTGTTGATTTTCCCATGGCTGTTTTCTTCTTCACTGACCGTGTTTCAACGAGCATGAACTTCGTAGTTTTAGCACTTTTGTCCCACTAGGCGTGCCAAAATGTTGACCCTAAAAACTACCAAGCCTACGTGGCGCCCAGGTCGAGTAACTAATGAGTTAACTACGTCTTTCGGTTGTGTGCAGGGCGTGCCAACTCGACGGCCGAGCTCGGTCGGTGAGTAAAAAATCTGGATGCGGCATTGAGCGCGCTGCTGACTTCTTAATCTTACGACTGCGGCCGAGGAAAGAACATGTCTTGGCCTTCGAGTTCTAGAGCATGAAGACAAGGCTGCTAGTTCTACGAAGTTCAATATTAAATTCGGCTTTCAGTATGCCGAATGTAGTAACCTGGTAACACCTCACTTCGCCGAAAAGGCTAATGAGATGACCTCTGCTAATAAGGATTCGAAAATCCTTCTCGACCAAGACTTGGATAGGTAACCAGTCGGCCCCTTCGCAATGTTGTTTATCCAAACTGAAGGTGCTCCGCGGTCAGCTCATTCTACGGCGATAGTGTTGTTTATCCAAACTGAAGGCATCACCGGTTGCCTTCACAGTGCTATTTTCCAAACTGAAAGAATGTTAGCGAGAAAGAGGGTAAGAATAGAGTTCTCAAGGTTGTTGAGAGGTTTCGCATAGAGCGAGGGTTTGTGCAGGGCAGATTTGTGTGTTGAGTTGGAGAGGTTCAATGATGCATTTACCTTTCTATTTATAGCAGCAAACCCTCTCTGGATCAAGTTAAAACTTCATTCGGATTAGGACTCCTTATCCCGATCCAACCTTATCTCGACCATTCCTAGGTCCATTAGGACTTTGAATCTGACCCTCTATCAAGCCGTATTCATCTCCAGGTCTCCGCATCCTGCCGAGACTCCTTATTACATCAGGATTCAAATACCCCATCCGTTCGTCTCTCGATGGGACTTAAATTCATTTTCCCTTTATATAGAACACTCCACTTCCCGATAGGGCTCATCTGACCCTGGCTAGACTGCTCACGAAACAGAAGGCCCATCAAGATCCTTGAACCAAGCTTTTAGGCCGAGAACAAATGTAAACTCGGCCCAAACCAATATTTTGGGCCCAAACAATTCCACATACTTTCCTATAATATCCTTGCACCCCACATTCTCTATAAACACTTTACATTTTCGACATACATCTCACATTTTCTATACACCCCACACTTTTCAAATCTTAGAATACTCATTTTTAATTTTCAAGAACTGAATCTAAACATTTAGACGTTTAGTTTGCCGAATGATTTCAAATTAAATGATTTGAAAAATGTTTAGATTCATTTGAACGTTTTTCAAGAATAATAATAATTAATGATTTCAAACTGAAGCATATATATATATATATATAATGTAGATTTAATTGTACGTACTAGTACTACGTACAAACATCTTTTACTGTTTTTATACCACATTTGTCATTTATGGGTAAGAATGAATGGAAAAGGATCCTCTCCAGATCCTCTTTGTGAGGATCCGAGGATCAATTAATCATGTCTGTTCATTGTACATCGTGCGGTCAATTTTCGTTAGATACTATTTATATTCAATTTTAAATTTTAAATTTTAAATAATTTCTGACCGTACGATGTACGATGAACGAACATGATTGATTGATCATCCGGATCCCCACAAAGGATCCGGAGACGATCCTTTTTCAGAATGAATGATATCCAAACAACTACAATGGGCTATACACTCATACAATGACGTAAACCTCCCTCTATACGGGAAATCAAGGAGACAAAAAGAAATGTAATCTTCCTGGTACATGGCTACCTACCTTTCTCAAAATTCTCTTAAATGCCAGAGAAAACCCACACAAAGAATTTTACTAGTGACGCTTCATTTCCCGGAATATGTTTGTCACCTTCGGGGATAATCTTGGAAGGAATTTAAACAGCTGCACCACAAATACAAATGGTACCAAATTGTAAAGAAACTACAAGCAATAAAGCATGTACGAGTGGTTTGCGAAACTGAAATTACTATATAGTAGAAGAGCAGAACATACCCAAAGTTTGACGCATGCATCCATGATAACTGGAATTAGGCAGATGAAAATGGTTATGGCAGACTGATCAACCTCAAGCCCATAATGCTCAACAAAAATTTCCAACAACGTTTGCCAACCAGACTCAGAATGATACCTGCAGGTATGCAGTTGTGTACCTCAATCAGAAAAGTTTGATATGCACGCATTTTGGTCACACGAGGATGAGTAGGATAGCAATCACAGAAATGAAACTGAAGAATTGAAACTAAAATCATCCTACCACAAGATGGCGACATTCACCTAAGGGACATTGTGCATCCTTGACATGCAATATAATATATGTAATGTGTGTGTGCGTGTGTGTATATATATGGGGTAATATTCTCTTACCACACAACTAGATAAGTTATGTCATGAGACTCTGAATCTGGACTTCACACTTTCACAAGAGCCCGCCTAATCAGCGGTCCATATTGACAGTCTAGCTATGTAACGTACTAAGCTATCTGGCAAGAGAAAAATTCCATATATATGTGTATGTCTTTAATTTTATAGCTTTCCATTGTAGTAACAAATTTGAACAAACACTGTATTGTATACTGAATATAGTAACAGAAATTCACAGTACCAAACAAAAGAGCAGTTTATTACCCTAAAAAAATATCTGTGATTAGTATAATTAGAAATGCCTTCCCGGTATCTGAAATATTATTTATTATCTTATAACCTGTAAACTTCAGCAATGCTACCTGCAAAAGGAAGAGGAAGAATAAAAAACGGAAATACAATTGATTTAACAAGACTAGTGCAGAGTTCTTAGCAGGCATTTTAAATCAGAAACAAAATAATCTCCATGAACACAAATATGTTTCTTAAGAAAGTAGCTACACCTACATAGTATATCTTCATGGGTACTCCATGAAGTTAAGCTATAATTTCATTGCCAAACTGATAAATCAAGCAACATAGTCTCCAAAGATCAGCCGGGGAACTCTATTACTTCTAAGTAACAAATAATGATGACTGGAATTTATGTGAACCAACGTGAACTTAAAATCCTGTGAATATTAATCATAAAGGTTAAGATAATGCTTGGGAGAAGAGTCACATCAGCCAAGAATGCTTACATTTGCATGGAACTCTTAAAGCTCACCTCTGCAATCTGCATAGAAAGTGATATAGCTTTCCTACTTTCCTAACATTAAGTTATCTGCTTCATTCCAATTAGTTAGATCCAATATTTGTTGTTCCTTACGTCACCACTCCCATCCGGACATCAAATGTTCTATAGTCTTGACCTACTAATACTATAGATCTATTTTGATTCAGTATTCATATGATATTGATAGCTATAATTCTGAGCAGATAAAAGGCATCACAACTTCACAAGTTTGTTGACGCATTCTGCAAACAATGAGGATGCATATTCATCACCCTAACCAAATAGATGATAAACAGACCAAAAAAGACCGCACGTATAACAATTGAGAAAAGGGCACAGAAAAAACAATCCAGTAGTAGGAACTGACACTCATAGCTAATAATGCAATAACTGCTCATACTACCATATCTGCAAGACAAATGGAGTTGTTAACTGTAACATTCCAAGGACATTCAGTTTTAGGCAACGCTATTATGATTGTAATGGGATAAAATTTTCATGCATGAAAGTACACCACAGAAAGAAAGTAATAGTAGCTCACTTTACTCTGATTGCTGTATAAAAGAATGAATAATGAGATCCCAAATATCATATCTGACCATATGTTGGCAAATGCTTTACGATTCTCTAGTCTCCATTCATCTCTCAGCTCTAACCTGTTGAAGCCATAAGAAAAGTAATTTGGATGATATTCGTCATTGAAACTAAAGTCCAAAATCTAGCTTAAGAAGATTAGAACATAAAGGGAATTTTCCAATATTATCTCAAAAAATAATACTCAGTTTCAACATTTCTAGTCACATTACACCATAATTAAAAATGTAAAATCATTGACATAGGTAAATTTATTAGCCATAATTAAAAAGTGAGAATACTTGATGACCTTGTACAATTATAACCCGGACATTTTTCTCATTGCATACTTGGGCATTTGGATCTCTGAAATGAGAGTTATTTTTGTTATGTAGATCCAAAAGTCCAAGTGTGCAGTGCACTGAGACAAATGTCCGGCTATAACTTTACACCATACCATCATTCATATACAAGAGAACCTCGAATGAAATAAGTCCAGCTAAAAACAAAATCTGTTTTCTAATGACAGGTGCCATGTGTTTAAAGGTTTTTGGATTATTTACAAAATTAATCGTATTCATTAGAGTTAGGCATGCTATGCTTACATTGTGATCACTGGGCTAATTATATCCGTGTACTGATATAACTATTAGCGGCTTCCTCCTCTGTACAATGATAGTGCATTCATTTTAATTGAAAATTCCTTTCTTTCTTTCTTCGTTCCTGCTGTGATTTCTCTGTCTTTTCACTCTGTGTTACAAGAGCTCAGATTTTTTTTCCCTTTTTTTGTTTTTTCCTGCAAGCATATATCCATATATTTCCCAGCCCTCTACTTTGAACTTCTAAACCTACCAGTTTTGGTCATACTCTGTACATTTCTTCCATATGTTAATGCATCGCCTCCCTTTACCTTGTACCTTGTATTAGGGCAGGTGCAGTTTCTCTGAAGGACAATGGTTCTACTATACTAGTACTCATGTAGAATCCCAACTACTTTTTTATTACTTAAGATAGATTATAACTGTTCTGGGTCAAATCTTCATTTTTAACTTTTTACCCAATTTAAAGGCTTTTAGCAGCCTGAATAGAGTTATAATTTATGGAGGTTTACACAATGGAACTAGTCATTGATGTAATGATCAAACTAATAAGTTCTACATGTTTGACTGTTTATGTGGTGATTGTTGGAGCAATATTAGAAAATATGAAAACAACACAAGAATTCCAATCACAATAATCATAAAGAAAATCTCAACATCAATAGTATACAAAATTAATATAAACAACTAGAGATAAAGTTAGACAAACTTGGAGATTGAGGCTTGCATAAATGCAATGTCCTAAAGACAAAATTTCGCCCCTACTCTTGTGCTTGTAGTTCGGTAGGCGTCCATCTCCCCGAATTCAACAATCTATAATCCGAAGTCAAAGCACTTCAATCTTCGGACTTTGGCGAACTTCATATATTTCGTACTCTCAAGACACGACTCGGAGTTTGACTAACAAAGAATAAAAGACATTGGAGAAAACTCTTTTCTTCGATGCTTAGATATGTTGGATGTTTGAGTTTATATAGAACTCAAGCCACCCCCTTTTGAAACATTGTGACCGTTACCTAAAGTTCCAACGAACAGACGCAACTCATGAATTTGAATTCAACTACGACACGACTCTTATTTTTTATTCATATAAAAATTAAATATTATAATATTAATTATAATATGTAATTTCTAACAATCCCCCACATGAATGAAAAAGTAGGAAGAATTTGAGAGTACAGGCGGACAAGAGATGCATCGGGAAAGGTGTCTTTTGGACTTGAACCTGCCCTAGTGAATACTTATTGGATTTACTTGGTGACGCAGTGAATATAAAATCTTGAACTGTTCACCGCAGCAGTAAACCGAGACAATAAGTAACACACATCACTAATCCTAATATATTCCAGTTCATACGGTTGTGCTCATTTTGGTCCTGAACAAATCCCGGATTCATGAGAACTTTAGAGAATTTAGCCATCTCATCCTCATAGAAGTGACCCACTTCTACTCTCACATAGGTGACCATTGATTAAGAATAGTCTGCTCTATTCCTCTTTTTATAAGATATCACTGTCATTAAGTATAAATATACAACCTAAAACTTCTGCAGACAACACACTTCTTTCATCATAGGAATGAGGTGTATAGTGTGTTAACTTCTTTGAATCATGCCCAACCAGTTTGCCTATTGAACTTAGACCATGGGATCTCCAATCAACTAAGTTAGGTTTCCGCTCGGCTGATTCATTAGTTATGTTGGCTTTAGCCTTATTCCCCTCGATGATCAACTTACTCTCTAGTCTAACCTTTAATAATTGGATCCACTACTAGGTTGACTATTTTTAATGGTGTGCACAATCCATCGTATGAAATTATATTTCATATGAGAGTAGTTGATTTCCAATGTTAAGTCCTCGAAACATATGCTAGGACTTACAAAATAATTTGCTAACACTAAGAAGTAGACTTCCCCACATTTAAGGTATTTGTAAGAAGGTCTCTAACCTTGCCATACCTTAAACAATTACTCATTACAAGAGATGACATCTTAAATGTCGTTCAATAGCAAATTACTTTTAACCAACCCCACAATTCTTTCATAATTGTGGTTTCTTTTAATGCTATCATTAAATCGATGACATTTTCCACTTTAAGAAGTAAGGAACAACTAAGATAGACTCTATCTATCTTTTTAGGCCTTCAGGCCTCACTAGCAAAAGAAAAGCACTTCAGCCGGCATGCAAGTGTATGTACACTTTCCATGAGGTTGAAATTCTGAATAGTTGCAACCGCATGTATTTGGACATTATCTCTTATTTTGCAAGATAATTTGAAGACTTAATCTTCCCAAGTATCTCAAATAAGGACCTGCTTGAAGACTTAATCTTACAAATTTTGCAAACATGTATGTGTCTAACTTGTATACCACATTCTAGTGCCTTCTCATTCAAATGATGCCAAATGGTGCATCCTTTTAACAACCTCAAACATCATCTGGTGATAAAGGAAATACTTTAAAAACCTCCAGGCCCTCATACCCATTCAATTATACCAGCGTTGTATCTTTCTTATGATCAACGGCCCGGACAAATGCAAGCACTATATGCTTCTCAAATACTCTTGTACAAACTCAATTATTTATGTGAATGCAATGCTTATGCTTATCTGAACCATGTTGCATATGAAGATCTATCATCAATCCATTTGATTGATACCAAAATTTAATTTTCTGAACTTGCCACTGCAAGCACAATACTGCTTGGCTACATATACGTCCATTCAAATGGAAAGCCACATTTGTTTTCGGTTCACCACTAAATGCCTTTTCATGTTTGTTCTGTAAAAAACATCAGTCTGGCATATCAAGCCCAGATATAGCTTCGTCAAAGCATATGCAATGGTTTGCATCTTCCCTATCAAGACATGATTTGTCAGGATCATGAAGCCACTCCATCTTCCATTTTAAATAATGGGATTCTCTAAACTAATGTACTACTGCATATCAATTTGATTCTCTTGTAGGACACTTCATAACAACATGGTTAAGAAACCATTTTTAACAAGCACAAGCGAGACTGAACCCCCAAGTCCTCATCATCGAAATCAAACAATCATACCAATTAAAAACAACCATACCTGTTCACCTTGGCCTTGTCATCACGGACCCACTGTACAGATCGTATAGTTTAATTTATACATACTGGTATGTTTCCACCAACAGACACGAGTATCTGCATGAGTCAAACTCCATGGCTAGCCAAACCGTTTGGCGGTTCTAAATCCATTGAATATAAAAACTGATTCGCCATTTCTCATCTTTCTGCCACAAGTTCTTGGCCGCATGTATATCAATTAAATGCATCAAATTCAGATGAAGTCCCTTCCTTGAAGAGGACCTTATCCCACGAATTGATACTAATCTGCACTATTAACTATCATATATTTATGTTCAGTTTTATTCAAAGATTTATCAATCAAGTCAAAACATATAATCGCAAAGCCTCAAATCAGAGTTACAAACATGATCGTGTATATGAAACATAAGTATTAAACAAACACGCCATTCATTTGTGTCTCTCAGTTTCTTTACCAAAAGGTACTGACTTATTGCCTTAATAACTGCCAGATTTTCAAATCACACCATGCAAAAGGCACGAATCAAGTAAAGACTAATGCTTACCTTCCCTTTTGCTTTTCCCGTAAACTGCACATACATCTTACAATCACATATTTTCTAATTACTCCAAATAAAATTTTGTCTTTAGATTGTTGGAGAAATATTAGAAAATATGAAAACAACACAAGAATTCCAATCACAATAATCATAAAAAAAATCTCAACATCAATAGTATACAAAATTAATATAAACAACTACAGATAAAGTTAGAAAAACTGACAAGTTTGGAGATTGAGGCTTGCATAAATGCAATGTCCTAAAGACAGAATTTCGCCCCTACTCTTGTGCTTGTCGTTCGATAGGCGTTCATCTCCCAGGATTCAACAATCTATAATCCGAAGTCAAAGCACTTCAATCTTCGGACTCTGGCAAACTTCATATATTTCGTACTCTCAAGACACGACTCGGAGTTTGACTAACAAAGAATAAAAGACTCTTTTCTTCGATACTTAGATATGTGGGATGTTTGAGTTTATATAGAACTCAAGCCACCCCCTTTTGAAACATTGTGACCGTTGCCTAAAGTTCCAACGAACGGACGCAACTCATGAATTTGAATTCAACTATGACACGACTCTTATTTTTCATTCATATAAAAATTAAATATTATAATATTAATTATAATATATAATTTCTAACAGTGATATGTTCTAGAGTCACAAGTCACAAACTATACTGCTCAAGTCTTCGCATGTGTGGCTACTTTTAGCTCTTTTATAGAAAACTCCATTCTAATCTACCCCTCATCTCGATTGTGACTTTGTGAACCTAATTTAAACTTGGATAAAGACTAAAAGACTACAACGGTAATGTTATGGAGGCTCTTTCTAGAGGAGTACTAAAGAGAGGGAATCTTACGCTTTATGCCGCAACTCCCACCAAACCTCATCATCAGAAAGCGGTGGAGATTTTCCAATTTCCATCTCAAGATGAAATCTTGCTCCCTCCATTTTTAATTCCTCAACCATTTGAAGCTTTTGATTTCTTCTGACGTCAAGCAACTGTGCTGCAAGTGGTACGGTCTTCACATATCTGTTCGCAAGCAAGTGGATGCTCCATTAGTTCATAATTTTAGAGGTAAAAGTAATGGTTAAAAATGAAGTTAATACCAGGTTCAATGCAACAAAAAATATATGCTGAACTTACAATCTTTTTCCTTTAGTTTATACAAGCATGCATAAATAACACACACACACACACAAATATGTATAAATGTATAACCAACAACCTAACAATAGTGGTTCAAAACTAAGTAAGTTTTTTGACATAACTACTGAAATAAGAAACTTGTAAAACAGAACCAACCTACCTACAGAAAAGTTCTAAGTTAAGAAGGTGGAGGTGGAGGAGGAGTAGAAAGGTTGCATTTAGAGAAGTATGTGAAACTCTATATTCTACACAGTACACACACAATCGCACGCATGCCTTTCTTTAAAAGAAGAAAATTATTGTAGCCACTTATTTCAAGATATGTTCCTGAAGCAGTCTTCTTTTCTGGCATCAATAGGGATAAGCACATTAAGGCAATATGCCTTAGAAGTTTGTTGAATAATTTAGTTCTGCCGTGCTTTAGATGGTGCAACGAAATGGGGTTAATAACAATATATATGGAGAGTAAAATTAAATTCCAAAGACAGGATTGGATATTGGTATTTAAACATGTTCACTCGGAAATTAAACAAGGAAACATTGCAAGTGTGTTTATGTATCTGATAAGCAAAAGAGATAACGCTTACCTGTCTAAGAAAGGCATGAGAACATAGTCGTGAACCACAAAATCCAAGGCCCAGGGTATGATAATTAATACTGCCAAAAATTGAGCCTGTAAAAAAGGATGAATTTGGCTTAGGGCAATCAGTCCTTTAACAATAAAAAGAAGATCGCAACATGATATAGCACAAGACTAATATTAAGGAAAAAAAGCGGGCTTACAGAAAATTAAACTAAAACCATTTGATCTCATAATTTTGTTGCCTGTTGTAAAAATGTTCCAAGGCAGAAACACCAATGCAATATATAAAGTTGAATACTGCAATTGTTTTGATAGCTCCTCTATTAAAGTTAGGAATGTTTAATGTTTAGATTGTTTCTCTTTCATTCTTTATACTCTGTTTATACATATTGCGCACTTACGATCAACGAAAAGTGTTTAACCTTTAGTTTCCACCGGAATTAGTAATGCGACTGAACAGTTAACAGCATGAGTGATGCATAATTAGATTTTTGGAGTGCAAATAATAGTTGGCAAGTAAAATGCATATTGTTGTTGTACTAGTTGTAGTTACCGAATTGAGTGAGGCATAGCGAAAAACGCGGTCTCCATAGAGCATGTCCTCCTCATCATCTTCTTCCTTTCCGAGGACAAAATCGCTGAGAGAGTAAATCAATCCCCTTTCTTGAGCAGGATCCGACTGCACAGATGCTTCCCAGGAGGAAGTAGAAGAATTAGAATTAGAATTAGAATCCGAAATCCAATCCTCCCACATGCGGTTCTCCTCGTTGGTCATATCCTGCTGTGCTTCCCTCAACTCCACGATTGCTTCTGCCCTCGACTTCCACGCCTCAAATTTCTCAGCTTCTTCGCCTCTGCTGTTGGCTGCAGCTGGGGAGGAGCCATCTAACTCCTCTTCCTGCTCCTCCTCCGCCGCCAGCATGTCGTCCTCCTTCAAACCAAGCCAATTCCCGTCATCATCGAAAAAGAATGTTTGCCACCAAGTCCTTTTCCTTTTTCCAGAAGCATTTGGAATGTGCTCTGCAGCGGCAGACCTCCGCCGCCTTGTATCAACCACCAGAGGCAGTGGCGTCGACAAATTTCTGTGGAAAATGGAGTTGCGGCTGAGCAGACTGAGCTTGGGGTTAACAAAGATCAAGCTTTTGCACAAGACGGCGGAGGAGGACATGATTAACATAGTAAGCCCGCATTTTCCAGCTCCTCAAAGCAAAAATTGAAGAATTCAAACACGAACATCAGAACTAGTTGGTGGATAAAGAGCTTCTTCACTCTTCACACTTCAGGGAGGAAAGTGGATAACGGTTGGGAACGTTAGTTGTTCACTTATTTTAGGGCTTTTATGGATAACGGTCTCTAAAATTAATCATTGATAATTTCTGAAAGTAAGAACAGTAAATCAATGTAGTCTCTTCCATCATAATTATATCAAAAATTCTGTTATATGCTGATGTGGCATATAAATGGACCCCATAAGTTGTGTTATCACAAATGGTCTCTGAAATTCACCTAGACCATCAAGATAGTTCTTGAAATTGAAAATCGAATAATGTAATCCTAAAAATGGATGTCTTAAATCAATATGATATTCCGTCACAATTCTGTCAAAAATTATATTGTGTGCTGATGTGACACATGTGATGACCCGCCCCTACTTTTCTATGTAAATTCCTTCCCGAGTATGTAAAATGATGTTTATGCCCTTATTGGCAAAGTGGAACCTAACGTGGACGTAGTTATTCGGCTTTTAATTTATTTTTCGCGTTATCGTAACTAAATAGTACTCGTTGTTACCCTATTTCACCACCAATCAGTCACTCTCCTCATTTCTCTCACCCAATCAGACAGCTTCTTTCTCTATTTTGTCCAATCAGAAAACCCATCTCTATCATCTTCTCATTCTCTCCTCTTTCACGCCGTGTCTCCCCTCTCTGCAACAACCATACACCATCATCAAACCTCACAGGTCGAACTTCAAACCACCACCATCATACTTCTCTCATCCCCACGAGTCCATCCGTACAAACCGATCCTAAAATGGTGATGTTTTAAGCTTCCAACTCGGAGCAACTCAGAGCTCCGACTCGGGTGTGAGTTCTCCGACAACTACTTGTTCGTATTCCAAGATTTTGGAAGATTTGGAAGCATCCACACAACTCCTCGAGGTATCTAGTTCAAGCTTGAAGCTAGGCCAACGTTGAAAGACGCAGTTTCAAGGAGTTGAAAATAGGTCCGAGAGCTTCGAGCTAATTTCAGTCTATTTCAGTCCACTTTTTGGACTTCCAAAAGGTATAGACTTGTTCTACTCTTCATAAGCTTCATTTCCTTATAAAGTACATAAAAAATGGTTTAGAAATGAAGAAGATATGAAGTTTTAAAAAATTTCCAAAAATCTGGCGACTTTTTCCAGAATCCAGCGAACTAGATGGCGGAGGACAACCGGAGAAGCAGGAGAATATTGCGTTAAAGTTAACAGAATATTCTAACGCCGTTAGACTTAACGGAATATTCCGTCAAATCTGACGGAATATTCCTTGGGAATCTACCAGCGCATGTAGGCGCATGGCCTGCGCATAGGCGCTCGTGTCCTGCTACGTGTGGCAGCGAGCTAGCGGCACGTGAGGGTGCGTCCGGCCTCGTGGTGGCGAGTGGTTGTTGTGTACAGGTCTGTGACGTCGTGTAGAATATTTTCGTATATTTAAACCCTTCGTTTGAGCAAACTATGGGGGATTTTCCTAGCCTTTTAGTGTATGTCCTAATTAATTAATTAGTATAGTTGTTTCTCATATAGGACAAAATTACCCCAAGGAGGTATGTGGACAAGCAAGGCTAGGAGGCTACGATCCAACTATGTATCAGTGAGTGGGCATTAGTTTTTATATATAATATATAAAGTTTTATAGTTTCCACAAGTGTTTTGATTAATTTTACACCTTTCATGCCATGTTTTATTTAATTTTAAAAATGCCATTACATTGTTGAGATTTATATATTGTCATGGAATGTTCATATACATTATACTTGCTCATCATGCATGCTTGCACCGGTGTAGTACTCACCCCAGGCCAGGGCCAAGATTCACGTGTATGTTCACATCGCACCGCACACTCACCTTGGATCCATTGTAGGTGTCAGTCCTGTCGTACAGGTTGCAATAGGCAACTCCAACTCGTATGCGATGCGCCTACCGCCAGTCTTCATGTGATTGTAGTACTAAAGCGTATATTATGATTACACCCAGTCTTGTTTATGTCAGATTCCCTCTGCATGAACTCGTGTATTAGCATCGATTGATGAGCACTTGATTTATGATATAATCATAATTGCATACATTTTAATGCCCTTTTAGTTTAGATTCTTGTTATGTTTTTTAGTGAATTTAGTTTGTTTCACTTAGTTTATGTTTTTCTTAGATTTGAAGAGTGAAGATGAAGAAAGAAGAAAAATGAGCACTTTTGCGATTGAAATGAGTTTGGCATGCTGGAAGCAGAAGCTGTTTGTGCAGATCAGCCAACTTTACGGATTAAATTGTGCTTCCTCAGAAGAAACCTGACACACCTCGTCCCAAGGAGGGCGTGCTGGCCATCAGGTGAGAGTGAAGTAACCATGTGCACAGTGCGAAAGCTAATAAGATAAATAGAAATACGAATAAATAAAAACCAACTACTAGCCTTACTATCCAAATAACATGCTAGTGAGAGTCTAAGTGTATAAATACAAATTCAGAGCAATAAGAACGTCTAGTTGCAGTCAAGGACAATTGCTAAGATATAACAATCGAAGGTGAATCCTACTTTTGTGAATTCTGTCAAAACACCGTTGGATCCCTCGTGGCCACCAAAGCACTGCTACCTAGAACCTGGAGGGGCAAAAAACAAAACGCGTGAGTGGGCAAAAACAAATCTTTTCAAAACCTTTTCTCTTTTCAAAGGTTCTAACCCCTCGCCGTAAAACCTGTATAATTTCCCAGAAAAATAGCATATATAATATATACTCATCTCAACTCAGAACTCAAAATCATGCCAAAAGTAGTGATATGCAAGGTATATGCCATGCCAAATATATCTCATCAAATCACATAAATATATCAGGTGAAATAAACTCATCATAGATGATAACATGTCAACCGAGTGATCAGCTCGGCTGAAACTATAACTCATAATCAATCTCATCATATATGTATCCTACACACGAGCCGAACCCACTCAAGGTGGTATATTTAACAGGACTGGGTGTAAATAGTACGCTCTAGTGCTACAATCACGTGAAGACTGTGCGCTAATCACGGGTCACCTATGAGTCAAACCCACTGAAAGTGGTCTATACGACAGGACTGTGCGCCTAACTTGGATCCAAGATGAGCATGTGGTGCAGGAGGTGAACATCCACGTGAAAGACTGTACCCCTAACTCTGGGCAGGAGCACTAACACCGAGGTGCAGGTTTATGAGCTTTCAATACATCTCACATAATCATCATTTCATATTAACCATTCTCTGTCATCGATATATACTCACCTGATACTTACCTGTGCTTCCACAGCACCAATTACCATTATATGCAGCTACTAATGCATGAATAAAATAGATATATACTTTGCATGACATATCATATCATATTTCATAACACATTTCACTTAAATTGATTTTCTAGGAAAAATCTCATTTATATAAGTATATATGGAAAACAAAAGCCCACTCACAGATAAGTCGAAGGGTCATAACCCCCGAGCCTCGATTGATGGTGCTCGTCCTCTGGATAGGTATCACCTATATCTGACGTTATTTAACGCACATAACCAACAATAGGTAATAACTTCTCATACATTGCTCAATTTTGGTACTTGAATATACCACTGGGATCTACACAACCTCACGAACATCCTCATATTTTTAGAAAAATTTTCCGACCAACCTCGCGCCGTCAAGGCACGGCCAGACGCTCCGGCCAAGTGCCTGGCATGCCTAACGGTACCAGTAACAACGTTAGGGAATATTCCGTTAAAAGCTAACAGATTCCGTTAAAACTAACCTGACGCCGTTAGAATATTCCGTCAGACTTGACGAAACATTCTCCTTTGTCTTCCTTGGTTCGCCGGAGACCATCGCCAGCGCCGCTGCAACTCGTCGGTTTTTGAAAAATGTTCAAACCTTCATTTCTCACTCATTTTTGCACCAAAATTCGTGAAACTTGTCTCAAAATGAAGCTTACAACTGTTAGAACCAAACCTTACCAGATTTAGGACCTAAAACTCATGGGATCTCGCCGAAGAACCCACGATAATTCCGGCCAAATTCCAAACTCGTCGATCTCAACTTCCCAACGTCCAAATCCTTCCAATGAAGCACTCCGAGCTTCGTAAGGAGCTCCTTAAGCTCCCTATGAGCTTGAAATCCCCTAAAAATCAAGCATGAAAAATTGCACGAACAATGCATGTACGTAGGTCATGGTTTCTACATGAAATCGGAGGTATTCTTACCTGGAATTGGTACCAGTTTACTCGTATGGTCCTTAGGAACACAATGGTGCACTCAAAACCTTCGATCTACCAAGTTTAGGTGATCCTTGGTGTTTGTCCGTACGAAAGAGGGAGAGAGAAAGAGAGAGTGAGTTTGAGAGAGAGAAAAGCACGGGAGAGAACAGAGAGAAGGAGTTGGAGTATGTGTGTGGTCCAAATTGAGTCATCAATCAAAACCAATAATTCTCTAACTTGTAATTGGGTCCAACTAATTAGGATCTACAATTAATTGGCCCATAAACAAAGTTTGAACCACACAACCAAATTTAACGTCCAAGGGAACTTTCGTCTTTTCACGTCCTCGATAAAAATATTCCGGGATAGGCTGTCACAACCTACCCTCCTTATAAAAATTTCGTCCTCGAAATTTACATAACCAAAAACATCCACTAGTACTCATAAAACAACCTTGGGTACATCTCTTTCATCCGTTTCTCTGTTTCCCAAGTAGCCTCTTCCACTAAGTGGTTCATCCACAAAACTTTCACCAAGCGCACTGTCTTATTTCTCAGAACCTTTTCTTTCCAATCCAAAATAATCACTGGCTCCTCATCATAAGTCAAATCTGAACTGATCTCTAAAGGTTGATGAGGTATCACATGCGACGGATCTGAGACGTAGTGACGAAGCATCGAAACATGAAACACATCGTGCACTTTCGACAACTCTGGAGGCAACTCAAGCCTGTAAGCAACTTCATTGACTCGCTCGGTGATCACATAAGGTCCGATATACCTAGCACTTGCCTTTCTTTCCAAGCCGAATCACACTTTTCCAAGGTGATAATTTCAAACACACCCAATCACCTACATTAAACACCCGGTCAGTGATATGTCTGTCTGCTAAGTTCTTTTCTGGCGATCTTGGGCCGCTTTCAGGTTAGACTTAATTACCTGAACGTTCTGAGTAGTCTCCTCCACAATCTCAGGACCTTAAATTTCATCATGCCCACAAATCCAAAAATCAACACACATGACACCACTTTCATGGGCTCTATGGTGTTACTTTCGAAAAACTGAAGTGACCAATATACTTAACAAGCTCAATAGATCCGTAAACCAAATCTCTTTTCCATAAAACAATTAAACAACTATTGCACTTGTCTGGAAAGGTTGTTGCTCCCTCGCTGAAATAACATGCTTGCCTTCGTAAGTCTATCAACATTCACCCAAATTCCATCATAACCATTTAGTGTACGAGGAAACTTGTATACAACATCCATAGTAATATTTTCCCATTTCCACTGTGGAACGGGAAGTGGCTGCATCAACCCCAAATGGTTCTTCCTTTCAGCCTTGACTTGCTGACAATGGCAACCTGCTTACATACTCAGCAATTTCTCTTTTCAAACCCGACCAATAATAAAATGGTCGATTGGTATGATACATCTCAGTACCTCTAGGATGCATCGCATAAGCTGAATTATGTGCTTCATCCAAAATTTCTTTCTTTAATTCTTCATTATTTGGCACATACATTTTATTCTCTTACATAAGCATGCCATCTGATTCTCTGATTCCTGAAGTCTTTCTTCTTACCTCGCTTAATAGCTTGAATTATTTCTTGAGATTCCTCATCATTCACCTGAGCTTCAAGCACACAATCAACCAAAATTGGCCTAACTTGAAAATTAGTCAATAAAGCTTTTTCTAGATCTTCACCCTAAGTTCCACTCCAGTAGATTTCAAATCTGTAAAAAGAGAAACATGACAAGCATCCAAAACATTAATTCTCACTGGAGTCTTCCTACTAAGTGCATCAGCCACAACATTTGCACAGTCACCCAGGTCGTGCAATCATAATCACTAAGTAACTCTAACCACCTTCGTTGCCTAAGATTAAGCTCATTTTGGGTGAAAAGATACCGAAGACTCTTGTGATCTGTAAAGATCTTGCACTTTTCACCATAAAGATAATGTCTCCAGATCTTCAAAGCAAATATGATAGCTGCTAATTCCAAATCATGAGTAGGGTAATTCATTTCATGAGACTTTAATTGACGTGAAGCATAAGCAATCACCCTACCATGCTACATCAAAACACATCCCAAGCCATTCAAAGAAGCATCGCTATAAATCTCAAAGTTACCACTATCATCTGGAAATGCTAAAACAGAAGCATGAGTGAGATAATACTTAAGCTGCTGAAAACTCTGCTCACAATCACCATTCCGCTCGAATTTAACTTCCTTTCTGGTCAACCTTATAAGTGGTAAAGCGATAACTGAACAGTCCTTAACAAACTGTCGATAGTAACTTGCTAAACCAAGGAAACTCCGTACCTCGGTGACGGTTCGTGGCTGTTCCCAATTCTCTATAGCTGCAATTTTCTAAAGGTCTACCTATATACCTTGAGCTGATATAACATGTCCCAAGAATGCCACTTGATCTAACCAGAATTGACATTTACTAAACTTAGTATACAACTGATGTTCCCTCAATTTCTTTAATACCAAGTTAAGATGTCTAGCATGCTCGGCTCTAGACTTAGAGTACACCAGAATATCGTCAATGAAAACAATAACAAACCTGTCTAGATATTGTTGGAATACTTGGTTCATCAAACCCATAAAAGCAGCAGGCCCATTCGTCACTCCGAATGGCATCACCAAAAACTCAGAAAGACCATAACGAGTCCTGAAATCAGTCTTAGGAACATCCTCACTACTAATCTTCAACTGATAATAACCAAACCTCAAATTAATCTTTAAAAACACAAAGGCATCTCTAAGCTGATCAAACAATCATCAATGTGCGGCAATGGATAACGGTTCTCAATCGTTACCTGATTCAATTGCCTATAATCAATGCATAGCTTTAATGTCCCGTCTTTCTTCCTCACAGACAAAACTGGGGCTCCCCAAAGTGACGTACTAGGTTGAATGAAACCTTTACCAACCAATTCTTGCAACTGAACCTTCAATTCCCTCAACTCTGTAGGAGCCATTCTATAATATAAGATATGTACCTGGAGACAAATCAATAGTGAACTCCACATTTTTGTCCGGCAGCAATCCAGGTAAATACTCAGGGAAAACATCAGAACAATGTCTAACTACCTTTACCTATTCCACACTACTCAGAGCAACATCAT